>CM054943.1:7472043-7558472 GCA_029168755.2 Tillandsia fasciculata | reverse complement strand
ATCAAGGAGTTATGTTCCTATCGCAAAAGGGAGAGCTAGGGCAACCAGCTGTTCTAGGTTTGGCACGAGCGCGGCGCGCGATTGAGCGCAGACAAGGCACGTGCGCATTCGTTGCGTCTAAACGGGCATGCAGGCTGCACGCTGGGCTTGGCACTTGCTTTAGCGCGGGTTGTGTGAGGTCCCGAATCCCCCGCGTAGGGTTTGCTGGTTGTTGGGCAGCTTTTAGTGGCCGTTGGGAGTGTTTGTGCGCATGTCGGGCCCGAGAAATGGATTTGTGATGCAATTTGGAATTTAGTTGCATCACTGGAGGCCTGCGTATGTGTCGTTGGTGTTTGCGCGCAATTTGGACACAAGTGTGGACTTCGGGCTTAAAAGGAGACCCCGTGGGAATTGGAGGACCCGTCGGGTGTTTAGAAGTGGTTTCGCGCGATTCAGATGTCAAAATTGGACTCCGGGCGAAGTTTGGATAAAAGTTTACCTCTCCGGTCGCCTTCGGGAATTTTTAGAGTTGGAATTTGGCAAATCGGACTTTAAAAATGGACCCGGCGCGGAAATCGGATCGAGTGGGCATTCGGCAAATTTTCGGACGAGAATTTGGAGAAACGGACATCGTTTTTGGATTCAGCGCGCGAAATCGCTAAGAATGGACTATTTATTTGGTTGATGGAGCCCGGATGAAGTGCGCGTTTTTCGAGGCATCGCGGCACGTTTTTCGAGGTGGCAGCGCGGCACGGATCCCGAGGGCGGCACGGACGCGACGCGAGGGCAGACGGGCCTTCGGCGCGGGTCGCGCAGGGGCCGCCACGTGGCGGGCCCCCGTTGGCGCCGCGCGGGGGCGCGGGGGCGCGCGCCCGTGTGGCGCGCGCGTGTCCCGCGCCTGGCGCGGGCGCGGTGTAACGCGCCCGTGTGGCGGGCGCGTTACCGCGCGCCGCGTGGCGCCCGGGGCGCGTGCGTGGACCCGGTGCACGCGCCCCGGCCTTGTGGCCGGCGGTTTGTGGCTCCCCATTGGCGGTGCACCGTGGACCGGCTCCGTGGACCACCCCTCTTTTCTTCTCCTTCTTTTTTCTTCTTTCTTCTTTCTCCCCCGCACCGCCATTTTTTCTCCTCTTCTTTTCCTTTCTTCTTCAACCGAGAGCGAGAGGGAGTGAGGGAGGAGGTTTTGGAGGTGCGGGCGTGCGTCGTGGACCTCGTGGAGCGTGCGAGGTTTTCCGGCGGAGCGTTTCGGCGGCGGCGGCGCAGTCGGGTAGGTCCCGTGTGTTATTTTTTACGGTGTTTTTGCACAGTTTTGGGCGTTCTTTGGACAGTAAGTTAACCCTTTGCTCTATCTGTGTTAGGGACCGTGTTTTACTGCACCGTTTTGCGTGCGGACCCCGGCACGTGCACCGTTTTGCGTGCGGACTCCGTTTTGCGCGCGGGTTTCGGCACCGTGCACCGTTTTGCGTGCGGACCCCGGCGGCGTGCACCGTTTTGCGTGCGGACTCTGTTTTGCGTGCGGGTTTCGGCACCGTGCACCGTTTTGCGTGCGGACCCCGGCGGCGTGCACCGTTTTGCGTGCGGACTCCGTTTTGCGCGCGGGTTTCGGCACCGTGCTCCGTTTTGCGTGCGGAGGTCCGGCGGCGTGCTCCGTTTTGCGTGCGGACTCCGGCAGCGGACATCGTTTTGCGTGCGGATCGCGTGGAGGCCAATTGCAAGTGTCTACGAGCAATTGGTGGCAAATCGAGGTGGGTGGCCTTATCTCCAAGTTTTATGGACTGTACAGTATTTCTACTGATGTAGGACTATGCATGATAGTTTATTTCATGTGTAGCATGCTAGATTGTAGGAATTGTTATTCCTTTTATCATCTGTTAATATAGTTATCTTGGAACTTGACCTAGCACCCCCGTCATATGTTGCATGTGTAACCAGACCAGTAGAAAACCCTCACTTGGGCTAGGGTTATTTATGCTTAGACATCCACACTGTTTTTCATTCCTGGACATAGTGTTATCCTCGCCCGGGTAGTGGGCCGAGAGGTCGGGACTTGCTTTTAGTGTGGGATGCTTTTGCACTCTTGCTTGGGAGCAGAGTGGAGTCTGGTAGTTGTAGCGGGTTGCTTATCTGTGCCGGGAGCCGTTTGGGTAAACGGTAGTCCCGAGAGGTCTTGTTTCCCTGTTGTGCTGTCGTGGGAGGGAGCCGTTGAGTAGACGGTAGTCCCGGGCCGTCGAGTATCTTCCGGTCCGTGTTGTTGGGAACCGTTGGGGTTGACGGTGGTCCCAGGTCGTTGAGTGTTGTCCGACCTGTATTGTTAGCCTGAGTTGTGGGTCGTTCCTGGCTGTGGAGTATCTCCAGCCAGTGTGCTTTGTGCTGCGAGCTGTTGGAGAGGCTAGTGTCTCGTGTTTCGAGTTAGCCGATCAGCTGAGTCGTCGAGAGTGCTCCGACTGTTGTGCGAGATATTTGGGGATCTTGAGTCCTACCGTTCTGAGAGTGAGCGTGGATTTTGACTAGCCTGCATATGCCAATGTTTGATACTCTATGCCGCGCCGTTTTCCTCAGTTGGGGTCGCGCCCCCTGAGATGCCGCTGTGGATGCGATGGTTGGCCTGTTGAGGCAGTTTTGCGCGAGGGATGAGTTAGTCGGACAGGACGCCCCACGTAAATCCCGTCCTCATGTGGATGTGTGGTAGTGGGCAGGTGCGTTCCTAGTCGACAGGCGCAGGCTTGACTGGACCTTTGAGGCAGTCAGTTCGATTGGGTCGATTGAGCACCTTGGGTGCGAGTGGTCTCATTTACTTTCATCTGTTCCACTTTTGAGTATCTAGATAGAGGCATGGTAGCTGTAGAGTAGTTCCAGCTTTTCTTGTTCATTTTCTTTGCACTGTTATCTTTTACCTCTAGTAGACTTGGTGGGCAGACCGTTGGACTTGTTGACGGCACCCACTGAGAACTACTGTGGGAAGTAGTTCTCACACCCGTCGTGGTGTCTTTTCCCCAGGGACTTCTTCTTCTGTTCCTGTGCTCCTGTTGCTGATCCTTCTGACCGAGGCGAGGGAGTCGCGAGCTAGTTCCCTACCCGTCGTTGGAGTGTAGCGGTACCCCTTCAGAGGAGAGCTTCAGTTGATTAGTTTACTTCTTTACCTCTGTTGAGAGAACTTTGTTGTGAGGTATAGAGTTGTACTTTACTTTTACAGTTTGAGAGACTGTTGTAGTGAGGATATTTTTGTATGAGAGCTTGTACACTGATGTATTTATTGGAGATATCTCCCTTTTGAGTTTTGTATCAGAGGACTTTGTATACGATCGTATTTGGGAGATGGATATTGTATTATTTTACAGTTGAACAGTGTTTGGTTTTCAGTTTTTCAGTAGTTTACTTTTAGCTCTGATATCTGTATACTGTAGTTGATTCTTTTTGCAGGTTAGACGTTTCGTCTGTACGGCAGTTTTCGTACAGATGGCGGATCTGTTAGCGAGCCCGGGTCGCAGTTTCGACCCCGGGGCGTGACAGATTAGAGTGGTATCAGAGCCTAGGTTGTAGGTCGTGTGGACTTAGAAACCCTAGGCTTGTGGTTGGACATTAGGATGACTACGTGAGAGTCGTGACTTTTAGCGAGAGTCCTGATTGAGTTTTATCCTCTCCCAAGAGATGGGATGAGTGATTGGCATGTTTACTTTCCCAAGCGATTATGTTGCTGCAGACAACATGATGCTATGGAATGGATGACATGTCTTAGACTTTCGCTGGATTGGGTCGTATGGTTGTTGTGTCCTGACGTTTGTTATTGTGCAGTGGACTACGATACTCCTGAGACGTCGTGTTGTGAAGAGGACACACCCCGCACCTGATGAATACCCGAGCAGCGGGAGACAGAGCTATCAGAGCAGAGTGAGACCCAGGAGTTTGTGTGTTGAGATAGGTTCCCACTTTAACGAGAAGGGCCGAATCCTGAACGGTAAAGGATCGAGAACTTCGATAGGCTGAGCCTAGAGTCTGTTCTTGTCACGCCCCGAGTTCTAAACCAGCGTATAATTTTTTTTTTTTTTTTTTTTTTTTTATCAGAGTTGCAAATCATCCAGGGCAATGACAGACCGCCACATATATATGTGGCGGTCTGTCATTGCCCTGGATGATTTGCATCTCTGATAAAAAAAAAAAAAAAATTTTATGCTTTTTTGAACTCGGGGTGTGACAGTTCTTGTTTGATTGGGTTTCTTGGCACTGGTCTATCGGATTTTCGGATCATTGCCGCGTCAGTCGGTTCTTCTCGCCTATGAGTGGGGTGTTGTCGTGGGAGCCGTTTGGAGTGACGGCGGTCCCAGCTGTAAATACGTTCCACTGGCCGAGCTACCAGATGGATACCTTGCCCCTGGCTGAGTTACCAGGTGGGCACATGCCCTGGCTGAGTTACCAGGAGGGCACATGTCCTGGCCGAGTTACCAGGAGGATATTTTCCACTGGCCGAGCTACCAGATGGATACATTGCCCCTGGCTGAGTTACCAGGTGGGCACATGCCTGGATGAGTAACCAAGGAGGACACAGCCCTGGCCGAGTTATTAGGAGGATATTTTTCACTGGCCGAGCTACCAGATGGATACATTGCCCTGGCTGAGTTACCAGGTGGGCACATGCCCTGGCTGAGTTACCAGGAGGGCACATGCCCTGGCCGGTTACCAGGAGGATATTTTCCACTGGCCGAGCTACCAATGGATACATTGCCCTGCTGAGTTACCAGGTGGGCACATACCCTGGCTGAGTTACCAGGAGGATACATGCCTGGCCGAGTTACCAAGAGGATATTTTTCACTGGCCGAGCTACCAGATGATACATTGCCCCTGGCTGAGTTACAGGTGGGCACATGCCCTGGCTGAGTTACCAGGAGGGCACATGCCCTGGCCGAGTTACCGAGGATATTTCACTGGCCACTGTTGGGTTTAGGTTAATAAGGATCTAATAGGGGAAAAAACACCTAGAGGGGGGTGAATAGGTGTAAACAATAAACACTCAAAAAATCATTGTGCGATAAAACCCAATGCGGAAAAATAAAAGAACACGCAAGATTTTTACGTGGAAAAACTCCAAACCGGAGTAAAAAACCACGGGACCGATAACACGGCGAAATCCACTAGAATTAACACACGTACAAGGTGATATAACGTACTCACAGACGACTCAACCTTTTACCATACGCTCCTAGTAGATCTTCTCCGCTCGCTCCACGACGCTTCTCGAATCCACGATCCGCGCCCAACGCTGAATCCACAGCGTCCAACGTCGAGTCCACGACGTCCAACCGAATCCACGGTCTTCACCCAATGGCACGCTTCGAATCCACGAACGCACCTCGCTCCGAATCCACGAGAGCGGTAACACCTTGAATCCACAAGGCCACGCGAGTCCACGCGCCGATTTTGGGGTAAATCGTTGTTTGTTTGGGTGGTGATGATCCGCCGAATACTTAGATTAAAGATAGATCGGAAATACCATCTAAGTATTCATTATTTGATTCTACTCAAAATGTGAGTATGAAAACCTAGAATCAAATAATCAATATAGATGAAGAAACATAGAATAGATCTATTGATTTCCGTTCTTCTCTATATATGTGGATTTTTCTTTTCGGCTATCTTTTCTCAATCAGCCGTTCTATTGCGGATGCCCTAGAAATGAATGGTAGGGCTATTTATAGGTTAGAAACCCTAGGAAGAATATTCGGATCAAAAACAAACTTTTCTGGAAAGTTTTACCGACGGCGATCCGGATTGCAAAGCCACGATCCGGATTGCAGAAGCACAAAAGACGGTTTCCAGAAAATTGCCTGTTCGGGATCCGGATCGAAGCCACGATCCGGATCGTTCATACAGTTTTACCAGAAAATCATGTTCGGGATCCGGATTGCAATTCCTGATCCGGATCGAAGAAGCAAACAGGTAAAACTAGTGTTCGGGATCCGGATCAGAGATGCTGCGATCCGGATTGAACCAGTGTATGAACAAACACCTTTCGGGATCCGGATTGAAAGCCACGATCCGGATCCTGAACATGTCCCATGTCCAGTTTTTGATGAATAAGCAATTAAAACCTCTTCCAGGTGTTTCTACACTATAAGAAGTATTCGGATCATCAAAATTCTTTAGTTAAACGTACCTGATCCTTTTGAATTCTTCTTTCTTGAGATTGAGGTATATGATCCAAAGTTTCTTCATCTTCAATCTTCAAGACTTAATACATTCACGAAATACGCCAACTCAAATTCCGTAACAATCTCCCCCTTTGGCGGTTTCGTGACAAAACACAAATCCACAAAGAAAATTCAAAAAGATATTTTTGTTGCTATCACCATACAACAAAAATTTACAAAAGAGTTCCAGAAATTAAAAACATGAGATAAACTCCTAGAACAGACTCTAGACTTAGACATCTGTAATCTCTGCACACAGAAAACATTCTTGACAAACAAATTCGTTAGATACCTCAAGAATTGAAACATACAAAACCAAATACAGAGATAGAGTTTATTCTCATCATGACATTTGAAAAATTCAGATATGTAAGAAAATCATAGTTAAAACCAACATATCTTCTAAGCAGTCGAAAACCAAATGTCAAAGTATGTTAGTCCAACATCAACTTGTTAGTCATATTACATGCCCAAATAGTTAGTCGAATAGTTAGTATAGAAGCATGTCACAAATCACAAAAGAAAACCAAAGTTGAGTTGAGGTTCATACTTACCTTGATATCATCGATATTCACAATCATTGTTCACATCATTCATTGTTCAGAGTTCTTTCTAACTCTCTCACTCTCTCCCCCTTTTTGTCACAAAACAAAGCCAAAACGTAGCATGAGCTACAATATGTAAGGAGAGTAAAAAAAAAATAGAGTTCTAAAATATGCACAAACTGAGAACTAAACTAAAAGTATCAAAAAGACTAAATCCTGCACAGAAAGAAGAAGAAAAGAGTCAAAAATGGTCAGTCATCAGAATCTGAGTCGTCAGAAGTTGTGCAACCCATGTTAGACAGTATCTTTTGCACTCGCTTGTCCATTGAATTTATCTTCTTTGTGATGGTAATGTGAGCTGCTGTCGTTAGTTCAAGCTCATTGGCAATCCTTTGTTGTTCCTTCAAAATTTGTTCCTGCTTGACAGATAGTCGTTGCTGTAACTTGAAAATCGAAGATAATGATGCTTCATCATCATTGCCAGGTTCTTGTTGAGACGGTGAGGCCGAGGTGCCATCAGACGGCTTCTTCCCAACAACATGAGGTAATTTGTGAAGTGACTTCACAATTGTTGATTCATCTATCATTCCGCAACTGTGCTGATATGATGTTGAGCTTACATCAATACCGAATTTTTGTAAGATCCTCATGATGATTAGAGGAAACGGAAGTCGCTCCAAGGGATGAGGATGCACAATGTACCTTGACATTCTATTCCAAATTATATAGGGAATATTCATGTTTAATCCAATAGCCTCAGAGGGGTGTCCTATCAGATATAGAAATAGCAGTCGCTCCCATCTCACAACCTTTGTCTGCATGTTTGGCAGAATGTTGTAGCATGTTATGAAGTTTAGAAATCGGTACTCCAGTCGTAGATGTTTGGATCTGATACTTTTGCCATCAGCGGATTGAGTCCCCTCCAAACAAATCCTGTCGACCACAGTTTGCCACAATGCACTTGTCAAGCTTTTTCCTTTCAAAAAGTTAACCCCTGATGTGCTAGATTCCATTCCAAGCACTTCACCAATTAACTGCGGTGTGATCTTGATCTTCATTCCTTGGATGTAGGTATAAAAATGCATAGACCCATTTTCATCCTCTTGAAGATGTCTCGCATTCGTGTAGAAGGTTCTCACACGATACAAACAAAATCCTAGAAGTTCAGGGAATCGGCAAACTTGAATAAGAGAGGCTTGTTCAATCAGTCTTCCAAATTCTGGTGAATGATTGCGAAGGGCTTCAATGTTGACATGACGTTCTCCGATGCATTCACGTCGTTCAAAAGCTCGAAGTCGGTCAGTATTAACGACTACCTCTTCAATACGTGGCGGAGAGTCAGGAGCCATTGGTGTGTCAGCATTAGTGTCTCGTCGGAAACCATAACGTCGAGCAAGTCGTTTCCGTTTTATGGAGATAGTTGGAGCAGACATTGGAGCTTTCCCAGTATTCATTGGTGCTTTCCCTTTTTGGTTAGATTTGGTAGGCAATACCTCATCATCATCATCATCAGTCAGCATATCCCAGTGTACTTCATCAAGGTTCTTTTCAAGTTCTGTGTCACTTATAACTTCCACTTCTCCTTTTCGTTGAACTTTCTTGGCTCGCTTCAATTTGTTGGTTGGTCGAGTGAGTACCATCGTGACCAGTAGCAGAATCAACCAGGAGAATGCCATTGATTCTAGTGCTTTGAGTTTAAGAAAGTGTCCTGTGAAAACCAACTCAAGAACATATGAAAAATCGTCAATTTTGAAAAATTTGAAAACATTGTACCTAGACAATCATAATCATATTGAGAAGCCAAGAATCAAATTAGTTTTCCAAAAAGAATTTTAAAAATAGATCAATCCCATGATTTACAGAAATTCCTCTTTTATGCCCTAAAACTGAATTTTCAGAAATCGAAGCCTAAAAACTCGTTAATCAAGTAGAATCCCAGCATAAAAGCAAAACTAATTGACCCAGAGTTCTTATTTCAAAAGAAATTTGATCAAAAACCATTCACAAACGAAAAAGATCCAAGATTTCAACTCACGTTTGATGAAAAACCATAAAAACCGAGTTTTGATCATGAAAACTTACTTGAATCCGAAGAACTTTGAGTTTTGAAGCACCAAGAAGCAAGAAATCTAGAGAGAGAAACTCTAGAGGCTTGAAAACCAGAGATTAGGGTAAAGAAATCAAAATCTGTATGTTTCTATATAAACCCTAGCCGTGATCCGGATCGGCCGAGAATGTGATCCGGATCGGCTACCCGCAGGAAAAATCCTGCGTTCGGGATCCGGATCACTTGCCCCGATCCGGATCGGCTACAACTTTTTCTTCAGAAAAATTTAGAAAAATACAATAAAATCCAGAAAAAGTATGTAAGCACTTTACCATGTCAACTTTAAACAAATGACATCGTTTCATACAACAAGAAATAGATTATGCAAAATCTATCAAAAATATCCAAAAATGAAACGAAAATTTACGAAAGTTAAAACACTTAAAGTTGAACAACTTCAATTACATCTATCCTGATCCTATGTGTAATGTCTTTATCAAATCATCAATTTCAGTAAAGAAAATGAAGTACCAAGATCAATAGATGTTTGAAATCCCAGATAAGTTAGATAATATATCTAGACAATCTGTTGAAGGAGTGGCTCTTTGAGCATCTTTTAAAAAAATCCCACCTTATACCAACCATGAAATACGACTGAGTCAAGTATTTCAATATGAATTTCATCAACATTTTCAAAACAAAAATTTGCTTTTCATTCATGGAGTATCTTTTTCTTTCATTTTCTCCATGTGGTGGTAGTTTTCACACTCCTCATTGGGATGTAACTCTTTCCACATCTTTTGAGCATTTCACATTTCATTGACTCCCCCTCAATTGGCTATCAATTATTTAATATATAAAGTATTCAACCAAACCATTGATCTCGAATTCATACTCGACTAAGCAATCAAATATGATAATGACTATACCAAGAGATCATTGAGAGAGAAATTGACTTTGATCACTTAAAGATGGTTTAATTAACGTAAATGATCATTGCAACATTGAAATATTATGACATCAAAAGCATAATAAATTTCTAAATGCATAAAAGGATGCAATTAAAGTCAATTATGATTTATGCTCAATTAGTGTGCTATGTACAGAACATAGATAAAGAACAAAACAAAAACAAAACAAAAACAAAACCTAATCTAAGCAAAGGTTTCAAAAGAGTTTATTTCAAGGAAAGCATGCCAATTGCTTTACGCAAGTGAATAAAACGTTTTTGATCCAAAGGTTTTGTTAAGATGTCGGCTAATTGATCCTCAGTTGAAATATATGACAGTTGAAGAATGTTTGATTCAACTAGCTCTCTAAGAAAATGATATCTAAGTTCAATATGTTTTGTTCTAGAGTGCAACACAGGGTTTTTAGAAATGTTAATAGCACTAGTGTTGTCACATAAAATGGTTACCGAAGATGTTGAAATCCGGAAATCGCTCAACACGCTCTTCATCCAAATCAATTGGGTTGAACAACTTCCTGCAGAAATGTACTCCGCTTCGGCAGTCGAGAGTGCTATGCAGTTCTGCTTTTTACTGTGCCATGCAACAAGGCAGTGGCCAAGATAGAAGCATGCACCACTCGTGCTTTTCCGGTCATCCACCGATCCAGCCCAATCGGCATCTGAGTATCCAACAATATCCAAAGTCGTTCCCATAGGATACCAAATTCCGAAATTGATTGTACCTTTGATATACCGGATGATCCGTTTCACCGCTTTCAGGTGAACCTCCTTCGGTGCTGATTGATATCTCGCACAAATCCCAACACTGAAGGATATATCCGGGCGACTAGCCGTGAGATATAGTAGACTTCCAATCATACTGCGGTACAGTTTCTCGTCTACATTCTCACTTTGTGATTCACTTCCAAGTCCCTTATGGCTAGTTCCCATTGGAGTCGGAAAATCTTTAGAATTTTCAAGATCAAACTTTTTGACCAACTCCAGTGCATACTTGGATTGACACAAGTGAATTCCTTCATCGTTTTGTTTAACTTGTAATCCAAGAAAATAATTCAATTCGCCCATCATGGACATCTCAAATTCGCTTTCCATGGTCTCCGCGAATTTAGAAGCATCATTATCTCTCGTTGCTCCAAAAACAATGTCATCAACATAGATTTGAGCAACTATGAAATTGTTTTGATAATGCTTCACAAAGAGAGTCCTGTCAGCTCCCCCTCGAGTGTAGCCCTTTTCCAAAAGGTGCTTTGTCAACCTTTCGTACCATGCTCGCGGTGCTTGTTTCAGACCGTAAAGAGCCTTTTTCAACGAAAAACATGGTTAGGTAGTTTATGATCCACAAAACCTTTCGGTTGAGCTACATAAACTTCCTCATTTAAAAATCCATTTAAAAAGGCGCTCTTAACGTCCATTTGAAATAATTTGATTTTAAAATGACAAGCGATCGCAAACAATATACGAATGGACTCGAGTCTAGCTACAGGGGCGAAGGTTTCATCAAAGTCTATACCTTCTACTTGAGAATAGCCTTGAGCAACTAACCTTGCTTTGTTCCTGATGATAGTACCTTCTTCATTTTTCTTGTTCTTGAAGATCCATTTGGTACCTATCACATTGTGTTGCTTCGGAGGCTTCGTCAGTTCCCAGACTTTGTTTCGCTCAATTGATGGAGCTCTTCCTGCATTGCTTTAATCCAGTAATCATCTTGGAGAGCTTCATCAACATTCTTTGGTTCGATTTGAGATACATAGCATGCAAATCCGCAAACCAATTGTCTCCGTGTTCTAACTCCTTCTTGTGGATCTCCAATTATGTTCGATTCAGGGTGATCCTTGGAGATGCGTAACGTTTGAGGTAGAGGAGTAGGCGGAGGTACACGAGATGATTCCTGCACATCAGATAAGCTTGAAGAACCGTTAGATGCATCAACATTATTATCGAAAGAATTGTTAGAAGAAGATGCATTAGCAGGTGTATCATCATCAAGAGAGATATCGAGGGTAGATTTTTCAGATTCAAAGTGAAAAGCTTCATCTACCTTAACATTTATCGATTCTACGATCGTCTTAGATTCTAAGTTAAAAACTCGATATGCTCTGCTGTTTGTAGAATAACCTAAGAAAATCCCTTCGTCACTTCGAGAGTCAAATTTTCCAAGATTTTCGCGATCACGTAAAATAAAACACCGACTCCCAAAGATGCGAAAATATTTGATGTTAGGTTTTCTACAAAACCATAGTTCATATGGTGTATTCAAAGTCCCCGGGCGCAAATACACTCGATTGATAACATAGACAGCAGTGTTCACCGCTTCAGCCCAAAAATATAAAGGTAAGTTCCGGCTATGAAGCATAACACGTGCCATCTCCTGTACGACCCTGTTTTTGCGCTCGACTACACCATTTTGTTGAGGTGTGTAAGGTGCAGAGAATTCATGTTTAATGCCGTTAGAAGTGCAAAAATCAATGAATTTGGAATTTATGAATTCCCCACCTCTATCACTCCTAACTCGAGTAATCCTTTCATTCTTTTCAATCATAATACGATTGCAGATTTCGAGAAAAGAATCAAAAGTATCAGCTTTTTCTTTTAAAAAGGCTACCCAAGTATATCTAGAAAATCATCAACCAACAAAAAAATATACCATTTACCTCCCAGAGATGGTTGACGAGTTGGCCCCATTAAGTCCATATGCAAAAGTTCCAAAGGCCGTTTTGTACCTATGTGGTTCAATTCTTGTGTGCAGTCCTAGACTGTTTTCCCTTTTGGCAACCGCCACACACAAGGTTTTGTTCAAAAGAAAGTTTTGGAACCCCCTTGACCACATCTTTATTTGAAATTCTAGCAAGTTCCTTAAAGTTTATGTGACCTAGCCTTTCATGCCAAAGTGTTTCATTTTTCAAAGATGCTAGGTTACATTTTTCAGAAATCTTAGAAGGAACTACATAACAGTTGTTTTCTGATCTAACCCCCTTTAAAAAGAAAGCATGGTTCATGTCAGTTACAGTGCATTTATCAGATGAAAAATTAACTGAATAACCACTATCACACAGTTGACTTATGCTTATGAGGTTAGTCTTAAGGCCATGAACAAATAATACATTATCTAGAACCGGGCCATCTGGAATAGCTACCGTTCCCTTTCCAACAATTTTGGAAGACCGACCATCTCCGAAAACAACAAGTCCTCCGGAGTTTTTCTCAAATGTTTGAAAACAGTTTTTATCGCCGGTCATATGACGGGAACACCCGCTATCCAGGTACCAAGACGAACTATCATATGCATGCAAGGAAACATTGGTAGCAAGACAGGGAAAGATTTCACCTTTGCGCACCCAAACCTTTTTGGAGTGCGTCGGTAATGGTCGTGAAGTTGATTTCCTAGGTGAGAGCGTCTTGCTTGAAGAATTGCTGCTCCTTGATGATGTCGTCTTGAGCGGTGTACTACCAAGGCTCTTTTCCTTCAATTTGATTGGAGTTGTTTTCCGAGGAATAGCCCTTTTGGTAGTCATTGCAAGATGTGCTTGAGGTGTGCGTTTGGCTTCCGTCTTGCAATTTCTTCTTATGTGCCCTGAAATGCCACAACGAAAACATACCTTGATTCTTGTCGATTCCGAGGAAGATGTAGTAGGTTCGTTGTCGTTGCTTGTCGTGAACACCGGTGTCGGAGGAGGAGATACCGACTGAGGCACAAATACTGTCCCACTCGAACTTGGAATGTCTCCAGTTTGAGTGTATCCGAGGCCGAACTTGTTTCTTTGACCGAGACCAAGAAGTCTGTCCAACTTACTCCTTCCAGAAGAAAATCTCTGTAAGTCATCCTTCAGTTGGCGTATGGTCTCTGTCATTTCCAATTTTTCCTGTCGGGCCTCGCCGTAGAGCTTCAAGAAGTAATTCGCTTTGTTCACCATATCCATATAATTCTTCTCGAATTGCTCATTGGACTCTTGAAGGGAAACATTTGTTTTAATCAGATTGTCCCTTTCCACTTCAAGATCGGTTGAGATAGAGGTTACTCTTTTTACTTCATCTTCAAGATCCTGCAATCTCTCTTTCAACCCCTTGTTTTGCTTAGCCAGTTTCTTTGAATCCCTCAAAAGTTTATGGTAGGCTAAAGCAAAATCTTCACCTTCCGAATCATCTGATTCATCGTCCGTTGCAATCTTTTCCACAGTGGAGTTGGACAGTGAATCGGATGTACTTGCCATTAAGCACATGAAGGGAGAAGATGTGGTGGACGCGTGGAAAGCTGTCGCGTTGTCTTCTTCATCACTTGACGATGACTCATTTGACGTGGAGTTGTCATCCCAAGTAACTACTTGCATCGCTTTCTTCTTAGCCGGATTCTTGTTGGGACACTCCGTTGCAATGTGGCCGTAGCCTCGACATTTGAAACACTGAACTTGTCCCTCAGAACTTTTCTTATCCTTTGAGAAGTTCTCTTGGCTTCTTGACTTGTAACTTGAAGACCCTTGCCTTTCTTCGACTTTCCGAAGGATGGAGTTTTGCTTGAATTTCCCCTTCGAAAGTTGCGGCGAAACTTCCTTGTCAAGAGAGCGAGCTGCTTCTCAAAGTCCTCCATAGAAATGTTCTCGTCGTCGTCCGAGGAGGATGAATCCGCGTCTTCTTCTTTAGTTGATTTCAATGCGTAACCTGAAGACTTAGAAGAGGATGCCTTTCCAGAAGAATAGTTAGTAGGAAAAGTCATTTCATAAGTTTGTAAAGCACCTACTAATTCTTCTACACGCATTTCGTCCGGGTGTTTAATTGTTTCAATGGCTGCGACCTTCGGGCGAAATCGTTCAGGAAGAGTTCTTAGAATTTTTCTTACAACTTTAAATTCTGGAATCTTCTCTCCCAAGTTAGCACATGAGTTCACGATGTCTTGCAATCGTGTGTAATAGTCAGTGAAGGATTCATTCTCTGCCATAGAGATAGAGTCAAACTTGCTCGTGAGCATTTGCAGTTTCTGAATCTTCACTAAGTTAGTTCCCTCATGCGTAACTTGAAGAACATCCCAGATTTCTTTCGCAGTCTCACATGCCGAGACGCGAGAGAACTCAGTTTGTGACAAAGCATTAAATAGAGCATTAATCCCTTTGCCATTGTAAGAAGATAAGTCTATCTCTTCCTTGGTCCATTTCGACCTAGGTTTTAAGGTGCGAACATCATCTAAAATTTCAGTTGGATTAGACCATCCTAATTCAATTGATTGCCACACCCTTTCGTCGATGGAAATTAAGAAAGCTTTCATCCGTACTTTCCAGTACGCATAATTAGTTCCATCAAAGAAAGGGGGTCGATTGATGTTTCCACCTTCAACCATTGTTTACAACCCTATTCCCGCTCTGATACCACTTGTTGGGTTTAGGTTAATAAGGATCTAATAGGGGAAAAAACACCTAGAGGGGGGTGAATAGGTGTAAACAATAAACACTCAAAAAATCATTGTGCGATAAAACCCAATGCGGAAAAATAAAAGAACACACAAGATTTTTACGTGGAAAAACTCCAAACCGGAGTAAAAAACCACGGGACCGATAACACGGCGAAATCCACTAGAATTAACACACGTACAAGGTGATATAACGTACTCACAGACGACTCAACCTTTTACCATACGCTCCTAGTAGATCTTCTCCGCTCGCTCCACGACGCTTCTCGAATCCACGATCCGCGCCCAACGCTGAATCCACAGCGTCCAACGTCGAGTCCACGACGTCCAACCGAATCCACGGTCTTCACCCAATGGCACGCTTCGAATCCACGAACGCACCTCGCTCCGAATCCACGAGAGCGATAACACCTTGAATCCACAAGGCCACGCGAGTCCACGCGCCGATTTTGGGGTAAATCGTTGTTTGTTTGGGTGGTGATGATCCGCCGAATACTTAGATTAAAGATAGATCGGAAATACCATCTAAGTATTCATTAGTTTGATTCAACTCAAGATATGAGTATGAAAACCTAGAATCAAACTAATCAATATAGATGAAGAACCATAAATAGATCTAATGATTTCCGTTCTTCTCTATATGTGGATTTTTCTTTTCGGCTATCTTTTCTCAATGAGCCGTTCTATTGCGGATGCCCTAGAAATGAAATGGTAGGGCTATTTATAGGTTAGAAACCCTAGGAAGAATATTCGGATCAAAAACAAACTTTTCTGGAAAGTTTTACCGACGGCGATCCGGATTGCAAAGCCACGATCCGGATTGCAGAAGCACAAAATACGGTTTCCAGAAAAATTGATGTTCGGGATCCGGATCGAAAGTCACGATCCGGATCGTTCATACAGTTTTACCAGAAAAACATGTTCGGGATCGGGATTGCAATTCCTGATCCGGATCGAAGAAGCAAACAGGTAAAACTAGTGTTCGGGATCCGGATCAGAGATGCTGCGATCCGGATTGAACCAGTGTATGAACAAACACCTTTCGGGATCCGGATTGAAAGCCACGATCCGGATCCTGAACATGTCCCATGTCCAGTTTTTGATGAATAAGCAATTAAAACCTCTTCCAGGTGTTTCTACACTATAAGAAGTATTCGGATCATCAAAATTATTTAGTTAAACATACCTGATCCTTTTGAATTCTTCTTTCTTGAGATTGAGGTATACGATCCGAAGTTTCTTCATCTTCAATCTTCAAGACTTAACACATTCACGAAATACGCCAACTCAAATTCCGTAACAGCCGAGCTACCAGATGGATACATTGCCCCTAGCTGAGTTACCAGGTGGGCACATGCCCTGGCTGAGTTACTAGGAGGACACATGCCCTGGCCGAGTTACCAGGAGGATATTTTTTACTGGCCGAGCTACCAGATGGATACATTGCCCCTGGCCGAGATACCAGGTGGGCACATGCCCTGGCTGAGTTACCAGGAGGACACATGCCCTGGCCGAGTTACCAGGAGGATATTTTTCACTGGCCGAGCTACCAGATGGATACATTACCCCTGGCCGAGATACCAGGTGGGCACATGCCCTGGCCGAGTTACTAGGAGGATACTTTCCACTGGCCGAGCTACCAGATGGACACATTGCCCCTGGCCGAGTTACCAGGTGGGCACATGCCCTGGCCGAGTTACCAGGAGGACATTTCCCTGGCCGAGTTACCAGGAGGACACTTTCCACTGGCCGAGCTACCAGATGGATACATTGCCCCTGGCTGAGTTACCAGGTGGGCACATGCCCTGGCTGAGTTACCAGGAGGGCACATGCCCTGGCCGAGTTACCAGGAGGATACTTTCCACTGGCTGAGTTACCAGATGTATACATTGCCCCTGGCCGAGATACCAGGTGGGCACATACCCTGGCCGAGTTACCAGGAGGATACTTTCCACTGGCCGAGCTATCAGATGGACACATTGCCCCTGGCCGAGTTACCAGGTGGGCACATGCCCTGGCCGAGTTACCAGGAGGACATTTTTCCCTGGCCGAGTTACCAGGAGGACACTTTCCACTGGCCAAGCTACCAGATGGGTTCATACCCCTGGCCGAGCTACCAGGTGGGTACATGCCCTGGCCGAGTTACCAGGTGGTTGCTTTAGTGAGATTTGGTGGCGTCGAGTTCGTCCTGTTGGACTACTGGGAGCGCAGTTGTTGACGTGGAACCAGTTTCGTGCTTTGCGGCTCAGGGCCTTTCCCGACAGTGTAAGCAGAAACTGGAAAGGGATCTTAGACTCCTGCAGCAGGGGAGTCGACCTCTTCTGGAGTATGTTCGCGAGTTTTGCGATTGTTGAGTGGTGTACCTCATGTCGCCTGGATGAGGCCCAGGAGGTTGAGCTAGTTGAGAAAGGACTGCATCGGAATATCTATCACTTGGTGTATTCTCGGCGGGTGCCGACGTTAGATGCAGCATTTGAGCATGCTTAGCGGGATGACTGTGTCATTTGTGGTGGGCCGCATTCTGCGCCACAGTGTGACCACAAGCTGGGCACAGATCATGGTCTTGTCCTAAAGCGGGGTCATCAGACGCATTGGCAGCTTCGGCTCCTCCTCCTCCGCTCTTTCAGACAGGCGGAGCTTCGACAGGTTATGGCCAGATAGTTAGGGCCACTTCTTCGCGGCAGTCCGACGGACGACCACCCCCGAGCGGGAGCGTCTATGTCGCACAGGATGAGGATTCGCGGGCAGCTAGCCACGTGATGGCAGATATTAATCTTATCTTCCCTTCACGCACTTGAGCGTTATTTGTTACCGGAGCATCGCATTCATTTCTTCTGTAGGGCATTTGCACGGTTGTATGGGCTAGAGATAGGATCCTTAGCTTGTGCTCGTGAGGTTCAGATACCTGATCACGTGTTGCTCATAGATGAGTGTTGTTGGTCCTGCCCAGTGCAGTTGGGGCCCTGGTTTTTGCCTGTTGATCTTTTGGCCCTTCCTCAGCTCCGGGATTTCGAGGTAGTGTTGGGTAGAGGACTGTGAGGATCTGAGGCCTTGATGCTTGAGTGCTACCACACCGTTGATACACGGTGATGATGCCACACCGTTGATACACGGTGGTGATGCCACACCATTGATACACGGTGGTGATGCCACACCGTGGATACACGGTGGTGATGCCACGCCGTTGGTGCACGGCAGTGATGCCACGCTGTTGGTGCACGGCAGTGATGCCACGTTACTGGTACACAACGGTGAGAGTTTTTGGATGTTTTGGACTTTTGACCGCGAGTTTGGGCATCAGCTTTATGATCGCCTTGCGAGCCAGCTTTCAGTCCCGTTCACCGACGAATTGGTCCCCGTCAGGGGGTTCTTTTTGGTTGAGGGATCGACTTCGACCCGTGGGTCCGTTGGGGTTATGATAGCATGTTGAGTGACCAACTGTGGCATGAGATTGTGTCTCTTGAGGATCCCTTTTGAGGTTAGCCTGCAGTTGAGTAGTCCACTCGGGTGGTTTTGGATCGGGAAGTAACCGAGTGAAGACCCCAGCTTATTGGATTCCTTTCCTTATTGAATGAATGTGTGGGTATACTTCGGGTCGTCTTGTTGAGGTTGGCACCATGATGTGGTCTGGTGCGTGTTGCACCAGTGGTTATTCCAGTTTCCCCCAGCCTTTTATTGGAGCCCCTTTGGTATTTTACGTCTCAGCCCAGGAGTGATGTGTTTTTTCTCGCCGTGATTGACTTGCCCTTTTGAGATCTGTGATTGTTGGAGTACGAGGGACGCCCGTTGCAATTTCTGGCTCGAGAGATGAGAGAATTGCACATCGGGCCATACCGTACTTGTTGTTATTGTTATTGCGGAGTAATCACGGGGAGTGAGTGGTGTTTTGGGAGCTGGAGGCGTATTGATGGATACCTACCCGTGGTATTTGTGACTCCTGATGGACTTGATCTAGTTTCGAGGACGAAACTTTCTTTTAGTGGGGGAGGATGTGAGGTCCCGGAATCCCCCGCTTAGGGTTTGCTGGTTGTTAGGCAGCTTTTAGCAGCCGTTGGGAGTGTTTGTGCGCATGTCGGGCCCGAGAAATGGATTTGTGATGCAATTTGGAATTTAGTTGCATCACTGGAGGCCTGCGTAGTGTGTTGGTGATGTTTGCGCGCAATTTGGACACAAGTGTTGGACTTCGGGCTTATGAGGAGATCCCGTGGGGAATTGGAGGACCCGTCGGGTGTTTAGAAGTGGTTTCGCGCGATTCAGATGTCAAAATTGGACTCCGGGCGAAATTTGGATAAAAGTTACCTCTCCGGTCGCCTTCGGGAATTTTTAGAGTTGAAATTTGGCAAATCGGACTTCAGATTTGGACCCGACGCGGAAAATCGGATCGAGTGGGCATTCGGCAAATTTTCGGACGAGAATTTGGAGAAACGGACATCGTTTTTGGATTCAGCGCGCGAAATCGCTAAGAATGGACTATTTATTTGTTTGATTTGGAGCCCGGTTGAATTGCGCGTTTTTCGAGGCATCGCGGCACGTTTTTCGAGGTGGCAGTGCGGCGTGGATCCCGAGGGCGTACGGACGCGACAGGGGCAGACGCGCCTTCGGCGCGGGTCGCACGGGGCCGCCACGTGGCGGGCCCCCGTTGGCGGCCGCGCGGGCGCGGGGGCGCGCGCCCGTGTGGCGCGCGCGTGTCCCGCGCCTGGCGCGGGCGCGGTGTAACGCGCCCGTGTGGCGGGCGCGTTACCGCGCGCCGCGTGGCACCCGGGGCGCGTGCGTGGACCCGGTGAACGCGCCCGGCCTTGTGAGCCGGCGGTTTGTGGCTCCTGATTGGCGGTCCACCGTGGACCCCGGCTCCGTGGACCGCCCATCTTTTCTTCCTTCTTTTCTTCTTCTTCTTTCTCCCTCGCACACCATTTTTTCTCCTCTTCTTTTCCTTTCTTCTCCATCCGAGAGCGAGAGGGGTGAGGGAGAGGATTTTGGATGGTGCGGCGGTGCGGCGTGGGCCTCGTGGAGCGCGCGAGGTTTTCCTTCGGAGCGTTTCGGCGGCGGCGACGCAGTCGGGGTAGGTTTCGCACGTTATTTTTTACGGTGTTTTTAGCACAGTTTGGGGCGTTCCTTGGACAGTGAGTTAACCCTTTGTTCTTATCTGTGTTAGGGACCGTGTTTTACTGCTCCGTTTTGCGTGCGGACCCCGGCGGCGTGCACCGTTTTGCATGCGGACCCCGGCGGCGTGCACCGTTTTGCGTGCGGACTCCGTTTTGCGCGTGGGTTTCGGCACCGTGCTCCGTTTTGCGTGCGAACCCCGGCGGCGTGCACCGTTTTGCGTGCGGACTCCGTTTTGCGCACGGGTTTCGGCACCGTGCTCCGTTTTGCGTGCGGACCAAGGCGGCGTGCACCATTTTGCGTGCGGACTCCGTTTTGCGCGCAGGTTTCGGCACTGTGCTCCGTTTTGCGTGCGGAGTCCGGCGGCGTGCTCCGTTTTGGGTGCGGACTCCGGCAGCGGACATCGTTTTGCGTGCGGATCGCGTGGAGGCCAATTGCAAGTGTCTACGAGCAATTGGTGGCAAATCGAGGTGGGTGGCCTTATCTCCAAGTTTTATGGACTGTACAGTAATTCTACTGATGTAGGACTATGCATGATAGTTTATTTTCGGGTATAGCATGCTATATTGTAGGAATTGTTATTCCTTTTATTTTTGTGTTAATTTAGTTATATTGGAACTTGACCTAGCACCCCCGTCATATGTTGCATGTGAAACCAGACCAGTAGAAAACCCTCACTTGGGCTAGGGTTATTCATGTTTAGACACTCACACTGTTTTTCTATTTCCTGGACATAGTGTTACCCTCGCCCGGGTAGTGGGCCGAGAGGTCGGGACTTTCTTTTAGTGTGGGATGCTTTTGCACTCTTGCTTGGGAGCAGAGTGGAGTCTGGTAGTTGTAGTGGGTTGCTTATCTGTGCCGGGAGCCGTTTGGGTAAACGGTAGTCCCGGGAGGTCTTGTATCCCTGTTGTACTGTCGTGGGAAAGAGCCGTTGAGCAGACGGTAGTCCCGGGCCGTCGAGTATCTTCCGGTCAGTGTTTTTGGGAACCGTTGAGGTTAACGGTGATCCCAGGTCGTTGAGTGTTGTCCGACCAGTATTGTTAGCCTGAGTTGTGGGTCGTACCTGGCTGTGGAGTACCTCCAGCCAGTGTGCTTTGTGCTGCGAGCTGTTGGAGAGGCTAGTGTCTCGTGTTTCGTGTGAGCCGATCAGCTGAGTCGTCGAGAGTGCTCCGACTGTTGTGCGAGATATTAGGGGATCTTGAGTCCTTCCGTTCTGAGAGTGAGCGTGGATTTTAACTATAGCCTGCATATGCCAATGTTTGATACTCTATGCCGCGCCGTTTTCCTCAGTTGGTGTCGCGCCCCCTGAGATGCCGCAGTGGATGCGGTGGTTGGCCTGTTGAGGCAGTTCTGCGCGAGGGGTGAGTTAGTCGGACAGGACGCCCCACGTAAATCCCGTCCTCATGTGGATGTGTGGTAGTGGGCAGGTGCGCTCCTAGTCATCAGGCGCAGGTTTGACTGGACCCTATGAGGCAGTCAGTTCGATTGGGTCGATTGAGCACCTTGGGTGCGAGTGGTCACTTTTACTTTCATCTGTTCCACTTTGTGAGCATCTAGATAGAGGCATGGTAGCTGTAGAGTAGCTCCAGCTTTTCTTGTTCATTTTTCTTTGCACTATTATCTTTTGCCTCTAGTAGACTTAGTGGGCAGACCGTTGGACTTGTTGACGGCACCCACTGAGAACTACTGTGGGAAGTAGTTCTCACGCCCGTCGTGGTGTCTTATCCCCAGGGACTTCTTCTCCTGTTCCTGTGCTCCTGTTGCTGATCCTTCTGACCGAGGCGAGGGAGTCGCGAGCTAGTTCCCTACCCGTCGTTGGAGTGTAGCGGTACCCCTTCAGAGGAGAGCTTCAGTTGTTTAGTTACTACTTTTACCTCTGTTGAGAGAACTTTGTTGTGAGGTATAGAGTTGTACTTTCCTTTTTCAGTTTGAGAGACTGTTGTAGTGAGGATATTTTTGTAGTGAGAGCTTGTACACTGATGTACTTATTGGAGATATCTCCCTTTTGAGTTTTGTATCAGAGGATTTTGTATACGATTGTTGTGGGAGATGGATATTGTATTATTTTCAGTTGTACAGTGTTTGGTTTTCAGTTTTTAGTAGTTTACTTTCAGTTCTGATATCTGTATACTGTAGTTGATTCTTTTTGCAGGTTAGACGCTTCGTCTGTACGGCAGTTTCCGTACAGATGGCGGATCTGTTAGCGAGCCCGGGTCGCAGTTTCGACCCCGGGGCGTGACAGGTTGTGCGTCGGCAGTGCGTGCTGGTGGTACATAGCGCACCGACGGCGCGGCGTGGGCTGCGCAGGCGGTGCGGCTGAAGGCGGCGCGGGGTACGGGCTACACGTGGGCAGCGCGCTGGCGCGAGCTACGCGTAGACCGGGCTGCTCGCAAGCTCGCGCATGGGCGGCGTGAGGACGTGGCAGCGCGCAGGCCCTCGCGGGTGGCACGTGGATAGGGAAGCGCGCGGGCTGGCATCGGTCGCAGGAAGTGTGCGGGCGCGGCACGGCTATGGCAGGCGTGCGGCACTGTGCACGGGAAGCGCGACTAGGGCATAGGCGTAGGCAGTGGCAGCGGCAGCTCCCTATGTGCGTGCGCGCGTGCTAGCGCCGCCCTGGTGCATGGCTGACGACTGCAGGGTCCGGGCGCCCGGAAGCACAGGGCGAAGGCTCGAAACCTAGGGTTTCACTCCGGCTCAGGCTTCGCGGCGAGGATGTGCTGCGTACTCACCAGGGGAAGGAGAAAGGTTGGCAGCTGTGGGAGAAGAGAAAGAGATTAAGGGGATTTTAGGGTTTTTAATTTAGAAAACCCTAATCCTTATCCAATTTCCATTTTGATGACTTTTGTAAAATTACGCTTTCATCTCGAAAATGACTATTTGCATTTAAATCTCCAAATTTCAAAATTTCAAATTTAGTTTCTTGAAAAGTGTGCCAATAGCCGAATCGATCCAAAACGATCGATTTCATGAATTTCAGTGCGTAAACTGCCACAATTTTCTCGAAAATACTGTAAATTGACTTTTCGGTTCGATTTAATCGCGGAAAGTGCTTTTCCGGGAGATTTAGGTGTCGGATTTGAGATCCGATCAAACTACTATTTTCAGCTTGATGACGCCGTCAGACTGACGATTTTCATTCGTCGAGAATTGGTCTTGTTAATCGCTTCATCAATAAAAACTACACTTTTACACGCTTTTGATTATCTTGGTTCGCCGAATTAAAAATGGAATGACACCATGTCGTTCAGCTCGATGAGATTGGTCAAGTGGTGTTTTTACTTCGTCGAAATTGGATCTAATCAGGTTAGGTTAGGCTTATTGATCGATATTTACTCGTAGACTCCAAAAATTTGAATTTTTGAACTATAGACGTCGTACCCACTGGGATACATTTATGTTATATCTCACATCCTTTGGGTGACCATCATTTCAGGTCAGTCGGGTGGTGGGATGTGAGATGTCGAGACGTTGTTGAGAGCATATCCGATAGAGCCATCCCCTGTTGCCAGCTTCGACTGGCCGAGCTTTTACTTTACCGTTAGACTTTTATGGTTATGACCTATTGATGTTGGATTTGTGATATCTTGGTAGTCGTGATTCTGGTATTCATGGATTATAATTATGATTTAGTTATATTTCAGTACGTGTTGTTTAGTACTCTAATTTATATATTGTACTTGTCTAGCCGTGCATGTATAGGGGAGACTCTATCCGAGTGGACAGAGAATTTTCTATGCATGTGATGATCTCTTCATGCCCTGATTTTTAAGCTTAAACTTTGATTAAAAAAAAAAAAAAAAAATTTAAACTGCCTTTTCAAACTCGGGGCATAACAATAGAAAATCGAGAAAAATGATATAAATTAATTTTCGAAATTTAAAAATTCTCGAGTATTACACAAGGTGTCAATGAATTTGGATGTATGCACGGGTGTGTTCAAATAGAGAAGTCTTCTAAGTTTATAGAAGACGAGAGAAATATGAGAGAGATTCAGTTCGGGTTGAAGCTATTCTATTCTAAAAGATGAGTTGGTGTAATTCTTTTTTTAATTAATAAATCTTATTTCACTCGTATTTTTCTTTTGTTTTGATTTTTTTTTTTTTTTTTTCTCTTTGTAACTGTGTTCGTTTCAGTTTCTATTGAAGGATCGGGTTTATGGCAAAAACTAGATTTGATGTTTCTGTTGCGGAATTCTAATAATTAATATCGAAGCAGATTGCGGATTCATAAAGTCCGATACCGCTGAGTACCAAATTTCCAACATTGATTCAAATTTTATTCTAAAGATAAAAATAGAAATAAGAAAACCTCCGTACTTACTACTGAAGCACTCTAGTCCAACTCCGAAACCCATTGTGTGGGAACATAATACATCATGAGTTATATTAGTAAACAACATACAACTAAAATAAGTTGTTAATTATCGCTATCATTTGGACTTGTAATGTATTCTTGAGAGCTACAGATAAAACAAAACGCAACAAAGCAATCACGCAAGTCTTATGTAATAACTCTATGTCCTTAACTAGCCGTAAAATGCGCACAAAAAAAAAATGAAATATATGTGGGGCCAAAATGATTTAAGAAAATTGGGCATCTAACCGAAAAGAAAAGAAAATATATAGGGAAGTAAAAATGAAGAGTGAGCGCTACGTAGTAAAAATTAGATTCTTTCTGACAGATGAAAAGACTAATTTTTTAAAAAATCGGGACAAATAACAATCCTGAATTATTATTGGGTTAAGAGTTATTATTTTAATATGTGAGTTACGTTGTATCAGTGACATCAGCATTACATAAAAAATATTTAATTATTATTTTTAATTTTAATTTTATTATATAAAAAAAAAATATAAATTATTATTCTAGTATCATACTTAATTATAAAATACTAATTTTTATATCAAATTAAATACATATATATTTTTAAGTTTCACTTTTTGTAAGACTAATATGTTCTAATAAAAATTAAAATTAGCTAACTTGATTTTAAATTGTTGGATTTTTAATATTACTTGAATAAAAAAATTTGGCCAATTTAATTAAAATTGGAGTGGTTCACTGGTTATATTGTTCAACCATTGGTTGAACGGTTCAAAGTGACTTTTTTGACTTATTCAACTATTGGTACAAGAAAAAGTGCACTAGATGGTAGATGGTCCGATCGACGTGCATAGCCTATATGGGCGAAAGAGAAAAGGGCATGTGGTGCACCACGAGCTAGAAAAAGGATGCTTGAAGATGAAGAGATTTTAGGCGGGAGCGGCTGAAATGTGGGGTGTGATTTTCGCTATTGTTGTTGTAGCACTCTTCCATTATGCGAGCCGACCGGTAATGCAGGCAGATAGAAAAATACTGCAAATATTATTTTTGAAGTTTATAATAAAAATCTTACACACTCAAAATAAGACAATTCTTACTATTTTCTTATAATTTATAGCTTTTCCTAGGAGTATGACGTGCAGCTTTCTTTCCCTACATTTATCACTTTCTCTTGGAGTAGTTTAATTTGTAACTCAAATTTTCCTTTTCAATAGAATCAATTCAGTTTACTTAGCTGAATTTTCATTCAGCCGAGTCTACTCTTTTCGGCTTCACTAGAGATATAATCCGATTGAGCTGATTCTTTCTCAACCGAATCGCTTGATTGAACGTGACGTATTTGCGGGTCAATCCATAGACCAATCCACTTCCAGAAGACGCACTTGACCCGATTATCGGAATCCAATCAAGGTCATCACTAGTTCAGTTTCTATCAAGACACAAGTTCACAAGATTAAACCGAACCGCTTTAAAAATTGGATCACTGTCGGACCGATCGAACCGAAAGATTCAGCCTAATTATTAAATCATTGAAAAGATCACTCAATTTTTATTTTCTTATTTTTTATTTTTTTTTTCTTTAGGTCCATTTATTACTCTACTCATAACGTAAGCAAGCCTTCACACTTTTACTTGTTGAATGCATTGGTCTTTTTTTTTTGTTTTGTCTCAATAAAGCTTTGGAAGAGAGGGAGGACAAAATAGTAAAGTAGTGAATACTATTAGATTTTATGCAATAATAATTTTGATGATAACAAATAAATTTTAGATTTATATTTTTTCTTAGTCTTTTTAGATTTTAAGTAGATTTGAAATGACTAAAGCTGAATTAGAATTGATCAAAAATAATTATTAATTCAATTGTCCAAAATAGTTCGAATAAGATCAAATTATACCATATTGGATACAAGTGCCATGATAATACTATGGAGAACTTCTTTACAATTTTATTGGATTTGAGCCGGTCAATCTAATCAAGTTCGCCAATCTATCACATGAATTTGATCTAATTTTAATGTCAAATTAGCCATCAATTTTAATATAGTGTGAGTTTAAAAGATATTTGATATATGATATTAATTCAAAAGTTCTTTACAAATGTGGTATAAATTAAAAAATGTTGTAGATTTGTGGTATAATTTTAAATGAGCTCTTCAAATATAGTAAAATTTCAAATGTGCTTTACAAATGTTTTATGAATTCAAAATGATTTTATATTTGTGGTATAATTTCAAATGAGCTCTTAAATGTAGTAAAATTTCAATTGTACTTTACAAATATGAATTCAAGATAATTTTGAAATTAATTCAAATATATTTACAAATATGGTTGAAATTTAAATTAATATCAATTATTCTTTAATCATGATTTTATTCTATTTTTGAAATGATGGCTAGTTTATTTAAAGTAGGTTTGGATGTTGTTTGTTACACATCTTTACATTGAGAAAAATTCTCTAAGTTTGAATTGTTATTTTGAGCTTTATTGAAAGGTTGTAATAGAAATCTTGTAAAATATTATTGTAAGCGACTTTGATCTTGTCCTATTTAAAAAGCTAAATGATAATAATTAAAATGATACCACCAGAAGAAGAAGAAGGACCGAACTGGAGTAGGCTAAAAGGCCGAATTAGGATAAATCATTTGTATCGTTTGAATTTGGTTCTCTTTTTTTTTTTTTTTTTTTTTTTTTTTTTTTTTTTTTTTTTTCATTGAATAATTTCTATCTTAAATTAAATGTACCTAAATTTTTATTTATCAACTAATTCAACCCCTTCTTAGTCATTAAAAAAGACATGTCGCACGTGCGCAGCCGGGAACGCTGACGCCCACGCGCCGCCCTTGTGCTGTTAGGGCATGTCGCACAGGGCCGCGCCCTGCCGGGCTGCCGCCGCGTGGTGCTGCTGCACATGCGCGCCGCGCCCTGCTAGGCCGCCGCTACTGGATGCGCTAGCAGCCACCGCCGCTGGATCCTCTGGCCGCCGCCGCCGTGCACTGCTTGCATGCCGAACAGGGCCGCGCCCTGCCAGGCCGCTGCCGCGTGGTGCTGCCGCACGTGCGCGCCACGCCCTGCCAGGCCGCCGCCGCTGGATGCCCTAGCCACCGCCGCTACTTGCGCCCGCGCGCGCTGCTAAAAGCGCCCGCGCACGCTGCTGCGCGTTGCTAACGCGTGCCCGCGCGGGGTTAGGCCCACTCGGGGATGCCACGCCGCTGCCGTGCCCGCGCGGGGCTGTGCTCGCGCGGGGCTACCGCGCTGTGCTGTTTGCGCGTGCCCGCGCGGGGCCGCGCCCGCGCTGGGTCGTCGCGCCGCTGCTGTGCCTGCGTGGGGCTGGGCCCTCGCGGCGCTGCCGCGCCGCCGCCATGCCCCCGCGGGGGGCTGTGCCCGCGCGGGGCTGCCGCGCCGCCGCTATGTCCGCGTGAGTCTAGCCGCTGCCATCGACGGTTTTGCTCGACGGTTTTGGCTTGACAGTTTTTGGTTCGACGATTTACTTGGCGTTTTCATCGACGGTTTTGCTCGACGATTTTGGGTTGACAGATTTTCCTCGATGGTTTTACTTGGCCTTCGTCGACGGTTTTTGGCTTGACGGTGCAGTCCGCTTGACGGTGCAGTTCGCTCGACACAGTTGTTTTCGTTTTCATCAGATGAGCCTCCGCTCGGTTGTTTTTTGTCGCAGACTTCGTCACGGCAACGATTAGAACCCGTTTTCCATCCATTGCCACGTCGACAGTTGGACCACGTCGGAAGTACAGTTTTTGCAACCGGAGGGATTTTTGGACATGGAGTCTTTCGTCGGTTTCTATTTTGGGGATAGAAGGGGTTTTTGGTACAGTAGTCGGGATCACTAAATTTTCTAGTTTGGGGGGTAAAATGTTGATTATTGTTTTGGATATTTTATTAGGCCTGCGGGTGGTGTTGTTTGCTTTGGAGGGTCGCGGGCGCGGTCGTTTATCTTCGTTTCAGGTGGGTACCTTTTGTTACGGAATTTGAGTTGGCGTATTTCGTGAATGTATTAAGTCTTGAAGATTGAAGATGAAGAAACTTTGGATCGTATACCTCAATCTCAAGAAAGAAGAATTCAAAAGGATCAGGTACGTTTAACTAAAGAATTTTGATGATCCGAATACTTCTTATAGTGTAGAAACACCTGGAAGAGGTTTTAATTGCTTAAACATCAAAAACTGGACATGGGACATGTTCAGGATCCGGATCGTGCTCGCAATCCGGATCCCGAAGGGTGTTCGTTCATACACTGGTTCAATCCGGATCGCAGCATCCTCTGATCCGGATCCCGAACATTAGTTTTACCTGTTGCTTGAACGATCCGGATCAGGAATTGCAATCCGGATCCCGAACATGATGTTTTGGTAAAACTGTATGAACGATCCGGATCGGGGACTACGATCCGGATCCCGAACAAGCAATTTTCTGGAAACCGTCTTTTGTGCTTCTGCAATCCGGATCGCCAAATCCAATCCGGATCGCCGTCGGTAAAACTTTCCAGAAAAGGCTGTTTTTGATCCGTATATTCTTCCTAGGGTTTCTAACCTATAAATAGGCCCTATATTCATTTCTAGGGCATCCGCTATTACAGAAGAAAATAGCCGAAAAGAAAAAATCCACATATATAGAGAAGAAAGGAAATCAATAGATTTATTCTATGTTTCTTCATCTATATTGATTGATTTGATTCTAGGTTTTCCATACTCACATTTTGAGTAGAATCAAATCAATGAATACTTAGATGGTATTTCCGATCTATCTTTAATCTAAGTATTCGGCGGATCATCACCACCCAAACAAACAACGATTTACCCCAAAATCGGCGCGTGGACTCGCGTGGCCTTGTGGATTCAAGGTGCAACCGCTCTCGTGGATTCGGAGCGAGGTACGTTCGTGGATTCGAAGCGTGCCATTGGGTGAAGACCGTGGATTCGGTCGGACGTCGTGGACTCGACGTTGGACGCTGTGGATTCAGCGTTGGGCGCGGATCGTGGATTCGAGAAGCGTCGTGGAGCGAGCGGGAAGATCTACTAGGAGCGTATGGTAAAAGGTTGAGTCGTCTGTGAGTACGTTATATCACCTTGTACGTGTGTTAATTCTAGTGGATTTCGCCGTGTTATCGGTCCCGTGGTTTTTTACTCCGGTTTGGAGTTTTTCCACGTAAAAATCTTGCGTGTTCTTTTATTTTTCCGCATTGGGTTTATTGCGCAATGATTTTTTGAGTGTTTATTGTTTACACCTATTCACCCCCCTCTAGGTGTTTTTTCCCCTATTTAGATCCATTACTTATAACCCAACAAGTGGTATCAGAGCGGGAATAGGGTTGTAAACAATGGTTGAAGGTGGAAACATCAATCGACCCCCTTTCTTTGATGGAACAAATTATGCGTACTGGAAAGTGCGGATGAAAGCCTTTTTAATTTCCATCGACGAAAGGGTGTGGCAATCAATTGAATTAGGATGGTCTAATCCAACTGAAATTTTAGATGATGTTCGCACCTTAAAACCTAGGTCGAAATGGACCAAGGAAGAGATAGACTTATCTTCTTACAATGGCAAAGGAATTAATGCTCTATTTAATGCTTTGTCACAAACTGAGTTCTCTCGCGTCTCGGCATGTGAGACTGCGAAAGAAATCTGGGATGTTCTTCAAGTTACGCATGAGGGAACTAACCTAGTGAAGATTCAGAAACTGCAAATGCTCACGAGCAAGTTTGACTCTATCTCTATGGCAGAGAATGAATCCTTCACTGACTATTACACACGATTGCAAGACATCGTAAACTCATGTGCTAACTTGGGAGAGAAGATTCCAGAATTTAAAGTTGTAAGAAAAATTCTAAGAACTCTTCCTGAACGATTTCGCCCGAAGGTCGCAGCCATTGAAACAATTAAACACCCGGACGAAATGCGTGTAGAAGAATTAGTAGGTGCTTTACAAACTTATGAAATGACATTTCCTACTAACTATTCTTCTGGAAAGGCATCCTCTTCTAAGTCTTCAGGTTACGCATTGAAATCAACTAAAGAAGAAGACGCGGATTCATCCTCCTCGGACGACGACGAGAACCTTTCTATGGAGGACTTTGAGAAGCAGCTCGCTCTCTTGACAAGGAAGTTTCGCCGCAACTTTCGAAGGGGAAATTCAAGCAAAACTCCATCCTTCGGAAAGTCGAAGAAAGGCAAGGGTTTTCAAGCTACAAGTCAAGAAAGCAAGAGAACTTCTCAAAGGATAAGAAAAGTTCTGAGGGACAAGTTCAGTGCTTCAAATGTCGAGGCTACGGCCACATTGCAACGGAATGTCCCAACAAGAATCCGGCAAAGAAGAAAGCGATGCAAGTCGTTACTTGGGATGACAACTCCACGTCAAATGAGTCATCCTCAAGTGATGAAGAAGACAACGCGACAGCTTTCCACGCGTCCACTACATCTTCACCCTTCATGTGCTTAATGGCAAGTACATCCGATTCACTGTCCAACTCCACTGTTGAAAAGATTGCAACGGACGATGAATCAGATGATTCGGAAGGTGAAGATTTTGCTCTAGCCTACCATAAGCTTTTGAGGGATTCAAAGAAACTGGCTAAGCAAAACAAGGGGTTGAAAGGGAGATTGCAGGATCTCGAAGAAGAAGTAAAAAGGGTAACCTCTCTCTCAACCGATCTTGAAGTGGAAAGGGATAATCTGATTAAAACAAATGTTTCCCTTCAAGAGTCCAATGAGCAACTCGAGAAGAATTATATGGATATGGTGAACAAAGCGAATTACTTCTTGAAGCTCAACGGCGAGGCTCGACAGGAAAAATTGGAAATGACGGAGACCATACGCCAACTGAAGGATGACTTAAAGAGATTTTCTTCTGGAAGGAGTAAGTTGGACAGACTTCTTGGTCTTGGTCAAAGAAATAAGTTCGGCCTCGGATACACTCAAACTGGAGACATTCCAAGTTCGAGTGGTACAGTATTTGTGCCTCAGTCGGTATCTCCTCCTCCGACACCGGTGTTCACGACAAGCAACGACAACAAACCTACTACATCCTCCTCGGATCGACAAGACCTAAGGTATGTTTTCGTTGTGGCATTTCAGGGCACATAAGGAGAAATTGCAAGACGGAAGCCAAACGCACACCTCAAGCACCTCTTGCAATGACTACCAAAAGGCTATTCCTCGAAAAACAACTGCAAACTCATTTGAAGGAAAAGAGCCTTGGTAGTACACCGCTCAAGACGACATCATCAAGGAGCAGCAATTCTTCAAGCAAGACGCTCTCACCTAGGAAATCAACTTCACGATCATTACCGACGCATTCCAAAAAGGTTTGGGTGCGCAAAGGTGAAATTTTCCCTTGTCTTGCTACCAATGTTTCCTTGCATGCATATGATAGTTCGTCTTGGTACCTGGATAGCGGGTGTTCCCGTCATATGACCGGTGATAAAAACTGTTTTCAAACATTTGAGAAAAACTCCGGAGGACTTGTTGTTTTCGGAGATGGTCGGTCTTCCAAAATTGTTGGAAAGGGAACGGTAGCTATTCCAGATGGCCCGGTTCTAGATAATGTGTTATTTGTTCATGGCCTTAAGACTAACCTCATAAGCATAAGTCAACTTTGTGATAGTGGTTATTCAGTTAATTTTTCATCTGATAAATGCACTGTAACTGACATGAACCATGCTTTCTTTTTAAAGGGGGTTAGATCAGAAAACAATTGTTATGTAGTTCCTCTAAGATTTCTGAAAAATGTAACCTAGCATCTTTGAAAAATGAAACACTTTGGCATGAAAGGCTAGGTCACATAAACTTTAAGGAACTTGCTAGAATTTCGAATAAAGATGTGGTCAAGGGGGTTCCGAAACTTTCTTTTGAACAAAACCTTGTGTGTGGCGGTTGCCAAAAGGGAAAACAGTCTAGGACTGCACACAAGAACTTGAACCACATAGGTACAAAACGGCCTTTGGAACTTTTGCATATGGACTTAATGGGGCCAACTCGTCAACCATCTCTGGGAGGTAAATGGTATATTTTCTTATTGGTTGATGATTTTCTAGATATACTTGGGTAGCATTCTTAAAAGAAAAAGCTGATACCTTTGATTCTTTTCTCGAAATCTGCAATCGTATTATGATGAAAAGAATGATAGGATTACTCGAGTTAGGAGTGATAGAGGTGGGGAATTCATAAATTCCAAATTCATTGATTTTTGCACTTCTAATGGCATTAAACATGAATTCTCTGCACCTTACACACCTCAACAAAATGGTGTAGTCGAGCGCAAAAACAGGGTCGTACAGGAAATGGCACGTGTTATGCTTCACAGCCGGAACTTACCTTTTTATTTTTGGGCTGAAGCGGTGAACACTGCTGTTTATGTTATTAATCGCGTGTATTTGCGCCCGGGGACATTGAATACACCATATGAACTTTGGTTTTGTAGAAAACCTAACATCAAATATTTTCGCATCTTTGGGAGTCGGTGTTTTATTTTACGTGATCGTGAGAATCTTGGAAAATTTGACTCTCGAAGTGACGAAGGGATTTTCTTAGGTTATTCTACAAACAGCAGAGCATATCGAGTTTTTAACTTAGAATCTAAGACGATCGTAGAATCGATAAATGTTAAGGTAGATGAAGCTTTTCACTTTGAATCTGAAAAATCTACCCTCGATATCTCTCTTGATGATGATACACCTGCTAATGCATCTTCTTCTAACAATTCTTTCGATAATAATGATGCATCTAACGGTTCTTCAAGCTTATCTGATGTGCAGGAATCATCTCGTGTACCTCCGCCTACTCCTCTACCTCAAACGTTACGCATCTCCAAGGATCACCCTGAATCGAACATCATTGGAGATCCACAAGAAGGAGTTAGAACACGGAGACAATTGGTTTGCGGATTTGCATGCTATGTATCTCAAATCGAACCAAGGAATGTTGATGAAGCTCTCCAAGATGATTACTGGATTAAAGCAATGCAGGAAGAGCTCCATCAATTCGAGCGAAACAAAGTCTGGGAATTAACGAAGCCTCCGAAGCAACACAATGTGATAGGTACCAAATGGATCTTCAAGAACAAGAAAAATGAAGAAGGTACTATCATCAGGAACAAAGCAAGGTTAGTTGCTCAAGGCTACTCTCAAGTAGAAGGTATAGACTTTGATGAAACTTTCGCCCCTGTAGCTAGACTCGAGTCCATTCGTATATTGTTTGCGATTGCTTGTCATTTTAAAATCAAATTATTTCAAATGGACGTTAAGAGCGCCTTTTTAAATGGGTTTTTAAATGAGGAAGTTTATGTGGCTCAACCGAAAGGTTTTGTGGATCATAAACTACCTAACCATGTTTTTCGTCTGAAAAAGGCTCTTTACGGTCTGAAACAAGCACCGCGAGCATGGTACGAAAGGTTGACAAAGCACCTTTTGGAAAAGGGCTACACTCGAGGGGGAGCTGACAGGACTCTCTTTGTGAAGCATTATCAAAACAATTTCATAGTTGCTCAAATCTATGTCGATGACATTGTTTTTGGAGCAACAAGAGATAATGATGCTTCTAAATTCGCGGAGACCATGGAAAGCGAATTTGAGATGTCCATGATGGGCGAATTGAATTATTTTCTTGGATTACAAGTTAAACAAAACGATGAAGGAATTCACTTGTGTCAATCCAAGTATGCACTGGAGTTGGTCAAAAAGTTTGATCTTGAAAATTCTAAGGATTTTCCGACTCCAATGGGAACTAGCCATAAGGGACTTGGAAGTGAATCACAAAGTGAGAATGTAGACGAGAAACTGTACCGCAGTATGATTGGAAGTCTACTATATCTCACGGCTAGTCGCCCGGATATATCCTTCAGTGTTGGGATTTGTGCGAGATATCAATCAGCACCGAAGGAGGTTCACCTGAAAGCGGTGAAACGGATCATCCGATATATCAAAGGTACAATCAATTTCGGAATTTGGTATCCTATGGGAACGACTTTGGATATTGTTGGATACTCAGATGCCGATTGGGCTGGATCAGTGGATGACCGGAAAAGCACGAGTGGTGCATGCTTCTATCTTGGCCACTGCCTTGTTGCATGGCACAGTAAAAAGCAGAACTGCATAGCACTCTCGACTGCCGAAGCGGAGTACATTTCTGCAGGAAGTTGTTCAACCCAATTGATTTGGATGAAAAGCGTGTTGAGCGATTTCCGGATTTCAACATCTTCGGTAACCATTTTATGTGACAACACTAGTGCTATTAACATTTCTAAAAACCCTGTGTTGCACTCTAGAACAAAACATATTGAACTTAGATATCATTTTCTTAGAGAGCTAGTTGAATCAAACATTCTTCAACTGTCATATATTTCAACTGAGGATCAATTAGCTGATATCTTAACAAAACCTTTGGATCAAAAACGTTTTATTCACTTGCGTAAAGCAATTGGCATGCTTTCCTTGAAATAAACTCTTTTGAAACCTTTGCTTAGGTTAGGTTTTGTTTTTGTTTTTGTTTTGTTCTTTATCTATGTTTTGTACATAGGACATTAATTGAGCATAAATCATAATTGACTTTAATTGCATCCTTTTATGCATTTAGAAATTTATTATGCTTTTGATGTCATAATATTTCAATGTTGCAATGATCATTTACGTTAATTAAACCATCTTTTAAGTGATCAAAGTCAATTTCTCTCTCAATGATCTCTTGGTATAGTCATTATCATATTTGATTGCTTAGTCGAGTATGAATTCGAGATCAATGGTTTGGTTGAATACCTTATATATTAAATAATTGATAGCCAATTGAGGGGGAGTCAATGAAATGTAAAATGCTCAAAAGATGTGGAAAGAGTTACATCCCAATGAGGAGTGTGAAAACTACCACCACATGGAGAAAATAAAAAAAAAAAAGATACTCCATGAATGAAAAGCAAATTTTTGTTTTGAAAATTGTTGATGAAATTCATATTGAAATACTTGACTCAGTCGTATTTCATGGTTGGTATAAGGTGGGATTTTTAGTAAAAGATGCTCAAAGAGCCACTCCTTCAACAGATTGTCTAGATATATTATCTAACTTATCTGGGATTTCAAACATCTATTGATCTTGGTACTTCATTTTCTTTACTAAAATTGATGATTTGATAAAGGCATTACACATAAGATCAGGATAGATGTAATTGAAGTTGTTCAACTTTAAGTGTTTTAACTTTCGTAAATTTTCGTTTCATTTTTGGGTATTTTTGATAGATTTTGCATAATCTATTTCTTGTTGTATGAAACGATGTCTTTTGTTTAAAGTTGACATGGTAAAGTGCTTACATACTTTTTCTGGATTTTATGGAATTTTTCTGAATTTTTCTGGAGAAAAAGTTGAAGCCGATCCGGATCGGGGTAAGTGATCCGGATCCCGAACGCAGGATTCTTCCTGCGGGTAGCCGATCCGGATCACATTCTCGATCCGATCCGGATCACGGCTAGGGTTTTTATAAGAACAAAGAGGATTTGATTTCTTTTACCCTAATCTTTTGTTCTAAAATCTCTAGAGCTTCTCTCTCTAGATTTCTTGCTTTTGGAGCTTCCAAACTCAAAGTTCTTCGGATTCAAGTAAGTTTTATTGATCAAAACTCGGTTTTTACAGTTTTTCATCAAACGTGAGTTGAAATCTTGGAACTTTTTCGTTTGTGAATGGTTTTTGATCAAATTTCTTTTGAAATAAGAACTCTGGGTCAATTAGTTTTGCTTTTATGCTGGGTTTTCTCAAGATAAACGAGTTTTTAGGCTTCGATTTCTAAAAATTCTGTTTTAGGGCATAAAAGAGGAATTTTTGAAAATCATGGAATTGATCTATTTTTAAAATTCTTTTTGGAAAACTAATTTGATTCTTGGCTTCTCTACATGATTATGATTGTCTAGGTACAATTTTTCAAATTTTTCAAAATTGACGATTTTTCATATGTTCTTGAGTTGGTTTCACAGGACACTTTCTCTAAACTCAAAGCACTACACCAATGGCACTCTCCTGGTTAATCCTGCTACTGGTCACGATGGTACATACTCGAGCAACCAACAAACTGAAACGAGCCAAGAAACTCCAACGAAAAGGTGAAGTGGAAGTTATAAGTGACACAGAACTTGAAGAAAACCCTGATGAAGTACACTGGGATATGTTGACTGATGATGATGATGATGAGGTATTGCCTACTAAATCTAAACAAAAAGGAAAAGCACCCATGGACACTGGGAAAGCTCCTATGTCTGCTCCAACTATCTCTGTGAAACGGAAACGACTTGCTCGACGTTATGGATTAAGACGAGACACTAATATTGACACACCAATAGCTCCTGACTCTCCGCCACGTGTTGAAGAGGTAGTCGTTAATACTGACCGTCTTCGAGCCTTTGAACGACGTGAATGCATCGGAGAACGTCATGTCAACATTGAAGCCCTTCGCAATCATTCACCAGAATTTGGAACCTTAATTGAACAAGCTTCTCTTCTTCAAGTCTGCCGATTCCCTGAACTTCTAGGATATTGTTTGTATCGTGTGAGAACCTTCTACACGAATGCGAGACATCTTCAAGAGAATGAAAATGGGTCTATGCATTTCTATACAAACGTCCAAGGAATGAAGATTAAGATCACACCGCAGTTAATTGGTGAAGTGCTTGGAATGGAATCTAGCACATCGGGGGTTAACTTTTTGAAAGGAAAAAGTTTGACAAGTGCATTGTGGCAAACTGTGGTCGACAGGATCTGTTTGGAGGGGACTCAATCAGTTGATGGAAAAGTGTCAGATCCAAACATCTACGACTGGAGTACCGATTTTTAAACTTCATAACGTGCTACAACATTCTGCCCAACATGCAGACCAAGGTTGTGAGATGGGAGCGACTGCTATTCCTATATCTCATAGGACATCCCTCTGAGGCTATTGGATTAAACATGAATATTCCCTATATAATTTGGAATAGAATGTCAAGGTACATTGTGCATCCTCATCCCTCTGAGCGACTTCCGTTCCCTCTAATCATCATGAGGATCTTACAAAAGTTTGACATTGATGTAAGCTCAACATCATATCAGCACAGTTGCGGGATGATAGATGAATCAACAATTGTGAAGTCACTTCACAAATTACCTCATGTTATTGGAAAGAAACCTTGTGACGGCACCTCGGCCTCACCGTCTCGACAAGAACCCGGCACGGATGATGAAGCATCATTGACTTCGATCTTCAAGTTGCAACAACAACTATCTGTCAAGCAAGAACAGATCTTGAAAGAACAACAAAGGATTGCCAATGAGCTTGAGATAACAACAGCAGCTCACATTACCATCACGAAGAAGATAAATTCAATGGACAAGCGGATGCGAAAGATAATGTCTACGATAGGTTGCACAAGTTCTGAAGATTCAGATTCTGACAACTAACTATCTTTGACTCATTTCTTTTTGTGCAGGATTTTTAGGTTTTAGTCTTATTGATACTTTTAGTTTAGTTCTCAGTTTGTGCATATTAATAGAACTTTTTTAACTCTCCTTACATATTGTAGCTCTTGCTACGTTTTGGCTTTGTTTTGTGACAAAAAGGGGGAGAGAGTTAGAGAGAACTTTGAACAATGAACAATGATTGTGAACATTAAGGTAAGTATGACTCCAACTTCAACTTTGGTTTTTCTTATGTGATTTGTGACATGCCTCTATACTAACTATTCGACTAACTATTTGGGCATGTAATATGACTAACAAGTTGATGTTGGACTAACATACTTTGACATTTGGTTTTCGACTGCTTAGAAGATATGTTGGTTTTAACTATGATTCTCTTACATATCTGAATTTTTCAAATGTCATGATGAGAATAAACTCTATCTCTGTAGTTGGTTTTGTATGTTTCAATTCTTGAGGTATCTAACGATTTTGTTTGTCAAGAATGCTTTCTGTGTGCAGAGATTACAGATGTCTAAGTCTAGAGTCTGTTCTAGGAGTTTATCTCATGTTTTTAATTTCTGGATCTCTTTTGTAAATTTTTGTTGTATGGTGATAGCAACAAAAATATCTTTTTGAATTTTCTTTTGTGGATTTGTGTTTTGTCACGAAACCGCCAAAGGGGGAGATTGTTACGGAATTTGAGTTGGCGTATTTCGTGAATGTATTAAGTCTTGAAGATTGAAGATGAAGAAACTTTGGATCGTATACCTCAATCTCAAGAAAGAAGAATTCAAAAGGATCAGGTACGTTTAACTAAAGAATTTTGATGATCCGAATACTTCTTATAGTGTAGAAACACCTGGAAGAGGTTTTAATTGCTTAAACATCAAAAACTGGACATGGGACATGTTCAGGATCCGGATCGTGCTTGCAATCCGGATCCCGAAGGGTGTTGGTTCATACACTGGTTCAATCCGGATCGCAGCATCCTCTGATCCGGATCCCGAACACTAGTTTTACCTGTTGCTTCCTCGATCCGGATCAGGAATTGCAATCCGGATCCCGAACATGATGTTTTGGTAAAACTGTATGAACGATCCGGATCGGGGACTACGATCCGGATCCCGAACAAGCAATTTTCTGGAAACCGTCTTTTGTGCTTCTGCAATCCGGATCGCCAAATCCAATCCGGATCGCCGTCGGTAAAACTTTCCAGAAAAGGCTGTTTTTGATCCGTATATTCTTCCTAGGGTTTCTAACCTATAAATAGGCCCTGTATTCATTTCTAGGGCATCCGCTATTACAGAAGAAAATAGCCGAAAAGAAAAAATCCACATATATAGAGAAGAAAGGAAATCAATAGATTTATTCTATGTTTCTTCATCTATATTGATTGATTTGATTCTAGGTTTTCCATACTCACATTTTGAGTAGAATCAAATCAATGAATACTTAGATGGTATTTCCGATCTATCTTTAATCTAAGTATTCGGCGGATCATCACCACCCAAACAAACAACGATTTACCCCAAAATCGGCGCGTGGACTCGCGTGGCCTTGTGGATTCAAGGTGCAACCGCTCTCGTGGATCGGAGCGAGGTACGTTCGTGGATTCGAAGCGTGCCACTGGGTGAAGACCGTGGATTCGGTCGGACGTCGTGGACTCGACGTTGGACGCTGTGGATTCAGCGTTGGGCGCAGATCGTGGATTCGAGAAGCGTCGTGGAGCGAGCGGGAAGATCTACTAGGAGCGTATGAAAAAGGTTGAGTCGTCAGTGAGTACGTTATATCACCTTGTACGTGTGTTAATTCTAGTGGATTTCGCCGTGTTATCGGTCCCGTGGTTTTTTACTCCGGTTTGGAGTTTTTCCACGTAAAAATCTTGCGTGTTCTTTTATTTTTCCGCATTGGGTTTATTTGCGCAATGATTTTTTGAGTGTTTATTGTTTACACCTACTCACCCCCCTCTAGGTGTTTTTTCCCCTATTTAGATCCAATTACTTATAACCCAACACCTTTTTCTTGCATTTTAGTTGTGGTCTCATATGTAATACGTAAGAGTAAAGTAGATGTGCTTATGAATCTTGACTAACCCCATTTCGCATGAGTATCCCTATTATTACACATTGACATTGGTCACTATGCTCATGGCTGCTTGCACGCACACCTGCGGTTTGGCCACCGCATTGGTGTACTTTTTCGGAAAGGTGGTACGTTGACCCGTGTACCCCACAAGGTGACGTAGTGGGGACCCATCGCGATTACTTATGGTGCTGCACAAGTGCCGTGGAGGGGTTATGTAAGACCCGCTTAGTTTTTCTAATGGGGTATCCAGCGGAACCAAAACATTGTAAATTGATTCATTTAATTTTTAATTATTTTTGGAGTGATCCGTCATGGGCTGCGGGAATTTTAGTGAGTAGAGCTCGCGGAGCCGAGAACGGCGGTGCGATCGGATCCGAATTCCGACTCCGGGAGCTCCCAGATTTAAATTCCGAAGTTTGGACCCTCGCTCGACGCTCCGGGATCCGTGCGATCAATCTGCACGCTTTTTCGAGCATCTATTAGCCGCCAGATTTCCCCCTGTTAGGATTCGTATAATTAGGGATTTATTAGTCTTATGTTGTACGTGGGTTATAAATACCCGCTCGGAATTAGGGTTTCCCACACACCCTTTTATTTTCCCCTTCCTCCTCCTCGACCGAGCGGCTAGGGTTTCCAGGGAACGAGAAGAGGGAGAACGGCAACCCAACCTTTTTCACGTCCGCTCGGAATCCGCGATCCCGTACACCTCCCCTCGCGATCCAAGGTAACCACGTAAATTTGTTTTATTTATTTTTTTTAGATAAACGGGGAGGGGGCGTCGGATCGCCGGGCCGCCACCGCGGGGTGGGGCCGGGCGACGACGACGACGGACGGCGCCACCGCCGTCGGCGCTCCCGCGCGGTGCACCGCCGCGCGGGGCCGCGCGCGGGCTGGCGCCCGCGCGGCACACCGCCGGGCGGGGCCGCGCGCGGTCTGGAGCCCGCGCGGCATGCAGCCGCGCGGGCTGCACGCGCGGGGGGCACCGCGGGCGGGGGGCACCCGCGCGCGGGCTAGCGCCCGCGCGGCATGCAGCCGCGCGGGGCCGCCCGCGGGCGGGGGCACCCGCGCGGCGCACCGCCGCGCGGGGCCCGCGCGCGGGCTGGCGCCCGCGCGGCATGCAGCCGCGCGGGGCCGCCCGCGGGCGGCGGGGCACCCGCGCGCGCACCGCCGCGCGGGCTGGCGCCCGCGCGGCATGCAGCCGCGCGGGGCCGCCCGCGGGCGGGGGTACCCGCGCGGCATGGAGCCGCTCGGGGCCGCCCGCCGGCGGGGGTACCCGCGCGGCGCACCGCCGCGCGGGGCCACGCGCGGGTTGGCGCCCGCGCGGCGGACAGCCGCGCGGGGCCGCGCCCGGGCAGGCGCCCGCGCGGCCGTCGCCGCACGAGGCCGAGTGCCCCGCGGCGAATCGCGGTGTGGGGCCGCCGTGACACTGGCGATGCGACGCCACGGCATGTGGTCGGGGGACCGCGCGGGAAGGTCCGCGAATGTGCGCGCAATGCATGGGTCGGTGCCGTGCAAAGGTGGAAGCCGCACGAAGTCCGAGGGCTGCGTCAGGTCTCCCGCGGTTCTTATAATTTAAAAGACAGCTTTTAATTTCGGTTACTTAGTCTGAGCTTTCTGTGTTCCATCAGGAGAGCGGGACGACTTACGCTCGACGGGTGTGAAGGACGGGACGAACCAACCTCTAGACTTTCCTTCAGGTGGGTAAAATTTCCAAAGGGTATAGGAAAAGGTGTAAGTCATACATTATGCATGTTCGGGCAAGTACGGAGCTTAAATAACTGCGGTTTATGATACTAACCCCATTTATATACTGTATACATACTCGTGATAATTTAATCAATATGAGGCTCTTGTAGCTACACGCACACCGGCGGTTTGGCCACCGCAAGGGTGTGCTTTTCCGGAAAAGTGGTAAGGGTGACCCGTGTACCCCACGCAGAGGTGGCGTTAGGAATGGGGGCCCCCGCGGGTGGGGGGTGTGAGCGGTGATGCCGGGGCGGGTGCCCGGCGGCCGAGGCAGGGGCTCGGCAGGGGACACCGGGGTAGGCGCCCGGTGTGGGGGTCGGGGAAGGTGCCCGGTTTTGTTTGATTCAGGGTAGGTCAACCATGGCGTCGACCGTACGCGCGAGTCAAAGAGGGGTTGCTCCGGATGTTGTGGTTTGAGTTATCTTTGCCCTTATTGCATTCTTTACTTTTTATAGTCACTGACTTCCCACACTGTGACAGGTTCATCAGGGGGCGAGCGTAGGGACGCTGGTGAGGCCGTGCGCGCGCGACGTTTAGAGAACCTTGAGTAACACAACTTGGTGGACTCATTTTTTCCTTTTACTTTATTAGTTGCGCTAGCTAGTTGTGGTGTGCGATACCCCTGTGGGATCGACGTGGATGTTGCCCTTTTTCTTTTATGACTGATGCATGAGTGTGGACTCTCTTTCTCTCTTTGCTTTTGGCCAATTTAAAATAAAAGCTTAAATCGTTTGCGAAAACTGCTTTCAAGAAATATGGGCGTCGGGTGGACGCCGCTTTCAAAACCCTGCGATGTTTTATCCTTTACAAACAGTTGGCCTCTTTTCAAATGGACCAGTATATGGGCGGTGTGATTGTATGATGAATGCGCTTGTGCCTTGCACTATTGTGGTTAATGTTATACGTGTTGAAATATGTAATCGGGATGCCGTGCATATGCAAAGGAGACTCCGCCCGTCAGCGGGGTGAATTTGCGTATGTGGCGGGTCTGTGTGCGCACCGGGGCGGATTCTCAAACTAAAGAAAGACAAAAAAAATATACACCATTTTGGGAGCATAGGTGGCTCAAAACTTCCGCGTGTTAGAACCCCCGGGGCGTGACAGATTAAAATGGTATCAGAGCGATGAACCTTAGCCACGATAGTCAGGGCCCAGCATCCACGGGGCGCAAGCACTCTAGCTAATGAACAATAAAGTAAGCGTCGCGTGAGTAGTATAGAACGCGAGCGTTCGTTAGGAGGGGAAAATGAGTAGAACCCCTTTCGAGCCAAGTCTTTCTAGTTGCGTTAAGGATTAATGCGTGTTCTAGGTATGTACAGATAGAAGTTTGGCACGGAAAGAGACGGACGACAGAAATGGACATCGCCGACGAAGCAAACCGCTTGCTCCGCAATCAGCTACGCGAGGTGGCTGGGCAGCTGCTGACCCTTGCCGAGCGCTTGAGCATACTGATACGGGAGTTTGAGAGCGTCGACCACTTCCAGCGTGGCACCAGAGGCGTCGCCTCTCGCGGGATACCACCGGTGGACCTCCCTACTTTTCAGGACGCGGTCAGCATGGCCGTGCGTGCCGAGTTAGAGCGCACTCGGCGGGGACGCCCACACTCCGGACCGGCAGAAGACCCCCACCAAAAGGGGCGGGCGGTCAAGCGCCCGAAGACTGTACGCAACACCGAGCAGACAATGCGGGAGGGACCGGAACCACCAAAGCTGTGCGTCATATGTAGTGGTACACACCGGATGACGAGCTGCCCGTGGCGTGACGGCCGGGCCACACGCGTTACGAGTGCCCTCGGAAACCGGGCACCACTAGGCCTCCGGTACTGCGACCGGAGGGAACAGAGAGGGCTGCGACATCTGTTCCGCGAGGGGACCCTAACCGAGAGGGCCGAGGAGGAGGGTGTCCGGAGAAAGCACGGAAGGACGAACCGACACCAGCAAGGGGTGCGAAATCGCCACAGGAACCGTGCGTAATCTGCGAGGGCGCTCACCCAGTGACGGAATGTACTTGGAGGTACCACTACTGCAACCATTGCGGCTTACCGGACCACTCTCGTGCCTTCTGCCCTCAGAGGCCCACCCCTGCCGCCGCCGCCGCGCCGCCACAACAGAGAGGACTAGAGAGTGCTGCGGCCCCCGTTCAGCCAAAGGACTCGCCCGGCGACCAGCAATCTGCGGACTCTTCAGACGTTAAGTCCCTTCCCCAGCACGCCGTACGACGCTGGCCCAAGGGTTGTGGGCGAACTCCTCCGGTCGCCCAGGCGGGCGATGCGACGTCCCGGAACGGAGAATAGCAGGTAATATTCCAACCACCCTCTCCCTATCTTCTTTTTCCCTTTTCCTTTTTCTTGTTAGCTAGGGGATACCACTCGTACCGGAGCGACCTACCCTCACCTAACTCCTCGTTAACCTTACTATGGTCGGTGTCGCCCTTCGTCCCCGAACCGTCCCGGCCCCGAACCAATCGGGGGCGAACGATCGTGGAACCTCGAATGGGGGGGGTCCGAGGTTTATCCCTCACCCCCGAGACTCTAAAGATTGTACCTTTGGACCTGGCCGATTTAGGCCTCGACCAGTGTAACATTCCCTCTCGCCGCAACACAACTAGGTGCAGGGAAGTGCAACAAAAAAAAAATCTTGGGTACGTTTCCTTTTACGCTAAGTACCCTCCCTGACTCCTGTCCTGGGAGTTCGGGCACCAGGCACTGTTGCGGGTTGCTAGTGTAGGACCGAGGGCCCCAACGGGGCGCCCTGCCGACCCGCTAGTACGGGGAAAGGAATGGGAGGTCATAATTACGTATTATTAAATAGGAGTTAGGTAGGGCAGTAGTATAGGGGAAGCGCGGGGAACGTCTGCGAATTGTACTGCAGACGCCCAGAGAACAGAAGTTATTCGCCAAACTCAAAAAGTGCGAGTTTTGGCTGCGCGAAGTGGGATTTTTGGGACATATTATCTCTGCCGCAGGGTTCGTGGTGGACTCAAGGGAGGTAGAATCAGTAACCGATTGGCCCCAGCCGACCTCGGTGACGGAGGTCCGTAGCTTCCTAGGCCTGGTGGGATATTATAGACGCTTCGTCGAAGGTTTCTCGAAGATTGCGACCCCCCCCCTGAACCGCCCGACCCGTAAGGGGGAGAAAGTCGTATGGACGGCCCAGTGCCAAGAGAGCTTCGAAGAGCTCAAAAGGAGGCTGACAAGAGCACCGATACTGGCACTGCCGACGCCTGGGGAGGACTGCGAAGTATGTTGCGACGCCTCACAAGTCGGATTGGGGGGGGGGGGGGGGGGGGCGTGCTGATGCGACAAGGGGAAATGATAGCCTGTGCCTCCCGGCAGCTCAAAGAATATGAACGAAATTACCCGATACACGACCTCGAGCTCGGCGCTGTCGTTTTTGTTCTAAAACTTTGGAGGCACTACCCCTATGGCGTCCACTGCAACGTATTCTCGGATCACCAAAGCCTCAAGTACCTCTTCACCCAAAAGAAATTAAACTTACGTCAGAGGCGCTGGTGGGAGCTGTTGAAAGACTACGACCTTTCAATCCAGTACCATCCGGGAAAGGCAAACGTGGTCGCGGATGCCCTGAGTAGGAAGGGACGAGCGGAAGGAACAACGGCAAGGAAGATTACCCAGCAGGAGGATCTGATCGCTGAATTCTCACGATTACAGTTGGAAGTGGTACCGGCAGGGACGGTCGAGCAATTGATGGCCCTGGTGGTCGCGCCCACACTAATCGAAAGGATCCGAGAAGGGCAAAGGACCGACCCGCAACTACAACTGGAACGAACGAGAATTTCCTCTGAACCGGAGGGGGGACTTTTCAGAAGGGACGGACGGAATACTCCGATTCCGAGGGCGGGTATGCGTGCCCGATCTGCCAGATCTGAAGAAAGAAATTGTCACGCCCCGGGGGTCTCGTTCAGCGGAAAAAGACAGAGTTATTAGGTTGAGTCTCTTAAATTTTTTTTTGAAGTTGGGTCCTCCCCGGCGCGTGCCCAGATCCGCCACATATACAGATTCACTCGAAAATCGGGCAGAGTCTCCTCTGTATATGCACGGCGTCGCGGCTAATACAACATCTCAATACATGCATTCAGTTAATCACAACAGTCTCAATGTTCAACCAACAGTGTAAGCTAAATAGAACGCCCGTCGCCAATCAAGTTGAAAGGATAAACTCACAGTTTTGAAAACAGGCCCACACGACCCGAAGTTTTGAAAACGGTTTAGAAATCCCATAAATCCAGATGGTTTAGAAAACGGGCCCACACGACCCGAAGTTTTGAAAACGGTTTTCGAAGTTCCTTTTTCTTCTCTAGTTATTTTGCTTTGGAAAAAGAGATGGCCAAACGGGGATAAATAAAACGAACCATAATATCAAACCGAAACACCGGTAATCAACATCCACATCGACCCCACGAGGGTATCGCGAACCACACTGTAGTCTACAGTACCAAATAAAAGTGCAGGGAAAGTAAAGGAGATACAAACTAGGGCTCCTCACAGCCCGACCACTCTCGTCCCGGCCTCACCGCCGCCTATCGCTCACCCCTGGATGAACCTGTCACGGAGTGGGTAGTCAGCGACATGCGATAGTAATAATATGCAGGAAAGAAAACCAAACCTAACAGTAAAACTATCTGGAGCAACCACTCGACTCCCTGGAAGAGTGAAACGCGAACATATATATATGACACCTGCACATCTGTACCGCCTGTAACACCTATACACCTTGATCCCGTCGGGCACCTATCCCGACAGATCGCACCGCTCACACCTTGGGGCACCTGACCCCGTCGGACACCTATCCCGACGGGTTGCACCTTTTCCCCCACCTTTTGATGCCTCAAACCCCACACCTACGGGGGCCCCCACCATTTCACCTTGTGGGTTAACACGGGTCGAAGACCGCTTTCCCGGAAAAGAGCACCCTTTGCGGTGGCCAGACCGCGGGTGCGCGTGTCGCAACCACGAGCACAGTAACCCAGATACAGAATAATATCGCAACCATATAAAGACCGTCAGCGTTAGTATTTCAAATATGCAGTTAAACAATTATCCAAAAACACCGAGTCTACACTTAGTCTCAAGGGAACCCACCTCTCTCGTTGTCGCTCTGCTGGTCGGTTTCGGGTTCTTTCGCGTCCCGGTGTGCCTGCCCGGACCTACACAAACCCGTCTCACCGGAGTTAGTAACTCCAACCCCAAAAGGTACACAAAAGTAAAGTAACACGAACCACCCGGCCTACCCGGTCGACCACGGCCACGCCCCGCCAATTCGGCGAAGGTGGCGGCGTCCCCGGGCGAAGCCGACAACGCGGACGGCTCCGGCTCCCGCGGAACTCGCCAGTCTCTCCGCCTCCCCGCTGCCCGCATGCGGGGCTGTCCGCGTGCGGGTGCGCGGTTGTGCCCGGCCCCCACGCGGCTGGGCAGCGGCCCGCCCGCATGCGGGTTTGCCCGCATGCGGGCTGCGCGCCCCCCAGCCCCGCGCGGCTGGGGCGGCAGCCCACCCGCATGCGGGTTGCCCGCATGCGGGCTGCGCGCCCCCCAGCCCCGCGCGGCTGGGGCGGCAGCCCACCCGCATGCGGGTTTGCCCGCATGCGGGCTGCGCGCCCCCCAGCCCCGCGCGGCTGGGGCGGCAGCCCACCCGCATGCGGGTTGCCCGCATGCGGGCCCCAGCCCCGCGCGGCTGGGCGGCATGCCGTCCGCATGCGGGCATTTCCCGCATGCGGCTCCGTCCGCGCCGGACTCCGGCGATGCCTTCACCCCTCCTCCTCGTCTACTCCGATCAAGAACACGAAACAAGAACGAGGGAAAAATAAAATCCTAACGTGCTCACCTCGGTAGTCGGGGAAAAGGGTGATCCGGTCCTGCGAGTTCGGTTCCAAGGGATGAGGTCGTCTCCTTCTCCTTCCTTGGTCTCGCCGCTTGGATCCTCCGCACGATCGGTGAGGAAGAGGGTACGGTTTGGGGAAAAGAAACTGCTCCTCGTCCACGCTCGGTGTCGTGCCCTAGAGTGAGGGGGGGTTGAGATGGATATTCAGTCCGAGCGATTAGAAAGGGGAACAATAAACGAACCCCCTTTCAAGTCAAAAATAACCAAAACCAAAGGGTCGGGTTCGAACCGGGTTCCGGTCTGCCTGGTACCCCGCGTTGGTCACCCGAACCAACCGTCACCTTCTGGAATTTATTCCGGGAGATTCCGGAGTCGGAATCCAAAACCGATTTCGCCGGCGGTCTCCGTTTCGCGAGCTTTATTGACTAAAAATACTCGCGAGCCCCGACGATCTGCCCAGAAACACAGAATTATTAGTCCCCCTTCCCGGACCCCTGAACGAAACGCGAAAAAAGAATATCTAAAGTAGACCCAAGAATGGAACCACCACAATTTAAACCAGCGGATACTACACCACTCACCTTTTAAAAACGAGCTTCGTCCTCGAAGCTCAATCCTGGATCTCGGTGAACAGATAGGGATAGCCCTCCCTCATCTTGGTTTCCAGCTCCCACGTCGCTTCCCGCTCCTCGTGGTTGTTCCAGAGCACCTTTACGTAGGGGATGACTCGGTTTCGGAGCGTCTTGCTCTCTCGTGCTAGGATTCGCACCGGGGCTTCCTCGAAGCTTAGGTCCTCCTTCAGTTCGAGTGTCGAGACGTCCAGGACATGCGATGGGTCGGGGAGGTATTTCTTGAGCATCGAAACGTGGAACACGTCGTGCACCCGGCTGAGGGTCGGCGGTAGGGCGAGGCGGTAAGCCACTGGACCAATGCGCTCCAGGATCTCGAACGGCCCCACATACCGTGGGTTCAGCTTGCCCTTGAGCCCGAAGCGCTTGATTCCTCTGGACGGCGAGACCCGCAGAAACACGTGTTCTCCCACCTGGAATTCCAGGTCCCGGCGTCTCCGATCCGCGTAGCTCTTTTGCCGACTTTGGGCGGTCAGTAGGCGCTTCCTGATAAGGCGGACCTTCTCTTCGGTTTCTTCTACCAAGTCGGGTCCCAAGAACTTCCGTTCTCCCAAGTCGTCCCAACAGATAGGGGATCGGCAGCGTCTGCCGTACAAGGCCTCGTAAGGTGCCATCTGGATGCTGGCCTGGTAGCTGTTGTTGTAGGCGAATTCGACGAGGGGCAGGTAACGCTCCCAACCGGTCCCCCAGTCTAGCACACAGGCTCGCAGCAGGTCCTCCAGCGTCTGAATCACTCGCTCCGACTGTCCGTCCGTTTGGGGGTGGAAGGCCGTGCTGAACTGTAACTTGGTCCCCAAGGCCTGCTGTAGGCTCTGCCAAAACTTCGAAACAAAGCGTGTGTCTCTATCCGATGTGATCGATGCCGGCACTCCGTGCAGTCTCACGATCTCGCTGAGGTAGACTTGGGCTAATCGCTCCCTGGTCCAGGTTGTGTGAATGGGTAGGAAGTGTGCTGACTTGGTTAGCCGGTCGACAATGACCCAGATCGTGTCGTGCCCTTGTTGTGAACGCGGGAATCCAGTGACGAAGTCCATGGTGATCTGATCCCACTTCCACTCTGGTACCGGTAATGGTTGTAGCTTTCCCGCCGGCCGCTGATGCTCCGCCTTTATCTGCTGACAAACCAGGCAATGCGCAACGTGACGAGTCACATCCCCCTTCAGCTTGGGCCACCAGAAAGTCTGCTTAAGGTCCCTGTACATCTTTGTACCCCCCGGATGTGCCGCATAAGGGGCGCGGTGTGCCTCAGCTAGGATTTCCTCCTTCAATTCCGGGGTATCCGGCACGCAGATCCGCCCGCGGAATCGTAACATGCCGTCGTCTTCCACGGAAAAGTCCCCTCCTGGATTCGGCGAGATTTGTCTCGTATGAGCTGCAATACGAGTCCGCTTGCTGTCCCCCTCGAATTCTCTCGAACAGTGTCGGTTTTACCACCAAAGCCAACAGTTGTGCGACTGTGCCCATTGGTACCACTTCCAACTTCATTCGCGAGAATTCCGCGATCAAGGTGCTCTGCTCAGTTATCGCGCGCGCCGTCGCCTCTTCTGGTTGCCCCTTCCTGCTTAAAGCGTCCGCCACTGCGTTTGCTTTCCCGGGGTGGTACTGGATCGTTAGATCGTAATCCTTCAATAATTCCAGCCACCGTCTCTGCCGCAGATTTAGTTCCTTCTGGGTGAACAGGTACTTAAGGCTTTGGTGGTCAGAGAAGACGTTACAGTGGACACCAAAGAGGTAGTGTCGCCATAACTTCAAAACAAAGACCACTGCGGCCAGTTCCAAATCGTGTATCGGATAGTTCTTCTCGTAATCTTTCAGCTGCCTGGACGCATAGGCTATTACTTTCCCCTGTTGCATCAACACACCCCCCAGACCGATCCTCGATGCGTCGCAATACACTTCATAATCCTCTTCGGGTGTTGGTAGTACGAGAATTGGTGCCCTGGTTAGTCTTCTTTTAAGTTCTTCGAAGCTCTCCTGGCATTGTGTCGACCACACAAACTTTTCTCCTTTCCTAGTCAACCGGTTTAAGGGGGCCGCAATCTTCGAGAAACCCTCTATAAAGCGTCTGTAATAACCCGCCAGTCCCAAGAAGCTGCGGATCTCCGTCACCGTCGTTGGCGGCTGCCAGTCGATCACCGATTCCACCTTCTTGGGGTCCACGGCGATTCCCTTCGCCGAGATCACGTGCCCCAGGAACCCCACTTCGCGTAGCCAGAAATCACACTTTTTGAGCTTAGCGAACAGCTTCTGCTCCCTGAGGGTTTGGAGAATCGTTCGTAAATGGTCCTCGTGCTCCTCGTCGGTGGGTGAATAGATCAGTATGTCGTCGATGAAGACCACCACGAACCGGTCTAGGAATGGTCTGAAGATCCGGTTCATCATATCCATAAAGACCGCGGGGGCGTTCGTAAGCCCGAACGGCATGACCGTAAACTCGTAGTGGCCGTATCGGGTCCGAAAAGCGGTCTTCGGAACGTCCTCGTTCCGAACCCGGAGCTGGTGGTAGCCCGACTGCAGATCAATCTTTGAAAAGACCGTCGCCCCTCGCAGCTGGTCGAAGAGGTCGTCTATTCTGGGCAGGGGGTACTTGTTTTTCACCGTGACCTTGTTTATTCCCCTGTAGTCGATGCAGAGACGCAAGCTTCCGTCCTTCTTCCGTACAAAGAGTACCGGTGCGCCCCAGGGCGACACACTCGGCCTGATGAACCCTTTGTCTAAAAGGTCCTCCAGTTGCGCCTTTAGCTCCTTTAACTCCGCGAAGGCCATTCGGTAAGGCGCCTTTGTGATAGGTTGAGTACCCGGTATGAGTTCAATAGGGAACACCACCTCTCTCTCTGGGGGTAACCCGGGCAGTTCCGCTGGGAAAACGTCGGGGAAGTCCCTCACTATTGGGATGTCTGAAGGTGCCGTCGAGGGTCGGGTAACCAAATCCACCGATGCCAAGTAGGCCACACACCCACCCTCTACCAGTCTCCTGGCTCGAGCCGCTGAGATGACTGCCGGGAAGGAGGTACTCTTGCACGCCAGGTATGCATTCTTTGGGAAACTTGGTTCTTGCAGTTGCACCATCCGCTTCTCGCAGTCGATGAGCACTTGGTACCTTGAGAGCCAGTCCATGCCCAAGATAACGTCGTACTCCTTCAGGGGAATCACCACCAAATCCCAAGGGCAAGCCAGTCGCCCTAGCTTAATTGGGCAGGTGGCCACCAAACTGGTCGCCTCCAGTGTCCCACCCGCCGTCTGGACCGTCATAAGGCTTTGGAGAGGTGTCTCCTCGAGGTCATGCATAAACACGTAATCGCGAGAAATGAACGAGTGGGTTGCTCCAGTGTCAAAGAGGGTTCTAGCACGGGAATTTGAAACAGAAGTAATACCTGCAAGCATGTCCACCGGTGGGTCGGTCTCCTGGCGGGTCATTGAGTAGACTCGCCCGCCCGGTTGAGGCTGCCTCGCCTCCTCGCGCCGCGGTGCCGGGGGCCTAGAGGTCGACCCCATGGGGGCTTTCCCCCGCCCGGAAAGTTGTGGCGAAGGCGTGGATGCGGCAGAAGAAGCTGGTCCCATGGCAAGGGGGCAGTTGCGGCGAAAGTGCCCCTGCTTGCCACAGCGGAAGCAATGATCGACTCTCTGAGGGCAGTCCAACACCTGGTGCGCCCCTCCGCAGATCACACAAGGCCTGTCTCCTAGCCTCGGCCCTCCGGTAGGCGCGCTCCGTGGTCCAGATTGGGGTCTCCACCGCTTGGGGGGTCTGCTTCCAGTAGAAGACCCCCCCCTGTAGCTCTGCTGTTGCCGCTTCCTATCCTCGAGCTGTGTCGGGGCCTCCCTCTTGGCGCGTGTCACCGCGAACCCGCGCTCGACCACTGTGGCCCGGTCGACCACTTTCTGGAACGTGTGCAAGTCGGCCGCCTGCACCACTTGGAAGATGTCGCTTCTCAAACCATCCACAAAAAGCTGCGCCTTGTGGGCCTCGTCCCTTATTACGAACGGGACGCAGTTTGCTAATCTCACGAACTGACGCTGGTACTCCATGACCGTCTTGCTCCCCTGTTGGATGTGGTTCAGATCATCCTCCAGCTTCTTTTTGACGTTGCTTGTGAAGAAAGCTCCAAACAGCTCTTGCTTGAATGTCGTCCAGGATGGAAGCGCGGCGCCCGTGGCGGGATCGGGCCGCACCGTCTTCCACCACAAGCGAGCGTTCCCCCCCAGACAGTGGACCGCTAGGGGAACCCGCTCCCAGTCCTCCATGAGTAGGTCCTCAAACAACTTTTCCATTGATCCTACCCAGTCCTCGACGACCCAGGGATCGGTCGTTTCTCCCTCGAAGACGGGTGGATCGTATTTCTTGAAATCCGCCAGATTGGCTCGAACCCGCTCCCGCTCTGACAATGGCACCGTCCCCTCTCCCGCGGTGGCGGCTACCACGGTGGGGACAGGTGCCACCAGGGTCTCCCCCGAGGTACCCCCACCTAGGGCCCCCGGTGCCGGTCCCGTGCACGCTGTCGCGGGTGCTGTCGCCGGTGTCGTGGCCTGGGCTGATGCTGTCCCGGCCGCTGCTACCGGTGGAGGGGCCGCCCCTTCCCCAGTCTCTGCCACCTGCGGCACCGCTGCTGGCGCGGCTGGCCCCTGCGGAGGGGCCGGGACGACCGTTGCCGCCGCGGCCGGGAGCCGCTGCGTCAGCTGACGCACATGATCAGTGAGGGCCGCCAGCTGCCCCGCCATTTCTCGTAGTTGCTGCCGCAAGAGTTGGTTCTCCGCGGCCGATGCCGTCGCATCCGCCCCCTCGTCCCCGGCCGACGCTCTGGTTCGGACCATTGTCTGTACAGACACACCAACAGAACAAACAAAACTTAGCACTCAATTCCGCTAGAAAGAACCACCATAATATCGAGAGGGAAAGGAAAACATTTTCTACACATCCCCTCCCCGATCTCTCACGTCCTAACCCTTAAGCCCTGCACCATTCATTTACTCGTAGATAAGTGTGGCACTACTGTGGATGTTGGACCTTCACTGTTGTGATTAAAAGAAAAACATTTTGTCTCTGATACCATCTTAATCTGTCACGCCCCGGGGGTCTCGTTCAGCGGAAAAAGACAGAGTTATTAGGTTGAGTCTCTTAAATTTTTTTTTGAAGTTGGGTCCTCCCCGGCGCGTGCCCAGATCCGCCACATATACAGATTCACTCGAAAATCGGGCAGAGTCTCCTCTGTATATGCACGGCATCGCGGCTAATACAACATCTCAATACATGCATTCAGTTAATCACAACAGTCTCAATGTTCAACCAACAGTGTAAGCTAAATAGAACGCCCGTCGCCAATCAAGTTGAAAGGATAAACTCACAGTTTTGAAAACAGGCCCACACGACCCGAAGTTTTGAAAACGGTTTAGAAATCCCATAAATCCAGATGGTTTAGAAAACGGGCCCACACGACCCGAAGTTTTGAAAACGGTTTTCGAAGTTCCTTTTTCTTCTCTAGTTATTTTGCTTTGGAAAAAGAGATGGCCAAACGGGGATAAATAAAATGAACCATAATATCAAACCGAAACACCGGTAATCAACATCCACATCGACCCCACGAGGGTATCGCGAACCACACTGTAGTCTACAGTACCAAATAAAAGTGCAGGGAAAGTAAAGGAGATACAAACTAGGGCTCCTCACAGCCCGACCACTCTCGTCCCGGCCTCACCGCCGCCTATCGCTCACCCCTGGATGAACCTGTCACGGAGTGGGTAGTCAGCGACATGCGATAGTAATAATATGCAGGAAAGAAAACCAAACCTAACAGTAAAACTATCTGGAGCAACCACTCGACTCCCTGGAAGAGTGAAACGCGAACATATATATATGACACCTGCACATCTGTACCGCCTGTAACACCTATACACCTTGATCCCGTCGGGCACCTATCCCGACAGATCGCACCGCTCACACCTTGGGGCACCTGACCCCGTCGGACACCTATCCCGACGGGTCGCACCTTTTCCCCCACCTTTTGATGCCTCAAACCCCACACCTACGGGGGCCCCCACCATTTCACCTTGTGGGTTAACACGGGTCGAAGACCGCTTTCCCGGAAAAGAGCACCCTTTGCGGTGGCCAGACCGCGGGTGCGCGTGTCGCAACCACGAGCACAGTAACCAGATACAGAATAATATCGCAACCATATAAAGACCGTCAGCGTTAGTATTTCAAATATGCAGTTAAACAATTATCCAAAAACACCGAGTCTACACTTAGTCTCAAGGGAACCCACCTCTCTCGTTGTCGCGCTGCTGGTCGGTTTCGGGTTCTTTCGCGTCCCGGTGTGCCTGCCCGGACCTACACAAACCCGTCTCACCGGAGTTAGTAACTCCAACCCCAAAAGGTACACAAAAGTAAAGTAACACGAACCACCCGACCTACCCGGTCGACCACGGCCACGCCCCGCCAATTCGGCGAAGGTGGCGGCGTCCCCGGGCGAAGCCGACAACGCGGACGGCTCCGGCTCCCGCGGAACTCGCCAGTCTCTCCGCCTCCCCGCTGCCCGCATGCGGGGCTGTCCGCGTGCGGGTGCGCGGTTGTGCCCGGCCCCCACGCGGCTGGGCAGCGGCCCGCCCGCATGCGGGTCGGCCCGCCCGCATGCAGGTTTGCCCGCATGCGGGCTGCGCGCCCCCCAGCCCCGCGCGGCTGGGGCGGCAGCCCACCCGCATGCGGGTTGCCCGCATGCGGGCTGCGCGCCCCCCAGCCCCGCGCGGCTGGGGCGGCAGCCCACCCGCATGCGGGTTTGCCCGCATGCGGGCTGCGCGCCCCCCAGCCCCGCGCGGCTGGGGCGGCAGCCCACCCGCATGCGGGTTGCCCGCATGCGGGCTGCGCGCCCCCAGCCCCGCGCGGCTGGGCGGCATGCCGTCCGCATGCGGGCATTTCCCGCATGCGGCTCCGTCCGCGCCGGACTCCGGCGATGCCTTCACCCCTCCTCCTCGTCTACTCCGATCAAGAACACGAAACAAGAACGAGGGAAAAATAAAATCCTAACGTGCTCACCTCGGTAGTCGGGGAAAAGGGTGATCCGGTCCTGCGAGTTCGGTTCCAAGGGATGAGGTCGTCTCCTTCTCCTTCCTTGGTCTCGCCGCTTGGATCCTCCGCACGATCGGTGAGGAAGAGGGTACGGTTTGGGGAAAAGAAACTGCTCCTCGTCCACGCTCGGTGTCGTGCCCTAGAGTGAGGGGGGGTTGAGATGGATATTCAGTCCGAGCGATTAGAAAGGGGAACAATAAACGAACCCCCTTTCAAGTCAAAAATAACCAAAACCAAAGGGTCGGGTTCGAACCGGGTTCCGGTCTGCCTGGTACCCCGCGTTGGTCACCCGAACCAACCGTCACCTTCTGGAATTTATTCCGGGAGATTCCGGAGTCGGAATCCAAAACCGATTTCGCCGGCGGTCTCCGTTTCGCGAGCTTTATTGACTAAAAATACTCGCGAGCCCCGACGATCTGTCCAGAAACACAGAATTATTAGTCCCCCTTCCCGGACCCCTGAACGAAACGCGAAAAAAGAATATCTAAAGTAGACCCAAGAATGGAACCACCACAATTTAAACCAGCGGATACTACAGAAATCTTGACCGAAGCACATGGCGCCCCGTGCGCGATACACCCTGGGGGCACCAAAATGTACAGGGATCTCAGGCAGACCTTCTGGTGGCCAAAGATGAAGAGGGACGTGACGCATTTCGTGGCACACTGTTTGGTCTGCCAGCAAGTAAAGGCGGAGCACCAACGGCCGGCGGGAATGCTGCAGCCCTTACAAATACCGGAGTGGAAGTGGGCACAAATTACTATGGACTTCGTCACTGGGCTCCCGCTGTCGCAACAAGGGCATGACGCCATCTGGGTCATTGTAGATCGGCTAACCAAGTCGGCTCATTTCTTGCCCGTCCACACGACCTGGACGCGCGATCGACTGGCCCAGGCCTACATCAGCGAGATTGTGAGACTACACGGGGTGCCAGCATCGATCACCTCGGACAGGGACACGAGGTTTGTCTCAAATTTTTGGCAGAGCTTGCAACGGGCCTTGGGAACTAAATTGCACTTCAGCACCGCCTTCCACCCGCAGACGGACGGACAGTCCGAGCGGGTAATTCAGATCCTGGAGGACATGCTCCGAGCCTGCGTACTTGACTTTGGAGACAGATGGACGCGCCACCTACCTCTAGTGGAGTTCGCCTACAACAACAGCTACCAGGCTAGCATCCGCATGGCACCGTACGAAGCTCTGTACGGCAGACGCTGTAGGTCTCCGATCTGTTGGGATGATCTGGGGGAGCGAAAATTGTTAGGGCCGGATCTGGTGGCGGAAGCTGAGGAAAAGGTGCGCCTCATCAGGCAGCGGCTGGTGACCGCCCAAGGTCGACAAAAGAGCTACGCGGATCAGAGGCGCTGCGACTTGGAATTCCAAGTGGGGGAGCACGTGTTGTTGCGGGTCTCACCGTCCAAAGGGGTGAGACGGTTCGGGCTGAGAGGCAAGTTGACCCCGCGCTACGTAGGGCCTTTCGAAATTCTAGAGCGCGTTGGACCAGTGGCCTATCGCCTCGCCCTACCGCCCCACCTCGACCGGGTACACGATGTTTTCCACGTATCCATGCTCCGGAAGTACCTCCCCGACCCGTCACGGGTGCTCGACGTCGCCGCTGTCGAACTCAAAGATGACCTAAGCTACGAGGAAGTACCCGTGAGAATCCTAGCGCGGGAGGACAAAAAGTTGAGGAATCGGACCATTCCTTATGTGAAGGTATTGTGGAGCAACCAAGAGGAACGCGAGGCGACCTGGGAACCCGAATCGAAGATGAGGGAATACCACCCGGACCTGTTCACCGCAGACGAGAGTTAAGTTTCGAGGACGAAACTTGTTTTTAGTGGTGAGTGATGTAAGACCCGCTTAGTTTTTCTAATGGGGCATCCAGCGGAACCAAAACATTGTAAATTGATTCATTTAATTTTTAATTATTTTTGGAGTGATCCGTCATGGGCTGCGGGAATTTTAGTGAGTAGAGCTCGCGGAGCCGAGAACGGCGGTGCGATCGGATCCGAATTCCGACTCCGGGAGCTCCCAGATTTAAATTCCGAAGTTTGGACCCTCGCTCGACGCTCCGGGATCAGTGCGATCAATCTGCACGCTTTTCCGAGCATCTATTAGCCGCAAGATTTCCCCCTGTTAGGATTCGTATAATTAGGGATTTATTAGTCTTTTGTTGTACGTGGGATATAAATACCCGCTCAGAATTAGGGTTTCCCACACACCCTTCTATTTTCCCCTTCCTCCTCCTCGACCGAGCGGCTAGGGTCTCCAGGGAACGAGAAGAGGGAGAACGGCAACCCAACCTTTTTCACGTCCGCTCGGAATCCGCGATCCCGTACACCTCCCCTCGCGATCCAAGGTAACCACGTAAATTTGTTTTATTTATTTTTTTTAGATAAACGGGGAGGGGGCGTCGGATCGCCGGGCCGCCACCGCGGGGTGGGGCCGGGCGACGACGACGACGGACGCCGCCACCGCCGTCGGCGCTCCCGCGCGGGGCCGCGCGCGGGCTGGCGCCCGCGCGGCATGCAGCCGCGCGGGGCCGCCCGCTGGCGGGGGGCACCCGCGCGGCGGACCGCCGCGCGGGGCCGCGCGCGGGCTAGCGGGCGCCAGCCCGCGCCGGCCGCCCGCGGGAGGGGGGCACCCGCGCGGCGCACCGCCGCGCGGGGCCGCGCGCGGGCGCGCGGGTGCCCCCCTCCCGCGGGCGGCCGGCGCGGGCTAGCGCCCGCGCGGCATGCAGCCGCGCGGGGCCGCGCGCGGGCGGGGGCACCCGCGCGGCGCACCGCCGCGCAGGGCCGCGCGCGGGCTGGCGCCAGCGCGGCATGCAGCCGCGCGGGGCCGTCCGCGGGCGGGGGCGGCACCCGCGTGGCGCACCGCCGCGCGGGGCCGAGCGCGGCATGCAGCCGCGCGGGGCCGCCCGCGGGCGGGGGTACCCGCGCGGCGCACCGCCGCGCGGGGCCACGCGCGGTTTGGCGCCCGTGCGGCGGACAGCCGCGCGGGGCCGCGCGCGGGCTGGCGCCCGCGCGGCGTGTAGCCGCGCGGGGCCGCGCGCGGGCAGGCGCCCGCGCGGCCGTCGCTGCACGAGGCCGAGTGCCGCGCGGCGCATCGCGGTGCGGGGCCGCCGTGACACGGGCGATGCGACGCCACGGCATGTGGTCGGGGGACCGCGCGGGAAGGTCCGCGAATGTGCGCGCAATGCACGGGTCGGTGCCGTGCAAAGGTGGAAGCCGCACGAAGTCCGAGGGCTGCGTCAGGTCTCCCGCGGTTCTTATAATTTTAAAGACAGCTTTTAATTTCGGTTACTTAGTCTGAGCTTTCTATGTTCCATCAGGAGAGCGGGACAACTTACGCTCGACGGGTGTGAAGGACGGGACGAACCAACCTCTAGACTTTCCTTCAGGTGGGTAAAATTTCCAAAGGGGTATAGGAAAAGGTGTAAGTCATACATTATGCATGTTCGGGCAAGTACGGAGCTTAAATAACTGCGGTTTATGATACTAACCCCATTTATATACTGTATACATACTCGTGATAATTTAATCAATATGAGGCTCTTGTAGCTACACGCACACCGGCGGTTTGGCCACCGCAAGGGTGTGCTTTTCCGGAAAAGTCGTAAGGGTGACCCGTGTACCCCATGCAGAGGTGGCGTTAGGAATGGGGGCCCCCGCGGGTGGGGAGTGTGAGCGGTGATGCCGGGGCGGGTGCCCAGCGGCTGAGGCAGGGGCTCGGCAGGGGACACCGGGGTAGGCGCCCGGTGTGGGGGTCGGGGAAGGTGCCCGGTTTTGTTTGATTCAGGGTAGGTCAACCATGGCGTCGACCGTACGCGCAAGTCAAAGAGGGGTTGCTCCGGATGTTGTGGTTTGAGTTATCTTTGCCCTTATTGCATTCTTTACTTTTTATAGTCACTGACTTCCCACACTGTGACAGGTACATCAGGGGGTGAGCGTAGGGACACTGGTGAGGCCGTGCGCGCGCGACGTTCAGAGAACCTTGAGTAACACAACTTGGTGGACTCATTTTTCCCTTTTACTTTATTAGTTGCGCTAGCTAGTTGTGGTGTGCGATACCCCTGTGGGATCGACGTGGATGTTGCCCTTTTTCTTTTATGACTGATGCATGAGTGTGGACTTTCTTTCTCTCTTTGCTTTTGGCCAATTTAAAATAAAAGCTTAAATTATTTGCGAAAACTGCTTTCAAGAAATATGGGCGTCGGGTGGACGCCGCTTTCAAAATCCTGCGATGTTTTATCCTTTACAAACAGTTGGCCTCTTTTCAAATGGACCAGTATATGGGCGGTGTGATTATATGATGAATGCGCTTGTGCCTTGCACTATTGTGGTTAATGTTATACGTGTTGAAATATGTAATCGGGACGCCGTGCATATGCAAAGGAGACTCCGCCCGTCAGCGGGGTGAATTTGCGTATGTGGCGGGTCTGTGCGCGCACCGGGGCGGATTCTCAAACTAAAGAAAGACAAAAAAAAATATACACCATTTTGGGAGCATAGGTGGCTCAAAACTTCCGCGCGTTAGAACCCCCGGGGCGTGACAGGTTATAAGCAACAAGGTGAGAGCAAGGTGTTTTCTTTTGCATGCACTGTTTCGATTTACAGGGGGTTACTGTTGATCCATGCGGTAGAGTGTGGATGCTCTGGTCTTCAGTTTGTTTTATTTTCTAGTATTTATAGCATTTTGCACATTTTACTTTTACCTCTTACTCTTTGTGTCGCTAACTTCCCACACTGTGACAGGTTCGGTCAGAGGTGGGATCCGGGACGACAGTGAGGCTGCGACTAGAGGAAGTTAGTCTCGTTTGGGGCTGGTGTCACGCCCCGGGATCGGAACTGCGACCCGGGCTCGCCAACAGATCCTCCATCTGTACGGAAACTGCCGCACAGACGAAGCGTCTACCCTACAAGTCAGATCTAAAGCTAAAACATATATCAGAGCTGAAACTAAAACCAGAAGCTATAGAAATCAACTGAACATCTGAATAAATAAAATAATCCTCAATACAAAGCCTTTCATCCTCACTAAGTAAATAAATACAATTCTCTCAGACTGTCCAGTACAAAAGTGTAATCAAAACCATATACAGGGTACATCTACCTCTGACTCTCAATGCTGGTAAGGAACTACTCGGCCACGTCCTCACCTCGATCAGCTGTCTCCGCGCGAGCTAAGTCGGAACAGCAGCCTCAGGAAACCTGTCATCGTAGCGGGTGTGAGATCTACTATAGAAGGTAGATCTCAGTGGGTACCATCATCAATATCCACGGTATGCCCACTAAGTCTACTGGAGGCACAACAGATAGGTATGCGGATAGATAGATAAAAGCTGAAAGGAAACTATAGCTACTGTGTCTCAATCATCATGCTCAAGAAAACTCTACTAAGGATGTAATATGCATACACTCACTACTGCTAATATGCCTCGAGTATCATGCTCAAAGGAAAACTCATCTAAGAACATGCTATGCAATCACCCGCTCATATCACCCAATCTTAATGACTGCCTCATAGGGTCCAGTCAAGCCTGCGCCTAACCTACTGCCACTAGCCCACAAGGGACTTGAACTTACGTAGGGCGTCCCACACGGACTATCTCAATCTCAAAGCGAACTCTAGTGTATCAACTAGTCGCATCATCAACACGCATCCAGAGCGTAACTCGAGGGGAGCGACCCCACCGAGCTCAAGTATGTCTCAACTGTCTCATCTGTCTCAACAAGAGGCACATGCAGGATATGATCCACGATCAAACAGACCGGAAACTCAATGCTCAAATAACACATCTCAGTCGGGAAACCCTCCACGACAAGATCAGAAAATGCCCAAACACTCTCAAAGCTAAGTCGGAGAACCATCTCCACTACCAAATCAGAAAGACACAATCCATGATCTAGAATAATCCCAATCAAAGAAGTACAACTCACATGACACTAGAACTCAACACCCAATGCTCTAAAAATCTACTCGGCCCCCTGGCACGAGTATACATGCATCCTGAACCAACTCAACCTCTCTGGAAGATCTCAATATTTTAAAATCATTTTTAAATCTTAGTTTTCATTAAAACCGGTCCGACGATTTTTAAAACGGTTCAGATGCTAATCTAATGCCAACTAATCATGCAGTCTAGTGTCAAATCATCTCTAGATCATGCTAAAAATATCTGGGGCTCAGGAAAGTCTTCTTATAATTTTCTAGGCAACTATTAGATTTACCAAGCATAAAAACAGGTAAACTAAACATGATCAACATGCATACAGAAGCTTTTGAGGGCATTCCATACATCTTGAAAAAATTCCAACCCACCTCAAATGCATTCCGCAGGCAAACGCTGAAGTCGGTGAAGCGCTGCGCCGCTCACTGTCAAAATCTGTCGGAAACGCCCAAAATCGCGCCGCACGCGCGCGCATTGTCGCGATTCTCGAAAAAATTCTCGGAAGCTCGAACAACCCTCTCGAGTCCTCTAATAAAAATCCGACGCGCTCCGGCTCCCCCGCTGTCCACTCACAGCATGCACACATGCCCTCGGCTCCGCGCAACAAAATCCACAAGCTCACAGCACAAGTGCTATAGGAAAGGAACATCCAAATCAGCTCAAACTTAACCAAAACCACAAAACCATTCCAAAAATCCAAGCTTGGAAAATAATCTGTCACTTACCTCACACGCGGCCGACGCGCGCGCGACTCCGCTCCAGCCCAAGCAGCAGGAAAAACCCAACATGCACCAAACTCTTTACTTTTCTTTCTTTTCCACTCCTTATCTTTATTTCCTTGCTTCCTCTCTTTTCTTTCTTTCTTTCCTTTCCTCTCTCTGTATCCAGGGGAAAAGAGAGGAGGAGGAGTCCTTATATAGAGAAGAGAGGGGTCAACCAGTCAACAGGGGTGGTTGGGGAAGTAAAATTACTCTTTTACCCTCAATTTCTCAAATTCTAGAGGCCGGGGTACCGGTACCTAACAGTTGGTTCCGGTACCCACCTTCTAGTTCCAGAACTCCTGACTTGGTTCCGGAATACCAGACACAAATCCATGGAGAACCACCCCTCCAGTTCTGGAACTCCTCTCCTGGTTCAGGAACACAAGGCTTTAGTTCCGAAACTAATTGCCCAGTTCCGGAACTCAATCACCCAAAGCCCAGCCGAAGTCTGCAACTCCAATAATGCCGCGGCCAACTCTCTTTTCGCCCCGGAAGCTCCCGCATCGCTTTGAAATCTCCCAGACCCCACTGTAGACATAAAATACACATGTCCAAAGTTTTTCCCACTCACAAGGCTCAACTGTGGAGTCGGTGTGCCCAATCTGAAATCCGATACTCTTACAAGAGAGATCCTCACTTGCATTCTCTTCTCCTTTCTTTTTCTCGTTCCTTTTCTCAACTCCAAAGCGGATTACAATTAATTACCTAATTCCTTTAATTGCCAACACTAAATCACTTTTCGCCTTCGGGGCCTCCGCATCGAACTGAAGCCTCCCGAACTCTGCTGTAACCTGAAAACACACCTGTTCCAACACTTTCTAATTTCCCGCGCACCACGGCGGAGTCGGTACTCTAACCAATCCAATATGCTACAAGTACACCATGCCCCGAAATCACTGATTCAAACTGGGCTTCCAATTTCGATGTCGCTAACTCACTTTTCATCCCCAGGACTACCGCGTCGATCCGAATCAATCCGAACTCATCTGGAATACGCCCAAGGCGATTTCTCCGCACCACGCCATCTTGCGAGGTTGGCGCACTCTACAAAGTCCCGGTACTCTACAGCTGGTGACTTCTCCGTTATTTTGTTTTTGATTATTTCGGTAGTTAGCTTGTGTGTGTGGTATCTATTTGTGGACGATATGGATGTTGGAAATTTTAGTGATGAACGGTTTTTCCTTTACGTTTATTTTGGGTCCGGCCAATTTCAAATAAAAGAAAAGGATTGTGAAAATAGTTTTGAAAAGAATAGGTGTCGTGTGGGCACTGTTTTGCAAACCCATGGATTTATCCTTTCAAATTTAGGTGGCCGTCTTGGTTATTGCGCGTGATTATCTTTTTCCTTCTACTTAACTCCTTGACTAGTGTGGTTAAAGAGTAAATTTTGTTTGTGATGCCGTGCATATACAAAGGAGGCTCTGTCCGTTGGTGGGGTGAATTTATATGTGTGGCGGGTCTGGGCACATGCCGGAGGGTGGGAATGTTTCAAAAAAAAAAAAAAAAAATTATTACACGTTTTCCGCTTATTTAAACCCCCGGGGCGTGACAGAGTTATGGTTATTTGGGTATTCGAGTTTTCGATCTGTTTGATCGTGGATTGTAGCCTGCAGATGCCGCTTTTTATGCCAGATGAGACACGCTTGAGCTCAGTGGGGTCGCTCCCCTTGAGTTACTCTCCGGATGCGATGATGATGCGCCTAGTTGATACACTAGAGATCGCTTTGCGTGATAGTGAGATAGTCCGATGGGACGCCCTGGTTGATACACTAGGGGGCGCAGGCTTGACTGGACCCGATATGGCAGTCACTGAGATTGGATTATGTGAGCACCTCGTGAGCGAGTGGATGCATAGCATATTCTTAGTTGAGTTTTTCCTTTGAGCATGATACTTGAGACATATTAGCTATAATTTCATTCTAGCTTTCATATTATCTATCTACATACCTATTTGTTTTGCCTCGAATAGATTTAGTGGGCATACCGTGGATATTGGTGATGGTACAGGAACTACCTTTTGTAGTAGTTCTCACACCCGCTACGGTGATAGGTTTTCCAGAGGTTGCTGTTCCGGCTTGTGTTTGTGCGGAGACAGCTGATCGAGGTGAGGGCATGGCCGAGTAGCTCCTTACCCTATTTACTTGAGAGTCAGAGGTAGATGTACCTAGTATTTTTCTGATTCCACTTTTGTACTGGACAGTCTGAGAGATCTGTATTTGTATTTATTTACATAGCGGGAGAGACTATGTATTGAGGATTTATTTATATTCAGATATTCAGTTATTGATTCTGTAGCTACTAGTTTTATTTTAGCTCTGATACATGTTTAACTATAGATCTTACTTGCAGGCTAGTCGCTTCGTCTATGCGGGGATTCCCGTGCAGATGGCGGATCTGTTGGCGGGCCCGGGTCGCAGTTTCGACCGCGGGGCGTGATAGATTAGGGTGGTATCAGAGCCTAGGTATATCGGTCGTTGAGGACTTAGTGACCCTAGGCTATTGGTTGGACAGTAGGATGACTATCGTGAGAGACGTGACTTTAGCAAGAGTCCTGATTGAGTCTGTACCTCCCCAGGGGATTGGGGCGAGTGACCTTACATGTTTATTCTCTAAAGTGGTTATGTTGGCTGCAGACAACATAATGCTTTAGAATGGGTAACATGTTTTAGACTTTCGCTTGATTGGGTCGAGAGATTTCATGGTCCTAATGTTTGGTTTGTTGTAGTTGTCTTCGATGCCTCCGAGACGTCGTGCAGCGATGAGGGCGCGTTCGGCCTTAGATGAGGAGCCCGAGCAACGGGAGGCTGAATTGACAGAGCAGAGCGAGGTCCGAGAGTTGCAGGCCCAGGTAGCCCAGATGTCAGAGGCGTTACGACGCCAGGAGGAGACGGCCAGACGCCAGGAAGAGAACGTGGAGCGCATGATGCGCATGCTTGAGCAGAGAGCATCTCCTGTGGTATCGCCAATAGTACCTCCGGCCGCGACATCGTCGATTTTGACCCAGATCGCACCGTTGACAGTGCAGGAGCAGCGAGAGCTTACTGATCGGTTGTTGTACATCAGCCAGTTCCATCTCCCGCAGTTTTTAGGGCAGAGTTTGGAGCCTTGGGAGGCCGAGAACTGGATTGCCGCTATGGAAAAGCTGTTTGAGAATTTGTTCATCCAGGAAAAGCATCAGGTGCATTTGGCTACGCACTTTTTGGAGAAGGACGTCGAGATTTGGTGGCGTTGAGTTCGTCCTGTTGGACCACCGAGAGTGCAGTTTGTGGGTTATTACTATATGGATCTGAACAGGGAAAAAAAATACCTAGAGGGGGGTGAATAGGTGTAAACAATAAACACACCAAAATCTTTGCGTAAAAATAACCCAATGCGGAAAAGTAAATAACACGCAGAGATTTTACGTGAAAAACTCCAAAACCAGGAGTAAAAAACCACGGGACCGATCACACGGTGAAATCCACTAAGATTAAACACGTACAAAGGTGATATAACGTACTCACACACGACTCAACCTTTTACCATACGCTCCTAGTAGATCTTCTCCGCTCGTTCCACAACGCGCCTCGAATCCACGATTTGCGTCCAACGCCGAATCCACGGCGTCCAACGTCGAGTCCACAACGTCCAACCGAATCCACAGTCTCCACCAAGTAGCACGTCTTGAATCCACGAACGCACCTCGTTTCGAATCCACGAAACGGTAACACCTTGAGTCCACAAGGCCACGCGAATCCACGCGCCGATTTTTGGAAAAATCGTTGTTTTGTTGGTGGTGAAAATCCGCCGAATACTTAGATCAAAGATAGATCGGAAATACCATCTAAGTATTCATTAATTTGATTCTACTCAAAATCTGAGTTTGAAATCCTAGAATCAAATTAATCAATATAGATGAAGAAATATAGAATGAATCTAGTTATTTCCTTTCTTCTCTATATGTGGATTTTACTAAATTTCGGTCGTATTGGATTCTAAAATCATAACCCTAAAAGATGAATCAAAGGGTTTATTTATAGGTTAGAAACCTTTGGAAGAGGATAAAAATCAAAAACTGACTTTAACAAACTTTTTCCCTCACGACGGTCCGGACTGGATTTGGCTTGATCCGGAATGTCGCTATTTTTCAGAGAATTCCTGAAAAATCATGTTCGGGGTCCGGACTGAAGGAAGCACGGTCCGGACTGTTCATGCGATTTATGCAGAATCCACGTTCGTGGTCCGGACTAAACCAGGGAAGGTCCAGACTAGATTTCCACATGAACATACCTACGTTCGGGGTCCGGACTGAAGTAGCCTGATCCGGATCCTGAACATATAACAGTCCAGTTTTCTAATTTTTATGCAATTACAAATCCATCCAAGTGTTTCTACACTATAAGAAGTATTCGGATCACCAAGATTATTTAGTTAAACGTACCTGACCCTTTTGAATTCTTCTTTCTTGAGATTGAGGTATATGATCCAAACATCTTCATCTTCAATCTTCAAGACTTAAACACTTTCACGAAATACGCCAATACAAATTCCTTAACAATCTCCCCCTTTGGCGGTTTCATGACAAAACAAAAATCCACTTTAAGAAAATTCAAAAAGATATTTTTGTTGTTATCACCATACAACAAAAATTTACAATTATGATCCAAATAAAAATGAATACATGAGATAAACTCCTAAAACATACTCTAAACTTAGACGTTTGTACTCTCTGCAAAAGAAATAATTCTTGACAAAAGAAATCGTTAGATACCTCAAGAATTTAACATTCAAAAATCAAACAGAGAGATGAAGTTTATACTCACCATGACATTTACAGAATTAGATATGTATGAAGAAAAGCAATCAAAGCAATTCACATATCATCTAAGCATTAAATTCCAAATGTCATAAGTATGTTAGTCATCAAACAACTTGTCAGTAATATTACATCCCCAAATAGTTAGTCGAATAGTTAGTCGAGGCATGCATTCATACACAATACAAAGCAAAGTTGTTGTCATACTTACATTCCAAGTTTTAAGTGTCCAAAGTTCTCACAAACATGTTCCAACATGTTCTCACAAACATGTTCCAACATGTTCTCACAAACATGTTCCAACATATGTTCACGCCCCGGCATCGAAACTGCGACCCGGGCTCGCCAACAGATCCGCCGCCCATACGGAAACCCCGTATAGACGAAGCGACTAACCTGCAAAAAGAATCAACTATAGTATACAGATATCAGAGCAGAAAGTAAACTACTAAAAAACTGAGGTCCAAACACTGTACAACTGAAAATAATACAATATCCATCTCCCAAATACGATCGTATAAAAATGTCCTCTGATACAAAACTCAAAAGGGAGATATCTCCAAAAATAAACGCCAGTGTACAAGCTCTCAATACAAAAATATCCTCACTACATCAGTCTCTCAAACTGTAAAATAAAATACAACTCTATACCTCACAACAAGGGTCTCTCAATAGAGGGAAAAGAGGTAAACTAATCTACTGAAGCTCTCCTCTGAAGGGGTACCGCTACACTCCAACGACGGGTAGGGAACTAGCTCGCGACTCCCTCGCCTCGGACAGAAGGAACAGCAACAGGAGCAACAGGAACAGGAGAAGAAGTCCCTGGGGAAAAACACCACGACGGGTGTGAGAACTACTTCCCACAGTAGTTCTCAGTGGGTGCCGTCAACAAGCCCAACGGTCTGCCCACTAAGTCTACTAGAGGCATAAAGTAACAAAAGCAGGGCTGAAAAAGGAAAAAGCTGGAAAATAACTCTACAGCTACTATGCCTCTATCTAGATGCTCAAGAAGTGGGACAGATGATAATATGATGCATCCACTAACTCCCAAAGTACAGTCACCCAATCTACACTGACTGCCGCATAGGGTCCAGTCAAACCTGCGCCTACCTACTGCCGCTACATCCACGGAGGACGGGACTTACGTAGGGCGTCCGTGGTTGCCACTAACTGGCCCAGCCAGAGGGACTGCGTCCGTAACTGCCACTAACTGGCCCAGTCAGAGGGACGGCGTCGACAAGTCGCGATACCAAAGTGCAGACCCACCCCGGACGTGGCACTCGAGGGGAGCGACCCCAACGAGGACAAGGGTATTCGCGCACTCTGTCGAGCTCAAAGTGGCATTGCAGGCTATAGTCCAAAATCCACGCTCACGCTCTGAACGGAAAGACTCAGAATCCACAAACATCTCGCACAACAGTCGGAGCACTCTCGACGACTCAGCTGATCAGCTCTCTCACGAAACACGAGACACTAGCCTCTCCAACAGCTCACAGCACAAACACACTGGCTGGAGATACTCCACAGCCAGGACCAACCCACAACTCAGGGCTAACAAATCTGGTCGGACGACACTCAACGACCCGGAACCACCGTCAACCCCGACGGTTTCCAACAGCAGAACATCAACCACACAGATAACTCAAGAAGGACCGACACCATAAGGGTTTGGAAAACCCGATAGGTCGGTGCTAAGAACCCTATCAAACAAGAACAGACTCTAGGCTCCGCCTATCGGAGTTCCCGGCCCCCTTACAGTTCGGGAACACGACAACCTCGGTACACCACGCAGAAAATACCAACTAGGGCCCGAAAGTCCCGGGAGACCTACACCTACAACCCTATCAAACAAGAACAGGTTCCAAGCTCGGCCCCCGCGCGGCTTCCGTCCCGACAAAGGAACGACCCCTAGAACCCAGACCACTCGAATCCTTTCGAGTGGGGAGATTACAGGAAATAGGTGACATTTGTTATTGAAAACCATTTTGATCTGGAAGAAATCCATATTTAACGATTTTAGTTCTTTTTAGAAAAACAGTTAGAAATAAGTGTTTTACCCAAACCCCGAAGGGCTGATGCCTTTGTCCAATCAAACAAGAACAGACTCCAGCGGCCCTTCGAAGCTTGGAAGAAAAATATAGATAAACTAAAAATCATGTGTATGTCAAAAAGGTCCTGGGTTCTAGGTCCAGCTAACACAAGCACACAACTACCACTAACATAGTGGCGACAGCACAAACAGGGATACAAGACCTCCCGGGACTACCGTTTACCCAAACGGCTCCCGGCACAGATAAGCGACCCACTACAACTACAAGACTCCACTCTGCTCCCAAGCACGAGTGCAAATGCAACCCACACTAAACAAAGTCCCGACCTCTCGACCCACTACCCGGGCGAGGATAACACTATGTCCAGGAATGAAAGAACAGTGTGGATGTCTAAACATACATAACCCTAGCCCAAGTGAGGGTTTTCTACTGGTCTGGTTACACATGCAACATATGACGGGGGTGCTAGGTCAAGTTCCAAGATAACTAAAATTAAACAGGTAGTAGGAAGCAAAAGAGATCATAAGATCAACAGATAATTACAAGGAATAACCATTCCTACATTCTAGCATGCTACATAAGAATCCACTATCATGCATGTTCCTACTATAGCAGATTTACTGTTCAGTCCATCAAACTTGAAGATAAGGCCACCCACCTGAAGGCGCTAACTGTCCAAGGTCACACAGCTGAGAAAACCAGAAAAACAGCAACTCTTATGTCCAGCAGGTCCAGTACAGTCCACAATCCCTCCTGGGTACAACATAAGGCTACAGTTACACTTAAATCCCAAAATCTGCCAAGAAATACTACACTGTAAATTCAGCCGCAAAGATGCGATTATTTCACCTGCTGAATGTGCTCAAGAAATTCCAAAAAAAATATCCCTGCGTTCTACGCGTCGATAGCTTCGAAACAAGTACCTGCACGCCCAAATCAGAGCCCCGTAGGTCAAGTTATAATTTCCACAATACGGGCGCGCGAAAACATACAACCACACAACTGTAAAATCTTGCACAGATAAAGAGGAAGATGTATACCTTCGGGAAGGCCTCAAGAAATTCCAAAAAAAATACCACGATGATCCTCGCGTCCAGTAGATGAAAAAAGTCTATAAGAGCGTCTCCATCCGATGCCCGGTTGCGGAGATAAAATTCCATCAATCTGTTGCCCTAAAAAATCCACACAGCAAACAAGGTCCTCAGAGAGCAAGGTAGAACTCCTCGAAAAACGTGAAACCAGAAAATGTACGACAAACCAAAATCGTAGCCTCACCTGTTGCGAATCCAATGGCGAAAAAATTGCTCAAAAAGATGGTCGGAGTAGGCCGGGGGAGCTCGTGCACCGAAACGCGACGAAGGGGAACCCAAATGGACGAGCGTCGCGCCGCGCCGTAAAAATGGAAACCTCGGGATGCGTGCCACCAAAAATCTCAAAACTTTGCTGATGGATGCAGCATAGCTCGGGGATCAACTTTGCTGAAGGCGCCATGGCGAGAGGAGGTTCAGAAATGCCAGAAAAAGGGGAAAGAAGGAAGCTCGGATCGCTTAAATAGGCCCAGAAAACAATTCGGAAAATACCGAACGTGTCCCAGGTTCCGGGCGCCCGGAAGATTCGGGCTGCTACAGTGTTGGGCCCGGCCCAACACTGTGCAGGCCCGAATCCTCCCTGGGCCTCCACGTCGCCCGCCAAACAGCGCACAGCGGTGCCGACCACAACGCGAGCGACACGTGGCCGACCCAGACACCGACACGTAGCCCGGCAGCCAGTCAACGCGCGCCTGGCGCGCGCACGTGCGCGCGCCAGCGCCGCCTGCGCACCCTGCCAGGCACGCGCCCCGAGGCGAGCCACACCAGCTCGGTGCACCGAGCGCGCTACACCGCACCAACCACACGCCGCCACGTGTCACCCTCCGGTCCACCGGACACCGCGCTTCTCTCGTGGACCGCGCCCATTGCGCCGGCCAACCGGGAGCCGCCACGTGTCCACCGCCCGGGTGCACGCCTCCGCAGTGGACCGCGCTCCTGCCCGTGCGCCTGCGCGCCTGCCCGCGCGCCCGCCGCCGCGCTGCGCCGCTGCCCGCTGCGCTCCGCCGCTGCCCGCCGCTGCCCGCCGCCGCCGCCGCCGGCCGCCGGTGCCGGAACAGTGCCAAGCTACCTCGAAAAACGTGCGCGTCATCCGGGCTCCGAAAAATACAAATGAATAGTCTATTTTCATCGTTTTCGCGCGCTGAATCCAAATCCGATGTCCGTTTCTCCAAATTCTCATCCGAAATTTTGCCGAAGGCCCCCGGAAAGCCCACTTGATCCGATTTTTGCGCCGGGTCCATCTCTAAAATCCTTTTTGCCAAATTCCATCTCTAAAAATTCCCGAAGGCATCCGGAGCGGTGATCTTTTATCCAAACTTCGCCCTGAGTCCAAATTTGACATCCGTGTCGCGCGAAATCACTTCTAAGCACTCGACGGGTCCTCCAAGTACTCCCGTGATCCATTTTAAGCCCGAAGTCCACCACTTGTGTCCAAATTGCGCACAAACACCACCAACACACCAAGTAGGCCTTCGAAAGCTGCCAAACCACCAGAAAACTCCCCCACGGGGAAACCAGGTCCTCACATCATATCTCTCTCCCCCTTTTTGTCACTGAAGTTAGCCAAAATTACAAAAATAAAGGGAGTGAAAAAGTTCAAAAAGAGTAAGAACTAAAACTTAAAACCTGCAAAACAAAAAGATAAGTAGAACATAAAAAAAATCTCAGTCGGAATCCTCAGAGCTGTTGCAACCAAGTTTTTGAAAGATCCTCTTGACTAACTTGGCCAGAGATTTTTGTTTCTTCTTTAAGTCTCCTATGTCGGAGGTCATCTTGACGAATTCAGAAGACATTCGCACTTGTTCCGATGAGAGCCGTTGTTGTTCTCGATAAATTGAAGTAACAGAGGCATCATCCTCTGAAGTTGAAGTTCCTGCTGCTGTTGGTTGTGCTGTAGGTGCTGCTGGTGCTGAAGGGGCTGCTTGTCTCTTGCTGCGAGGAGGTGTGGGAGGCTCATCCTGTCTTGTGGAGAGTGACTTCACAATAGTTGTATCATTGATAGTTTCCAAACTATGCATATATGCGCTCGAGCTTGTGTCGATCTTGAACTTGCGAAAGATGCGCATAATGATCATCGGGAACGAAAGTCGCTCTGTAGGATGGGCATTTTCCACATATCGCGCCATCCTTGACCAAATCAGGTAAGGAATGTTATAGTTGGATCCCAAGGCTGCTGTAGGGTTCCCAAGAAGATAGAGAAATAACATTCTATCCCATCTAAGCACATTTGTTTGCATGTTTGGCAAATGTTGTAGTAGACGATGAAGTTCAAATACCGGTACTCAGGTCGAAGTTCTTTTGAGAAAATTGAGTTCCCCGTCGACAGAGTATCTGGGAGACAGATTCCATCGACAACCACTCTCCAGGTTGTGTTGGTAAACACATGACCTTTTAGGTAATGAGTCCCATCTACCCGGGCCTTCATTCCCAACACCTCTTCAATCAACTGTGGTGTGATCTTTAGCTTGACATTTCTAACCGTTGTTAGAAATTCTCTTGGTCCTTCTTCAAGGTCTACTAGTCTCGATGCATTTTGATAGAACATTCTCACCATGTGGAGACAGTAGCCAGTTGATTCCGGGAAGTTGCAAATAGGTGCAAGTCCCACTTGGTCAAATAGAGTGCCAAACAATGCAGAACGCTCCTTAAGAGCTTTGACATTCACATGCCTTTCCCCGATACATTCTCTCTTTTCAAAGTCCTTTATCCTCTCCGAGCTTATGTGCACAAATTTCCGTGGAGGAGGCTCGCTTGCGAGTGGCTCTTCGACTGAGATACCTCGAGCACTTCATCTCTTTCGAGCAACGCTCTTTCTTTTCATTGTAACCAGGGTTGGTTCCATTGGGGCTTTTCCTTTCTCTGCGGCAGTTGGCGGTGTCTTCGCCTTTGAAGTAGCTGCGGGGCTTTCCCTTTTGAGGCAGTCGATGCAGCATGTGCTGTGCCTTCTTCCAAAAGCTCGTCCCAATCAACTGATTCTGTGTCAGATTCCGTGTCTGGGTCATCCATAGGGACATACTCACCCTTGTCCTAAGTTTTCTTTGCTCTCTTGAGCTTGTTCGTCGCTCGAGTGTGCACCATTGCTACAATGAGTACTAGAATCCATGCAAAAACCATCTTGGCTAGTGCGTCAGAAAATGAAGAACCTGCGAGCAAGAACTCAAGAACACGAAAAATTGTTTAATTTTCAAAAATTTAAAAAATTGTACCCAAACAATCATTATCATGTACAGAGACTAGGAATCAAGTTAGTTTTGCAAAAATAATTTTAAAAATAGATCAATTCTATTATTTTCAAAAATTCTCAAAATATACCATAAAACCGAATTTTTAGAAATCGGAGCTTAAAAATCCGTTAATCAAAAGAATACAAGGCATATAAACAAAACTAATGTCACGCCCCGGGGGTCCATATATATATATATATATATATATATATATATATATATATTATGTAGGAAGGCGCAGTACCCCCCGGTCCGTGTCAGACTCGCCACGCATGCAAACGCGGCCCTTCATCTTGACGTGCATCGCTTACATGCGCGCGGCGATGCCACTCCGACAAACACGATAACCACAGCAATCGCAACATACGTCAAGGGAGCAGATGGAGTTACATAAAACAAAAAGGCCCCGGTGTTTTGAAAGGATAAATCCAAGGTTTTAAAAGCTGGTGCCTACCCGGCACCCGTGTTTTCAAAGCCATTTTCGCAACCATTTGAATATCGTTTGAAAAAGGGGTGTTGACCCAACCGAAAGACCAGATGATTAGACATTCAACTATTACAGTTCACACAGATGCAAGCCACACATAATTACATGCCAACCACTACAACGGTTTAAAAACAGAAAGGCAATAACGTAAAAGAGTCATCAAATTTTGTTATTGTGGCATCAACGGTATCCTCGCATTTCGGCCTCACCCCCGCCCCGTTCCCCCTCCCGGTCCTGTCACAACAGTGGAAAGTCAGCAACCCTACAAATATCGAGGAAATAAATGCAATGTAATGGAAATGCTCATGGAGAATTAAATTTCATGCAAACCGAAACCACTTGGAACTTCCAAGCTTCCCTTTCTCAAGATTCCATAGTACTCCTGTAACAAAAGAGATTAAAAGCACCTGGCTCTCGTGATTTGCCTATACCCCTCCACGACGCTCGTGCGGTACTTGAGCAGCCGTGAGAGGTCCCCATCATCACTAGTCGTGGGGTACATGGGCCAACGTGCCATTTTTCTAAAAAATACACCAGTTTGGTGGCCAAACCGCTGGTGTGCGTGCAAGCAAACCTTGGGCTCAATATAATAAATGTGTACATGATAACTCTAAGTGATCCACAGTTATTGGAAAGATTAGCAGTAAACAGTTCACATAAACGGGGTTAGACATGCTCGAAGAAAAAGTAAGTGTTGCTTTCCACACGTGACATGGTTTCCTTTATCGTAATCCCGGGGGTAACAGAGGGGAGCACCCACCTGAACTGCGCTTGGTCAGTATGCTAGAAGTCGACTTGCTGCCCCGACCTGAGGAGTCCCAGAAAAACAACCGTCAAGACCCAAAAAGCGGAGACGCTACAAACGGACAGCCCAACCGAAAACTAGAAATGAAAGACCCACGAACACACACGGCGGAAGACTGATGGGTCGAGCGGCAAACCACGCGGGTGGCGGCGGTGCGACGGCAGCGGCGCGACGGCGGTGGTGGTAAAGCCCCGCGTGGCACCCAGCCACACGGCGGTGGCCACGACACGATAATGGCGGCGACAGAGCGGCGCCCCGTGCGGCACAGGCCCGCACGGGTGGCGCCGCGGCGCAACCAAGCGCCCCGCGCGGGCGCATGCCCGCGCGACGGTGGCGCGGCGGAGCGGTGCCGCACGCGCCCGCGCGGCGGCGGCGCGGCAGAGCGGCGCCCCGTGCGGCATAGGCTCTCACGGTTGGCACCGCGGCGCAACCAAGCGCCCCGCGCGGGGCGTATGCCCACGCGGCGGCGGTGCGGCAGAGCGTCGCCTCGTGCGGCACAGGCCCGCACGGTTGGCGGCGCGGCGCAACCAAGCACCCCACGCGGGGGCGCATGCCCGCGCGGCGGCGGCGTAGCCGTGCGGGGCCCATGCACATGCACGCACGGGTGGCGGCGCAACCAAGAGCCCCGCGCGGGCGCATGCCCGCGCGGCGGGCGGGGCAGAGCGGCGCCCCGTGCGGGGCACATGCCGCAAGGGTGGCGGCGCGCCGCGAACGCCGCACGGGCGTATGCCCGCGTTGGCGACGGCGCGGCAGAGCGGTGCCCCGTGCGGGGCACATGCCCGCACGGTGGCGGCGCAGGGCAGGGAGCGCCCCGTGCGGGCGTATCCCCGCGTGGGCGGCGGCGCGGCAGAGCAGCGCCCCGTGCGGGCGCAGGCCTGGCGGCGGCGCGGCGCACACGCGCGCTTGCGCGGCGGGGCGGCGGCGCGACAGAGGTGGCGCCCCGTGCGGGCGCAGGCCACACGGGAGGCGGCGCGGAGCACGAAGCGCCCCGCGCGGGCGCGGGCGGGGCGGGCGGCGCACGCGGCGCCGGCGTGGCGGGGGCCGCACGGGCGGCAGCGGCGGCAGCGCAGCGGCGGCGGCGGTGGCGGGCGGGGCATGCGGCGATGGCTTAATCCACCCCCAACACAAAACCGGCAGACGGACAAAGGAGGACGAACGCTCCCAGGGACGGAGGGGAGGGGCGGATGCACCTTTCGGGTCCCGTCCCGATGCCCGGCGTGGGGGCTGGCCTCCTGTTACGGAATTTGAGTTGGCGTATTTCGTGAATGTATTAAGTCTTGAAGATTGAAGATGAAGAAACTTTGGATCATATACCTCAATCTCAAGAAAGAAGAATTCAAAAGGATCAGGTACGTTTAACTAAATAATTTTGATGATCCGAATACTTCTTATAGTGTAGAAACACCTGGAAGAGTTTTAATTGGATTCATCAAAAACTATTCATCATGGGACTGGACATGGGACATGTTCAGGATCCGGATCGTTTCAATCCGGATCCCGAAAGGTGTTCGTTCATACATTGCTGCAATCCGGATCACAGCTTGTACAATCCGGATCCCGAATGGGATGTTTTGTGAAAATGTATGAACGATCCGGATCGTGGATTATGATCCGGATCCCGAACAGGTGATTTTCTGGAAACTGCATTCTGTGCGTCTGCGATCCGGATCGTGGCTTATACAATCCGGATCGCCGTCGGTAAAACTTTCCAGAAAAGTTTGTTTTTGATCCGAATATTCTTCCTAGGGTTTCTAACCTATAAATAGACCCTATGGTCATTTCTAGGGCATCCAAATAGAGCCGTCATTTTCACATATCATTTTATACGGCCTTAGATCCACATATAGAGAAGAAAGGAAATCAATAGATCTATTCTATGTTTCTTCATCTATATTGATTAGTTTGATTCTAGGTTTTCATACTCACATCTTGAGTTGAATCAAACTAATGAATACTTAGATGGTATTTCCGATCTACTCTTGATCTAAGTATTCGGCGGATCATCACCACCCAAACAAACAACGATTTACCCCAAAATCGGCGCGTGGACTCGCGTGGCCTTGTGGATTCAAGGTGTTATCGCTCTCGTGGATTCGGAGCGAGGTGCGTTCGTGGATTCGAAGCGTACCATTGGGTGAAGACCGTGGATTCGGTTGGACGTCGTGGACTCGACGTTGGACGCTGTGGATTCAGCGTTGGGCGCGGATCGTGGATTCGAGAAGCGTCGTGGAGCGAGCGGGAAGATCTACTAGGAGCGTATGGTAAAAGGTTGAGTCGTCTGTGAGTACGTTATATCACCTTGTACGTGTGTTAATTCTAGTGGATTTCGCCGTGTTATCGGTCCCGTGGTTTTTTACTCCGGTTTGGAGTTTTTCCACGTAAAAATCTTGTGTGTTCTTTTATTTTTCCGCATTGGGTTTTATCGCACAATGATTTTTTGAGTGTTTATTGTTTACACCTATTCACCCCCCTCTAGGTGTTTTTTCCCCTATTTAGATCCTTATTAACCTAAACCCAACAAGTGGTATCAGAGCGGGAATAGGGTTGTAAACAATGGTTGAAGGTGGAAACATCAATCGACCCCCTTTCTTTGATGGAACTAATTATGCGTACTGGAAAGTACGGATGAAAGCTTTCTTAATTTCCATCGACGAAAGGGTGTGGCAATCAATTGAATTAGGATGGTCTAATCCAACTGAAATTTTAGATGATGTTCGCACCTTAAAACCTAGGTCGAAATGGACCAAGGAAGAGATAGACTTATCTTCTTACAATGGCAAAGGGATTAATGCTCTATTTAATGCTTTGTCACAAACTGAGTTCTCTCGCGTCTCGGCATGTGAGACTGCGAAAGAAATCTGGGATGTTCTTCAAGTTACGCATGAGGGAACTAACTTAGTGAAGATTCAGAAACTGCAAATGCTCACGAGCAAGTTTGACTCTATCTCTATGGCAGAGAATGAATCCTTCACTGACTATTACACACGATTGCAAGACATCGTGAACTCATGTGCTAACTTGGGAGAGAAGATTCCAGAATTTAAAGTTGTAAGAAAAATTCTAAGAACTCTTCCTGAACGATTTCGCCCGAAGGTTGCAGCCATTGAAACAATTAAACACCCGGACGAAATGCGTGTAGAAGAATTAGTAGGTGCTTTACAAACTTATGAAATGACTTTTCCTACTAACTATTCTTCTGGAAAGGCATCCTCTTCTAAGTCTTCAGGTTACGCATTGAAATCAACTAAAGAAGAAGACGCGGATTCATCCTCCTCGGACGACGACGAGAACATTTCTATGGAGGACTTTGAGAAGCAGCTCGCTCTCTTGACAAGGAAGTTTCGCCGCAACTTTCGAAGGGGAAATTCAAGCAAAACTCAATCCTTCGGAAAGTCGAAGAAAGGCAAGGGTCCTTCAAGTTACAAGTCAAGAAGCCAGAGAACTTCTCAAAGGATAAGAAAAGTTCTGAGGGACAAGTTCAGTGTTTCAAATGTCGAGGCTACGGCCACATAGCAACGGAATGTCCCAACAAGAATCCGGCAAAGAAGAAGGCGATGCAAGTAGTTACTTGGGATGACAACTCCACGTCAAATGAGTCATCGTCAAGTGATGAAGAAGACAACGCGACAGCTTTCCACGCGTCCACTACATCTTCTCCCTTCATGTGCTTAATGGCAAGTACATCCGAGTCATTGTCCAACTCCACTGTGGAAAAGATTGCAACGGACGATGAATCAGATAATTCGGAAGGTGAAGATTTTGTTTTAGCCTACCATAAGCTTTTGAGGGATTCAAAGAAACTGGCTAAACAAAACAAGGGGTTGAAAGAGAGATTGCAGGATCTTGAAGATGAAGTAAAAAGAGTAACCTCTCTCTCAACCGATCTTGAAGTGGAAAGGGACAATCTGATTAAGACAAATGTTTCCCTTCAAGAGTCCAATGAGCATTTCGAGAAGAGTTATATAGATATGGTGAACAAAGCGAATTACTTCTTGAAGCTCAACGGCGAGGCTCGACAGGAAAAATTGGAAATGACGGAGACCATACGCCAACTAAAGGATGACTTACAGAGATTTTCTTCTGGAAGGAGTAAGTTGGACAGACTTCTTGGTCTCGGTCAAAGAAACAAGTTCGGCCTCGGATACACTCAAACTGGAGACATTCCAAGTTCGAGTGGTACAGTATTTGTGCCTCAGTCGGTATCTCCTCCTCCGACACCGGTGTTCACGACAAGCAACGACAACGAACCTACTACATCCTCTTCGGAATCGACAAGATCCAAGGTATGTTTTCGTTGTGGCATTTCAGGGCACATAAGAAGAAATTGCAAGACTGGAGCCAAACGCACACCTCAAGCACATCTTGCAATGACTACCAAAAGGGCTATTCCTCGGAAAACAACTGCAATCAAATTGACGGAAAAGAGCCTTGGTAGTACACCGCTCAAGACGACATCATCAAGGAGCAGCAATTCTTCAAGCAAGACGCTCTCACCTAGGAAATCAACTTCACGACCATTACCGACGCACTCCAAAAAGGTTTGGGTGCGCAAAGGTGAAATCTTTCCCTGTCTTGCTACCAATGTTTCCTTGCATGCATATGATAGTTCGTCTTGGTACCTGGATAGCGGGTGTTCCCGTCATATGACCGGCGATAAAAACTGTTTTCAAACATTTGAGAAAAACTCCGGAGGACTTGTTGTTTTCGGAGATGGTCGGTCTTCCAAAATTGTTGGAAAGGGAACGGTAGCTATTCCAGATGGCCCGGTTCTAGATAATGTATTATTTGTTCATGGCCTTAAGACTAACCTCATAAGCATAAGTCAACTGTGTGATAGTGGTTATTCAGTTAATTTTTCATCTGATAAATGCACTGTAACTGACATGAACCATGCTTTCTTTTTAAAGGGGGTTAGATCAGAAAACAACTGTTATGTAGTTCCTTCTAAGATTTCTGAAAAATGTAACCTAGCATCTTTGAAAAATGAAACACTTTGGCATGAAAGGCTAGGTCACATAAACTTTAAGGAACTTGCTAGAATTTCAAATAAAGATGTGGTCAAGGGGGTTCCGAAACTTTCTTTTGAACAAAACCTTGTGTGTGGCGGTTGCCAAAAGGGAAAACAGTCTAGGACTGCACACAAGAATTTGAACCACATAGGTACAAAACGGCCTTTGGAACTTTTGCATATGGACTTAATGGGGCCAACTCGTCAACCATCTCTGGGAGGTAAATGGTATATTTTCTTGTTGGTTGATGATTTTTCTAGATATACTTGGGTAGCCTTTCTAAAAGAAAAAGCTGATACTTTTGATTCTTTTCTCGAAATCTGCAATCGTATTATGATTGAAAAGAATGAAAGGATTACTCGAGTTAGGAGTGATAGAGGTGGGGAATTCATAAATTCCAAATTCATTGATTTTTGCTCTTCTAACGGCATTAAACATGAATTCTCTGCACCTTACACACCTCAACAAAATGGTGTAGTCGAGCGCAAAAACAGGGTCGTACAGGAGATGGCACGTGTTATGCTTCACAGCCGGAACTTACCTTTATATTTTTGGGCTGAAGCGGTGAACACTGCTGTCTATGTTATCAATCGAGTGTATTTGCGCCCGGGGACTTTGAATACACCATATGAACTTGGTTTAGTAGAAAACCTAATATCAAATATTTTCGTATTTTCGGGAGTCGGTGTTTTATTTTGCGTGATCGCGAAAATCTTGGAAAATTTGACTCTCGAAGTGACGAAGGGATTTTCTTAGGTTATTCTACAAACAGTAGAGCATATCGAGTTTTTAACTTAGAATCTAAGACGATGTAGAATCGATAAATGTTAAGGTAGATGAAGCTTTTCATTTTGAATCTGAAAAATCTACCCTCGATATCTCTCTTGATGATGATACACCTGCTAATGCATCTTCTTCTAACAATTCTTTCGATAATAATGTTGATGCATCTAACGGTTCTTCAAGCTCATCTGATGTGCAGGAATCATCTCGTGTACCTCCGCCTACTCCTCTACCTCAAACGTTACGCATCTCCAAGGATCACCCTGAATCGAACATAATTGGAGATCCACAAGAAGGAGTTAGAACACGGAGACAATTGGTTTGCGGATTTGCATGCTATGTATCTCAAATCGAACCAAGGAATATTGATGAAGCTCTCCAAGATGATTACTGGATTAAAGCAATGCAGGAAGAGCTCCATCAATTCGAGCGAAACAAAGTCTGGGAACTGACGAAGCCTCCGAAGCAACACAATGTGATAGGTACCAAATGGATCTTCAAGAACAAGAAAAACGAAGAAGGTACTATCATCAGGAACAAAGCAAGGTTAGTTGCTCAAGGCTATTCTCAAGTAGAAGGTATAGACTTTGATGAAACTTCGCCCCTGTAGCTAGACTCGAGTCCATTCGTATATTGTTTGCGATCGCTTGTCATTTTAAAATCAGATTATTTCAAATGGACGTTAAGAGCGCCTTTTTAAATGGATTTTTAAATGAGGAAGTTTATGTAGCTCAACCGAAAGGTTTTGTGGATCATAAACTACCTAACCATGTTTTTCGACTGAAAAAGGCTCTTTACGGTCTGAAACAAGCACCGCGAGCATGGTACGAAAGGTTGACAAAGCACCTTTTGGAAAAGGGCTACACTCGAGGGGGAGCTGACAGGACTCTCTTTGTGAAGCATTATCAAAACAATTTCATAGTTGCTCAAATCTATGTTGATGACATTGTTTTTGGAGCAACGAGAAATAATGATGCTTCTAAATTCGCGGAGACCATGGAAAGCGAATTTGAGATGTCCATGATGGGCGAATTGAATTATTTTCTTGGATTACAAGTTAAGCAGAACGATGAAGGAATTCACTTGTGTCAATCCAAGTATGCACTGGAGTTGGTCAAAAAGTTTGACCTTGAAAATTCGAAGATTTTCCAACTCCAATGGGAACTAGCCATAAGGGACTTGGAAGTGAATCACAAAGTGAGAATGTAGACGAGAAACTGTACCGCAGTATGATTGGAAGTCTACTATATCTCACGGCTAGTCGCCCGGATATATCCTTCAGTGTTGGGATTTGTGCGAGATATCAATCAGCACCGAAGGAGGTTCACCTGAAAGCGGTGAAACGGATCATCCGGTATATCAAAGGTACAATCAATTTCGGAATTTGGTATCCTATGGGAACGACTTTGGATATTGTTGGATACTCAGATGCCGATTGGGCTGGATCGGTGGATGACCGGAAAAGCACGAGTGGTGCATGCTTCTATCTCGGCCACTGCCTTGTTGCATGGCACAGTAAGAAACAGAACTGCATAGCACTCTCGACTGCCGAAGCGGAGTACATTTCTGCAGGAAGTTGCTCAACCCAATTGATTTGGATGAAGAGCGTGTTGAGTGATTTCCGAATTTCAACATCTTCGGTAACCATTTTATGTGACAACACTAGTGCCATTAACATTTCTAAAAACCCTGTGTTGCACTCTAGAACAAAACATATTGAACTTAGATATCATTTTCTTAGAGAGCTAGTTGAATCAAACATTCTTCAACTGTCATATATTTCAACTGAAGATCAATTAGCCGACATCTTAACAAAACCGTTGGATCAAAAACGTTTCATTCACTTGCGAAAAGCAATTGGCATGCTTTCCTTGAAATAAACTCTTTTGAAACCTTTGCTTAGATTAGGTTTTGTTTTTGTTCTTGTTTTTGTTTTGTTCTTTATCTATGTTCTGTACATAGCACACTAATTGAGCATATATCATAATTGACTTTAATTGCATCCTTTTATGCATTTAGAAATTTATTATGTTTTTGATGTCATAATGTTTCAATGTTGCAATGATCATTTACGTTAATTAAACCATCTTTCTGTGATCAAAGTCAATTTCTCTCTCAATGATCTCTTGGTATAGTCATTATCATATTTGATTGCTTAGTCGAGTATGAATTCGAGATCAATGGTTTGGTTGAATACTTTATATATTAAATAATTGATAGCCAATTGAGGGGGAGTCAATGAAATGTGAAATGCTCAAAAGATGTGGAAAGAGTTACATCCCAATGAGGAGTGTGAAAACTACCACCACATGGAGAAAATGAAAGAAAAAGATACTCCATGAATGAAAAGCAAACTTTTGTTTGAAAAATTGTTGATAAAACTCATATTGAAATACTTGACTCAGTCGTATTTCATGGTTGGTATAAGGTGGGATTTTTGATTTAAGATGCTCAAAGAGCCACTCCTTCAACAGATTGTCTAGATATATTATTTAACTTATCTGGGATTTCAAACATCTATTGATCTTGGTACTTCATTTTCTTTACTGAAATTGATGATTTGATAAAGACATTACACATAGGATCAAGATAGATGTAATTGAAGTTGTTCAACTTTAAGTGTTTTAACTTTCGTAAATCTTCGTTTCATTTTTGGATATTATTGATAGATTTTTCATAATCTATTTCTTGTTGTGTGAAACGATGTCATTTGTTTAAAGTTGACATGATAATGTGCTTACATACTTTTTCTGGATTTTATTGTATTTTTCTTAATTTTTCTGAAGAAAAAGGTGTAGCCGATCCGGATCGTGGCAAGTGATCCGGATCCCGAACGCAGGATTTTTCCCGCGTGTGGCCGATCCGGATCACATTCTCGGCCGATCCGGATCACGGCTAGGGTTCTATATAGAAACTTTCAGATTCGAGATTTCTTTACCCTAATTTCTGGTTTTCAAGCTTCTAGAGTTTCTCTCTCTAGATTTCTTGCTTCCTGGTGCTTCAAAACTCAAAGTTCTTCGGATTCAAGTAAGTTTTCATGATCAAAACTCGGTTTTTCACAGTTTTTCTGTTTTTCACCAAACGTGAGTTGAAAAGTTGGAATTTTTTCGTTTGTGAATGGTTTTTGATCAAATTTCTTTTGAAATAAGAACTCTGGGTCAATTAGTTTTACTTTTATGCTGGGATTTCACTTGATTAACGTATTTTTAGGCTTCGATTTCTAAAAATTCGGTTTTAGGGCATAAAAGAGGAATTTTGTAAATCATTTTGATCTATTTTTAAAATTCTTTTTGGAAAACTAATTTGATTCTTGGCTTCTCTATATGATTATGATTGTCTAGGTACAATGTTTTCAAATTTTTCAAAATTGACATTTTTCATATGTTCTTGAGTTGGTTTTCACAGGACACTTTCTTAAACTCAAAGCACTAGAATCAATGGCATTCTCTTGGTTGATTCTGCTACTAGTCACGATGGTACTCACTCGACCAACCAACAAATTGAAGCGCGCCAAGAAAGTTCAACGAAAAGGAGAAGTGGAAGTTATAAGTGACACTGAACTTGAAAAGAACCCTGATGAAGTACACTGGGATATGCTGACTGATGATGATGATGAGGTATTGCCTTCAAAATCTAACCGAAAAGGGAAAGCACCAATGAATACTGGGAATGTTCCTATGTCTACTCCAATTATCTCTTTCAAACGGAAACGACTTGCTAGACGTTATGGATTACGACGAGACACTAACATTGATGCACCAATAGCTCCTGACTCTCCGCCACGTGTTGAAGAGGTAGTCGTTAATTCTGACCGTCTTCGAGCTTTTGAACGACGTGAATGCATCGGAGAACGTCATGTCAACATTGAAGCCCTTCGCAATCATTCACCAGAATTTGGAAGATTGATTGAACAAGCTTCTCTTCTTCAAGTCTGCCGTTTTCCTGAACTTCTCGGATATTGTTTGTATCGTGTGAGAACTTTCTACACGAATGCGAGACATCTTCAGGAGACTGAAAATGGGTCTATGTATTTTTATACAAATGTCCTAGGAATGAAGCTTAAAATCACACCGCAGTTAATTGGTGAAGTTCTTGGAATGGAATCGAGCACATCGGGGATTAACTTTTTGAAAGGAAAAGTTTGACAAAAGAATTGTGGCAAACTGTGATCGACAAGATTTGTCTGGAAGGAACCAAATCAGCTGATGGTAAGGGTGTAAGGTCCAAGTATCTACGACTGGAGTACCGATTTCTAAACTTCATCACGTGCTACAACATTTTGCCTAACATGCAAACCAAGGTTGTGAGGTGGGAGCGACTCCTATTCCTGTCTCATAGGGAATCCCTCTGAGGCTATTGGATTAAACATGAATATTCCCTATATAATTGGAATAGAATGTCAAGGTACATTGTGCATCCTCATCCCCTTGAGCGACTTCCGTTTCCTCTAATCATCATGAGGATCTTGCAAAAATTCGGTATTGATGTAAGCTCAACATCATATCAGCACAGTTGTGGTATGATAGATGAATCAACAATTGTGAAGTCACTTCACAAGTTACCTCATGTTAATGGAAAGAAGCCTTCGGACGGCACCTCGGCCTCACCGTCTCAACAAGAAACTGGAAATGATGATGAAGCATCATTAACTTCGATCTTCAAATTGCAACAGCGGCTATCCATCAAACAGGAACAAATTTTGAAAGAACAACAAAGGATTGTCAATGAACTTGAACTAACGACAGCAGCTCACATTACCATCGCAAAGAAGATAAATTCAATGGACAAGCGGGTGCAAAAGATACTGTCTAACATGGGTTGCACTCCTTCTGACGATTCAGATTCTGACGACTGATCGTTTTTGACTCTTTTCTTCTTCTTTCTGTGCAGGATATTAGTCTTTTTGATTTGTTTAGTTTAGTTCTCAGTTTGTGCATATTTTTAGAACTCTTTTTTTTTACTCTCCTTACATATTGTAGCTCATGCTACGTTTTGGCTTGTTTTTGTGACAAAAAGGGGAGAGAGTTAGCGAAAACAATGAACAATGATGAACTTTGAACAGTGATTGTGAAATCGATGATATCAAGGTAAGTATGAATCTCAACTCAACTTTGGTTTTCTTTTGTGATTTGTGACATGCTTCTATACTAACTATTCGACTAACTATTTGGGCATGTAATATGACTAACAAGTTGATGTTGGACTAACATACTTTGACATTTGGTTTTTCAACTGCTTAGAAGATATGTTGGTTTTAACTATGTTCTTTCACATATCTGATTCTTTTAAATGTCATGATGAGATCAAACTCTATCTCTGTACTTGGTTTTTCTATGTTCCAATTCTTGAGGTATCTAACGATTTTGTTTGTCAAGAATGTTTTCTGTGTGCAGAGGTTACAGATGTCTAAGTCTAGAGTCTGTCTTAGGAGTTTATCTCATGTTTTTAATTTCTGGAACTCTTTTGTAAATTTTTGTTGTATGGTGATAGCAACAAAAATATCTTTTTGAATTTTCTTTGTGGATCTGTGTTTTGTCACGAAACCGCCAAAGGGGGAGATTGTTACGGAATTTGAGTTGGCGTATTTCGTGAATGTATTAAGTCTTGAAGATTGAAGATGAAGAAACTTTGGATCGTATACCTCAATCTCAAGAAAGAAGAATTCAAAAGGATCAGGTACGTTTAACTAAATAATTTTGATGATCCGAATACTTCTTATAGTGTAGAAACACCTGGAAGAGGTTTTAATTGCTTATTCATCAAAAACTGGACATGGGACATGTTCAGGATCCGGATCGTGGCTTTCAATCCGGATCCCGAAAGGTGTTTGTTCATACATTGCTTCAATCCGGATCGCAGCTTGTACAATCCGGATCCCGAATGGGATGTTTTGTGAAAATGTATGAACGATCCGGATCGTGGATTATGATCCGGATCCCGAACAGGTGATTTTCTGGAAACTGCATTCTGTGCGTCTGCGATCCGGATCGTGGCTTATGCAATCCGGATCGCCGTCGGTAAAACTTTCCAGAAAAGTTTGTTTTTGATCCGAATATTCTTCCTAGGGTTTCTAACCTATAAATAGGCCCTATGGTCATTTCTCTAGGGTGCAATCCAAAAAGAGTCGTCATTTTACACATATCAGTTTATACGGCCTTAGA
>CM054943.1:7370784-7471943 GCA_029168755.2 Tillandsia fasciculata | reverse complement strand
TGTTGGAGCTTGGTCATTGATGGTTTTGGGTTCAACTTCGTCGCATTTCTTCCGGAGGTCTCCAGGATTGTAGAAATGGAATTTTGGGATGATTATTGCATGGTTCTCTTCAAACTTCATGATCTACAACTTTGGTATTGAAGAGGAGACCTAATTGAAGCTCTAAACCAGGTAAATATAGCAATCTTTGAGGCACTTATTTTCTGTGGAGGATTTCGAGCAGAGGTTAGTGTTTTTACTCCCCTGGGATGTATAAATAGAATTTTAAGTTGATTTTGTTGGTAAATTTCCAGGACTTACAGAGATCCAATTTTCGTATTTTGTGGAACTTCCAATTTGGACTCTAAGTTAGGTAAATTAAGCCATCTTTGGGATTGTTGTGTACAGCTGAGATTTTGGATGTGGTTTTGAGCAATGCTCAGTGTTTTTGCTCCCTAGGATTGAAGAAGTGGAATTTTAAGCAGATTTTTGCAGGGAATTTACCAGGACTCAGAGTCCTACATCTTTCATATTGAAGAGGAAGGCTAAATCTTGCTCCGAGTTAGGTAAATTTCATCATCTTTGGAGCCCATGGTGCAGATTTCAGTTTTGGACAGCACTGCAGAGTTTTAGCTGTAACTTTGCGCACCGACATCGGATCGAGGTGATTCAAAAGGCGATTTTCATCTATTTCTCGCGAGGAATCTCCTGGATTTTTCTCAGAATTACCTGAGTTTGCTTCGAAGGTGAGAATCTTTCTTCTTCCCGAGTTTCTATCTGTGGAATTTTGTACAGTTTAGTATGGGGTGTTTCTCTTGCCGATTTTCTATCTCAGTGTAGGAAACTCGGAATTGGACGTGCATGTATTCTTTTCGAAGCTATCGACGCATAGATCGCAGGGATATTTTATTTGGAATTTTTCGAGCACTTTCAGCATGTGGTTTTTTCGCATCTTTGCGGCTGACATTTTAGTGTGATATTTCTCGGCAGATTTTGGAATTAAGTGTAACTGGAGCTTTTTATTGTACCCAGGAGAGATTGTGGACAGTGCTGGACCAGTTTGGACTCTGAGCAGCTGTTTTCTGGTATTATCAGCTGTAGGACTTTTGACAGTTCGACTTGTCAGGTGGGTGGCCTCGTCTTCAAGATCTGCGATCTGTACATTAATTCTAGCTGTGTAGGGATGTGCATGTACTAGTATCTCCGGTATAGCATGTTAGAGAGCATGATTTGAGGTTCCTTGTGTATACAGTTGATCATGTGTTCTTATTATTTCCCCACCACATATTCATTTATTACTATCTTTGGACTTGACCTAGCACCCCTGTCATATGCAGCATGTTCAACCAGACTAGTAGAAAACTCCAACTTGGGCTAGGTTACTTTATTGCTTTAGACACTTCCACTGTCATTACTAGTTCATTCTGGACTTAGTTTCTTCCTCGCCCAGATAGTAGGCCGAGGGGTCGGGTTATTGTGGGGTACATTTACACTCGTGTCGGGGGACCGAGTGGAGTCAGATAGTGGGTTATTGATCAGAGTGTCTTTTGATTACTGTCTGAGTGACAGGGGGGTCTCGGCTGTGTAGTTTCCAGCCAGTGAGTGAGACAGGGTTCTTTTGATTACAGTCGATCTTGTTGATCGTGGGTTTGGATTATAGCCTGCATGGGCCACATTGAGCTCGACAGTGATGCGCAGATACTTAGCTCGGTGGGGTCGCGCCCCTCGAGTGCCACTCCGGAGCTAGGCGGGTTACTTGCTTTTGCGGCTTGTCGATGTAGTCCCTCTAGCTGGCCACTTTTGGCAGTCACGGACGGCCTACGTAAGTCCGGTCCTCCGTGGATGTAACTGTGATGATCCGGACTCCCGCAGAAGCCAAACAGTGACTAAGGGGAGCTTGTACAGTGCAATAAAGCCCGTAGTAACGAAATTGGATATTTTTAATTGACTCTGCGCGAAAATCGGAGCAAACGGAAATTTTCGGGAGCTTTTTACAAAATTTCGGATGAGAATTTGGCGAAACGGACGGCGGAATCGGACTCAGCGCGCGAAAACGGTCGAAATGGTATATTCGCTTTATTTTTCGGCACCTGGGTACTGTTCACCGGAACAGTACGGCCGGAGTTACTGTTCCGGCCGGCGGCGGCCGCCGGCGAGCGGCGGAGGGCGGCGGCGCACGGCGGCGGGCAGCGGCGCAGCGGCGGGGCAGCGGCGGAGCGCGGAGGAAAGCAGCGCGGGCAGGCGCGGGCAGGGCGCTCGGTGCGCGGTCCATGGGCCAGGCGTGCACCGGGTGCACCGACTTTTCCCCGTGCCACGTGGCATCTCCTGATTGGCGGGCCGGCTTCTAGAAACGTCTAGATGCTTGACACGTGGCATCATCCTATTGGCCGACAGGTTTCCGGAAAACCCGGAGCGCGGAGCTGCACATGGACCACGTGGGACACGTGGCAATTTCTGATTGGCCCTTGCACGGATGTTTCCTGTTTGGGTGACACGTGGCGCTTCCTGGTTGGCCCGTTTCGGTGTTTCGTGTTTGGATCAGGATTTCGTGAGGGAATATTCCCTTTTGGCCCACTATATAAAGGATCCCCCACCCCCTCTCTTTGCACCTTGGAATCCGAGCCTTTAGAGAGAGAAACTGAAAAAGTGTTCTATATGAAAGTTGTTCCTCTCTCTCTCTTCTTTCTCTCTCTAGAATCTCAGGAATTTAGGAGTTACAGATAGAGAGATATCTGCGACGCGGCGCACTGCGACGATTTTTTTTTAGGCCCATTTCCCGTCGCAGTTCCGTCAAAAATTCACTACGAGCTAACCAGGAGGAATTTTTGGACGATTTTTGCGACAGCGCGACCGTAAGAGGTAGGGCTTCGATTTCCGTATTGATCATTTTGCTCCATTTCGTGCTTTTGGCACAGTTTTTAGGTCCCCTTTTGACCCCCTTTTTACTGTGATGATTTTTGGACAGCACCAACTTCTCCGATTTTTATCTTGACGTAGGAGCGTCAGATCGAGGCGTTTTAAGAGTCGATTTTGATCTACTCTTCGCGAGGAACGCAACCGTGATTTTTCTGGGATTTTAGGAGCTCATTTTAGAGGTGAAAAATTCCTCTTTTCTCGTGCTGTCTGAAAAACAGTAAAAATTGTGCTTTTTGGGCTTTGTATTTATACCGGGAGCATTGTTTGCAGGATTAAGGACTGTGGACAACCAGGAGACTACCTGGGGTGTTGTTGGAGCTGTTCAAGGTGGGCGGTTGTTGCTTACCTCATTTTTGACAAGCTCACTGGGATTACTAGAAATCCCCTAAAATATGATAATTAATGAGAACCATTGGACAAACTAACAGGACTACTAACAGGACTACTAACAGGACTACTAACAGGACTACTAACAGGACAATTAATGAGAACCATTGGGACAAATTATTATGACAAATGACAAGGACCGCTGGGATAAACTCCCCTAAAATTTATATAACCCCACAAATGATATGATGACTTATATTGGGACACTGTGATTGAGACAAAGGCTATGATCTCGCATGCAAATGACTTTTATTCAGTAAATCAATCGTTTTTAAACTTTTGACTCTATTTTACAACTTTTAAAAATAAAGACAGTTGCATGCATGCCCGGACATCAGGTAAGGCCACTATTCCTTGCTACACTATCATTTTGGGATTTGAACATGTTTTATTGTTGTCCTTTGCATTCATATGTTGTTGCTCAAGTGTGAGCAGGGGTTTGGGATAGTGTAGCCAGAGTTGGGCTAAATTGTGGACTTGTGGGGTATTGCGGTGACCGCGGACAGTAGGCGGTTGACCAGATGTTTATCCTTGCATCAGATTGGGGTTGAGTTTATTTATTGCATCAGTTGGGGATTGGGTTTCTATAGTGGATGGAGTTTCCCACTTTGATCATGATTATGATCCAGTCCTGCTATATTGAGACATGTGCTACAGAGATGCTTGTGATACTGATGACAGAGATATTTTACTCGTGTGGGTCGCTCCCCTCGAGTGCCACTCCGGAGTGTGTTATTATCCCCTATCGGCAACCCCGATTTGGCCAACATTATCCCCTATCGGCATATCCGATTTGGCAAATACTATCCCCTATCGGCGTTATACCCGATTTGGCAAGGCACAGCAGGAAGTACCAGTTTTGCTAGTGACACCAGATTGAGTTCATTCAGACAGGCATTTATACACTAATTCATACATTTAGTTATTCTATTGCTTGGCATTTAGAGGCATGGTGGTGGTAGTTTCCTTTTTATCAGCAGTCTTTATAGCTTATAACTGTTCTTTCCTGTTGCCTCTAGTAGTCCTAGTGGGTGCGTCAGAGTTGAGGTTTTTACCCACTAGGGGAGGCTGCTGGTTTATCTGGTAGTTCTCACCCCCATTATTGCTTTCCGTTTCTTGCTTCTTCTTTTTGCAGAGTCATCTGCGGGAGCTGCTAGGCTATCAGCAGCTGATAAAGGTAAGGGGATCGCTGAGTAGAGGGATCTCCTGGGAGACTGAGAGCTGTAGATAGACGTCGTACCCTACTCTGACTGTAATATTCTCCTTTTATTTTGGGTCTGGCTTCCGCCAGCTGGATGTACTATTTTGGTGAGCTGGGAGATTATTGTACTTATTACAGTTGTATTTGTATTTCCAGTCTGAAATACTATGTGGTTCTTCTATTCAGCTCGATATTATGCTCTTGAACTGTTCATATTATATCAGAGCAGGTTACCAGCGCTTCGTGTACGCGGGAAATCCCGTGTGCACGGCGGATCTGTTGGCGAGCCCGGGTTCCGGGGCGTGACAGATTAAAGTTGGTATCAGAGCTTAGGGATAGGTCAGTTGGGACTTAGGAAACCCTAGGCTTTTGGCAGACCCTAGGATAATAGGGTATGAGAGACGTGATAATTTTGCGGAAGTCGTTGGGTTATTTATTTAACTCTTCTAGTAAAGAAGAAGGATCGACTTAGCCTACTTCTGGTAGACAGTTATGTTGGCTGCAGACAACATAAAGTCACAGAAATAGGAGAATGTCTTTGACTTTCGCTAAGAGTGGGTCGTGTAGGGTGATGATACTGAGTATGGTTTCTTGTGGTAGGATGCCTCCGCGACGGAGAATGTTGACGCGTTCTCAACCTGATTCCCCTGAACCCGATCAGGAGGAGTCCGAGCAGGGCCAGCAGAGTGAGGTGCAAGAGCTGCAGGCTCAGATGGCCCAGATGTCTGAAGCTGTTCGGCGTCAGGAGGAGGCCATGAGCCGGCTGACGCAGATGTTAGAACAGAGGGCGCAGCCTGTTGTAGCACCCTCGGAGAATTCTCCCGTACCTTCTTCCCCTGCCGTGAATCCCCCAGTTGTACCAGTGACCCTGGCATCCCCTGTGGCTCAGGGAGCAATCCGGCCATTGACTCCTGCAGAGGAGCAGGAGTTTGCTGACAAACTTACTCAGTTCTGTAAGCGGGGACCGCCCAGGTTTTCAGGGCGGGATACTCAGCCTTGGGAGATCGGGACTTGGCTTTCCTCAATGGAGAAGTTATTTCGAGACTTCTTCATTGACCCGAAGTACAGGGTACATATGGCTGTACACTGCTTAGACGGGGATGCTGATGCATGGTGGCGTCGAGTGGAGCCCCTGGAATTTCAGATCACTCGACAGCTACCCTGGTCTGAGTTCAAGAAGATGATTTTAGATACGTACTTCTCCACGAGTATGAAGAAAAAGCTGGAAGATGATTTGAAGAATCTCCAGCAAGACAACCGGACAGCATTGGACTATTTTCAGGAGTTCAAGCGGTTACTCAACTGCATACCTTATGTCGCCAGGGACGGACCCCACCAGGTAGAGCTCTTTGAGTCGGGCTTGCGCCCAGAGATCTATACTCTGGTGCATGCTCAGAGACTACAGACCTTGGAGGAGGCAGCAGAGCATGCCCAGTGGGTTGAGAGGGGAGACCACGTCGTCGCCAGACGTGGGGGCCTGGTCGCTCAAGGCGCTGACAGAAAGCGACCAGCGCCGGACGACGGGGGACAGGCCAGTTCTTGGAGGCCGCCACGACCGCCACGGCCTCAGTTTTCCGGCCGCGGACGTTCTGAACGGCGAGGGCCTGGTGGATCCCAGAGGCCACCGCAACATCAGCAGCAACAGCATTCGCCTCAACAGAGATCGCAGTCGCGGCAGCAAGGGCCTCCGCGACAGAGGCAGCAGGCGAGGCAGCCACAGGCTACGGTTAGGTGCATTTTCTGTCAGGGACAGCATACCTCTGATACTTGTGATCTGAGGTTTGGCCGCTGTTATCGATGTGGACAGTCTGGCCACCTCCGAGCTGCCTGCCCATATGCACCATCGACGGCTCCTTCTTCAGCATCTGCTCCTTCTTCGTCCCAGCAGTGGTCGACAGCTCAGCGACCATATGCTCCAGCAAGCAGGCCATCTTCTTCCTATCCCACGGAGTATCGCCCTCCAGCTCAGAGTGGGCGAGTGTATGCTGCGCAGGTAGAGGACTCTTCAGCAGCAGAACACGTGGTGGCAGGTATCACCTTACTTTCTGGCATTAGGACTCGTACATTATTTGATACTGGAGCATCGCATTCTTTTATTAGTAAATCATTTGCATCATTACATGGGATAGAGGTAGGACCTTTACCACGTGCACGAGAGGTTCAGATTCCCGATCACACCTTGCACGTGGAGGAGTGTTGTTGGTCCTGCCCGATGCAAATCGAGTCCTGGATTATGCCAGCAGACCTGTTGGTCTTGAGACAGCTGAAGGACTTCGATGTGGTCCTCGGGATGGACTGGCTGGCTCGGTATTTCGCAACTATTGACTGTGCCGCAAGGACTGTCACTTTTAAAGAGCCAGGCCAGGAAATGTTGGTATACGGGGATGTCAGAGTGCTTTCTTTGCCTCTATGATTTCGACTTCCCGAGCGAGGCAATGATCCATCGTGGATGTGTAGCCTTTTTGGCTAGTGTTGTTGAGGGGCCTACGGCGGCGCCGGACTCGGGGATATCCCTATTGTCCGCGAGTTTCCGGATGTTTTTCCACCTGAGCTGACTAGCATGCCGCCAGATAGGGAGATTGAGTTCGTGATTGACGTGGTTCCAGGAACTGCGCCAATCTCAAAGGCTCCTTACCGAATGGCACCGGCTGAGTTGCGAGAGCTTAAGGCGCAACTCCAGGATTTAATGGATAAGGGCTTTATCAGGCCAAGTGTGTCGCCTTGGGGAGCACCGGTGCTATTCGTGAAGAAGAAAGATGGGTCACTTAGACTATGTGTGGACTATAGGGAATTAAATAAAGTGACCATCAAGAACAAGTACCCTTTGCCGCGCATTGATGATCTCTTTGATCAGCTGCAAGGGTCTTGTGTCTTCTCTAAGATAGATCTGCAATCCGGTTACCACCAGTTGAAGGTGAAGGCCGAGGATATTCCGAAAACGGCCTTTAGATCACGGTACGGGCATTATGAATTTACAGTTATGCCTTTTGGACTAACTAATGCCCCTGCCGCATTCATGGATTTAATGAACCGGATCTTCAAACCATACTTAGACCGATTCGTGGTAGTTTTCATTGATGATATCCTGGTCTACTCCCGAAGTAATACGGAGCATGAGGAGCACTTAAGGATCGTGCTGCAACTTCTGCGAGAGAAGAAGTTGTTTGCCAAACTGGCAAAATGCGAGTTTTGGCTTCGGGAGGTAGTCTTCTTGGGCCATGTGATTTCTGCCGCAGGAGTGGCAGTGGACCCGGCAAAGATTGAGGCAGTCCGTGATTGGCCCCGACCGACGACGGTTTCTGAGGTACGTAGCTTTATGGGATTAGCTGGGTATTACCGTCGGTTTGTGGAAGGCTTTGCGAAGCTTTCCACACCCCTCACTCGCTTGACACGCAAAGAAGTGAAATTTATCTGGAGTGAGGACTGTCAAAGGAGCTTTGAGGAGCTAAAGAATAGACTGATGACCGCACCTATCCTTTCCCTCCCTGTTATGGGAAAGGATATGTGATCTACAGCGATGCATCACACAGCGGACTTGGTTGTGTGTTGATGCAAGAAGGGAAGGTAATTGCCTATGCATCAAGGCAACTCAAAGATTACGAGAAGAATTACCCTACCCATGACTTAGAACTCGCTGCTGTAGTGTTTGCACTAAAACTTTGGCGTCATTACCTATATGGAGAACACTGTGAAATCTACACCGACCACAAGAGCCTAAAATACCTGTTCACGCAAAAGGAGCTAAATTTAAGGCAGCGTAGGTGGTTAGAGCTATTAAAAGATTATGATGTAGATATTCTCTACCACCCAGGCAAAGCTAATGTGGTCGCTGACGCCTTGAGTAGGAGAGCGGTGCAAAGTTTGTCTATGTTGATCACAGACCAGGCACCGCTATTAGAGGAGATGAGACGGCTCGAGATAGAGGTTGTGTCCCCTGGGGTCTCTGCTAGACTGACATCTTTAGTCGTGCAGCCCACTCTGCTGGACAGGATCAAGGAGAAACAGAGTGAGGACCCCCACTTGACCAGGATTAGAGATCAGATTCCGAGTAATCAGTCAGGGGACTTTACGGTAGATGCCTCGGGAGTACTAAGGTACAGGAACCGAGCATGTGTGCCAGCGGATGCGGAGATCCGAGAGCAGATATTGCGAGAGGCCCATTATACACCTTATACCCTACATCCTGGTGGGACTAAGATGTATAAGGACCTCAAGGCACACTTCTGGTGGAAAGGCATGAAAAGGGATATCGGGAGATTTGTGGCTCAGTGTTTAACTTGTCAGCAGGTGAAAGCTGAGCATCGAGTGCCAGCTGGCAAGTTACAGAGTCTCCCAATTCCCCAGTGGAAATGGGACCACATTACGATGGATTTTGTGGTCGGACTGCCAAGGGCACAGGGAGGAGCAGACGCTATCTGGGTAGTCGTGGATCGACTTACCAAGTCGGCGCACTTTCTGCCCATGCAGACTACGTGGCCACTTGACCGACTAGCCCAGTTATATCTGGATGAGATAGTGAGATTACATGGAGTACCCGCCTCCATTGTGTCAGATAGAGACCCGAGGTTTGTTTCGCATTTCTGGAAAAGTTTGCAAACAACCTTGGGGACTGAACTCAGGTTCAGTACGGCCTTTCATCCGCAGACAGATGGGCAGTCAGAGCGGACTATACAAATCCTGGAGGACATGTTGAGGGCTTGCGTCCTGGATTTCGGCGGAGGGTGGATTCGACACTTATCTTTAGCCGAGTTCGCGTACAACAATAGCTTTCAAGCGAGCATTCAGATGGCTCCGTTTGAAGCATTGTATGGACGCAAGTGTCGATCACCACTTTATTGGAGTGACGTGGGCGAGAGGCGGACCTTGGGACCAGATGTGTTGTTAGAGGCAGAAGAGAAGGTCCGAGTGATTCAGAAGCATCTTCAGACCGCCCAAAGCCGACAAAGGAGCTATGCCGATGTTCGGCGACGAGACTTAGAGTTTCAGGTTGGTGATCATGTGTTCCTGAAAGTCTCGCCGTCCAAAGGAATCAGGAGATTCGGCATTCGTGGAAAACTTAGCCCCCGATATATTGGACCCTTTGAGGTATTGGAGCGTATCGGGCCAGTTGCCTACCGACTTGCACTTCCTCCGAGGCTTGCTGGTGTCCATGATGTATTTCATGTTTCTACTTTGAGGAAGTATGTCTTCGACCCATCGCACGTCATCGACTTCACACCGCTGGAGATCAGCGAGGATTTGAGGTATGAGGAGCGCCCACTGCGAATTCTGGATCGAGAGGTAAAAGAATTGCGCAGTAAGGCCATTCCCTATGTAAAGATCCAATGGAGCAATCATGACGAGCGCGAGGCTACATGGGAGCTCGAGTCGGAGATGAGAAATGCTCACCCCTACTTATTCGAGACATCGGACTGAGATTGTGGTTGAGTCTCGTTTCGAGGACGAAACTCTTTTTAGTGGGGGAGGATGTGATGATCCGGACTCCCGCAGAAGCCAAACAGTGACTAAGGGGAGCTTGTACAGTGCAATAAAGCCCGTAGAAACGAAATTGGATATTTTTAATTGACTCTGCGCGAAAATCGGAGCAAACGGAAATTTTCGGGAGCTTTTTACAAAATTTCGGATGAGAATTTGGCGAAACGGACGGCGGAATCGGACTCAGCGCGCGAAAACGGTCGAAATGGTATATTCGCTTTATTTTTCGGCACCTGGGTACTGTTCACCGGAACAGTAACGGCCGGAATTACTGTTCCGGCCGGCGGCGGCCGCCGGCGAGCGGCGGCGGGCGGCGGCGCACGGCGGCGGGCAGCGGCGCAGCGGCGGGCGGCAGCGCGGCGGAGCGCGGAGGCGGGCAGCGCGGGCAGGCGCGGGCAGGGCGCTCGGTGCGCGGTCCATGGGCCAGGCGTGCACCGGGTGCACCGACTTTTCCCCGTGCCACGTGGCATCTCCTGATTGGCGGGCCGGCTTCTAGAAACGTCTAGATGCTTGACACGTGGCATCATCCTGTTGGCCGACAGGTTTCCGGAAACCCGGAGCGCGGAGCTGCACATGGACCACGTGGGACACGTGGCAATTTCTGATTGGCCCTTGCACGGATGTTTCCTGTTTGGGTGACACGTGGCGCTTCCTGGTTGGCCCGTTTCGGTGTTTCGTGTTTGGATCAGGATTTCGTGAGGGAATATTCCCTTTTGGCCCACTATATAAAGGATCCCCCACCCCCTCTCTTTGCACCTTGGAATCCGAGCCTTTAGAGAGAGAAACTGAAAAAGTGTTCTATATGAAAGTTGTTCCTCTCTCTCTCTTCTTTCTCTCTCTAGAATCTCAGGAATTTAGGAGTTACAGATAGAGAGATATCTGCGACGCGGCGCACTGCGACGATTTTTCTTTTAGGCCCATTTCCCGTCGCAGTTCCGTCGAAAATTCACTGCGAGCTAACCAGGAGGAATTTTTGGACGATTTTTGCGACAGCGCGACCGTAAGAGGTAGGGCTTCGATTTCCGTATTGATCATTTTGCTCCATTTCGTACTTTTGGCACAGTTTTTAGGTCCTCTTTTGACCCCCTTTTTACTGTGATGATTTTTGGACAGCACCGACTTCTCCGATTTTTATCTTGACGTAGGAGCGTCAGATCGAGGCGTTTTAAGAGTCGATTTTGATCTACTCTTCGCGAGGAACGTAACTGTGATTTTTCTGGGATTTTAGGAGCTCATTTTAGAGGTGAAAAATTCCTCTTTTCTCGTGCTGTCTGAAAAACAGCAAATATTGTGCTTTTTGGGCTTTGTATTTATACCGGGAGCATTGGTTTGCAGGATTAAGGACTGTGGACAACCAGGAGACTACCTGGGGTGTTGTTGGAGCTGTTCAAGGTGGGCGGTTGTTGCTTACCTCATTTTTGACAAGCTCACTGGGATTACTAGAAATCCCCTAAAATATGATAATTAATGAGAACCATTGGGACAAACTAACAGGACTACTAACAGGACTACTAACAGGACTACTAACAGGACTACTAACAGGACTACTAACAGGACAATTAATGAGAACCATTGGGACAAATTAATATGACAAATGACAAGGACCGTGTTTTTAACTCCCCTGGGATGTATATAATACAAATGATAAGTTGATTTTTGTTGGTAAACTTCCAGGACTTACAGAGATCCAATTTTATGATCTGGCACTTCCAATTTGGACTCTAAGTTAGTAAATTAAGCCATCTTTGGGATTGTTGTGTACAGCTGATTTCTGGATGTGGTTTTGAGCAATGCTCAGTGTTTTTGCTCCCTAGGATTGAAGGTAAGCCACTATTCATTGCTACACTCATCCTACATTTTCATATTGAAGAGGTTTTAAATCTTGCTCCTTTAGGTATTTCATCATCTTGGAGCCCATGGTGCAGATTTCAGTTTTGGACAGCACTGCAGAGTTTTAGCTGTAACTTTGCGCACCGACATCGGATCGAGGTGATTCAAAAGGCGATTTTCATCTATTTCTCGCGAGGAATCTCCTGGATTTTTCTCAGAATTACCTGAGTTTGCTTCGAAGGTGAGAATCTTTCTTCTTCCCGAGTTTCTATCTGTGGAATTTTGTACAGTTTAGTATGGGGTGTTTCTCTTGCCGATTTTCTATCTCAGTGTAGGAAACTCGGAATTGGACGTGCATGTATTCTTTTCGAAGCTATCGACGCATAGATCGCAGGGATATTTTATTTGGAATTTTTCGAGCACTTTCAGCATGTGGTTTTTTCGCATCTTTGCGGCTGACATTTTAGTGTGATATTTCTCGGCAGATTTTGGAATTAAGTGTAACTGGAGCTTTTTATTGTACCCAGGAGAGATTGTGGACAGTGCTGGACCAGTTTGGACTCTGAGCAGCTGTTTTCTGGTATTATCAGCTGTAGGACTTTTGACAGTTCGACTTGTCAGGTGGGTGCCTCGTCTTCAAGATCTGCGATCTGTACATTAATTCTAGCTGTGTAGGGATGTGCATGTACTAGTATCTCCGGTATAGCATGTTAGAGAGCATGATTTGAGGTTCCTTGTGTATACAGTTGATCATGTGTTCTTTTATTTCCCACCACATATTCATTTATTACTATCTTTGGACTTGACCTAGCACCCCTGTCATATGCAGCATGTTCAACCAGACTAGTAGAAAACTCCAACTTGGGCTAGGTTACTTTATTGCTTTAGACACTTCCACTTCATTACTAGTTCATCTCGGGAGCTTAGGCCATCAGCGCTGATAGTAGGCCGAGGGGTCGCTTATTGTGGGGTACATTTCACTGGTGACGGAGGGACCGAGATAGAGTCAGATAGTCAGACTGTGATCTCTTTTGATTACTGTCTGAGTGACAGGGGGTCTCGGCTGTGTAGTTTCCAGCCAGTGAGTGAGACAGGGTTCTTTTGATTACAGTCGATCTTGTTGATCGTGGGTTTGGATTATAGCCTGCATGGGCCACATTGAGCTCGACAGTGATGCGCAGATACTTAGCTCGGTGGGGTCGCGCCCCTCGAGTGCCACTCCGGAGCTAGGCGGGTTACTTGCTTTTGCGGCTTGTCGATGTAGTCCCTCTAGCTGGCCACTTTTGGCAGTCACGGACGGCCTACGTAAGTCCGGTCCTCCGTGGATGTAACGGCAATAGGTAGGCGCAGGTTTGACTGGACCCGATGTGGCAGTCAGTGTAGATTGGGTGATTTGAGTTGAGAGTTAGTAGTGATACCAGGTTTCTTTCTATTCCACCCTTGAGCATCTAGTTAGAGGCATAGTAGCTGTAGAGTTAGTTTACCAGCTTTTCTTTCCAGTATCGCATCTGTTACTTTATGCCTCTAGTAGACTTAGTGGGCAGACCGTCGGGCTTGTTGGCGGCACCCACTGAGAACTACTTTGGGATGTAGTTCTCACACCCGTCGTGGTGTCTTTTTCCCAGGGTCCTCTACTTCTGTTCTTGCGGCACCGGTTGCTGATCCAGCTGATCGAGGTGAGGGAGTCGCGGGTTAGATCCCTACCAGATGTCGTCCTGAGAGTAGCTGTACCCCTCACATTTTGAGAGTTCTTGTTGAGTGATCTTGTAGTGAGGATCGAGTTGTACTCTTCCTTATTGTGAGAGACTGATGTAGTGAGGATATTTGTGTATTGAGAGCTGGTACGCTGATGTATTTATTGGAGATATCTCCCTTTCGGGTTTTATATATTAGGGGACTTTGTATATGATGATTTTTGGGAGATGGACATTGTATCTTTATTTCCAGTTGTACAGTGATCGATGTTAGTTTTACAGTAGTTTACTTTTCAGCTCTGATATCGGTACTGTAGTTGGTACTTTCGCAGGTTAGTCGCTTCGTCTATACGGGGTGTCCGTATGGGCGGCGGATCTGTTGGCGAGCCCGGGTCGCAGTTTCGACGCCGGGGCGTGACACCTTTTCACTGTGGGCTCTTCAGAAGAATTTTTCCTCTCTTAGAGCTCTTCACTTTAGTGGATTCCTAGGATTTTTGGGGGCACGCATCCCGAGGTTCGCGATTTTACGGCGCGGCACGACGCTTGTTCACCGGCGACCCGCTTCGTCCCTTTTCAGTGCGCGGACTCCCCCGGCCTACTGCGACCTCCGATTTAGCCGATTCTTGCGCCGTTGGACTCTCGACAGGTAGGACTCCAACTTCTGTGTTTTGAGTTTCCTCATTTTCCGTGCTGACCTTGGAGTTTCCCGAGCTTCCATTTGACCCATTTTTCTTCGCGGATTTTTGGACAGCACTGTGGTGTTTTGGCTATATCTTTGCGCACAGGTGTCGGATTGAGGCATTTCAGGAGGCCTTTTTCATCTACACTTCGCAAGGAATCTCTTGGAATTTTCCCATATTTTTTTGAATATTTTCCAAAGGTGAAAATCCCCTTTTACTGTAGTTCTTTAATACAGAATTTCTATACAGTTTTTGTTGGGGTGTTTCCCTTGCCGAATTTATATCTCAGCGTAGGAAACACGGTTTTGAGCGTGCAGGCACTCGTTTCGACGGGTTCGTCGCGAGGATCGTGACAGTATTTATCTTAGATTTTTCCGGGTATTTTTCGCAGGTGAAAATAGGGAAACTCTGGGCTGTTATGTTGTGGACAGAATTTGGAGCTTTGTATGATTAATTTATGTATTTTTCCTTTGGGGAATGTTGTGCAGTGTCGTGGAGATTGTTTGGGCCGAGCGAGGACTTCGCTTTTGAGACCAGGATTTAGCACTCGAGGTGGGTACTGTTGTAAACCTCTTACTCGTGATAACCCACTAGACATATTGGAGCCATTCCTATATCGTGTTGACAGTTGTATCAGTGGGATGATTTTTGCATGCTTGTATGAAAGTATGGGTTGGTTGTGACACTCGCATTTTAGAGAACTAGATATCAGTAAAGTATTGCTTCTTGAGAAAGGATAAGTTGCTTACACCTTTTGGTAATATTATGCTTAAACCATATCCTGCTTTAGGTATATTGGAAAGTTTATGCATGTGTATAGATTAGCCTGTGGCATGTTAATACTTCAGATATTCAAACAAAGGCATACATTAATTCTTGTAAGAACTGGAATACTTGGAATTATTTTTTTAAGTAATGGACTTTGCATGCTTGTATGGTCACCTAGTTAGGCCACATTTTTCTGCTACACTATCATGCTGGAACTGACTTAGGAGAAATCATGTTTTCTTATTCTTTTTCCAGTTACCTAGACATAGGGGATAGTATGCTCAGGTTAGAGCAGGGACTAGGATAGTGTAGTCAGTTATTGGGGATTTGGGACAGGCAGGTTTGAGGACAGGGTATTTGCGGCAACCGCAAATTTCGGGCGGTTGACCGGACTGTTATTAATGCATCAGATTTGGGGATAGGGGATCGGGACTTCTTTAGTGGATGGGTTTTTCCCACTTAATTAGAGTTTTGATTCAGTCCTACTATATAAGGTTACTTATGGCGACTTATTCCACTCGTGAGGGTCGCTCCCCTCGAGTGCCACTCCGGAGTGTGTGTATGTGTGACCGTGCCGGTCAGGAGTCGGTCTGTTGCCCTTGATGGGACCATGCCGGTCAGGAGCCGGTCTGCATCCCGCAGCTGAGTTGTGAGTTAGTAGGCATAGCAGGCAGTACCGGTGTTCACCGGGGTCTAGATTGGGTTACCCAGGCAGGCATATATACTTGGATGCATACATTTAGCTATTCTTTTAGCTTATTATTTTAGAGGCATATTAGTGGTAGCTTTTATCAGTTGTCATGTTTGTAGCTTACCACCCCTGTTTTATTTTTCGCCTCTAGTAGTCCTAGTGGGCATGTCTGAGTTTGAGGTCTACCCACTAGGGGAGGCTATTATTTTTATAGTAGTTCTCACCCCCCACTGTTTTTCCTTTTATTTTCCCTTTTGTTTTGCAGAGTCCTCTGCGGGAGTTGCGGGACCCTCTTCCCAGGACCGAGGTAAGAGGATCGCTGATTAGATAGCTGCTTCCCCGGTATCGAGTTTAGTAGTTTGATGTATCCCCTGTACACTTAGACGATTGTATTTTCCTTTATTTTTGGGTCTGGCTTCGACCAGCTGGTTGTATTTATTTCGTGAGCTGGGAGAGACACATGTATATTGATGAGAGTGTTATTGTACTTTAATTTCCAGCATTTGTCTAAAATGTATTAGTTTTAGTTTAGCTCTGTTTTATGCTCCTTTATTATATCTTTATATTTGAGCAGGTTACCAACGCTTCGTGTACACGGGAAATACCGTGTGCACGGCGGATCTGTGGACGAGCCCCGGGTTTTGGTTTACACCCGGGGCGTGACAACGTTGCCGGCCGCCACCTCCCCTCGCCGGAAAAAGCAAAGAGAAATCAAGAAGCAACCTTGCTTTCGGGTTGGTTGTGAAGGAAGCAACCAAAAGGCTTAAGATCTCTCCAAAGTTTATCTGAGATCATCTCTGGCATCCAGAGAGGCTGATCGAGGAGCCCCGACGCCTGGCTCCGCCGCGCGCCGTCGGAGCCACCATCCTTCTTCCTCAAGTCCAGGAAGGTAAGCCCCTTGTTCTGTGGTTTTTCTTGCAACTTGGACCCTAGCAGTCAGCCTCTGACATCTAGAGCATGAACCGGGTCAAGCCCCGAGGTCTGGGGACCTCCGGTTGCCGGCGGGCTTAAGATAGGTCGCCGGAACCCTTGTTTTGGCCGCGATTTTGTGCGGCGTCTCTGAGGCTTATGTGGGGGAACAAACTTGACCAATCTCTTTTGCATGACCCCAAGAAGACCTCCAAGAAGTTTGGGGGGCTTTGGTGCAGTGTGGAGCCCGGGAGAGCAAACTCTAGTCTTGCGGGTTCTTGGTGTTGGCCGAGCAACATCGCTCGTCGCTCCTCCGGCGCCGGCCAACCCTGGTAAGTCTTTTGACACCTTGTGCTTGCTTCTAATCCATTTGCATGCGACCCATGCGGCTTGGTTCCCAAGTTGCCATTAATGGGCTAATTAAGCTTCTTCATCTTCTTCCTCGGTTGGGGGAGCACAGGGAAGCCCCAAGCTTGCGCGGATGAGGTCCATTCCATCTCTGGAGGTTCAAAAAAGGCAGTGCTCACCTTAGTTTGAAGCTTGACCGAGAGGCAAGAGAGCTCGGCCAACTTGGAGCTCCAACAAGACAAGTGCAAGGTGATTTGCTACAGCAACTTAACCAGCAGGCTTGCCGCCTCCCACAGGTGAGCCTCCCCTCTTTCTTGATGTCCTTTAGCTCATGTGCAAGTTGGTTGGGGATTGGAACCCTTGGAATGGTGAATGTACCAAGCTAAGCTCTAAATATATAGGAATTGGGACCATGAGCTATGGCTGCTTGCTGGGTGGTTCTGCGGAGGCCCAGAGGTGAGACTCTGTGTATATGGTGGTCCCTGAGCTTGATGCTCACACTAAAATTGGAGATGACCTATTGTTAATACAAGTGTAGCCATCTTGAGCTCTCAATGCACATTGGTCATGGGCCAACTTGTGTTTTTGCTGCCCAACTTGCTCCCAAACAGTGAGCATGGGTTGTAGCATGTCAAGATCTAGTTTCTGGTAAATTATTTTGGTTTAAAGATTCCCGGATTAAAAGTTATAGCTTAATTAGTGGAAAATTACATGTTAAAGATGCTATTTTGATAAGTCCAGGGGTCTAAATGTAAATGTTATATGAGGGATTGCTGTAAACAGTATTTATATGATTTATGGACCTTTCGTTTGGGTTCCGAGGGTTTTTGTTGAGCGAGTTTTGCTTAACGACCCGTAAATTGACGAAAGTGTCGATTTAACGTTGGAGTCACGCTAAACGCGCATTTCAAGGATAGTGGATGAATCTTGTGTTGACACATGATACTATTGTAGGCCCCAGCAGTCAGGAGCCACCCGTGATCCGTCCAGCGGATATCGCGACCGTCTGTCTTGAAGTGGGTTTATCTTCGGTCTGGGCTTTATCATTTCGGCCCAACGGGTACCATCGAGAACAAGTACCCTTTGCCGCGCATTGACGACCTGTTTGATTAGCTGCAAGGGTCTTGCGTATTCTCCCAGATTGATCTGCAGTCCGGTTACCACCAGCTGAAGGTGAAGGCCGAGGATATCCCGAAGACAGCATTCAGGACACAGTACGGGCATTATGAGTTTACAGTTATGCCTTTTGGACTGACTAATGCCCCTACCGCATTCATGGATTTAATGAACCGGATCTTCTGACCATACTTGGATCGATTCGTGGTGGTGTTCATCGATGATATCTTGGTTTACTCCCGGAGTGATGCTAAGCATGAGGAGCACCTGAGGATTGTGCTGCAACTTCTGCAAGAGAAGAAGTTGCATGCCAAGTTGGTGAAGTGCGAGTTTTGGCTTCGGAAGGTAGTCTTCTTGGGCCATGTGATTTCCGCCGCAGGTGTGGTAGTAGACCCGGCGAAGATTAAGGCAGTCCGGGATTGGCCCCGACGGTTTCTGAAGTGCACAGTTTTATGGACTTAGCTGGGTATTATCGTTGGTTTGTGGAAGGCTTTGCGAAGCTCTCCACACCTCTCACTCGTTTGACGCATAAAGAAATTAAGTTTATCTGGAGTGAGGACTGTCAGAGGAGCTTTGAGGAGCTGAAGAGTAAACTGATGACCGCTCCTATCCTTTCCCTCCCTGTTATGAGGAAAGAATATGTGATCTACAGTGACGCATCACACAATGGACTTGGTTGTGTGCTGATGCAGGAAGGGAGGGTAATTACTTATGTATCGAGACAGCTCAAGGATTATGAGAGGAATTATCCTACTCATGACTTGGAGCTTGCTGCTGTGGTGTTTGCACTGAAGCTTTGGCGCCATTATCTGTATGGGGAACAGTGTGAGATCTACACTGACCACAAGAGCCCGAAGATCTACACCGACCACAATAGTGTGAGATCTACACTGAGAGGAATTACCCTACCCATGACTTGGAGCTTGCTGCCGTGGTGTTTGCACTGAAACTTTGGCGCCATTATCTGTATGGGGAACAGTGTGAGATCTACACTGACCACAAGAGCCTGAAGTACCTGTTCACACAGAAAGAGCTAAACCTGAGGCAACGCAGATGGTTGGAGCTGTTAAAGGATTATGACGTGAAGATCCTTTACCATCCGGGCAAGGCCAATGTGGTTGCAGATGCTTTGAGCAGGAGAGCTGTGCAGAGTCTATCCATGTTGATTACAGATCAGGTGCCATTGTTAGAGGAGATGAGACGACTTGAGATAGAGGTTATGTCCCCTGGGGTTTCTGCTAGACTGACGTCATTAGTCGTGCAGCCCACTCTGTTGGACAGAATCAGGGAGAAACAGAGTGAGGACCCTCATTTAACCAAGATTAGAGAACAGATTCCGAGCGATCAGACAGGGGATTTTAGAGTGGATACATCGGGAGTACTGCGGTACAGGGACCGAGTATGTGTGCCAGTGGATTCCGAGATCAGAGAGCAGATATTGAGGGAGGCCATTATACACCTTATACCCTTCATCCTGGCGGGACTAAGATGTATAAGGACATCAAGGCACACTTTTGGTGGAATGGCATGAAGAGGGACATTGGGAGGTTTGTGGCTAAGTGTTTAACTTGCCAGCAGGTGAAGGCTGAGCATCGGGTGCCAGCTGGCAAGTTACAGAGTCTCCCAATCCCCGAGTGAAAATGGGACCACATTACGACGGATTTCGTGGTCGAGTTGCCGAGGGCATTGGGAGGAGCAGATGCTATCTGGGTAGTTGTGGATCGACTTACCAAGTCAGCGCACTTTTTGCCTATGCAGACTACTTGGCCACTCGAGCGACTAGCCCAGTTATATCTAGATGAGATAGTGAGGTTACATGGAGTGCCAGCCTCCATAGTATCAGATAGAGACCCGAAGTTTGTTTCGCATTTTTGGAGGAGCTTGCAGACAGCCTTGGGGACTCAGCTCAGGTTCAGTACGGTCTTTCACCCATAGACTGATGGACAGTCAGAGCGGATGATGTAGATTCTCGAGGATATGCCGAGAGCTTGCATCTTGTACTTTGACGGAGGATGGATTCGACCCGTCGCACGTCATCAACTTCACCTCATTCGAGATCAGCGAGGACTTGAGGTACGGGAGCACCCACTGCGGATTCTGGATCGTGGGATGAGAGAATTGTACAATCGGGCCACCCCTATGCGAAGATCCTTTGGAGCAACCATGGCGAACGTGAGACTACTTGGGAGCTGGAGTCGGAGAAGATGGACACCCAGCACTACTTGATCGAGGCGCAGACTGGAGTTGTGACTTTCGTTTCGAGGACGAAACTCTTTTTAGTGGGGGAGGATGTGATGATCCGGACTTTTGTAGAGATTTTTGCAGCGTTAACGGCGACTATAGGAAGCTTACACAGTGTAATGGAGCTTGTAGTATTGAAATCGGACCTCAGAAATGGACCCGGCGCGAAAATCGGATCAAGTGGTCTTTTCCGGGGGCTTCCGGCAAAATTTCGGATGAGAATTTCACAAAACAGACAGCGGATTTGGACTCAGCGTGCGAAAACGATCAAAATGGACTATTTACTTGAATTTTTTCGCCAAAAGTTACTGTTCACGCCGGAACAGTAACTCCGGCTGACCGGCGGGAGGCGGCGCGGCGACGGCGCGCGGCGGAACACGGTCGCGGGCAGGCGCGGCGCGCGGGCGGTGGGTCCACGGGCAGGCGCGCGCACCGGGAGCACCGGAGATTAGGTTTGCCACATGGCGGCCTCTGATTAGTTGGACGGTGTCAAAAGAGGCGGCGGCGGCTTGACACGTGAGAGCGTGCGATTGGCCGACACGTTCCGAAAGACCCGGCGCATAGGCCGGGAGGCGTGGACCACGTGAACCACGTGTGACACGTGGCACTGTTCCATTGGTGGGTTCATGGCCGCCCACGTGCACCGGGCGCGTGAAACACGGGGCGGCGGAGGCGGGGGACACGTGGCGATATCTGAGGAGGCTTTCACGGCTGTTTCGTGTTTTGGGACGCGTGGCACAATCCTATTGGCTGGTTTTGCTGTTTCCTGTTTTGGCCCGGATTTGGTGTGGCGCCCGAATGAGTTTTGGCCCATTATATAAGCTACTTCTCTCTCTTTGCAATTTTCGGATTTTAGAGAGAGAAAGTGAGCTTGTGGCCTATATGAAAGTTGTTTCTCTCTCTGTCCTCCATCTCCCCTAGAAGTTTCAGAATTTTTGGAGTTGCCGACAGCGAGTTATCTGCTACGCGGCGCGCTACGACGATTTTCGGTTTCGGCCCATTTTCCATCGCAGTTCAGTCGAAAAATCCCTGTGTGCTAACCAGGAGGAATTTTTGAGCGATTTCTATGGCAGCGCGTTCCTAAGAGGTAAGGCTTCATTTTTCGTGTTGACCACTTTGCTCTGTTTCGCACTTTTGGCATAGTTCCTGAGGTACCTTTGACCCCCCTTTTTTTGTGATAGATTTTCTAGACAGCACGGGCTTGTTGATTTTCTATCTTGGCTTAGGAGTATCGGATCAAGGCGTATAAGTAGTCGTTTTCGGCTTACTCTTCGCGAGGAACGTAACCGTGAATTTTCTGGGATTTTTGGAGCTTGGCACAGATGTGAAATGCATCGTTTTCCATGCTGTTTGAAAAACAACAAGTGTGGATTTTTAAGTGTTAGTATTTACACTGTATGAGTTGTTTTAGTGCAGTGAGACGCAGTTGGCTGTGGTTAGTGGATTTTGAGGACTGTGGGCAGCGTGGAGCTTCTTTGGGTGTAGAGCACGCTGTTCGAGGTGGGTAGTTGTTGCTTACCTCTTACTGCGATTTACTCACTAAGTTTATTTAGAGGATTCCCCATTTGGACTTATTAATTGATCACCCCTTGACATCCATGCTTAAATCAAAATAAACGTGAGCCTATCATGTGAGACCAATCTTGTGGATACATCATGTTGGGAATATTATTGGGGAAATATTAACTGTGAGAACATGATTATGAGAAGATTATAGTGATGATAATTAACATGCCATGTTAGTACCTAGACTTGTATGAAAGTTGATTAAATGGAACAGGATGACATAGTTATATGCGGGTACTACTTTAATGACTTATTATGGATCAGGGATTATAGACATGTGTAGTCGGTTAGTGATTTTGGCATAATGGTTATATCTATACGGATCTATCATTTGATACACATGTTGAACTGTTGTTTGATACTCTCTCTTTTATCTTTTATGAGGACAATTGCATGCTTGTATGGACATCTAGATAGGCCACTATTTATTGCTACACTATTTTATTGGGACTTGACTTAGGAGAAACCATGATTGTTTTCTTTCTCCTTCTCATTTAGACTTTGATTCATGTTGCTCGGGTTCGAGCAGGGGCTTGGGATAGTGTAGTCGGGACTTTGGAGTCTGGGACAAGTTGTACTTGATTATGGATTGTGGGGCATTGTGGTAACCGCGGATATTAGGCGGTTGACCAGATGTTGGTTATTTTATCAGATTGTGGACTTGTTGGGTATTGCGGTAACCGCAGACATTAGGCGGTTGACCGGATGTTTATCTTTGCATCAGATTGGGGTTGAGTCTTGTCGATCTTTGCATCAGATTGGGATTGGGTTTTCTGTAGTGGATGGATTTTCCCACTTGAGCATAGTCATGATCCAGTCCTGCTATATTGTGATATTTGTGAGACATTGGTTACTTTACTTGTGTGGGTCGCTCCCCTCGAGTGCCACTCCGAAGTAGGCGATTGACATATTGGCCAGTGAGTGCCAGACAGTGAACATCAGTCAGTGAGTACCGATTAGTCAGCAGATGACCGTGACGGGTACCGATCCATCTGATTGGAATTTCGAGCCTTGTGTGCTGGTCCCCTACTGAGTTCTTGAGTTCGACTGCAGAGCAGGCAGTACCAGTTTTACTGGTGGCTAGATTGGGTTTATTTGGTCAGATACTGTTTCCTGATGCATTCATACAGTCATTTCTTTCGGTATTGCATTTAGAGGCATACTAGTGGTAGTTTTCCTGTTCGGCAGCTTATTTACCTTACCACATTACCTTTTTCCTTGCCTCTGGTAGACTTAGTGGGTACGTCGGAGTTTGAGGCTTTACCCACAGGGGGAGGCTACTGGTTTACTAGTTGTTCTCACCCCCATTGTTGTTTCCTCTTCTTCTTCCCTTTGTTTTGCAGAGTCCTCTGCGGGAGCTGCTGGACCATCGGCAGCTGATCGAGGTAAGGGGATCGCTGAGTAGATAGATCTCCTATGAGGCTAAGAGTTGCTTTTAGACAGATGTTGTACCCTCCACTCAGACTGTTGTATTTTTTTCTTTTATTTTGGGTCTGGCTTTAGCCAGCTGGTTGTACTATTTTGGTAAGCTGGGAGATTATTGTATTTATTACAGTTTTATTTTATTTCCAGTCTGAGATACTATGTGGTTCTTCTATTTCAGCTCTGTATTATGCTCTGTATTGTACATCTTATATCTCAGCAGGTTACCGACGCTTCGTGTACATGGAAAATTTCGTGTGCACGGTGGATCTGTTGGCGAGCCCGGGTTCTGGTTTCCCTCCGGGGCGTGACAACCTCGGTCGTCCGAGTACTGTGTGCAGCTACCACATGTATACCAAGCATGATTTTTCTTGTAGATTAGATAAAATGCTTTTTGGATACTTGACTCTGTCAAATTTCAAGGTTGGTATAAGGTGGGATTTTTATTGAAAGATGCTCAAAGAGCCACGCCCTACAATAAATTGACTAGATATATTATCTAACTTATTTGGGATTTCAAACATCCATCGATCTTTGTGCTTCATTTCCTTTACCAAATTGATGATTTGATAAACACATTACTCATTAGATCGTGATTGATGTTTTTGAACTTGTTCAACTTTAAGGGATTTAATCTTTATAAATTTTCGTTTCATTACTTGGATATTATTGATAGATTTAGCATAATGTAATTTTTTTGATATGAAACGATGATTTTTGTTTAAAGTTGACATACAAAAGTGCTTACAATCTTTTTTTGGAATTTCTGAAATTTTTCTAAATTTTTCTGAAGAAAAAGTTGGAGCCGATTCGGACTGAAAAATCTGTTCCGGATCCCGAACACAGATATTATCTGTGGGTAGCCGATCCAGACTGGATTCTTGAGCCGATCCGGACCGCGGCTAGGGTTTATATGAAACGAAAAGGTATTTGATTTCTTTTTACCTCAAGCTTTTGTTTCTAATTCTCCAGAGTTTCTCTCTCTAGAAATCAACTGATTTGGAGTTCTTCAAACTCAAGTTCTTCCGGTTCAAGTAAGTTTTTATGATCAAAACTCGGATTCTTCATAGTTTTGCCCTGTTCTTCCAATACGTGAAGAATTTCATGCATGTTTTTCAATTTTGAGTGGTTTTTGGTCAAATTTTTTTTGAAATAAGAACTCTAGTAGATTAGTTTTGTTTATATGCCTTGTATTCACTTGATAAACGGATTTTTAAGCTTCAATTTCTAAAAATTCGGTTTTAGGGCATATTATAAGAATTTTTGAAAATCATGGAATTGATCTATTTTTAAAATTCTTTTTGCAAAACTAACTTGATTCCTAGTCTCTCTACACGATAATGATTGTTTGGGTACAATTTTTCAAATTTTTGAAAATTAAACAATTTTTCGTGTTCTTGAGTTCTTACTCGCAGATTTCTCATTTACTAAGGCACAAGCAAAGATGGTGTTTGCATGGATTATAGTGCTCCTTGTAGCCATGGTACACACACGAGCAACAAACAAGCCAAAAAGGACTAAGAAAACTCAAGAAAAAGGTGAGTATGTCCCCATGGACGACTCCGAGACGAAATCCGAGACGGAATCTGTTGATTGGGACGAGCTAATGGAAGAAGGCACAGCGCATGCTACGGCGACTGCCTCGAAAGGGAAAGCCCCAGCAGCTACAACTAAGGCGAAGACAGCGCCTACTGCTGCAGAAAAAGAGAAAGTCCCAATGGAATCAACTCCAGTTAAAATGAAGAGAAAGAGCGTTGCTCGAAAGAGAGATAGTGCTTGAGGTATCTCTATTGAAGAGCCACTCGCAAGCAAGCCTCCTCCACAGGAATTTGTGCATATAAGCTCTGAGAGAATCAAGGATTTTGAAAAGAGGGAATGCATTGGTGAGCGACATGTGAATGTCAAAGCTCTGAAGGAGCGTTCTGCATTATTCGGAACTCTTTTTGATCAAGCAGGACTTGCCCCCATCTGCAATTTCCCGGAGTCTACTGGCTATTGTCTTCACTTGGTGAGGATATTCTATCAAAATGCATCAAGATTGGTTGATCTTGAGGATGGACCGCGAGAATTTCTAACAACGGTTAAAATGTTAAGCTCAAGATTACACCTCAGTTGATTGAAGAGGTGTTGGGAATGAAGGCCCGGGTTGATGGGATTCATTACCTAAATGGTCATCTGTTTACCAACACAACCTGGAGGGTGGTTGTCGATGGGATTTGTCTCCCTGATACTCAGTCGACGGGGAATTCAATTCTATCAAAAGAACTTCGACCTGAGTATCGTTACTTGAACTTCATTGTTTGCTACAACATCCTACCCAACATGCAAACAAAAGTTCTTAGATGGGATAGAATGTTATTCTTTATCTTCTCGGGAACCCTACAGCAGCCTTGGGATCCAACTTCAACATTCCCTATCTAATTTGGTCAAGGATGGCGCGGTATGTGGAAAATGCCCATCCTACAGAGCGACTTCCCTTCCCAATGATCATTATGCGTATTTTGAAGAAATTTAAAGTCGACATTGCATCATCGGCATATATGCACAGTTTGGGAACTATCAACGATACAACAATTGTGAAGTCCCTCTCGACAAGACAGGATGAGCCACCCACACCTCCTCGCAGAAAGAGACTTTCAGCACCAACAACAGCAGCAACAGCTTCAGCACCAGCAACAGCTTCAGCACCACCAGCAGCAGCTTCAACGTCAGAGGATGACGCCTCTGTCACGTCAATATATAGAGAACAACAACGGCTTTCATCGGAATAAGAACGAATGTCTTCCGAATTCGTAAAGATGACCGCCGACATAGGAGATTTAAAGAAGAAGCATAAATCTCTGGCCAAGTTAGTTAAAAAGATATTTCAAAAACATGGTTGCAGCAGCCCTAAGGATTCAGACTGATTTTTCTTTGTTGTTCTAATTGTTTTTGTTTTGCAGGTTTTAAGTCTTAGTTCTTACTATTTTTGAACTTTTTAACTCCCTTAATTTTTGTAAATTTTGGCTACTTTTAGTGACAAAAAGGGGGAGATAGATATGAATAATGGTTTGACAATGGTTTGTGAGAACTTTGATCACTTCAAACTTGGAAGGTAAGTATGACAACAACTTTGGTTTGTATTGTGAATAAATGCATGCCTCGACTAACTATTCGACTAACTATTTGGGCATGTAATATTACTAACAAGTTGTTTGATGACTAACATACTCATGACATTTGGATTTTAATTCTTAGAAGATATGTCTATCTCTGATTGGTATTTTAATACATATCTCATTTTGTAAATGTCATGGTGAGTATAAACTCCATCTCTCTGTTTGGTTTTTGAATGTTAAATTCTTGAGGTATCTAACGATTTCTTTTGTCAAGAATTATTTGTTTTGCAGAGAGTATAAACGTCTAAGTCTAAAGTCTATTTTAGGAGTTTATATCATGTATTTGGATCATAATTGTAAATTTTTGTTGTATGGTGATAACAACAAAAATATCTTTTTGAATTTTCTTAAAGTGGATTTTTGTTTTGTCACGAAATCGCCGAAGGGGGAGATTGTTAAGGAATTTGTATTGGCGTATTTCGCGAAAGTGTTTAAGTCTTGAAGATTGAAGGTGAAGATGTTTGGATCGTATACCTCAACCTCAAGAAAGAAGAATTCAAAAGGATCAGGTACGTTTAATTAAATAATCTTGGTGATCCGAATACTTCTTATAGTGTAGAAACACTTGGATGGGTTTTTAATTGCATAAAAATCAGAAAACTGGGCTGTTATATGTTCAGGATCCGGATCAGGCTACTTCAGTCCGGACCCCGAACGTAGGTAGGTTCATGTGCAAATCCAGTCCGGAACACCCTTGGTTCAGTCCGGACCCCGAACGTGGATTTTGCAGAAATCGCATGAACAGTCCGGACCGTGGTTATTTCAGTCCGGACCCCCAACACTGTTTTTTTAGGAATTCTCTGAAAAACAACGACAGTCCGGATTAAACCAAATCCAGTCCGGACCGTCGTGCGGGAAAAAGTTTGTTATAGTCAGTTTTTGATTCTTATCATCTTCCAATGGTTTCTAACCTATAAGTAAACCCTAATTTCATCTTTTAGGATAATCCAAAAAAAAGTTTTGTATTCCGTAAATGAACGAGAAATTAACGGAGAAAAACTTATAAATCCACATATGGAGAAGAAAGGAAATAACTAGATTTATTCTATATTTCTTCATCTATATTGATTAATTTGATTCTAGGATTTCAAACTCAGATTTTGAGTAGAATCAAATTAATGAATACTTAGATGGTATTTCCGATCTATCTTTGATCTAAGTATTCAGCGGATTTTCACCACCAACAAAACAACGATTTCCCCAAAAATCGGCGTGTGGATTCGCGTGGCCTTGTGGACTCAAGGTGCTATCGCTCTCGTGGATTCGGAGCAAGATACGTTCGTGTGATCGAGACGTACTACTTGGTGGAGACCGTGGATTCGGTCAGACGTCGTGGACTCGACGTTGGACGCCGTGGATTCGGCGTTGGACGCAAATCGTGAATTCGAGGCGCGTTGCGGAGCGAGCGGAGAAGATCTACTAGGAGCGTATGGTAAAAGGTTGAGTCGTGTGTGAGTACGTTATATCACCTTTGTACGTGTTTGATTCTAGTGGATTTCACCGTGTGATCGGTCCCGTGGTTTTTTACTCCTGGTTTTGGAGTTTTCCACGTAAAATCTCTGCGTGTTTTTTACATTTCCGCATTGGGTTATTTTTACGCAAAGATTTTGGAGTGTTTATTGTTTACACCTATTCACCCCCCTCTAGGTGTTTTTTCTCCTATTCAGATCCATATTAGTAAGAACCCACAAGTACAACTCACATGACACTAGAAACTCAACACACAATGCTCTAAAAATCCACTCGGCCCCCTGGCACGAGTATACATGCATCCTGAACCAACTCAACCCCTCTGGAAGATCTCAATATTTTAAAACCATTTTCAAAGTTCGATTTTCATTAAAAACAGGTCCGACGATTTTTAAAACGGTTCAGATGCCAATGCAATACCAACTAATCATGCAGTCTAGTGTCAGGACACCTCTAGATCATGCTAAAAATATCTGGGGCTCAGGAAAGTCTTCCTACAATTTTCTAGGTAACTATCAGATTTATCAATTATAAAAACAGGTAAGTTATACATGGTCAACATGCATACAGAAGCTTTAGAGGGCATTCCATACATCGTGAAGAAATTCCAACCCACCTGGAACGCTTTCCGCAGGCAATCGCTGAAGTCGGTGAAGGGCCATACTTGCATACTGTCAAAAACTGCCGCAACCAGCACGTCGGCCCCTCGCGCGCGCACCACTCCCGAGTGTCCCGAAAATCCTCTAAGAGCTCTCAGCTCACTCCACGGCCTCTAACAAGGCTTCAACTGCGCACGGTCAACACGGCGGTCAACGCCTCCCGCATCCTGCACGCACAGCTCGCGCGGGTCTCCGTGGCTCCTCACCATGCGCAGGGCAACCGGAGGGCTCCAACAGCCCTCGCAACACTTAGCGCGCTCCACACCACACAGGGAAAAAGAAGGAAAGGATGAGAAAAACTAACTCAAGAATCCAAGCCTCTGTTCGAAATTCGAAATCCGAGGAAAATCCGAAAACTCGGAAAAATGCATCGTACTCACCTCCACCGTGTCCGCACGCGCACACGAGCTCCAACCGGGCTCTCCTCAACAGGACAAGCTCCCTGTCGCGCTCACGATCCACATCCGAAGCCTCGGCGCGAAGAACAAATCTTCCAAAAATCCACAGCCACACCCTCTCAATCTCTCACACTCTCTTCCTCTTCTTCTCTTTTCTTTCTCTCTTTCTTTCTTTTTTTCTGTCGTGGAGAAGAAGGCAGGTAGGAGGGCTCATATATAGAGGGTGGTGAAGGCAAAACTCTTGGGAGGTGAAAAGTCCAAAGTGCCCTCACTCAAAAATATCCAAACCTGCTTAATTAGGCTCCCAAAGGTGTTGAGTACCGGTAGCCAAACTGGGTACCGGTACTAAACCATTTAGTTCCGGAACCAAATGTTGGTTTCCGAAACACAGCATGCAGTTCCGGAACCCAGACCTTGGTTCCGGAACACAATGCCCCAAACCTCCAAATTCGAATCTGAAGCTTTCTCAATGCCGCGGCCGACTCACTTTTTGCCCCGGAAGCTTCTGCTGCGCTCTGAAATCTACCGAACCCCTCTGTAAACATAAGGTATACATGTCCAAAGCTTTTTCCCACTCAGAAAGCTTAACTGTGGAGTCGGTGTGCTCAATCCAACAATTCGGTACTCTCACAAGAAAATCCTCACTTGGATTCTTTTCTCATTCCTTCTCATTTCTTTTCTCGTTCCTTTTCTCAACTCCCAAGCGAGTTACAATTAATTACTTAAATCCTAAAATTGCCAACTCCAACTCACTTTCCGCCTTCGGGGCCTCCGCATCAAACCGAAACCTCCCGAACTCCGCGGTAACCTGAAAATACACGTGTTCCAACACTTTCCAATTTCTGTGCACAACCGCGGAGTCGGTTCTCTATCCAATCCAGTACTCTACAAGTACACAATGCCCCGAAGTCACTGATTCAAACGGGGCTTCCAAGTTCGACGCCGCTAACTCACTTTTCATCCCGAAGGCTTCCACGTCGATCCGAACCAATCCGATCTCAACTGTAAGCACAAATGGAACATGCTCAAGCGATTTTCCCGCATCACGCCATCTTGCGAGGTCGGTGCACTCTACAAAGTCCTGGTACTCTACATTATGTCATTCGAAGTACAAGTGTTTTATTTTGACATAGACAATATATATATATATATATATATGCCTAAACCAAATATTTAACAATCGGAACCGTCACAGCTAGAGCATAGCAAAGAAAACCTTCATGAGCATGCATGAAACAATAGCACAACAAGATTGTGGCATTTAAGCTCCATGTATATTATGGTACAGGGCAATAGAAACATTAATAGCACAGGTAAGTAGATCCAGTGAGAGTAATCATACCGTATGAAATTATATTGTTATGTAATGGGAGTAACCAAATTTGATCCGGCCTGTATAGTTCGACCTGAGGGAAGCGACATACAAATTCACTGCGGGGATAGGCAGCATACACACAAACAGCACACACAGGATGATGCTACAGCCTAAACACACAACAGCAATACACAATGTTATACCTGTATGATGAGTTTCGAACTTGGGAGGAAGCAAATGGACGGCAATAGCGCGACGTTCGGCAAGGTCATTGGGAAGGAAAAGGCACACAGGATAGCGGAACCCACGAAAACACCGCACACAGGAATGACCGGGCAAGGTGAAGGATTCTCACATTCTCCATGAACACCCAAGGGATGCGGACCGACGACGATGCCGGACAACGGTTCGATCGAACAAGTAGAAGGATACCAACTCACAAGATGCCACAGAGGAGATCGGGATGACAGAAAGGAGGAAACCCACTCACAGAACGCTACAGAGAAGAGATTGGGTCCCCAGCCCACGCCACACAAAATGCCACAGGAGGTTGCGGGAGGGTAACTGGGTATCGGCTACAGGAGCTCAGAGGCACCGGCAAGATAAGTGAGGTAAAGGAGCAGCGCAATGGGTACTCGAGGATGATGAACGACACACCAATACGGACTTTTCGACCGATTTCGCATAGATCGATCACTAAGGCGGCGATCGGAGATGAAGATCTCCAACGCATGCCGCGGTGATAACTAGAGGAGGATCGGAGAGTTGAGGAAGAGGAAGGAACCAAGGGCACTGCTCGGTCGAGGAAGAGGAGGATCGCTAGGGCAACGCTTGGCTTCACACAGGGGAGGAGAGGTCGCACAGGGGAGGAGATGAAGCATAGAGGAGAGGAGGAAGATGATCGGAAGAAGAGCAAGAAAGCAAAAGGGTGCCTCGAAGTGCCTGCGGGAGCAGTGAAGGGGGCAGCGCGGGACACCAATTCCACCCGGGTGTGGGAACTGTTGTTCCCACCACCACCAAATTATGTTTGGGGATAAGATAGAGGATAACCTCCTTATCCCCCTCTTATCCCCGTACCCAAACAGAGCCCTAGGGTTTACTAGTGGTTGCTGATATAATAGTATGAATCCATGAATCTAAAATTTAAAAATTGGTGTTTCCGATCATCTTGTTTGGATAACCTCTTGGTCTTAGGCTTAGGCCTAGCAGATCACGCTTGAGCTTGGGCCTTGGGGGCGGCCTGTGTTGGGTCATCATCCATCGGGCGCCAAAACCGGCAGATTCGTCCTAAATTGAAACTCCCCGTTTCCTTCAAGAACTGTACTACCCTTCCCCTCCCTTAGCGATGTCTCTCGCCCCATTCCCCGTCGACATACCCTCCGACGACGACGACGACGACGACGACTACGGCGGCGGCGGCGGATTCTCCCCTTCTCCCCCTCCCCGCCGCAAGAAGCGTGCTCGCTCGGGGGCCGGTGCGGCGGATACGGATGGGGACAAGGACGGGGCTCCGCCGACTGTCATCCTCATCGACGACGACCCCACACCTCAGAAGAAGCCGCCCCACGACCCTACCCGCACCCCCTCCTTCGTCGCCGAGACCCCGCTTTCCGCTGCCTCCGTCGTCGTCCGCTGCTCCTCCCTCGCCCGCTCCGCCCCGACCGTTCCGTCGCACAAGTCCTCCGGTGAGTTATTAACTTGCTTGATGCTGATGGGATCATAAAGGGCAGACTGTTTTCTTTGATTGGAATATCTAACCTTCTTTGTGCAGTAAAAACTACTTCTGATCAACTAGGGCTAAAATTGTGGGGCTAATTATTGGTCTATTGGTGAGCTACCTGTTAGGGAAATGGAACAAGTGAGACCTAGTAAGGCCTAGTTTGGGTTTGCATTGCCAAAAGCATCCGCTTTTATGCTTCGGAAGGCCCCCCAAAAAAATCCAAAAGCGCTTCCAATCTTCCCCCAAAAAATCCAAAAGCACTTTCAATCTTACCTCCTCTAATGCTACAAAATTCCGCTGGGAACTGCCACCAGCTCGACATGTTTCTCTGGTGGCAGTTCTGATCGCAATTTGGAAGCTCCGGTGGCAGTTCTGATTGCAATTTGGAAGCACTTTTGGATTTTTTGAGCCTTATGCTTTTACCCGCCGCAATACCACTTATGCTGAATTATTACATCTTAGTTTGCGAAAGCTTGCAAGGGGCGCTGACTACTTGTTTTTTTTTTTTCCTTTTTTTTGCTTTATGTGAAAATAAATGGCGCACTTAGCAACTGTTGCTTAAGATGGTTTATGAGGATGGAGAGAGAAAAGGAAAACCTTTTAGCAAATGGTATTACTCGAAAAGATTTTCATTGTGTTTGTTTTCACGTTTGATTTAAAAAACCATGGAGTCAACTTAAAATAACTGGGGAAAAAAAACAAGAATCTTAATATATGCTAGTACAGAAGTGTCCAGAAACCTTTTGTCCATCGTATGAACATCTCATAGTTTTTGGATGGCTCCTTAAATTCATTGTGCTTTAGTTTTCTTTTCACTTTTGAATAGATTGGTTTGATTTGTGCCCTCGAATGTTAAGAGAAGGTCGCCACTTTTTTTTTTTTTAGTTGGATTTTTATTCTTAGTTAGGTCTTACTTTTTATTCTTTTGAACTTTTTTCTTCTATGGCTTGTGCCTACTATTTTCAAACTTTGTTGGTGAAGCATTGAGATTAAATTCATATCTCAATAATGCTCTACTTCTGTGTATATTTCATTAGCATTTCCATTGTTTATGCAATCTTACTGGTCTGCCTGTTTGGCATTTTGTGGTTCAAGAACTGGTCCACATTTTCCATTTTGCCTGGACATATTGTGTCATTGGCTTGTAATATGATTACCATGCGACATCATGTATTGACCACCCGTGTTCTATTTACCTCCTCATAATTATGATTATCATATTTGGCCTGTACTTTTTTTTAATTTTTTTGTGTTTTTGCAGGACTTTCTGGTTTAATAAGTTTGGAGTCGGATGATGAGTCAGAAGGTGATGCCCATGTAGGAAGGGTGGAAACCATCACTTCGATTTTTGATCTGGTTGGGAGTGAAAAGCGCTGTTCCACATCTGCGCTAGCAGAAACGTCTGCCTTCGGCAATGAATATAACGATGATGAAGTTATCGGTGGAAATAGTAGACATGGTTCATTTGATGACTATAATGGTATATATACTGAGGAGATTTCTGGAATATGTTGTTAAGTTAGTGCTAAAGGCAGATCATTATCATTTCATCTTGGTTTATTGATGTTTGTTATTGATATCAGGCGCAACTGACCTCATACAGCTTGTTAATGATAGTCCTCATCGTGATGATGTCTATGCTAAGGAACTTAGTGTGCAGGTAAAGCTGCCTTGTTCTTCTCATCTTTGGAATGTTAGTATTGTTTAGCACACATACTTATCTTAATTTGAATTTAACTATATTACCACCGAAGTTAACTTAGAACTCTAAATGGCCCAACCCCACCCCAACACCCATCCATCCCAACTAAGAGACGAACAAAAAAAAATCACACTGCAAGAAATATCCTCCTTTTGCCTTTGGAAGTTACTTAAATAATTCAATTGATTATTTTGTAGGAAGAAAATAAGAGGTAATCTGTTCAAACTCCAATAAAGTGTGAACAGTTTTGAGTTTGTTCTACATGTTTTCATTGAGCTCACTCACTGTCAAGGTCCTTCGGTTGAATGAGAAAGTTTTGCTCGTTTATGTACTTTTCTTTCTCAATTAGCATTGCCATCATTTAGTTTTCCTGTATTAACTCAATCGGCATGCTGTGAGACATAATATTAAACTCATGAACTTAGATGGCATAAGATGTGTATATTGATGCATCGTGAATATCATCAATTTGCTGCAGGTGGGTGCTTAAGTCCCTAGGTTGTCCCACCTGGGATCTTTTGCATCCTGATTCCTGACCACTTTGGCATGTACTGCCTACATATAATCCATGTTACTGAATGTTATGCTCAGTATTTTTTTTGTACAACATATTCAAATGTTTCTCCAATCAATGGAACCTTTTATTAATCTACTCAATATCTTATAGCATGGTTAGCTTATTAAGTTTATATCTATTTTATAATCAAGCGAGGAATTAGATGTGGTGTGGTTTCCTTATATAAGTACTTTATTCATTCCACACTCTTAAGTGACCCCTATCAAACGTGAAAGTAGCTTGCTTGTATGCTATGGATGTTGCCTTTGTTTGTCTACAAGAGTGTAAATATTTGAACTATTCAAAAGTATAATGAGGTTAACAAATCAAAATATTCTTGATTGCTTTATACATACATATATATTGATTCTACTTTCATCAAATTAATGCTTTAACGGCAGTGTTGCTTCACGATTACCTTCCTAATAATATGCCAACTCCTAGGAACAGTATAAGTTACAACAGTTCTAAACACCCAAATGGCCAAAACAAGTTCTAAGTTACTTTCAGCCTCCTTCCTTCCTGCAGATAGAATTCCTAGGCCTTCTAACTGTTTGAACTCCTAGAGCTTACTAGACTTTTAACACCCTTGTTCTTGATAATGATTACTGTCGGTTAATGAAAATAAAAACGCTTAGTGTTATATGGAGATGCACCAACAAAAGACTTGGATATCATTTGAATAGAGCCTTATGTCTGGACAAATTTTGGCCTCAACCTTCAAGTAATTACCTACGCAACAGATGTTATAGTTACAAGGCATCTTAGTTTGAGCAGATTGTCATATCATGAATCATTAGTTATTTGTATTTCTTTTTTTTGGGGAACCTCAAACTTAATTTTTGTTCATTTATTGATATTTAGTGCTAATAATAACACAAGTTATACAATTTGCTTCTTCACTAGAGAACTGCTGATTGTCTCAGGACAGAAGCCATTCCGGTGAACAATGCATGGTAGATCAAGTAGATAATGTTTCAAAGCGTAAAGGCAAATGTAGAGTAGTTGATGCTGATAAAAACCACAGCAGGACTGACGCTGCTGCTAGAAAAAAGCAAATGAAAGAAGAAAAAGCTCGATTAGTTGAAGAAAGAAAACGAAAGAGGCAGGTTTGGCTGACTAAGCTTGCAGAAAGATGACATCAAGCGTATGGTGTCGATAACTGACTACACACTGTTTCACTATATAGGAAGAGAAGTTGCAAAAAGCAGCTATGAAAGCTGAAGCAGCAGAATCGAGGAAATTGAAAAAAGATATACAAAGATGGGAAGATGGAAAACTTGCTTTAAAATCTATTGTGGCTGAGATTGATACTAAAGTAGTTGAAAATGGGTTACTGGGAGGTATGTTAAATTTGTAAATTTACCACACTTGGACAAGAGCTTTTAACTTTTATCATTTCTCGCTATCTGCAACTTAGATCAATTTACTGTATGCCAGGACATCTTCTTACCGGGTTTGATAAAAAAGGCCTTTCTTTTCGTATTACCTCAAATCCAATTGAAAGATCAATTTTGTGGAGATTGGATGCTCCTGAACAAATTGCTGAGGTAATGTCTTGATTATAGCACAGTTATAGATTCTATGCTGATAAGGCCCTACATAAATTCATGGTTTGATTTTATATTTTTCATTGCAAGTCTGAGTGTTAGTGTGCATGTTCTGAAGCTAGTGTATGTACATAATTCATGACTATTGGTGTGCGCGAAGCAGAACTAAGTCACTAATAATGTCTGCGAGTGTTCTTCCCGTGGACAAATACAACAACTGATTTCTCCTCTGAATATGCACGTGTTTTGAAAGATCTAAATAGTTTCTGACTTTCTTTTGTGTGGAGTGAAAGGGTAGTGAAACATGACTCAGTTAATTGTGGAAATTTGTATTTTATCATCTGTTCTCTGATACTTATGTAAAGTTGGTGGCCTTGTATGATCCTGATGAAAGGTTCATCTTAGATAGAAATGGAGGTGTTGGGTAGAAAGGAATGTAGGATTATTGGGGTTTGCCTGGTAAAAAATTTGCAAGAACTTTTTGGTATGCTGATATTATGCTACGTTAGCTTTAAAAGCATAGTTAACTATTAGTTCAGATGTTTACTTTATCTCTTTTTCCTCTGTTTTCCCATACTTTATGTTTCCCTGTAATTGTTTCAGATTATAAATGGACCATTTTTTTTTCTTGCAGCATTCATCAGTCAGATCAGAAGTACCATATGTACTAGTTGTATATCAAGCAGAAGAATTCTGTAATCTGATAACCAATGAATCTCTCACGGATCATATCCGTAGAGTTCAAAATCAATATCCATCATTTACGATCTGTTACGTCACCAACAAATTGATGAGTTACATTAAGAAATGGTTAGTTCTTTTCAAGTACTTATGCTGATTGCTTTCTTGTTGGTGTTGACTCAACTGAAAAGGTTTCGTCTTCATTGATGCCGCCTCTCTTTAAGAAGTTTAAACCTGTGTATTAATATACTTGAGTAGATTTTCATTGAATAAATTGTTTTAGCGTGCAGGTGGAGTTCTCTTAGCAGTGGCTGTTAATTACATTCCATTAACAATTTTGCAGTAGCAGATTGTATTCTGGCTTGACATCAAAATTTAAATTATTATTCTGTATTGCACATTCCTGGAAAGAGAAACTGTGGATTTAAAGGGCACTTAGGTAGTTATGTATGTCAGACATGATTGTTTTATGGCTGATCAGATGATGCTTCACAGATTTTTATACTTAACGTAAAAATAACATATACATATATAGCAAGGATTGCCTTGCTGGTCGGCATAGCCTGGCATGGCTGGCACTTGCTGCTCGTGCTGATAAGTCCATGCTACTCATGCTGACTGTGCCGGCGTATAAAAGAGGGTGAGTGTTCTTGTTTGTGCAATATTTTTTTTCAGTTAACAAGCTTCAAGTTTTCTTGAACTAACTCAAAGCAAGCAAAAAATGTCTAGCAATTTCCTTTCCTAACCTTGGAACATGGATTATTTGATGAGATGATGCCATAGTTAGACCATGAATCAGACTGAATACTTTCTATAACATAGTGAACTTTATATGCTTCGCTGTATCCTAGTTTGCATCTCATGTAGCATATCAGTTTATGCCGGTGCTCTTTGAACATATCTTCATCCTGCATATATATATATAAAACTGATTTTTTTGGGTGCAAGAATGTTGATTATGATACTTATCTTTGCTTTTCATGCAAGATATTCTCCTTTTTAGATTGAGTTTCAATTAACGCCCTCTTTGCTGTTCTTTCACGTTGTATGTTCTTGTATATGCTTCTGAGCATACTCTGAATGCTTAAACTGTTTGGACATGGTTAGCGAACAGAGCCACTACAAGAATCCATCAAATTCTAATAGTTGGAGACGCCCACCAGTTGACGAGGTTTGTGCTTGGATAGAAGTTTTTCTCTTAAGTTACTCACAGTTATTTTACTTTGTGCCAGATTATTCTTTAAATATTTGAGATTATGATCTCTGCAGGTTCTGTCTAAACTGGCAACACATTATACTAAAGTTCACTCAAGGCAATGCATAGATGAAGCTGAACTAGCAGATCATATCATTGGTTTAACATCCAGCCTTGCCACTTGTCAATTTAAGTGAGTAATTTTGATCTAACGAGGATTTTGACATCTTAGAAGTTTATTCTGCCTGCATTATGTAAAAGTTCAACGCCTAGTTATGTTCAATGCATATTTTTGAGTTTATTTACAAACTGTTACTTCATAGAACTAATCGTATTTTTTTGCTTTTCCCACCATTTTTGCAGAGTCATTTAATTTGTCAGTTTAAAAGTTTGATTCATGATGTTCACTTCAGGAATTTGTTTTTTCTTTGTCATAATTTTAACATCTCTCTCTCTCTCTCTCTCTCTCTCTCTCTCTCTCTCTCTCTCTCTCTCTCAACTTTATGTAAATATCTATCAACTTTATGCTAAAATCATATGTTAATCAATTATCAGACTTGTTTCTAAATTGAAGGGATTGTGGATGATAACAAGTCTCAAGGAATGTGTAAAATTACCCCTTATATATTGTCTATAAGATAATATGTTCATATTTATCAATGACTACTATTCCACTGCAAATTTCTTGCAGGAAGAAATTGACATGGTTATTTGTCAATGCTAATGGTTCATTTATTCCGAAGGACTTTATTGATAAAAACCTGATTAAAAAAAGTACCTGGTGAGTCATTTTGTTGATTGTTGTCAATACTGAATTTTACTTTTTGCTTCCACATGTATTCTAAATAGTATTTACCTAATTTTAGCTGAGTACTTTTTAAGATATTAAATGTTGATAATGTTTGCATGGATCCCACCTTTATTGAAGTTTCATACTTGTTGAAGAATTTTTTTACAAACATCTTAGTAGTTTGCATTTTAAAGTTATTTTGGAGTACTTGGTAGTTGAAATTAACACATTCTTGTTATGCGCTTATCAAGGAATTAAGTATCTTTCCATACCTTACGGCACGGAGTGATATGTATCGTGCCACCAATTAGGTGGTACGGTACAGGGGGGGTCTCTTTTGGCCCCTATGTGCCGCGATACCCTCTGAGTATCAAACGAGACAGAACGATACCCAGAGATTATCACGGCACGTGCCCACATAAGCACACAATGTTTTTATTTTTATATTTTTTACTTCGATCTTTTTTTTTTTGGTTTCTCTCATAAACTTTTATCCTTCTCTAATCTCTTTTCTTCTTTTCACTTCTACCTTTTATTTTCTTCTACTCTCTTTTCTTTCCTCTCACATCTTTTTCACTTTTTTTTTTCCGATCTATTTTTTCCTCCCTCATTTTCTCATAATTTTTTCTTTAATTTTTTCTTTCAATATCTTATTATTCTTTGATCACTTTGATCTTAAAAGAAAACACAAAAAAATAACAAAATCAAAGATCTACTTATTAGATAAGTTAAGAAACTTACAACTTAATTTTTTTTTCATACATTTAGAATATATTTAATTTGTAAAGTTCCTTATACAAATTTTAATTAACAATTTATAAAATTCTGAAAATATATTCACTTGATTTAGTCATTATATGGTCCATTTTTAATTTTCTTGGATGGATTTAGCATTTTGTGCGAGATTTAAGATATTCTTAACTTTGAAAATTTTATTATTGGATTTTAAAATTTGAAAATTCTAATTAAATTGAAAACTAAATAGAAGCAATTGATATTTAAATTTGCTTAATGTATATGTTATATGGTTTATTGTTAAATTTTCATTAATGTATATGTTATATGGTTTATTGTTAACTTTTCATAAATAAATTTCACAAATTTTTTTATTTAAATTTAAGAAAAAGTAATTTTCTTAGATGATTCTTGCAAATTTTGCATAAAATTTTTAAAAGATAATTTTCTCCTATTTATATTTTATACTTTTTAAAATTCTAAAAAAATAAAAGATAAATCAAAAAATTTTAAAAGTTAATCAATTTTTATCATAAACTTGTTTAATTTATTCATCGTATGATTTATTATTAAATTTTCATGGGCATCTAACAATTTTTTAATAATTTTTAGAAAAAATAATTTTCTTGAATTTTTTCATAAATATTTTTTTAAAAAATTGAAAATGAAAAGGAATTATCAGCACACTTGTGGTCCTATAATAGTTAGTCTAATTATCGTACAGTCTTTTATCGAATCAATATGAATGGATCTTGCAAATCTACATAAAAATTTAAAGAAAAAATAATTTTCTCTATAAACTATAATTGTATTTTATTTCACATATAAAGAAGAGTGCTACTATATTGAGCTATTAATTAGTAAGTTAGTAAGTTATTATTGACATTAGATCAAAATAAATCAATATATAACCAAAATTTATAATTATTACTCTAAAACTTTTAAAATAACATTATAAAGCTTTATTGGACTCAAAAAAGTTAAAATAAGACCGTGCCAAAATGTGCTATTAGGAGGTCGACGGGCACGCAACTGTGCCATGTGTCGGCACGCAAGTGTGCCTGTGTTGTACCGTGCCAGGCAACGGCCGGCACACCCCCATGCCACGACACTTTAATCCTTGGCGCTTATCTTCTTATTTACAGATACGGAAATATCTGAGTTCTATTTTCTTAATTTTAACCTTCATCATTTGTAGTATTTAAGCTGCATGTACATATTATCGCTTTTCTCTGCTTGTATGAATTGAGCTTGCTGTTGTTTGTGTATGCTGATACTATCACTTGGTATTGTGCGGATAATAGTTATGGCCTGTTTGGTTCACAGTTTGTAATATTCCAACAGTCCTCTATATTTTCTATTGAAAATATTCAAATCTTTGCCATTCAACTCAAGCTGCATAGTAGTAAAAGGTAGTGAAGTAGTGGAATCATTGTAGATTTCCAGTTGGTAGGAATACTTGATTATCATGGCTAAGGAGATATTCTCATTTTCAGGCTTAGTGAGAATTATTACTAGTCCGTTAATAAGAATATACTAGTTCCTAACAATCTCCCAACCCAAGTGATTTGATTAGTAACATACTTGCCATTCCAAACATAAAATATAAAACATTTTCGGAATATTTCAAACCTTGAACCAAACGGCCCTTTATATTTAAGAATCATCTGTGGATTGCTAATGATGACCAATTGTTTCTGTTCTATTTTTTCTTTTTGAAAACATTGATCAACTTTGAATGTCTCATATCTGTTGTATACTAGGCGTCACGGACGCGGGGATGTACCCCGCGCGTCCGCGTCGGACGCGCGTCCGACGCGCGAGGGACGCGCGTCCATGCCGCTTCCGATAATTCCATATATTATTGGGATTAAGAAAATTTAAATTAAATAAAAATAAATAGTAATTTAATTAGTTGATATGTAATTTATTTATATATAGAAAGTTGGATTTAGTAAAAATCCTAACTTAATTAGTTGGTCCATATATTTCCACATAATATTATAATTTAATTTATTATATTATAAAATTAATTAAAAAATTTAAAATATAAAAAATTAATTATAAAACTATAGTTCTAAATTTAAATAATTTTTTTTTTTTATCTCATCTCTGCTAATTTTCTCTGCGGCAAAATTTTAAAAGATATTTTTTTTTTACAAAATTAATATATTATATATAATGAATATATATTGTTGTACTAAAATATTATATTTTATCAGCCGTGCCCTTAACGTGTCCGTGTCCTTATTTTTTGAAATCTGCCGAGTCGCCGTGTCTGAGTCGTGTCGTGTCCCGTGTCCGTGTCCGTGTCCGTGCCCGTGACACATAGGTTGTATACAGTTTGTTCAAAATTCGCATCAATGTCTAAATTAAATATCTGGCCTGATCTACATTCCTAAACATGAGATCATGAGTTTTAAGTATGTACAAATATTTTTCTTGTAATTTCTGGTCAGAAGCTAGTCAGATATGTTTTTTCTTTTTATTCAGAATAATTTATTTGGTCAGCAGATGATGCATAAGAAAAACGGTTATGTGGTTTAGAATTATCATTATTATAGTGCATGTTTATGGGAAGTTTAGGCTCGAGTTCTAATTATCTAATGATTCATGTGCATTCCGAGCCAACGATTGTATGGTAGAAATTACGGAATGATTTATCCTTCTGATCCAATCTATTGATTGCCTCTTCTGGAAGATTGGGAATAATTACTCTCAGGCAATGATGTTCCTTCCCAAGTTTTCATCTTGATTTCTTGCTTACTTTTTCACTACATGCTACACTCTACTTGAGAATGCTATTTCTATTTTTTTTTTTTTCTCAAAATTTGTGTACAGTTTTTGCCATATTCATATTTTGTTGTGCCGGAAGTTTAGTTATTCGACATCTAAAAGTGCATTCCGTTATAGGTTGAAAGCACTCATAGCCATTCCTAAAGTTCAACCAAGACATGCCATTGCTATTTCAAAGAAGTATCCAACCATGCGATCGCTCTTGAGCGTCTACATGGATCCAAACAAATCAGTGAGTATCATCTTAAGATGGAAACAAAAGTGATAATTCGATAATTCTCTTATCTGATGCATCCTTTGCTGCTCTGTTCTGATTTGTTTGCAGGTTCATGAGAAAGAATTCCTGCTTAAAGATTTGATGATGGAGGGGCTTTTGGGTAATGAAGATAGGCGGTTTGGGGAGGTGTGTTCGAAGAGAGTGTACAGAATAATCATGGCTCAGTGTGGAGGAATCAAAACTGATGATGTTGAGAATGGAGCCGACTTTTTCTGCAGCTGACTCTCTGTGTCATTAGTGTTTATACAAGTATCCGTCGTTTCTTTGTTTCTTAACTCTAAGGAGCTTGCTTCTGATGTAATGTTGTTCAGTATAGTTTTGTACTTTTGTATCTTAACTGTGGACCGCAAGTAGATTATTGCGAGGAATGAATGCAATAATATCCTGCATCAAGATAAGGCCCTACTGTAATCGGGTGCACTCATTTCTATAGGTTCTGATGGAATTTCATACTGGCCTATACATTATTACATAAACCTTGATGATTTTTTTGGACGTGCCAACATGTCGAACAATTTGTTGAACAATTTGTTGCTTGTTTCTTTGCCTCAATGATTCTTTGGTTGAATCCCCCCCATCATTTGAATTTTTTGTTCCTCGGTTTCTAATTTTTTAAATTTGAGTTTTTTAGAAATTTTGTTATATTTTTGATAATATTTAATTGTTAAATTGTGTTTGCCGAAAAATTATTTAAGTTCTTAAAATTTGTAAATTATCAATAAGTCGGATAAAAATTTTAACTTTTTTGAATAAAATTCTAACTTCATAGGTGTTAATAAAAAAATTGAAGTTGAGGGGGCAGTTCCGGATTGGCCCTTTGTTCTTAATGCGGAGACCTGTGATTGCTTCTGTATGCATTTTAACTTTTAAGAAGTTAGGTTGCACATAGTTGTTATTGCATTGCAAGTTGTAATTGAGTGCAAATTCAAATACTCAGCTCCAATTGGTGCATTTTAGTGCAATTGCAGCGCAAGGAGGTTTAACTACACCAATTGATGGATAAATGGATTGCCTTCTTCAATATGAAAAAAAATACAACTTTCCACTATCAAACAAAAGAAATATAAGCTATCTATATATAGTCAAATAAAATAGGCACAATTATACCTATTGTGTATGCGCAATACTATACGTACACTGAAAATTAGGTGTACGATATATATTTTATCCATTCTAGAATTAAAATTTATTTATTAGTCACTTCGAAGTGACTAGTAAAATTTATTTTATTCTAAAATACTCATTTCGAATGTAAAAAAAATATTTTCTTAATTACATGCATCTTCAACTATATTATATATTTTATTATATCCAACTAAATAATCTCTAAAATTGCCATATAAATTTACCATCACGCCAGCTATGTACCAGTGTAATGTTGTGGGTGATGCAAAACTTGTTCCAATTTTAATATTACCACATTACTTAATTTAATTTAATTGGCATCAATGGAGACATGTTTGGGTGTGTGAACATTTTATTTTATATATTCCTCTTATTTAAATGAGAAATGTCGTAAGATTGTGACGCCCCAATAGTCCCACATCGGATGTGGATGGAATTGTGATTGGGTTTATATGAGACATGGACACTAGTAATAATAACTGGGCTTAAGCATTTTGGGCTGTGGTTTGGGCCCAACGAGTTATTATTGCTGGTGGGCCGGGTCGTTACATTTGGTATCAGAGCCAATAACCAGCCAGAAGTGTGTTATAAGTCTGGGCTGAGCCTGGGTCTAGATGACAAGGCTAGCGAGACGAGTCTCACATCGGGCTGCTGTGTGTTTAGGCTGACGAGGACGTCAGGCCTAAACGGGGGAGTCTGTGACGCCCCAATAAGCATTTTGGGCTGTGGTTTGGGCCCAACGAGTTATTATTGCTGGTGGGCCGGGTCGTTACAAAGATGTCTAAAATAGATATTATATTCACCTTCGAGTCTTTTTTTTTAGAATAAAATAAATAACACTATAGATGAAATATGTGTTTCTATCATGGATGTTAACATCTTTCAAAAAGTAAATTTCAAATTCATAACTTCCAATCACGCAAACAAATTTTCCTATCAAACAAGATACTAGTAATATCTTATTTCGATATCTAAACAAGGTTTAAGTGACTTTATGTAGTATTTGAATGTCGGAATTAATTATCCACTGTTCGCTATGAGAATCTTGTATTGTGACTAAAAACTAAAAATGTGGTCAAATCTTTCCAACGGAATAATACATTTAGTCTTCTAGTCATTCTAATTACATAAATGCTAATTTTAAGGATTAATTGCATACAGGACCTTGCAAATATGTCGAATTGCAAATATATTTCTATAAAATTTAATTTTTTATATTTATTCCTTCAAAAATCCTAAGTTCTTCAAATCTATCCCTCTGGTTTAGTACCGTTTGAAATCTGTTTATATTTTAACAGATTCGATGTGAAATGACTTTTTTGCCTCCTTACAAATATATCCCTCCAAAAATTCCAACGATCATCTCCTTCCTAGCTTCGACCTCGCTTTGACATGGACGCGGACGGGAGCCTCACGCAGCTGGCTCGCGGCGCTGCTCCGCTCCCTGGGGCTGAAGCTCCGAGGGGACGCGATCCACGCGCTCTTCTCCGGCATGGATGCGAACGGGAACGACGCGGTCAATTTCGAGGAGCTCGCCTCTGCGATCGCGCCGCTGATGACGCAGCGGGCCCTGGTGGACCAGGCGCAGCTCCTCGAGGTGTTCCGCGCCTTCGACCGGGACGGGAACGGCTACAGCCTTCGTCGAGCTCACCCAGATGATCCGCGAGTTCACCCAGATAATTAACTAATTAACTAATTAACTAATTATTTATTAAATTAATTAAATTAATTAAATAATTAACTAATATTTTATCTAATTAATTAAATAATATATTAAATAATTATAATATACAAAGGGTAAAAAAGTAAATTTACTTTTTTTATCTAACCAAGGTTAAGCATTTAATCTATGGTTAACTCAACTTTTCTAACAGAGATGGACGGTAGGGGTAGATTTGAATAACGGTGGATTTTTGAAGGGATAAATATGAAAAGTTGAATTTTGTAGGGATATATTTGCTATTCGACGTATTTACATGGACCTGTATGCAATTAACCTTTTATTTAAAGAGTAAAAATCAAAGTCTTACATTCTAATTACATAAAAAACTTTATATTAAATAATTTACTGTCGGATAACTCATTCCGACATTTTTACTTATCCTCATGTGTAATAAGATTACGACTACATAAAATACGTTGTTTATTTTTCTATGTAATATTACGTTGAATATATGACAATAAATCAGTGATGATATATTTTCTACGATTTTTTCAAAAATTTTAAAAAAATATTTTTATATAAATATGAATTCGATTATGATATATATTTTTTTATAATTTTATTAAAAAATAATATATATATATATATATAGTAGAGCTTATATACTTTCAAAAGTACAAGTTTAATTATGCTTGTAAATTTTTTACTATTGAATTTATATCGAGATTTTTACTATTGTAAAGTCAACTAAAGAGAGAGAAAGAAAAAATAAATAGCACAAATCTCCATGCAAATTCAATAGTAAAAAATTTACAAGTATATTTAGATTTGTACTTTCGAAAGTATATAAGTCCTACTCATATATATATATATATATATATATATATATATATATATATATATATATATATATATATATAGATCTAGGCTTGTGTGCTTTTAGATGCATGGAGACCTCCGTGCTCCCAAATTATTTTTAATGTTGGAACTTTCAAATGGACGATCGGCTATGTTAAACTTGATTTAGAGTATTTAAAAATTTTAGAAATTTTTTTTTTTAATTTTTTGATATCATTTGCCTAGTGATCAAAGGGACTCAAAATCAATAATTTTAATGATTGTAGAGAGCCGTTTGCAAGTTTAACGGTGTAGAAATATTTAAATTACGTAAAATTTTGATGAACATTTTTTTATACTATATAAAACAAGATCAATATCTTTGATTTAAAATTTTAGTATCATATCATCATATTTTATAAAATTTTTATTTTCAACCGTTGATTTTGAGTCGTTTCGATTACTTGGTAAATAATATAAAAAAATCACAAAAATTATTTTCTAAATATTTTAAATATTCTAAATCAAGTTTAACGGATCTTATCGTCCATTCGGAAGTCCTAATATCAAAAACAACTTGGGAGTCCGTGTTTTTAAAAGCACGTAAGTTAGACTATATATATATATATATATATATATATATATATATATATATATATATATATATATATATATCGGAAGTCCTAATATCAAAAACAACTTGGGAGTCCGTGTTTTTAAAAGCACGTAAGTTAGACTATATATATATATATATATATATATATATATATATATATATATATATATATATATATATATATATATATATATATATATATAGTCCGGCTACTATGCTATCGATAGCACCAAGCACTTGGTGCTGCCAAGTTTTCCACCGTTAGATTTATCTCTTTGATTATTTCCACCTCTTAGATCATATTTTCCCAACCACCCACTAAACCCTAGGGGCCCACTATCATCCTAACAACACATCTCTTAATCCAAAGGCTAAAAATCTAATAATACCAATGACTTGGTGCTATCGATAGTATAGTAGCCTAGTTATATATACATATATATATAATACTTTTTCTGAGCTTTTGAAAGTACGGATGCCTCCGTGCTTGTAAGTTGTTTTCGATGATAGGATATCCGATTCGACGATCGGCTCGGTTAAGCATGATCTATATTATTAGAATTATTTAAAACCCAAATTTCATAACTTTTTGACATCATTTACTAAGTGATCAAAACATCTCAAAAATAATTATTTTAACGGTCGATATAGTATGTTAATAAGTTCAACGATATAGAACAATCCAAATTACGTGAAACTTTAATAGAAAATTCTGCTTAACATCAAGAGTGAGATCAAAACCTCCGATTTGAAATTTAAGTTTTTTATCACTATTATTTTGTAATTTTTTTTTTTATTTATTTTCAGTCATTCATTTTAGAGTTACTTGTTCACTAGACAAATTGTTAAGAATTTTTGTATTGGCGTATTTCGTGAAGTATTTTGAGTCTTGAAGATTGAAGTTGAAGACTTGAAAATAACAAACATCAATCTCAAGAAGAATGGATTCAAAATGATCAGATACGGTAAATTAAATATTTTTGATGATTTGAATACATTCTTATAGTTTAGAAACACTTGGAATAATTTTCATTGCATAAAAATAAAAAACTGGACATTTTATATGTTCAGGATCCGGATCAGGCAGATCTAGTCCGGACCCCGAACATGGTTTGGTTCATGCAAAATTCCAGTCCGGACCTCGAATATTGTTTTTGTTAAATCGCATGAAACAATCCGGATCAGACCCATCCAGTCCGGACCGCCATACGGAAAAAATTCTTTTAAGATAGTTTTTGATTCTTATATCTTTTCAAAAAGTTTCTAGCCTATAAATAAACCCTAATATCATCTTTTAGGGTATTCCAAAAAGGAATCAAAGGTAATCCACGTATAGAGAAGAAAAGGTAAACACCGTCAATTTTAGGTTTTCTTTCTCTATATTTATCGGTTTGATTCGAAATTTTTTCAATCTCTTTTTTTCTTTTGAAGAATCAAATCGATGAATACTTAGATGGTGTTTCCTAGTCTATCTATATTGTTCTAAGTATTCAAATATTATCACCACCAATAAACAAATAACGATTTTCGAAAGGAGAATCAGCGCGTGGATTTGCGTGGCCTTGTGATTCAAGATGTTTATCGACTTCGTGGATTCAGAGCGAGGCGCGTTCGTGTGATCGACTCGTGCCAAATTGGTGAAGATCGTGGATTCGACGTTGGACTTCGTGGATTCGAAGTTGGACGCAAATCGTGTGATCGAGGCGCATTGCGGACTGCGAAAAAGGTCTACTCGGAGCGTATGGAAAAGATTGAGTCATAGTGTTGCATTATATCACCTTGTACGTGTTTAATCTTAGTGAATTTTTTCGTGTGATTGGTCCCGTTGTTTTTTACTCCTGTGATGGAGTTTTTCACGTAAAATCTTGCGTATATTTTTATTTTTCCGCATTGGATTATTTTTTATGCAAAGATTTTAGAGTTTTATTGTTTACATCTATTCACTCCCCCTCTAGGTAGTTTTTCTCCTATTTAGATCCTTGGATCCCATAACCCACAAGTGGTATCGGAGCGGGAATAGGGTTGTAAACAATGATTGAAGGTGGAAATATCAATAGACCGCCGTTCTTCGATGGAACAAACTATGCTTATTGGAAAGTACGTATGAGAGCGTTCTTGATTTCCATTTTTGAACGAGTATGGCAATCAATTGAGTTTGGATGGAAAAATCCTACTAAGATTATTGCCGATGATGTTCACACCATCAAACCTAGGTCGAAATGGACCAAGGAAGAGATTGATGCTTTTTCTTACAACAGCAAAGAAATTAACGCCTTATTTAATGTCTTGTCACAAACTGAGTTCTCTCGCGTCTCGGCTTGTGAGATCGCAAAAAAAATCTGGGATACTCTCCAAGTTACACATGAGGGTGCTAGTTTGGTGAAGATTTAGAAACTGTAGATGCTTACGAGCAAGTTTGACTCTATTCATATGGCAGAAAATGAATCTTTCACAGATTACTATACACGATTGCAAGACATCGTGAATACATGTGCTAATTTGGGAGAGAAGGTCTCAGAATCTTGTACCACCTGGGGAAAGAAAATGTGGTGGCGGACGCGTTAAGCAGAAATCCGTGGAGAATCTCGCCATGGCCATTATCGACCAATACCCGTTGTAATCCGAAATGCGACGGTTTGGTTTGGAGGTTGTGGCTCCTGGTGCACCCGTGAAGCTTATGACGCTTACTGTGCAACCTACATTGTTGGAGAGAATTAAAGAAAAACAAGCGACCGATGAAAAACTCCAAAAGGTGAGATCTGATGTTGAGGGCGGCGATGTAAAGGATTTTAGTGTGGATTCTGCGAGAATCTTGAGGTTTCGGGGTCGAGTGTGTGTACCTAATGACGAGGACATTCATGAGATGATTCTTCAAGAAGCACACCGATCATCGTATACTATTCACCCCGGCGGCACAAAAAATGTATAAGGACTTGAAGGCACAGTTCTGGTGGCCGAGAATGAAGAAAGATGTTGGACACTTCGTGGCTAGATGCTTACTGTGCCAACAGGTTAAGGCCGAGCATAGACTTCCAGTGGGTAAACTTCAAAGTTTGCCAATTCCCGTTTGGAAGTGGGAGAATATCGCTATGGATTTTATCGTCTCGATCTCAGCGGGCCATGACGCGATTTGGATGGTGGTGGATAGGTTGACCAAGGCGGCTCATTTTCTGCCTGTCCACACCACATGGTCCAGGGACAAATTGGCGCAGTTGTATATTGATGAGATTATGCGCCTTCATGGAGTTCCTGTTTCTATTGTGTCGGATCGAGATCCCCGATTCGTGTCACAATTTTGGAAGAGCTTCCACGAGACCTTGGGAACACGCCTGGACTTCACTACAGCGTATCATCCTCAGAGCGATGGTCAATCTGAGAGGATCAATCAAATCCTCGAAGATATGCTTAGGGAGTGTGTCCTGGATTATGGCTCAAGGTAGCAGCGGTATTTACCCATGGTGGAGTTTGCCTATAATAACAACTACCAGGGCAGCATGGGAATGGCACTTTTCGAGGCGTTATATGGCAGGAAGTGCCGATCCCCGTTGCATTGGAGCGAGGTCGGCGAGAGGTCATCACTGGGTCCTAATGTTTTGCAAGAGGCCGAGGAAAAGGTGCAAATTGTGCGTCAACGTCTAGTGATGGCGCAAAGTCGGCAGAAGAGCTATACGGACAAAAGGGCGGCGCGACCTAGAATATAAGGTCGGGGATCATGTATTTTTGAAGGCGTCGCCCACAAAGGGAGTAGTGCGATTTGGGATGCGGGGAAAGTTAAACCCTCTCTTTTTAGGTCCTTATGAAGTATTGGAGCGGGTTGACCCGGTAGCCTATAAAGTGGCATTGCCCCCGGACTTGGTGGGAATTCATGATGTATTCCATGTGTCACAGCTCCGCCAGTATATCCATGACCCGAGGCACATAAACAACTACCCACCGCTTGATCTACGGGAGGACATGAGCTACTATGAGTTCCCGTACAAGATTGTAGATCGGCGTGAAAGAAGGCAAAGAAACCGCTCCATCCCCTATGTGAAAGTGCTTTGGACGAGGCACAACGAAGAAGAAGCCACATGGGAGCTTGAGGCCGTGATGCGGGAGCACTACCCTCGCCTATTTGAGGAATAAATCCTAAGGTATGTGGGTTCTCGTTTCGCGGACGAAACTCCTAAAGGAGGGGAGAATGTAGTGCACCGATTTCCACGAAATTGCAAAACTCGGCAAAAATACTTGTAACACATTTCAAATGTAATTACAAGTGAGTTGGAAATATTTCGAATCGACGCAAAAGTCGTTGAGTCGAAAAGTGAGTCGGAGTTGAGAATTTGAAGCTTCAATTGTGAAGCTTAAGTCCTTGTTTGCTGATTTTCGCAAAATGGCAAAATACGGTGAAAAGACTTGTAACATATTTTAAATATGATTACAGTCGAGTTCGGTGCGTTTCGGACCGACGCGAAGAGCATCGGGTCGAAAAGTGAGTTGAAGCTCAAGGACAGCGAAATTCTGAAATTTTGATTTTTTGTTACCGGCAAGCTTTTTCGAAGCGCTATTTCGAGGGCTTAGAGCAGCCCAAATATTTAAAAGAAATTGTGGGGTGTCTCAGAAAAGTTTGCTGATCAAAAGGGATGAAGTTCGGAGGTAAGAGATTAAAAAAAAAAATAGGAGAACGAAGAGGAGCAAAATGGTTGAAGAATTCTGAAACTGCAGTTTTGCTGATGCAGTTTTATCGCCAAGCTTTTTTGGAGCCATATTTCAAGGGCTTAGTGTAGCCCAAAAATTTAAACGAAATCATGGAGAGTTTAAGAAAAATTTGTAGAATAAAGAGGAGAAGAAAAATTGCAATTTTGATTCCTCAGTTGATGGCAAAACCCGGAGAAAGAGGGGTACACGAATTTGCACTTTCCTCCATCTTGTGACAAGTAAGTTGCTCTCCTTCCCCTCTTTTCTCCCCTTTCTTGCGCAGGAAAAGAAAAACAAAAAATTATTTATGATTGAGAGAGAGAGAGGGGGGGGGGGGGGGGGGGCAGCTGCTCTAAGGCAGCTGCTGCTAAGCAGCAGCAACTGGGCAACAAAATGCTGCGCAGGCAGCATTGGCAGCTGCCTTGGGCAGCTGAGGGGCTGCGCAGGGGAGGGGGGGGGGAGGGGGCTAGGTGTCACGCCCTGGGTGTAAACCAGAACCCGGGCCCGTCTACAAATCCGCCGTGCACATGGTATTTTTCGCGTACACGAAGCGTCGGTAACCTGCTCAGATAAAAGAGATAATAATAATAGAGCATAAAATCAGAGCGGAACTAAAAACTATTACATCTCAGACTAAAGCTAGAAATAAAGTAAGGAACCACTGTAAATAAATACAAGTATCTCTCCTAGCTCACCACAAATATACAACCAGTTGGCCAAAGCCAGACCCAAAAGAGAGTACAATAAAACTGTCTGAGAAGATAAAGGTACATCAAAAGTCCAGCTAGCATACTGTCGGGTGGACACTCTATCTAGTCCGCTATCCTCTTACCTCGATCCGCTGCTGACGGCCCAGCAACTCCCGCAGAGGACTCTGCAAAACAAAGGGAGAAACAAAGAAGAAGACGATGGGGGTGAGAACTACTATAGAAACAGTAGCCTCCCCTAGTGGGTTAAGCCTCAACTCTGACGTGCCCACTAGGTCTACCAGAGGCAAAAAGGAAAAGGAAAGTGGTAAGCTATAAACGATACTACAGAAAGAAATGAAGCTACCACTACTATGCCTCTAAATGCAGAGTCAGAAAGGTGTAGCAATAAGAATGCAACAGTGTACGTGCCTGACTGAATAAACCCAATCAATGAACCAGTAGAAACTGGCACTGCCTGCTCTGCTGTCGAACTCAAGAACCCAGTAACTGATCAGCACACGGCTCGATCTCAATATAAGTAACAGACCGGCACACGGCTCGGTCATAAGCCTACCTCCGGAGTGGCACTCGAGGGGAGCGACCCACACGAGTAAAGCATCACCGGGCATATAAAGCCGCGCCGGTGTGATAACAAACTCAATCACTGTCTGACCCCCACGCTCTAGAGGGGAACTCCCCAACGCTCTAGAGAGGAACTCGGTATCTCAATATAGCAGGACTGGATCACGACTCTGACCAAGGTGGGAAAATCCATCCACTAGAAGAATCCTATACCCAATCTGATGCACAATTAAACATCCGGTCAACCGCCCAATGTCCGCGGTCGCTGCAATAACCCAAAACCACAATCTGGTATGACAAACCCACTCACCAAACCCGGCTACACTATCCTACAATCCTGCTCAACCCGACCAATACCACAAGTAACACAATGAAAGGAGAAGAGGTGCCAACATGGTTTCTCCTAAGTCGAATCCCAATGATAGTGTAGCAGTAAAATAGTGGCCTTTCTAGATGTCCATACAAGCATGCAAATGTCCTCACCTAGAATAGAAGAAAAAAACGTCCACCAGTGCTCTCACAAGTAATAAATCGTAATGTCCCAAAATACTGATCTATTCACATGAATAGTTATGACATAGCAACGAGCTCCAACACTAATTTCTCAAAGTGATGATCCCTTTTTGCATAATCTCTAAGTACTAACATACAACTACTCATGCTATTCCAGATAAATACATACTTTAACAGGAGTGATTATGATATAATGATCATGTCCAAATACCAATATCTCAATTACATGGATAAGCTATCAATTATTTAATCCCTTTTTGCATGCAAGGTTTATCAGTATTTTGTTCAGCATTTACTAACATCGGAATATTCTGATGTTCCTAGTGAGCATACCAAAAGAGAGGGATACAACAACCACCCACCTCGAAAAGCGTGAACTACAACAATATGAGATCCCTCGCTGCCAAGATCCTCAATCTCTGTAAACCTCCAAAATGCGAGAACTGCAGCAACATAGATCGCACACGGCATAACTAACAACATCCAAAAACAGCATTTACTATTTTTCCAAATAGCACAGAAAACAAGGAAATTCACCTCAGTACAGTCCTCAAAAAAATCTAAAAAAATCACCGTTGCGATCCTTGCGACGAGCCCTTCCAAACGAGTACCTGCACGTCCCAAACCGAGTTTTGTAGGTCAAGATACAAAATCGACAAGGTGACCACCTCAAAGATCCCAAGTACAAAATCTGTAGAACTCTGCCCTGAAAAAGTGGGATTTTCACCTTCGGGAAAAACTCAAAAAAATCCAGGAAAAATACGATGATGTTCCTTGCGATGCGTAGATAGAAATCGAGTACTTGCACTCCTCGTTCCGACCCTCGGTTGCTGAGAAAACCCACAAAAACCTCGGTGCTGTCCAGATTCCATCACAGAAAAAGAGGTCACAGAAAAGATCCGAAAAGTCCAAGAAAACCTCGAGAAATGGGGAAGCTAAACATACAAAAGTCGTAGCCCTACCTGTCGTGAAAACGTGGGCTCAAGAATCACCCAAAAAGATGGTCGGAGTAGGCCGGGGGAGCCCGCGCACTGAAACGCGACGGAAAAGATCACTGATGAAGGAACGTCACGATGCGCCGAGAAATAACAAATCTCGAAGTGCGTGCCACCAAAAATCCTGGAACTCCACCACAAAGTGTAGAACAAATGGGTGAACAAAAACCCTATAGAACACCCTCTGAGAAAAGGCCCAAAAAACCCACAAAATGAAGCCAAAGGGGCCTATTTATAGGCCCAGCCCAAAGGTGGGCAATGTTTCAGATTCGGGCGCTCCTTTTCGGGCGCCCGAATCCAGCAGTCGCACCGCCGAGCCGTCCGACCAATGCCCGAATCCTCCTGCGTACGACACGTGTCCCCCGAACACGAAACAGCGGTGCAAGTGTGCCCAGGTGATGCCACGTGTCCCGCGTCCGGTCAACCGGGTAGGTGGCGCCCGCCAATGGGTGGGCGCCACGTGGCCCGCCCGGGGAACCCGTCGACCGGTCGCGCCGCCTCGCCGGTCGCGCCGCCTGGCCCCCATGCGCACACGTGCCCCGAGGTGCCAGTGTACACTTTCGTGGACCGCGTCGAAAAAGCCCACCAATCTCCTGCTGCCACGTGTCCCCGCGCCTGGTCTATGCACCAGCGCGGGGTTCCGTGGACCGCGCATCGCGCGCCGGCCACTCCTGGGGCGCCACATGTCCCCGCGCCGGGTCCATGCGCCACCCGGCGCTGCTCTGTGGACCGCGCTCAGTAAACCGGCCAATAATAGGCCGCCACGTGGCACCCAGCCGGTCTATGGCCTCCCCCATGCACTAGAATCCACTGAAAACTTCCGGGAGTCCGTTTTTGGGCATCCGGATTCAGAATTAAACAAGCAAATAGCCGTTTTCAAGCGTTTTTCCGTGCTGAATCAAAATCCAACCTCTGTTTGGCCCAAAACATTTTCTAAAATTCGACAAAAGCAGCCGAAGGCCAATCTAGCTATCGATACCTCACCGGGTCCATCTGTGGCATCCCTTGGATGCACTATGGGGCAGACACACCATCAATAGGTGTTTCACAAGTGGATTCATAGGAAAAAGCTACATGGGGTTCTGGGGCCCTGCACTAGGCAGCTGCCAAGCAGCAGCTGCTGCTGCTGTAGCAGGATTTAGCTGCTTATGTAGCTAAATTAGCTGCACAAGCAGCTGCAGGGGCAGCTGCAGCTGCGGCTGCCACAAGCAGTTGCAGGAGCAGCTGCAGGGGCAGCTACTAATTGCAGCTGCCTGGGCAGCAGCTGCTGCCGAGCAGCAGAATTGACAAAAAAAAAAAAAAAGAAGAAGAGGAAAGTAAAGAAAGGAAAAGAAAGAAGGAAAAAATTAAGAAAAAAAAAATATAACTTTAGTAAGAAAAACAAAAGAAGATGGCTATCCTCTCTCTTCTCCAATGAGCAAAATCAACAATTGAGGGGAAATTGCTCAAATTGAGTTTTCTCTTAAATTTTTGGACATTTTGCCCTAGGCTAAAGAGATCAAAATTTCTCTTTGGCCAATATGTCAAGATGGGATTATTTTTCTCCCATTCTTGTAAATTAATCCAAAAAGAGCCTCTTTGGGAGGAAAGTGACCAAATAGAGATTTTTCCCTTTATGTTGTCAAAGGAGTTTCTAGTTTTAAATTTTTATGGAATTGTTAGATTATAAAAGTCATTGCTTCATGATTCTCCTTTTTTTTTTTAGTAAAACCTTGGAGATCGAAAGAGCAAATTTTTGTCTCTTTCAAGAACAAAGAAAAACATCAAGGTGGGGAATTTTAGCGAACGAGGGTGACCTCTCCCCTTTGTCTTTTATTTTTTTTTCCAGAAGCATGTTAGTATAGTTAGGATTGTATGAAGTATGGACAAGTGCATGTGCATATTCTTGAGCTAAGAAACATGGAAATGGATCATTACATGAGTAGAAAAGTAAAGAGTATAAAGTTATGTTGATGGCATACTACATGTTAGCTTGAAAACATTGATGTTATATGATGGGTATATGACCTAGCTAGGAGAAACCTAAATTAAGGTTTATGAGTGGCATTCATCTTAGGACTTCACGAGTGGCTTATGTTTGAGTCAACTAAGGGTGTATATAGAATTAAAGCTTAACTTAGAGTCAAATCTCTAAGAGAAACATAGTATGGTTGAGGTTAAAATACAAAGTGAGTAAAATCCCTAGAGTTGTCATAAGGAGTTGGGTCAATGTACCTTCACTTTAACTTCAACTAGAGCGAGAATGAAAGTAAAAGAATTAAGTCCAAGGGACTTTGGTAACCTTGAGGCACGGACCTAGGGTAAGGAAATGAGTAAATAAAAGATAGGCAAAAAGCTTAAATGAAAAGAGAAAGTGCTAAGGATTTTTGTATTGGCGTATTTCGTGAAGTGTATTGAGTCTTGAAGATTGAAGTTGAAGAATTGTTGATCACATATATCAATCTCAAGAAGAATGAATTCAAAAGGATCAGGTACGTTTAACTAAATAATTTTGGTGATCCGAATACATACTTGTAGTTTAGAAACACTTGGAATATGTTTTATTCAAAAATTGGACATTTTAAGTGTTCAGGATCCGGATCAGGACCATCCAGTCCGGACCCCGAACATGGGTTTGTTCATGCGGAATTCCAGTCCGGAACAGCCTCCTTTGAGTCCAGACCTTGAACTATGTGTTTGCTGAAATCGCATGAACAGTCCGGATCAGACAATTCTAGTCCGGACCCCGAACTGTTTTTTTCAGAAAATTTGCTGGAAAATGATGACAGTCCGGATCACCCAAATCCAGTCCGGACCGCCGTGCGGGAAGAAGTTTGTTAAGTCAGTTTTTGATGCTTATCTCTTTCCAAAGGTTTCTAACCTATAAATAAACCCTAACATTAATCTTTTAGGGTAATCCCGGTAATCCAAAAAAATCGAAGAAAAGAAAATCCACATATAAAGAGAAGAAAGGAAAACAGGATCTAATTTATGTTTCTTCTTCTATATTGATCAATTTGATTCTAGGTTTTTCAAACTCTCTATTTCTTGTAGAATTAAAATTGATGAATACTTAAATGGTAATTTCTTGTCTATCTATGATCTAAGTATTCGGCGGATTATCATCACCAATAAACAAACAACGATTTTCCAAAATCGGCACGTGGATTCGCGTGGCCTTGTGGATTCAAGGTGCTACCGCTCTCGTGGATTCGGAGCGAGGTACGTTCGTGTGATCGAGACGTGCTACATTGGTGAAGACCGTGGATTCGGTTGGACGTCGTGGATTCGGCGTTGGACGCAAATCGTGGATTCGAGGCGCGTTGTGGAGCGAGCGGAGAAGATCTACTCGGAGCGTAAGGAAAAGGTTGAGTCGTAGTGTTACAGTATATCACCTTGTACGTGTTTAATCTTAGTGAATTTCGCCGTGTTATCGGTTCCGTGGTTTTTATCTCCTGTGACTTAGTTTTCCACGTAAAATCTTGCGTTCTTATTTATTTTTCCGCATTGGGTTATTTTTACGCAAAGATTTTTGAGTTTTATTGTTTACACCTATTCACCCTCCATCTAGGTGGTTTTTCTCCTATTTAAATCCTTGGACACATAACCCACAAGTAGTATTAGAGTGGGAATAGGGTTATAAACAATGGTTGAAGGTGGAAACATCAATAGAGCACCGTTCTTCGATAGAACAAATTATGCCTACTGGAAAGTACGCATGAGAGCGTTCTTGATTTCCATCGATGAACGAGTATGGCAATCAATTGAGTTTGGATGGTCATATCCTACTGAGATTATTGTCATTGATGTTCGCACCATCAAACCTAGGTCGAAATGGACCAAGGAAGAGATTGACACTTCTTCTTACAACGGCAAGGGAATTAATGCTTTATTTAATGCTTTGTCACAAACCGAGTTCTCTCGCGTCTCGGCATGTGAGACCACGAAAGAAATCTAGGATACTCTACAAGTTACACATGAGGGTACAAGTTTAGTGAAGATTTAAAAATTGCAGATGCTTACGAGCAAGTTTGACTCTATTTATATGGCAGAAAATGAATCTTTCACAGATTATTATATACGATTGCAAGATATCATGAATACATGTGCTAACTTGAGAGAGAAAATTCCAGAATCAAAAGTTGTAAGAAAGATTTTGAGAACTCTTCCTGAAAGATTTCGCCCTAAGGTTGCAGCCATTGAAACAGTAAAACAGCCGGACGAAATCAAAGTAGAAGAATTAGTTGGTGCACTTCAAACTTATGAAATGACTTTTCCTTCTAACTATTCTTCTGGAAAGCCTTCCTCTTCTTCTAAGTCTTCAGGTTTTGCATTGAAATCAACAAAGGAAGAAGACGCGGATTCATCCTCCTCAGACGCTGATAATAATCTATCAATGGAGGATTTCGAGAAACAACTTGCGCTCTTGACAAGAAAATTTTGCCGAAGCTTTCGAAGGGGAAATTCAAGCAAATCATCATCGTTTGTTAAGTCCAAGAAAGGCAAAGGATTTTCAAGTTCTAAATCAAGAAAGCAAGAAAGTTCTTCAAAGGGCAAGAAGAACATCAAGGGACAAATCCAGTGCTTCAAATGCCGAGGTTTTGGTCATATCTCAACGGAGTGTCCCAACAAGAATCCGTCAAAGAAGAAGGCTATGCAAGCCGTCACATGGTTCCTCTTCTGATGAGTCATCTTCTAGTGATGAGGATAACAACGCCACAGCATTTATTGCGTCCACAACTTCACCTTTCATGTGCTTCTCATTGATTGCATCCGGTTCATTGTCAGTTTCTTCCCAGGATAAACAAGTGACATCGGATAATGAACCGAGCGACTCAGAAAGTGAAGACTTTGCTTTTGCCTACCATAAATTGTTAAAGGATTCTAAGAAATTGGCAAAGCAAAACAAAAGTTTGAGAAGAAGGTTGTGGGATCTTGAAGAACAATCCAAAAAGGCAACTTCTCTCTCAAACGCTCTTGAAGAGGAAAAAGATAATTTGATTAAGATAAACACTTCCTTTTAAGAGAAGAACGAGCATTTCGAGAAGGAACATATCAAATTGGTGGATAAAGCAAATCACTTATTGAAGCTCTACTCCGAGGCTCGACAAGAAAAAATGAAGATGACGAAGACTATAGTCCAACTTAAAGAAGACTTGAAGAGATTTTTATCAGGAAGGAGTAAGTTGGACAAGTTGCTTGGTCTTGGTCAAACGAATTGTTTGGGCCTTGTGCGCAGCAGCTTCAAGAGAATGAAGGTGGGCCTATGAAGTTTAACACTTCGGTCCGGAACAAGAAACTTACTATTACTCCTCAATTGATTGGAGAGGTGTTAGGCATGTCTTCAAGTATGGTCGGGACACACTATTTGAAGGGTTGTCATATGACAAGTTTGGATTGGCGACGAGTTGTGGATGGCATCTGCATGCCGGAAACTCGATCAGCGGGAAACTCGATATTATCAAAAGAGCTTCGTCCAGAATACCAATTTCTCAATTTCATCGTTTGCTACAACTGTAGGGCCCCAGAACCCCATGTAGCTTTTTCCGTGAATCCACTGTGTAAAATACCTATTGATGGTGTGTCTGGCCCATAGGGCATCAAAGGGATGCCAAAGATGGACCCTGTGAGGTATCGATAGCTGGATTGGCCTTCGGCTGCTTTTGCCAAATTTTAGAAAAGGTTTTGGGCCAAACAGAGGTTGGATTTGGATTTAGCGCGGAAAAATGCTTGAAAACGGCTATTTGCTTGTTTAATTCTGAATCAGGATGCTCAAAAACGGACTCCCGGAAGTTTTCAGTGGATTCTAGTGCATGGGGGAGGCCGTAGACCAGCTGGGTGCCACGTGGCGGCCTATTATTGGCCGATTTACTGAGCGCGGCCCACAGAGCAGCGCCGGGTGGCGCATGGACCCGGCGCGGGGACACGTGGCGCCTCAGGAGTGGCCGGCGCGCGATGCGCGGTCCACGGAACCCCGCGCTGGTGCATAGACCGAGCGCGGGGACACGTGGCAGCAGGAGATTGGTGGGCTTTTTAGGCGCAGTCCAAGAAAGTGTGCGCCGGTGCGTCGGGGCGCGTGCGCGCGTGGGGGGCAGGCGGCGCGACCGGCGAGGCGGCGGGACCGGTCGGGGTGTCACGCCCCGGGTGTGAACCAGAACCCGGGCCCGCCAACAGATCCGCCGTGCACACGGAATTTTCCATGTACACGAAGCGCTGGTAACCTGCTCAGATAGATAATATACAATAAAAGAGTATAAATAGAGCTGAACTAATAGAACTAAAAGTAATCTCAAACTAAAATAAACTACAAGCTGACATAAAAGTACAATATACTCCCAGCTCACCATAAATATACAACCAGCTGGCTAAAGCCAGTCCCAAAAGTAAACTAATATAGTTTAAGATACAAAAGAGGTACAATAAAAGTCCAGCTACTTTCACAGTCGGGGTAGATGATCTAGCTAGTCCGCGATCCTCTTACCTCGATCCGCCGCTGAAGGCCCAGCAGCTCCCACAGACCGACTCTGCAAAACACAGGGGAAAAGGACAGAAAACAACAATGGGGGTGAGAACTACTAGATAAACCAGTAGCCTCCCCTAGTGGGTAAAACCTCAAATGCTAACAAACCCACTAGGACTATAAGAGGCAAAAAGGAAAGAACAGTGGTATGCAATGAAGACTGCTGAAAAAGGAAACTACCACTATTATGCCTCTAAATGCAGTGCCAAAAGATAACTGTATATATGCAACTGTAAAGCTAACTGCCCAAAAAAACCTAATCAAAGGGCCAGGAAATACTGGCACTGCCTGCTCTGTCATCACTCGCAACTCATCAAGGTGCCCGGCGCTCGGTACGGTGTAAAGCCTACTCCGGAGTGGCACTCGAGGGGAGCGACCCACACGAGTAAAGTATCCCTGTATCAAGTATCTCTGTAACCAATGTCTCATAATAGCAGGACTGGATCAAGACTATGCTCAAAGTGGGAAACTCCATCCACTAATGCAATCCCGATCCCCAATCTGATGTGATAATGACATCCGGTCAACCGCCCAAAATCCACGGTTGCCGTTGAACCCATAAATCCCAATCTGATAAAATAAAAGCATATGGCCAACCGCCTAACATCCGCGGTTGCCACTAAGCCCCACAATCCCCAAGACGAGTCTAAACTACCCCAGACTCGAGGTCCAGACTGCACTATCCCAAAATCCCAATCAGTCTCGAGCATCATGCATCGATATAGAAGAAGAACGATAACACATGTTTTCTCCTAAGTCAAGTCCAATAATATAGTGCAGCAGTAAACAATGGCCTAACTAGGTGACCAGGTAAGCATGCAATTGTCCTTTTAAAAAGCTTTAGAAAAGTGGCAAGGTTTATTGCAAAGAATTATTTTAAAACATTAGTGTGATACTTATTTGCATGCGGGGTTACGATATAGCAATCGTCCAACATTATTGTCCCAATTTATCACATAAAGATTTTCAATTAAGTTAGGGGGCATTGCAACAGGTTCACATACTAATAGCTAGTTGTCACATATAAAATTGGGGAACTCTAATACTCCTAGTGAGCATGTCAACAAAGAGGGAAACACAACCGCCCACCTCGAAAAGCGTGTACAACACACCAAGAAAATACCCGCTGTCCTCTAAGCACACCGTCAGCTGAAACAGTATCCTACAACATCACATAAGTGTACACGATGTAAAAACTACAAGTCTCAAAACAGATTTTGTTGTTTTTATAATCAGCACGCAAAATGAGGAATTTCACCTCTGTCCTGAGCTCCAAAAATCCTAGAAAAATCACGGTTGCGTTCCTCGCGAAAAGTAGCCCAAAATCAACTCTTGAATTGCCTCGATCTGATATTCCTACGCCAAGAAACAATTCGTCGAAGTTGCCGCTGTCCAAAAACCCAAACAGCAAAAGAGGGGGTCAAAACACCTCGGGAATCATGCCAAGGAATCGGAATCCAGAGAAACCACCAACACGGAAAACGAAGCCCTACCTCTTAGGAACACACCGGCGAAGAAATCGTCAAAAAAGGACTCCTGTACTGCGCAGGGGACTCCTCGGACTGAAATGCGACGATAACGGGCCAAGATTGGGGAAAAAACGAGGCACACTGTAAAATCCGGATCGCCGCTGTCGAACTTCCAGAAAATCTGGGAACGCACCACGAGGTAGAAAATAAGGAGATGAAAAACTTCTCTTTAATGGTCTCTCTCTGATTCTCTCTCTATCTCTCGAAAAAGCAGAAAAAGAGAAGGGAGGGAGGCCTTTATATAGGCCCATTAGAACAATTGGGAAAATTCCCAATATGTCCCCAGTTTGGGGCTGCTACAGTGCGGCCCGGCCACTTTCGGGCGGCTACAGTGCGGCCCGGCCCAAGAATTTCTGGGCGCGCACAGTGCGGCCCAGCCCAGCCCAACTCGCGCACGGGATCCCGCCGCGTCCAACCGGCCGTCCGACCCGGCCCAGGGCCCGACACGTGTCCGCCAAACAGGCGGCAGCCGTGCGGGCCCAACGGGGAAGCGCCACGCGTCCCCCGTGATTAGCGGCGCGGTGGGCGCGCCCGCCAATGGTGCGGCGACACGTGTCGCCGCGTGCGTCGCTCCGCCCGACACGGCGCCGGTCGGCCGGTGCGCCGCCCACGTGCGCGTACGGCCGCCGCCGCGCGGTGCTTCGTGCGCCACGCACACATGGGCCGGCCAATCCGGGGCCGCCACGTGGCGCGCCCCAGTCCACCGTGCACCGCGCACGCTCCACACCTGCCCGGCCTGCCCGAGCTGCCCGCGCCTGCCCCCGCGCGCCGAGCGCACTGCACCGGGCCAACCGCGTGCCGCCACGTGGCCCGCCGGTCCACCGTGCACCGGCGGCCCCTTTCCGTGGACCGAGAGTGGCGCGCCGGCCCAATAAGAGGCTGCCACGTGTCCCCGGCCGGTCCACAGCTCCCCCCGTGCACCATTTTGGGCAGAAAACTTCCGGGGGTCCGTTTTTGGGCATCCGGACTCCAAAATAAATAAGTAAATAGCCGTTTTCAAGCGTTTTTCCGCGCTGAATCCAAATACGGCCTCCGTTTGGCCCAAAGCCTTCTCTAAAATTCGGCAAATACCGCCGAAGGCCAAACCAACAGTAAATACCACACTGTGTCCATCCGTAGCATCCCTTTGATGCACTGTGGGCCTAATACACCAATGATAGGTGTTTCACACCAAGGATTCACGGGAAAAACTATACGGAATCCTGGACCACTACATCCTCCCCCACTAACAAAAGTTTCGTCCTCGAAACGAAAATCATACCTCAATCCTGAGCCTCGAATAGGTAGGGGTAGGCGTCCATCATCTCTGACTCGAGCTCCCACGTCGCCTCGCGCTCATCATGATAGCTCCAAAGGACCTTCACATAGGGAATGGCCCGACTGCGCAATTCTCGCACCTCTCGATCCAGAATCCGCAGTGGGCGCTCCTCATATCTCAAATCCTCGCTGATCTCGAGAGGCGCAAAGTCGATGACGTGCGATGGGTCGAAGACGTACCTCCTCAGAGTAGAAACATGGAACACATCATGGACACCAGCAAGTCTCGGGGGAAGTGCAAGTCGGTAAGCAACTGGCCCGATACGCTCCAATACCTCAAAGGGTCCAATGTATCGGGGACTGAGTTTCCCGCGAATGCCAAACCTCCTTATCCCTTTGGACGGCGAGACTTTCAGAAATACATGATCTCCCACCTGAAACTCTAAGTCTCGTCGCCGAACATCAGCATAGCTCCTCTGTCGACTCTGAGCGATCTGAAGGTGCTGTCGAATCACTCTGACCTTTTCTTCTGCCTCTAGCAACAAATCTGGTCCCAGAGTCCTTCTCTTCCCCACATCACTCCAATATAGCGGTGATCGACATTTACGTCCGTACAACGCTTCAAACGGAGCCATTTGGATGCTCGCTTGAAAGCTGTTGTTGTACGCAAACTCAGCCAATGATAAGTGTCGAATCCATCCACCGCCAAAATCTAGGACACAAGCCCTCAGCATATCCTCAAGGATCTGAATCGTCCGCTCTGACTGTCCATCAGTCTGTGGGTGGAAAGCTGTACTGAATCTGAGCTGAGTCCCCAAGGTAGTCTGTAAACTCCTCCAGAATTGCGAAGCAAACCTCGGGTCTCTATCTGATACTATGGAAGCTGGCACCCCATGTAACCTCACTATCTCGTCCAAGTATAACTGGGCTAGTCGCTCGAGTGGCCAAGTAGTCTGTATAGGCAAAAAGTGCGCTGACTTGGTAAGTCGATCCACCACTACCCAGATAGCATCTGCACCTCCTTGTGCCCTCGGTAATCCGACCACAAAATCCATCGTAATGTGGTCCCATTTCCACTCGGGAATTGGAAGACTTTGTAACTTGCCAGCTGGCACTCGATGCTCAGCTTTTACCTGCTGACAAGTTAAACACTGAGACACAAACCTCCCAATATCCCTTTTCATGCCATTCCACCAGAAGTGTGCCTTGAGGTCCTTATACATCTTAGTCCCCCCAGGATGAAGGGTGTAAGGTGTATAATGGGCCTCTCTCAATATCTGCTCTCTGATCTCAGCATCCACTGGCACACATGCTCGGTCTCTGTACCTCAGTACTCCCGCAGCATCAACTGAAAAATCCCCTGATCGATCACTCGGAATCTGATCTCTAATCCTGGTCAAATAGGGGTCCTCACTCTGTCTCTCTCGGATCCTCTCCAGCAGAGTGGGCTGCACGACCAAAGACATCAGTCTAGCAGAGACCCCAGGGGATACAACCTCTATCTCGAGCCGTCTCAACTCCTCTAACAGTGGCGCCTGATTTGTAATCAATATGGACAAACTCTGCACCGCTCTCCTACTCAAGGCATCTGCAACCACGTTGGCCTTTCCTGGATGGTAAAGGATATCCACATCGTAATCCTTCAGTAGCTCTAACCATCTGCGCTGCCTCAAATTCAGTTCCTTCTGCGTGAACAGGTACTTTAGGCTCTTGTGGTCGGTGTAAATCTCACAGTTTTTCCCATATAGGTAATGTGACACCCCCGGAATTTGGATTAGTCCTCTATATAAATGATATAATAGGACTAAATCTCTAACCCGGCTATAGCATTTTGGATAGTAGCAAGATCCAAGAGGAACATGAGAGTTAAGCGTGCTAGAGCTAGAGTAGTTCTAGGATGGGTGACCCCCTGGGAAGTGGGGCGTCACAGTTGGTATCAGAGCCATTCACCAGCCGGAAATGTGAGATGAGTCTCGGCTGAGCCAGGGTTATATAGCGGGTAGAGCGAGGCTCCCCGGCTAATGACCGTTGTGAGTGGAGTGCAGCTCCTCACAAGGTCGGCTAAGGCTAGCGAGACGAGTCTCACATCGCCTGGTGCTTGTGAGTGTGCTTGAGCCTGACGTGGACGTCAGGGCTTAAAGGGGGGAAGAATGTGACACCCCCGGAATTTGGATTAGTCCTCTATATAAATGATATAATAGGACTAAATCTCTAACCCGGCTATAGCATTTTGGATAGTAGCAAGATCCAAGAGAACATGAGAGTTAAGCGTGCTAGAGCTAGAGTAGTTCTAGGATGGGTGACCCCCTGGGAAGTGGGGCGTCACAGGTAATGGCGCCAAAGCTTCAGTGCAAACACCACGGCAGCAAGCTCCAAGTCATGGGTAGGGTAATTCTTCTCGTAATCCTTAAGCTGTCTCGATGCATAAGCAATTACCCTCCCTTCCTGCATCAGCACGCATCCAAGTCCACTGTGCGATGCATCACTGTAGATCACATATCCTTTTCCCATAACAGGGAGGGAAAGGATAGGAGCGGTCATTAATCTATCCTTTAGCTCCTCAAAGCTCCTCTGGCAGTCCTCACTCCAGATAAACTTAACTCCTTTACGCGTCAACCGAGTGAGGGGTGTGGAAAGCTTCGCAAAGCCTTCCACAAACCGACGATAATAACCGGCTAAACCCATGAAGCTGCGCACCTCAGATACAGTCGTCGGTCGGGGCCAATCACGAACTGCCTCAATCTTCGCCGGGTCTACAGCCACACCAGCGGCGGAAATCACATGGCCCAAGAAAGCTACCTCCCGAAGCCAAAACTCGCACTTTGCCAGCTTGGCATACAACTTCTTATCTCGTAGAAGTTGTAGCACAGTCCTCAAGTGCTCCTCATGCTCGGCCTCGCTTCGGGAGTAAATAAGGATATCATCAATGAACACCACCACAAAACGATCCAGAAAGGGCCGAAATATCCTGTTCATCAAGTCCATAAAGGCGGCAGGGGCATTAGTCAATCCAAACGGCATAACTGTAAACTCATAATGCCCATACCGTGATCTGAAAGCAGTCTTAGGAATATCCTCGGCCTTCACCTTCAATTGGTGATAACCAGACTGTAGATCAATCTTGGAAAATACACAAGACCCTTGCAGCTGATCAAAGAGATCGTCGATGCGCGGCAAAGGGTACTTGTTCTTAATGGTCACTTTATTCAATTCCCTATAATCCACACACAGCCGAAGTGACCCATCCTTCTTCTTCACGAATAGCACCGGCGCTCCCCAAGGCGACACACTTGGTCTAATAAAGCCCTTATCCATCAGATCTTGCAGCTGTGCTTTAAGCTCTCGCAGCTCAGCCGGTGCCATCCGATAAGGAGCCTTAGAGATTGGCGCAGTTCCTGGAACTACGTCAATCACAAACTCAATCTCTCTGTCTGGCGGCATACGAGTCAGCTCAGGTGGAAAAACATCCGGAAACTCGCGGGCAATAGGAATATCCCCGAGTCCCGGTGCCGCCGTAGGCCCCTCAACAACACTAGCCAAAAAGGCTACACATCCTCGATGAATCATCCGCCTCGCTCGGGAAGTCGAAACCATAGAGGCAAAGAAAGCACTCTGACATCCCCGTTATACAAACATCTCCTGGCCTGGCTCTCTAAAAGTGACAGTCCTCTCGGTACAGTCAATAGTCGCGAAATACCGAGCCAGCCAGTCCATCCCGAGAACCACATCAAAGTCCCTCAGCTGTCTCAAGACCAACAGGTCTGCTGGCATAATCCAGGACTCGATCTGCATCGGGCAGGACCAACAACACTCCTCCACGTGCAAAGTGTGATCGGGAATCTGAACCTCTCGTGCACGTGGCAAAAGTCCTACCTCTAACCCATGTAATGATGCAAAAGATCTACTAATGAAAGAATGCGATGCTCCAGTATCAAATAAAGTACGAGTCCTAATGCCAGAGAGTAAGGTGATACCTGCCACCACATGGTTTGCTGCTGAAGAATCCTCTACCTGAGCAGCATACACGCGCCCACTCTGAGCTGGAGGGCGATAATCAGTAGGATGGGAAGAAGAGGGCCTGCTCGCTGGAGCATAAGGCCGCTGAGCCGTCGACCGCTGCTGTGATGATGATGGGGCAGATATTGAAGAAGGGGCGGCTGAGGTCGAAAAGGGGCACGAAGCTCGAATGTGCCCTAGCTGCCCACACGCGTAGCAGCGACCCCACCGCTGGTCGCAGGTGCCGGAGAAGTGCGGACCTCCACAAAAGATACAACTACTGGGAGCCCGTGACTGTCGGGATTGCTGCTGCTGAGACTGCCGCTGTCGCTGTGTCTGCGATCCACGCTGCGATGACTGCGATCTCCGCTGCTGCTGCTGCTGCTGCTGGGGCCTCTGGGATCCACCAGGCCCTCGCCGCTCGGACCGCCCTTGGCTGGAAAACTGTGGCTGAGGCGGTCGTGGCGGCCTCCACGAACTAGCCTGTCCCCCAGCCACCGGTGCTGGTCGCTTCGCCCCCGGGATCACTTCGGGAGCTGGAGATACTTCATCCATCACTACCTCCCCGCACTCTACATATAGCGCCTGCTCCATCGAGGCCTCCAAGGTCTGCAACCTGCGTGAACGAACCAGCTGAAAAATATCCCGGCGCAACCCTCGCTCAAACATGTAAATCCTGTGCGCCTCATCTCGAGCTACATGTGGTACACATGCCAGCAACTGATTGAAATCCACAATATACTCATGCACTGGACGATCGCCCTGTCGAAGATTCTTCAACTGCTCCTCCAGCCTCTGTCGGACGCTCTCTGGGAAGAAGGCCCCAAGAAGAAGACTGCGGAACTCCGCCCAGGACAAGAGATGAGCCCCAGGCGGACTAGCCGGTCGCACATGCCGCCACCAAGCCTCGGCGTTGCGCTCCAAGAAGTTCGTCGCCAAAAGCACCTGGTACCGCTCCTCAATAAACAGCGTCTCAAAGCGTCGCTCCATCGCCGTGATCCACGACTCTGCCTCCCACGGCTCGGTACTCTGCCCCGAGAAACGGGGCGGGTCAAACTGGCGGAACCTCATCAATAAATCAACCATCTCCCGCTGCTCAGCCGGGGTCAGCGGTCCCATCAATCCAGAGGGCTGTCCCCCAGTGCCCCGAGCAATAGAGGATGCTGGGGTCACTGGTACAGCCGGAGGAGCCACAACAGGGGAAGATGGTACGGGAGAACTCTCCGGGGGTGCTACTGCTGGCTGCACCCTTTGCTCTAACAGCTGTGTCAGCCGACCCATGGCCTCCTCCTGACGCCTAACAACCTCTGCCATCTGGGCCATCTGTGCCTGTAGCTCCTGCACCTCGCTCTGCTGGCCCTGCCCGGACTCCTGCTGCTCGGGCTCCGAGGAAGAAGGCTGCGAACGCGTCATCATCCTGCGTCGCGGTGGCATCCTGCCACGAGAAACCACAATCAGAATCAGAACCCCACACGACCCAATCAAGCGAAAGTCAAAGACATCCCCCTATTTCTGCGGCTTTATGTTGTCTGCAGCCAACATAACTGTCCACCAGAAATTGGGTATGTCGATCCCTCTTCACTCACTGGAAGAGTCCAATAAATAAATCGACGACTTTCGCAAAGTGTCTCGCCTCTCGCGCCCTATCATCCTAGGGTCTGCCAAAAGCCTAGGGTTTCCTAAGTCCCAACTGACCTATCCCTAAGCTCTGATACCAACTTAATCTGTCACGCCCCGGGTGTGAACCAGAACCCGGGCCCGCCAACAGATCCGCCGTGCACACGGAATTTTCCATGTACACGAAGCGCTGGTAACCTGCTCAGATAGATAATATACAATAAAAGAGCATAAACAGAGCTGAACTAATAGAACTAAAAGTAATCTCAGACTGAAATAAACTACAAGCTGACATAAAAGTACAATATACTCCCAGCTCACCATAAATATACAACCAGCTGGCTAAAGCCAGTCCCAAAAGTAAACTAATGTAGTCTGAGATACAAAAGGGGTACAATAAAAGTCCAGCTACTTTCACAGTCGGGGTAGATGATCTAGCTAGTCCGCAATCCTCTTACCTCGATCCGCCGCTGAAGGCCCAGCAGCTCCCACAGACGACTCTGCAAAACACAGGGGAAAAGGACAGAAAACAACAATGGGGGTGAGAACTACTAGATAAACCAGTAGCCTCCCCTAGTGGGTAAAACCTCAAATGCTGACAAACCCACTAGGACTATAAGAGGCAAAAAGGAAAGAACAGTGGTATGCAATGAAGACTGCTGAAAAAAGAAACTACCACTACTATGCCTCTAAATGCAGTGCCAAAAGATAACTGTATATATGCAACTGTAAAGCTAACTGCCCAAAGAAACCCAATCAAAGGGCCAGGAAATACTGGCACTGCCTGCTCTGTCATCACTCGCAACTCATCAAGGTGCCCGGCGCTCGGCACGGTGTAAAGCCTACTCCGGAGTGGCACTCGAGGGGAGCGACCCACACGAGTAAAGTATCCCTGTATCAAGTATCTCTGTAACCAATGTCTCATAATAGCAGGACTGGATCAAGACTATGCTCAAAGTGGGAAACTCCATCCACTAATGCAATCCCGATCCCCAATCTGATGTGATAATGACATCCGGTCAACCGCCCAAAATCCACGGTCGCCGTTGAACCCATAAATCCCAATCTGATAAAATAAAAGCATCTGGCCAACCGCCTAACATCCGCGGTTGCCACTAAGCCCCACAATCCCCAAGACGAGTCTAAACTACCCCAGACTCGAGGTCCAGACTGCACTATCCCAAAATCCCAATCAGTCTCGAGCATCATGCATCGATATAGAAGAAGAACGATAACACATGTTTTCTCCTAAGTCAAGTCCAATAATATAGTGCAGCAGTAAACAATGGCCTAACTAGGTGACCAGGTAAGCATGCAATTGTCCTTTTAAAAAGCTTTAGAAAAGTGGCAAGGTTTATTGCAAAGAATTATTTTAAAACATTAGTGTGATACTTATTTGCATGCGGGGTTACGATATAGCAATCGTCCAACATTATTGTCCCAATTTATCACATAAAGATTTTCAATTAAGTTAGGGGGCATTGCAACAGGTTCACATACTAATAGCTAGTTGTCACATATAAAATTGGGGAACTCTAATACTCCTAGTGAGCATGTCAACAAAGAGGGAAACACAACCGCCCACCTCGAAAAGCGTGTACAACACACCAAGAAAATACCCGCTGTCCTCTAAGCACACCGTCAGCTGAAACAGTATCCTACAACATCACATAAGTGTACACGATGTAAAAACTACAAGTCTCAAAACAGATTTTGCTGTTTTTATAATCAGCACGCAAAACGAGGAATTTCACCTCTGTCCTGAGCTCCAAAAATCCCAAAAAAATCACGGTTGCGTTCCTCGCGAAAAGTAGCCCAAAATCAACTCTTGAATCGCCTCGATCTGATATTCCTACGCCAAGAAACAATTCGTCGAAGTTGCCGCTGTCCAAAAACCCAAACAGCAAAAGAGGGGGTCAAAACACCTCGGGAATCGTGCCAAGGAATCGAAATCCAGAGAAACCACCAACACAGAAAACGAAGACCTACCTCTTAGGAACACACTGGCGAAGAAATCGTCGAAAAAGGACTCTTGTACTGCGCAGGGGACTCCTCGGACTGAAATGCGACGATAACGGGCCAAGATTGGGGAAAAAACGAGGCACACTGTAAAATCCGGATCGCCTCTGTCGAACTTCCAAAAAATCTGGGAACGCACCACGAGGTAGAAAATAAGGAGATGAAAAACTTCTCTTCAATGGTCTCTCTCTGATTCTCTCTCTATCTCTCGGAAAAGCAGAAAAAGAGAAGGGAGGGAGGCCTTTATATAGGCCCATTAGAACAATTGGGAAAATTCCCAATATGTCCCCAGTTTGGGGCTGCTACAGTGCGGCCCGGCCACTTTCGGGCGTCTACAGTGCGGCCCGGCCCAAGAATTTCCGGGCGCGCACAGTGCGGCCCAGCCCAGCCCAACTCGCGCACGGGATCCCGCCGCGTCCAACCGGCCGTCCGACCCGGCCCAGGGCCCGACACGTGTCCGCCAAACAGGCGGCAGCCGTGCGGGCCCAACGGGGAAGCGCCACGCGTCCCCCGTGATTAGCGGCGCGGTGGGCGCGCCCGCCAATGGTGCGGCGACACGTGTCGCCGCGTGCGCCGCTCCGCCCGACATGGCGCCGGTCGGCCGGTGCGCCGCCCATGTGCGCGTACGGCCGCCGCCGCGCGGTGCTGCGTGCGCCACACGCACATGGGCCGGCCAATCCGGGGTCGCCACGTGGCGCGCCCCGGTCCACCGTGCACCGCGCACGCTCCACACCTGCCCGGCCTGCCCGAGCTGCCCGCGCCTTCCCCCGCGCGCCGAGCGCACTGCACCGGGCCAACCGCGTGCCGCCACGTGGCCCGCCGGTCCACCGTGCACCGGCGGCCCCTTTCCGTGGACCGAGAGTGGCGCGCCGGCCCAATAAGAGCCTGCCACGTGTCCCCGGCCGGTCCACAGCTCCCCCCTGCACCATTTTGCGCAGAAAACTTCCGGGGGTCCGTTTTTGGGCATCCGGACTCCAAAATAAATAAGTAAATAGCCGTTTTCAAGCGTTTTTTCCGCGCTGAATCCAAATATGGCCTCGGTTTGGCCCAAAGCCTTCTCTAAAATTTGGCAAATACCGCCGAAGGCCAAACCAACAGTAAATACCACACTGTGTCCATCCGTAGCATCCCTTTGATGCACTGTGGGCCTAATACACCAATGATAGGTGTTTCACACCAAGGATTCACGGGAAAAACTATACGGAATCCTGGACCACTACAGGCGGGTTCCCCGGGCGGGCCACGTGGCGCCCACCCATTGGCGGGTGCCACCCACCCGCGTTGACGAGTTCGCGCCACGTGGAGGCGTCCGAAGAGTGTTGCACACGCTGTTCCCTGTTTGGGACACGTGTCACTCGCAGGCGGTTTCGGGCGCTGGTCGGACGGGGTGGCGGCGCGGCTTTCGTGCGACTTTCGGATTCGGGCGCCCGAAAAGGTGTGCCCGAATCCGGAAAAAGTGCACTTTGGGCTTGGGCCTATAAATAGGCCCCTTGGGCCTTCTTTTGTGAGCTTCCTGGACCTTTTCACAGAGAGAGCTCTTTAGAGCTTTTGTTCACCCATTTGTTCTACACTTTGTGGTGGAGTTCCAGGATTTTTGGTGGCACGCACTTCGAGATTTTATTTTCCCGGCGCTTTGCGACGCACCTTCTTTATTTGCCCTTTTCGTCGTGTTTTGGTCCGAGGACTCCCCTGGGCTACCTCAAAAGAATTTTTGGGTGATTCTTGCGCCCCCATTTTCACGACAGGTAGGGCTTCGACTTTTGTATTTTCAGCTTCCCCGTATTTTGAGGTTTTCTTGGACTTTTTGGATCATTTCTGTGACTCCTATTTCTGTGATGGATTATGGACAGCACCGGGGTTTTTGTGGATTTTCTCCGCAATCGAGAGTCGGAAAAAGGAGTGCAAATACTCGATTTATATCTACGTGTCGCAAGGAACATCATCGTATTTTTCCTGGATTTTTCTGAGTTTTCTCCGAAGGTGAAAATCTCACTTTTTCAGGGCAAAGTTCTACAGATTTTGTATTTGGGATTTTTGAGGTGGTCACCTTGTCGATTTTGTATCTTGACCTACAAAACTCGGTTTGGGACGTGCAGGTACTTGTTTCGAAGGGCTCGACGCGATGATTGCAGCGATATTTTTGTTGGATTTTTCGGATTCACTCCTATAGGTGAAAATAGAGCCTCTTCTTGACTGATTTTGGACAACGGTTGATTGTGGGATTGTATGTTTAATCGGGCACCGGTTGGTATTTTTGCAGTAGTTCACTGTTTTGGAGGTTTGCGGGGATTGAGGATCCTGGACAGCGGGGAATCTCTTATTGTCGTTGTTCATGCTTTTCGAGGTGGGTGGTTGTTGTATCCCTCTCTTTTGGTATGCTCACTAGGAACATCAGAATATCCCGATGTTAGAAAATGTTGAACAAAATATTGATAAACCTTGCATGCAAAAAGGGACCAAATAATTGATAGCCTATCCATGTAATTAAGACATTGGTATTTGAACATGATCATTATACCATAATCACTCCTGTTAAAGTATTTATTTATCTGGAACAGCATGATCAGTTGTATGTTAGTACTTAGTGATTATGCAAATAGGGATCATCACTTTGAGACATTAGTGTTGGAGCTCGTTGCTATATCATAACTATTCATGTGAATAGATTAGTATATTGGGACATTACAATTTATTATATGTGAGCGCACTGGTGGACGCTTTTCCTTCTATTCTAGATGAGGACATTTGCATGCTTGTACGGACATCTAGATAGGCCACTATTTACTGCTACACTATCATTGGGATTTGACTTAGGAGAAACCATATTGTCACCTCTTCTCCTTTCATTGTGATACTTGTGGTATTGGTCGGGTTGAGCAGGGTTGTAGGATAGTGTAGCCGGGTTTGTTGAGTGGGTTTGTCTTACCAGATTGTGGTTGTGGGTTATTGCGGCGACCGCGGACATTGGGCGGTTGACCGGATGTTTATTTGTGCATCAGATTGGGGATAGGATTCCTCTAGTGGATGGAGTTTCCCACTTATTGAGTATTAGTGCATTAGATTGGGGGATCGAGTTTTCTTTAGTGGATGGGTTTTTCCCACTTTGATCATAGTCGTGATCCAGTCCTGCTATATAGTGATACTTGTTACAGTGATACTTTACTCGTGTGGGTCGCTCCCCTCGAGTGCCACTCCAGAGTGTGCGACCGGACGGATCGAGGCCGGTCTGTTACTTACTTTAGTGTGCGATTGGACGGGTCGAGGCCGATCTGTTACTTACTTTGGGATGCGACCGTACCGGTCCGAAGTCGGTCTGTATCCCGCGATTGAGTTCTTGAGTTCGACAGCAGAGCAGGCAGTGCCTGTGGTGTCCCGGAATCCCCGTGCGACTTGACGGTGTGTTTGGCGGCGAGGAAACACCTATTTTTGGTGTATCGAGTCCGTTGTGCGTCGAATGGATGCCGAAAACGGACTCAGCGCTCGAAAGCAGTCGAAGTGGTGTCTCAGTGGTGTTTGTGCGCAATTTGGACACAAGTGATGGACTTCGGGCTTAAAAAGGGATCACGTGGGAATTGGAGGACCCGTCGAGTGTTTTGAGGTGGTTTCGCGCAACACAGATGTCAAAATTGGACTCAGGGCGAAGTTTGGATAAAAGATCACCTCTCCGGATGCCTTCGGCAATTTTTTAGAGTTGGAATTTGGCCAATCGGACATCGGATTTGGAATCAGCGCGCGAAAATGATGAATTTGGACTATTTACTTGCTATTTTCGGAGCCCGGATGACGCGCGCATTTTTCGAGGTGCGTGCGCGAATCTCGAGATGGCGCGCGGATCCCGAGGTGCGGTGCGAGGCGTACTGCGCGAGGGGCGCAGCTGGCGCGTTGGGAAAACGCGCCAGCCTACGCGGGGCAGCGCGGGGGCCGCCACGTGGCAGGCCCTCATTTGCGCCTGCGCGGGCGCGGGGGGGGGGGGGGGGGGGGGGGGGGCGGGGCGCGCGCCCGTGTGGCGCGCCGGGTGTCCCGCGCCTGTGTGGCGCGGTGTAACGCGCGCCCGTGTGGCGCGCGGGCTGCCGCGCCCGCGTGGCGCGCGGGACGCGCGCCGCGTGGCGCAGGGGGCGCTCGCCAGGACCTGGTGCGCCCGCCCTTGTGAGGTGGACCGCAAGGTGGCGGGCTCCCATTGGGGGGCCCGTGGACCGGGTCTACCTCTCCCCTCCTCCTCCTTCTTTCTTCTTTTCTTTCTTCTCCACCCGAGCACCTTTTCTCCTCTCTTCTTCTTCATTTTCTTCTCCAACCGAGCGCGAGAGAGAGTGAGGGAGGGGATTTCGTGGGGTGCGGCGGTGCCCCGTGGACCTCGCGGAGCGCGCAAGGTGTTCCAAGAGGCCGGTTGGGCGGCGCGACGCTGTCGAGGTAGGTCCCGCATGTTGTATTTGCGGTGTTTTTGGCACAGTTTTGAGGGCTCCTTTTGGACTTTGGTTTTGACCCCTTGCTCTTATGCGTGTTAGGACCGTGTTTTACTGCACCGTTTTGCGTGCGGACTCCGGCAGCGTGCTCCGTTTTGCGTGCGGACTTTGTTTTGCATGCGGATTCCGGCATCGTGGTCCGTTTTGCGTGCGGACTCCATTTTGCTTGCAGATTTCGGCACCTTGCTCCGTTTTGCGTGCGAACTCTATTTTGCATGCGAGTTCTGGCACCGTGCTCCGTTTTGCGTGCGGACTTCGGCGGCGTGCTCCGTTTTGCGTGCGGACTCCGTTTTGCATGCGGACTCCGGCAGCGGGCATCGTTTTGCGTGCGGATCACGTGGAGGCAAGGTAATCGCGCGAAGCCCAATTGCAAGTGTCTACGAGCAATTGGTGGTGAACCGAGGTGGGTTGGTTTTTCTCTCCAAGTCTGCGGACTTCTTTCTAATTCTATTATGATAGGATTTTGCATGCTAGTTTAAGTGTTTCATTGAAACTTTGACTAGCACCCCCGTCATTTGTTGCATGTGTTTAACCAGACCAATAGAGAACCTTAATCTGGGCTAGGTTCTTTTATTCTTTAGACATCCCACACATTGCATTTCTTCGGACATAGAGTTCCTTGCCCAGGTAGGGGGCCGAGTGGTCAGGGTATTGTGGGACGGGTGTTGCACTCGGGCCTGGGGGCTGAGTGGGGTCTGGTGGCTGTGTTAGGCCAGTGTTAGTATTTTGGAAACCGTTTTGGGTAAACGGTGGTCCCGGGTCTTTGGTCTTTTCTCCGTTTTACTCGTCACCACCATGTTGTGATCGTGGTGCACGTGTGTTATCAGGACCTTGAACCCAGAACGTTTTTGGACACTCATGATTTTAGTAAACCAGTATTTTCCTTTAGAATTTCTAGGGGTCGTCGGAGCCTGTTCTTGTTTGATTGGGCGTCGGCATCAACCCTTGGAAGTTCGGAAAATAAACTTATTTTTAACTGATTTTTCAAGAACTAAAATCTATAAAAGTTGGTTTTTCTTAATTCAAGACGATTTTCAAAAAAGGGGCAATTTTATCCTCACCCCAAGGGGGTTGAGTGGAAATGATATTTTATAATAAAGGTCATCTTTTCTCCTAAATTTCCTCACTCGACTGGGGTGAGTGATCTGGGTTCTAAGGGTTGATTCATTCCTGGGTCGAAAACAACGGGAGGCTACGCCTATAGCCTGTTCTTGTTTGATTGGGGTCGTAGGTATTAGTTTCCCGGGGTTTTCGGACCCTTCGCGGTTCTGGCTGTTGAGCATCTCCAGTCCGTGAGTTTGGTGTGTTGTGTTGGTTTCCCACTTTAACCGAGAGGGGCCGAATCCCTGAACGGTAAAGGTTCGAGAACTTCGATAGGCTGAGCCTAGAGTCTGCTCTTGTTTGATTAGGGTTCTAGGCACCGGCCTAACGGGATTCTCGGACCTTTGCTGCGTCAGTCGGTTCTTCTCGCCTATGAGTGGGGTGTCTTTTAGGGAGCCGTTTGGATTGACGGCGGTCCCAGCTGTGTTGTATCTTCTGTTAGTGGGTTAGTGTTGTGAGATTGAGTCGTGGAGGGTTCTCCGACTGAGTGATGGTTTTTGGGTATTCGAGTTACCGATCTGTTTGATCGTGGATTATAGCCTGCATATGCCGCTTGTTGAGACAGATGAGATACTTGAGCTCGTTGGGGTCGCTCCCCTCAAGTTACGCCCCGGGTGCGTGTTGATGATGAGATGATGGTGCGCCTAGTTCATATACTAGTGGCCGCTTGATACCCCTGGCCGAGTCACCATGGGGTCATTTTGCGTGAGATTGAGATAGTCCGATGGGACGCCCTGGTTGATACACTAGGGGGCGCAGGCTTGACTGGACCCTATGTGGCAGTCACTGAGATTTGGGTTACTGTGAGTCAGTGGTTGCATAGCATGTGTCTTAGTAATCTTTTCATTGAGCATAGTACTTATGACATATTAGCAGTATCGAGTGGATGCATACCATCATCTGTGTTTTTTCCCTTGAGCATAGTAGATGGAGGCATGATAGCTGTAGATACTTTTCCAGCTTTGTTTTTTTATCACAGTCTTTTTCTGTTATCTTATGCCTCTAGTAGACTTAGTGGGCAGACCGTGAGTCTTGGAGACGGTACCCACTGAGAACTACTGTAGGATGTAGTTCTCACACTCTCTGTCGGTGACAGGTTGCTGAGGCTTTTTCTTCCGTTCCTGCCCGAGCTGGCTTGACGGACCGAGGACAGGGAGTCGCGAGATAGTTCCTTACCAGCATAGTTCCTTTAGAGTGAGGTAGATGTACCATCCCAGACTGTGGGATTCTCTGGTTATTGTTATATTTCTAGTTTTTAGTTATCTCCCTTTTTGGATTCGTAGATGTTGTATAGGTGGATTTTTATTTGTATCTGACCTTGTATTATTCAGGTATTTGGGGAGATGGACTTTGTATTTATTTCAGCTTTGTAGTAGTTTGATTTTATATTTACAGCTTTTATTTCCGTTCTGATATCTGTATAGCTGTAGTTCTATCTTTTGCAGGTTCGACGCTTCGTCGGTGCGGGGCTTCCCATATCGACGGCGGATCTGTTGGCGAGCCCGGGTCGCAGTTTCGATCCCGGGGCGTGACAGATTAGAGTGGTATCGGAGCCTAGGTTGTAGGCCGTGGCAGACTTAGAAATCCTAGGCTTGTGGTTGGACATTAGGATGACTACGTGAGAGTCGTGACTTTTAGCGAGAGTCCTGATTGAGTTTTATACCTCTCCCAAGAGACAGGATGAGTGATTGGCATGTTTATTCTCCTAAGCGATTATGTTGGCTGCAGACAACATAATGCTATGGAATGGATGGCATGTCTTAGACTTTCGCTGGATTGGGTCGAATGGTTGTTGTGTCCTGATGTTTGTTATTGTGCAGTGGACTATGATGCCCCTGAGACGTCGTGTAGTGAAGATGGCACATCCCGCATCTGATGAGTAACCCGAGCAGTGGGAGGCAAAGCTATCAGAGCAGAGCGAGACCTTGGAGCTATGGACCCAGATGGCACAGATGTCGGAGGCTGTCCGATGCCAGGAGGAGGCCATGGAACGTTTGATGCGCTTGTTGGAGCAGAGAGCATAGCCAGTTGTAGTACCGCTTGAGAGTCCTCCAGCACTTTCTTCCTATGCAGTGACATATTCAGTTGTACCAGTGGCACCGATGGAGCGAGCAGCCCCCTTCGTGCCGACGAGTAGTGTCGAGGCACCGAGGCAGGGTGGATAGCGGATAGTAGATGAGTTTTGGGACATCTTTGATCGATGAAGTCAGTCCCGGCAGTCTGAACCATCCCGATTCATAGGTTTGAGTGGGAGCCCTTGTTGGCAGAATTGGGGTTGGTGGTGATGGAGAGACTATTTGAGAGCCTCCCCGTGCTAGGGAGTTTATGCAGTGGTTGAACTACGCGCTCCAGGTTTCGAGGGACGAGGCGCATAGGATATGTGTGATTGGGAGTGGATTACGCCAGGATACCTTTCAGTTTAGTTGGTCCCTCCGTTACGAATATTGACGCTTCGATGGAGTTGGCGTGGTGTATGGAGCGTGGCGTTGCAATCCCATTGGATAGGGATCTGCCACCAGAGGCAAGTTCTGGATTTTTTTGAGCTTCGTGCAGGGTGATGGAGCATAGATCGGTCGGCAGAGGCGTTTCTCAATTCTTTTTCCAGGATAGCGGATTTCAGAGATGCTAGAGATCGGGTGGACCCCGATGGCAGCATCAGCACCTACATCAGAGTGGCGCGGCGGTAGCATAGATTGGTTATCTACGGAGGACCGCATTTGTCACCCCAGTGTGAGCAGAGGCAGACTGAGCGACGACCACCTGCATCGAGCGGATGAGTCTGTACCGCCCGGTTGGAGGGCGCTACAGCAGTGGACCAGGTTGTCGCGGGTATGATTTCTTTACAGCAGTTTGAGTTGAGTGTTTTTGGCTTTCCTGTCTGGACTGGAGGTAGTGTTGTTATCACGTGCACTAGAGGTACAGATTCCTGTTGGTGTTGTGCATGTGGGGGAGCCTTGTGGATCGTGTCCAGTACAGTTGAGATTTGGAATTATACCGGCAGGTGTTACGATTCTGTGACAGCTCCCCGACTCAGATTGGACACACAGGATGGACCAGTTGGTGCGGTATCGTGCAACTGCTGATAGTGGAATGAGAGCGGTTACCCTTCCGCGAGTTGGATAGGAGGAGTTCATTCTCTCGGGTTGCCGGCGTATCCTTCCTGCAGCTGTGGCTTCAGCGGTTTGGGGCTAGGTGCTACTTTTGGACCGTTGGTGACGATTAGGACTAGAGGTGGTGTCCTTAGGGGTCACGATTTGATCGTAGCTTCCGTTTTGTAGCCACGGCAGGAACGAATTCAACACTTCTCTCCCTTTCCTCGCCTGTGTGCTGAAATTTTCGAACAGGACGAAAACTTCGAAAGACTGCTCCAGAAATGGAGACAGTGCTCGAACCTGTTCTTGTTTGATTGGGGCAAAGGCACTGGTCCTTTCGAAATTTTCGGACTTTTCGTTAATTTCAGCCATTTTCTAAATAGAGAGTTGGGGTTGACGACTTTCCTGCTGGTGGGGCCTTTACCCTTCTTGTTGGTTGTGTTGGCGTAATTTGTGTAGTTTTGGACGAGTAGAGTTGGTCGTTCTTCCTTGTCCTCCGTCCTTTGGAATTCGTGGGGTTTTTCCAGCTTTTGGACTCCTAGCCGTGTGGACTCGCTTCGCGGAGTGTGCGTAGTGACTGGGGAGCTGGAGACGGTGCTGATGGATACTTACCTTTGGCTTTGGATCTCCCCTTCTGAGCCGGGTTAGTTTCGGGGACGAAACTTTTTTTTAGTGGGGGAGAGTGTGGTGTCCCGGAATCCCCGTGCGATTTGACGGTGTGTTTGGCGGCGAGGAAACACCTATTTTTGGTGTATCGAGTCCGTTGTGCGTCAAATGGATGCCGAAAACGGACTCAGCGCTCGAAAGCAGTCGAAGTGGTGTCTCGGTGGTGTTTGTGCGCAATTTGGACACAAGTGATGGACTTCGGGCTTAAAAAGGGATCACGTGGGAATTGGAGGACCCATCGAGTGTTTTGAGGTGGTTTCGCGCGACACAGATGTCAAAATTGGACTCAAGGCGAAGTTTGGATAAAAGATCACCTCTCCGGATGCCTTCGGCAATTTTTTAGAGTTGAAATTTGGCCAATCGGACATCGGATTTGGAATCAGCGCGCGAAAATGATGAATTTGGACTATTTACTTGCTTTTTTCGGAGCCCGGATGACGCGCGCGTTTTTCGCGGTGCGTGCACGAATCTCGAGACGGCGCGCGGATCCCGAGGTGCGACGCGAGGCGTACTGCGCGAGGGGCGCAGCTGGCGCGTTGGGAAAACGCGCCAGCCTACACGGGGCAGCGCGGGGGCCGCCACGTGGCAGGCCCCTATTTGCGCTCGCGCGGGCCCGGGGGGGGGGGGGCACGCCCGTGTGCCCGCGCCTGTGTGGCGCGGTGTAACGCGCGCCCGTGTGGAGCGCGGGCTGTCACGCCCGGGAGGCGCGCGGGACGCGCGCCGCGTGGCGCAGGGGGCGCGCGCCTGGACCTGGTGCGCGCGCCCCTGTGAGGTGGACCGCCAGGTGGCGGGCTCCCATTGGGGGGCCTGTAGACCGGGTCTACACCTCTCCCCTCCTCCTTCTTCTTTCTTTTTTTCTTTCTTCTCCACCCGAGCACCTTTTCTCCTCTCTTCTTCTTCCTTTTCTTCTCCAACCGAGCGTGAGAGAGAGTGAGGGAGGGGATTTCGTGGGGTGCGGCGGTGCACCGTGGACCTCGCGGAGCGCGCGAGGTGTTCCAAGAGGCCGGTTGGGCGGCGCGACGCTGTCGAGGTAGGTCCCGCGTGTTGTTTTTGCGGTGTTTTTGGCACAGTTTTGAGGCGTCCTTTTGAACTTTGGTTTTGACCCCTTGCTCTTATGCGTGTTAGGGACCGTGTTTTACTGCACCGTTTTGCGTGCGGACTCCGGCAGCGTGCTTCGTTTTGCGTGCAGACTCTGTTTTGCGTGCGAATTCCGACACTGTGTTCCGTTTTGCGTGTGAGTTCCGGCACCGTGCTCCGTTTTGCGTTCGGACTCTGGCGGCGTGCTCCGTTTTGCGTGCGGACTCCGTTTTGCGTGCGGACTCCAGCAGCGGGCATTGTTTTGCGTGCGGACCACGTGGAGGCAAGGTAATCGCGCGGATCCCAATTGCAAGTGTCTACGAGCAATTGGTGGCGAACCGAGGTGGGTTGGTTTTTCTCTCCAAGTCTGCGGACTTCTTTCTAATTCTATTATGATAGGATTTTGCATGCTAGTTTAAGTGTTTCATTGGAACTTTGACTAGCACCCCCGTCGTATGTTGCATGTGTTTAACCAGACCAATAGAGAACCTTAATCTGGGCTAGGTTCTTTTATGCTTTAGACATCGCACACATTGCATTTCTTCTGGACATAGAGTTCCTCGCCCGGGTAGGGGGCCGAGTGGTCAGGGTATTGTGGGACGGGTGTTGCACTCGGGCCTGGGGGCTGAGTGGGGTCTAGTGGCTGTGTTAGGCTAGTGTTAGTGTTTTGGGAACCGTTTTGGGTAAACGGTGGTCCCGGGTCTTTGGTCTTTTCTCCGTTTTACTCGTCACCACCATGTTGTGATCGTCGTGCACGTGTGTTATCAGGACCTTGAACACAGAACGTTTTTGGACACTCATGATTTTAGTAAACCAGTATTTTCCTTCCGAAATTCTAGGGGTCGTCGGAGCCTATTCTTGTTTGATTGGGCGTCGGCATCAACCCTTGGAACTTCGGAAAATAAACTTGTTTTTAACTAATTTTTCAAGAACTAAAATCTATAAAAGTTGGTTTTCTCAATTCAAGACGGTTTTCAAAAAAGGGGCAATTTTATCCTCACCCCAAGGGGGTTGAGTGGAAATGATATTTTATAATAAAGGTCATCTTTTCTCCTAAATTTCCTCACCCGACCGGGGTGAGTGATCTGGGTTCTAAGGGTTGATTCATTCTTGGGTCGAAAACAACGGGAGGCTACGCCTATAGCCTGTTCTTGTTTGATTGGGGTCGTAGGTATTAGTTTCCCGGGGTTTTCGGACCCTTCGCGGTTCTGGCTGTTGAGCATCTCCAGCCCGTGAGTTTGGTGTGTTGTGTTGGTTTTCCACTTTAACCGAGAGGGGCCGAATCCCTGAACGGTAAAGGATCAAAAACTTCGATAGGCTGAGCCTAGAGTCTGTTCTTGTTTGATCGGGGTTCTAGGCACCGGCCTAACGGGATTCTCGGACCTTTGCTGCGTCAGTCGGTTCTTCTCGCCTATGAGTGGGGTGTCTTTTAGGGAGCCGTTTGGATTGACGGCGGTCCCAGCTGTGTTGTATCTTCTGTTAGTGGGTTAGTGTTGTGAGATTGAGTCGTGGAGGGTTCTCCGACTGAGTGATGGTTTTTGGGTATTCGAGTTACCGATCTGTTTGATCGTGGATTATAGCCTGCATAGGCCGCTTGTTGAGACAGATGAGATACTTGAGCTCGTTAGGGTCGCTCCCCTCGAGTTACGCCCCGGGTGCGTGTTGATGATGAGATGATGATGCACCTAGTTCATATACTAGTGGCCGCTTGATACCCCTGGCCGAGTCACCATAGGGTCACTTTGCGTGAGATTGAGATAGTCCGATGGGACGCCCTGGTTGATACACTAGGGGGCGCAGGCTTGACTGGACCCTATGTGGCAGTCACTGAGATTTGGGTTACTGTGAGTCAGTGGTTGCATAGCATGTGTCTTAGTAATCTTTTCATTGAGCATAGTACTTATGACATATTAGCAGTATCGAGTGGATGCATACCATCATCTGTGTTTTTTCCCTTGAGCATAGTAGATGGAGGCATGATAGCTGTAGATACTTTTCCAGCTTTGTTTTTTTATCACAGTCTTTTTCTGTTATCTTATGCCTCTAGTAGACTTAGTGGGCAGACCGTGAGTCTTGGAGACGGTACCCACTGAGAACTACTGTAGGATGTAGTTCTCACACTCTCTGTCGGTGACAGGTTGCTGAGGCTTTTTCTTCCGTTCCTGCCCGAGCTGGCTTGACGGACCGAGGACAGGGAGTCGCGAGATAGTTCCCTACCAGCATAGTTCCTTTAGAGTGAGGTAGATGTACCATCCCAGACTGTGGGATTCTCTGGTTATTGTTATATTTCTAGTTTTTAGTTATCTCCCTTTTTGGATTCATAGATGTTGTATAGGTTGATTTTTATTTGTATCTGACCTTGTATTATTCAGGTATTTGGGGAGATGGACTTTGTATTTATTTCAGCTTTGCAGTAGTTTGATTTTATATTTACAGCTTTTATTTCCGCTCTGATATCTGTATAGCTGTAGTTCTATCTTTTGCAGGTTCGACGCTTCGTCGATGCGGGGCTTCCCGTATCGACGGCGGATCTGTTGGCGAGCCCGGGTCGCAGTTTCGATCCCGGGACGTGACAGTGCCAGTGATTACTGGTCTATCGATTGGGTTTACTCAGGCAGGCATTCATGTACTGATGCATACATTTAGCTATTCTTTTAGCTTGGCATTTTAGAGGCATACTAGTGGTAGCATTTCTTCAGTACGTAGTTATCTTTATAGCTTACCACCTCTTCTTCCCTTTTGCCTCTGGTAGACCTAGTGGGCATGTCAGAGTTGAGGCTTAACCCACTAGGGGAGACTACTGTTTCTATAGTAGTTCTCACCCCCATCGTCTTCTTCTTTGTTTCTCCCTTTGTTTTGCAGAGTCCTCTGCGGGAGTTGCTGGGCCGTCAGCAGCGGATCGAGATAAGAGGATAGCTGACTAGATAGAGTGTCCACCCGACAGTATGCTAGCTGGACTTTTGATGTACCCTTATCTTCTCAGACAGTCTTATTGTACTCTCTTTTGGGTCTGGCTTTAGCCAGCTGGTTGTATATTTGTGGTGAGCTGGGAGAGATACTTGTATTTATTTACAGTGGTTCTTTACTTATTTTCAGCTTTGGTCTGAGATGTAGTAGTTTTTAGTTCAGCTCTGATTTTATGCTCTATTATTTTTATCTCTTATATTTGAGCAAGTTACCGATGCTTCGTCTACGCGGGAAATACTGTGTGCACGGCGGATCTGTAGACGGGCCTGGGTTCTGGTTTACACCCGGGGCGTGACAACAATATTTTGCCAAATATGCAAACGAAGGTGCTTCGATGGGATATGATGTTATTTTTATATCTTCGACATCCAACAGCAGCTCGTGGATTGAATATCAACATTCCATACATCATCTGGAACATCCTCATCGGACGGAGCAACTTCCGTTCCCTATGATTATAATGCGGATCTTGAAGAAACTTATTCGATCATCAAGTTATATGCATAGCTTAGGGACAATCAATGACACAACAGTTGTGAAGTCTCTCCCTAAGAAGCCAGATGATACACCTACTCCTCCCCGAGGCAAGCGACCATCAGCTTCAGTAGAAACACCAGCAACAGCAGCAGCAAGAGCAGCAGCAACACATGATACTTCAGAGGATGAAGCCTCTGTGACATCAATTTACGGAGATCAGCAACGTTTATCGTCGGAACAAGAGCGCATGTCAAATGAAATAACTCAGATCTCTTCAGACATGGCTATGATTACTGCCACCCAAGCCGACATGAAGAAAAAGTTTAAATCTTTCGCGAAATTGATCAAAAAGATTTTTACTAAACTTGAGTGCAGTGACTCCGACGAAACCGACTCGGATTGATGTGTTTGATGTTTATGTTTTTCAATTTAGTTCAAATGATTTCTCTTTTGCAGGTTTTTACTTTTGCAATTTGAACTTTGCCTTCTTTTTTATTTTGGCTTGTTTTCTATGACAAAAATAGGGAGAGAACATAGAACTTTGAGAACTTGAGTACTTTGTAAGTACTTTGAAGGTAAGTTGGATACATGCTGTAGGTTTATGGATCCCCAAAGATCTAAATAGGTTCTATCAAACACCTAGAGGGGGGTGAATAGGTGCAATATCCAAAATACCAATCTCAGTGTAATTTAAAAATAAATGCGGAAAATAAAAACAGCACATCGAGATTTACGTGGAAAACTCCATCACAGGAGTAAAAACCACGGGACCAACATGCAATAACAATCCACTAAGAATTTGAAAGATAACAAAGTGATTACCGACTCCACGGACTCTAACCCCACCTTCAACTTCTCCGAATCTTACGCTCATCGACTGTAGGTCCAATGCACACGTCCGAATCCACGAACACCACTCGAATCCACAAGCAACACATTTCGAATCCATGAAACGCCTTCAACACATCGAATCTACAATGCCACGTCAACTCCTTGACGCAAACTCAGCCGTTACGAAAGTATAGTCTTCGATGGTGATCCTTTGCTTAGAATATCATTAGAGAACCATGGAAGAAATCTCTAAGCAAAGATTAGATCAATTCGACAAAAAGCATGTAGTGGTCCAGGTCCCCATGCAGTTTTTTCCATGAATCCACAGTGTGAAATACCTATTATTAGTGTGTCTGGCCCATAGTACATCAAGGGATGCCACAGATGGACCGAGCGAGGTATCTTGAGCTGGATTGGCCTTCGGCTGCTTTTGCCGAATTTTAGAAAGGGTTTTGACCAAACAGAGGTTGGATTTGGATTCAGCGCGGAAAAATGCTTGAAAACGGCTATTTGCTTGTATGTTTCTGAGTCCGGATGCCCAAAAACGGACTCCCGAAAGTTTGCAGTGGATTCGGGTGCATGGGGGAGGCCGTGGACCGGCTGGGAGCCACGTGGCGGCCTGTCATTGGCCTGCTCATGCAGTGCGGTCCACGGGGAGGCGCGGGGGGTGCATGGATCGGAGGGAGGGGGGGCGGGAGGGGGGCGTGTGGCGTCCCCGGAGCGGCTAGCGCATGCGGCGCGGTCCATGGAACCCGCGCGGTTGCCGTGGACCGGGCGCGGGGACACGTGGCGGCCTGGCACTGGTCGTCTCACGTAGTCGTGATCCACGATGGCACGGAGGGGCGCCTCGGGGCACGTGCGCAGTAGGGGGTCAGGCGGCGCGGTCGGGCGCCCGTGAAGCGCTCCACCTACCCAAGTTGACCGGGAGGGGCCACGTGGCCGCGTCTGGGCCGCCCCGCACACGCTGTCCGCTGTGCGGGACGCGTGTTGGGAGCAGGCAGTTTTGGGCGCTGGTCGGACCGTGGGCGTGGGTGCGATTTGTGCGACCCGCGGATTCGGGCGCCCGAAATCCCAGCCCGAATCCGGCCGAGTGGTCTTTGCGGACTGGGCCTATAAATAGGCCCCTTAGGCCACCCTTTAGCACTTTTTCTGGAACTTTTTTCATAGAGGTTCCTTCAGTGAATTTCTTCCTCATCCAGTGCCACATCTTTTGGAGGACTTCTTGTCACGCCCCGGAGGTTTCATTCAGCGGAAATAATCAACGAAAAAAGAATTTCTTTGGCGTATAAATTTTTTTTTGAAAGTCCCTCTTCCCCTGCGCGTGCCCAGACCCGCCGCATACACAGATTCACTCGGCAAACGGACAGAGTCTCCTCTGTATATGCACGGCGTCGCGGCTAGTACAACATCCAATCACAGTCGTTTATTTAATCACAACAGTTTCTAAACAAACATGCACATACAGAACTGAACAATTCTCAAGGTCGATCAAAGGATAAATCCACAGGGTTTTGAAAATAGTGCCCACACGACACTCAAGTTTTGAAATCCGTTTTCGAAATCCATAAATCCACAAGGTTTTGAAAACGGTGTCCACACGACACCCCGATTTTGAAAACGACTTTCGCAATTCTTTTTCTTTGTTTTTCTTTTTCTTTTTGAAAACAGCCGACAAGAGATAGAAATCAAGACTCAACATCCTCATATCTAGTAAGTAAAGCACCGACATCCACACCGACCCCACAAGGGTATCGAGAACCACACAGTAGCCTACAATCTCAAATGAAATGCGAAGGAAAAGAGAAAAAAATACAGTCTAGGGTTCCCACTGACCTAAAAAGCTCCCGTCCCGGCCTCACCGTCGCCTAGCCCTCACCCCTGAAGGAACCTGTCATGGAGTGGGAAGTCAGCGACACGATAATAATAAGGAAAGCAGGAAAAGTAATAAAGTCCAACCGTAAAACTATCCGGAGCAACCACCCTCCCAAGAGGGAACAATAAAACATGGACCCCTGCATAACCAAATCCGGGCACCTGCCCCGGCACACCAACCGAGCACCTACCTCGGTAACCTGCATAACCAAATCCGGGCACCTGCCTCGGCACACCAACCTAGCACCTACCTCGGTAAACCACGTCGAGCACCTACCCCGACGGGTCGCACCGCTCACACCTTGGCGCCTCAAACCCCCCACCTACGGGGGCCCCCACTACGTCACCTCGTGGGTTTACACGGGTCATAGACCACTTTTCCGGAAAAGCGCACCCTTTGCGGTGGCCAAATCGCGGGTGCGCGTGCTGCAGCCTCGAGCATAGTAACCAAGAATACCGTATATAGTCAAGTAGCGAGAACCATAGAGACTATCAACCTCATATAACCACGTAACGAGAACCATAGAGACTATCAACCTCATATAACCAAGTAACGAGAACCATAGAGACTATCGACAATATCACAGTCAAACGCATAATCAGAAGTAGTTACCACCGTCGAAAGCCCGACACTAAGTCTCAGAATAAAAACCCACCTCGAGGTTAGACGAACGAGCCCCCTGAATGTAGGCCGATCCCGAACTCCCGCTAGACTAGACTGGTGCTGAACCACTGGGCCCTGAATAGAAACTGTAGTCAGAACTAGACTCACTCATACCCATCCTGACAACACTATAGTAACGCAACGCTAATACGGGACAAGGTTCAATTCCCGCTCAACGAGAGTCCTCGGGACTCTAACAAAATATCTGGTAGGTGTGAAAACACTGTCTAAAGACAGCCGGTGTGTCCCAACAACATCTGGGTCCAAGGTACATGTTAAATTTGCGTAAAAACACTATATTATAACTTGTTTCGACTCGTTCTCGCAAACCGGGCAACCAAAAATCACGCCGTAAGTTTCAGCGCGTCTGGTTTGACGAGACGGAACCCGTGCTCACAGGCTTGGGCCAAGAGGAGGCCCACATACAAAGTTGGCCCATGATTACATAAGACCCAATTCACACTTTTGTTACACTTGTTATGCAATTGATCAAACAGTGAATTAACTGGAGCATGGCGCTTACTATGTACCAGAGACAATGATGCTCACCTGAGATCGGCTGGAGGATGGTCGGAAAGTTCGCCGGAGCGACACCCTCAAAAACACCAAACTCGAGTTGGGATTGCTTGGAACAACCAAGTTAAATTCTGGAACAAGGTGGAGCACAAGTTAACACAACCTCCCAGCGGAAGTTTGGTCCAAGTCCGACCCTCATCCAGTGGCCGAAAGCGGCGGCGGCCGGACCCAAACCCCATTTATCCTCAATAATTAACAAGGTTGAGCCAACTAAATTACCAGGGGTTCTCGGGCCAAACAAAATGATAGGAACACTTGAAAAGGTGATCATGGTTTACCTGAGTCGGTGGCCGGAGCCAGGAGGCGGCAACGGCGGCCGGAGGTGACTACGGTTCCGAGAATTGGTGCAACTACAAAGATATAAGATCCCACGTTCAAGTTTACATGCAAACGGTTGGGAAGCTCCAAACTAACCTAAAGAACATACCTGAGTCGTTTCCCCACCGCACGAAACCCCGGGTTCGCCGGAAAACAAGCTCGCCGGAAAACAAGCTCTCTAATGGCGGAATCCGGCCGGCGGCCCCAGACCCGGCGCAACTTGGATCAAGTGGATCACCTCGGTGCCAGGAAGCTTCCTGCAGTGGTGGCTGGGGTCGGGAGCGAGCGGCGGCGCCGGACGGCGAAGCTCGGCCGGAGTGCTAGAAAACCCGGTTCTAGGGCTTGGTCTTGCGGCGCGGATCCTTACCCAATCAACCCCAAACTTTGGGGGAGGCTTGCAGTCGCCAAGAGGAGCAAGATCAATGGTTCTGATCTTGAGTACAACGGCCAGATGTCGCCCGTGCTCAAGCTCGGACCAAATACCAACTTCCGGTAAGGAAGTGCTCCCGCCGGCGATGGGGTCAACGGCGGCGGCCCAGACTTCACAGGGAGAATCCCCTCGGTGCCAGGACATGCATGCACGGGTCTATAAGACAAAATAAAAGAAAGACTTCCAACCTCTTACCTCATCGGAAGACTAGGAGAAGAAGAGGACGGCCGCGGCGGCGCACGGCGGCGGCTGGGGCCGGGTTCACCTCAGCCCGGTTGCGGCTCCACGGGGGACTCTACAGGAAAGGGACTTGATCGACTTAGTCCCTCCCGAGCACCTTCCTCCCAAAGCACCCGAGATCAAGATGGTTTCTTGATCCCTCTCCTCCGGCGATGGGTGGCGGCGGCCGGTGCGCGACCTCCTATGGGTGCGGCAGAGGGAGAGGAGTTTGTTGGGAGGTGCGTCTGGGGGAAGCAGCTACGCGTTTTGGGTTCTTAAGGAACCCTAACCGAGTATACACATATATAGTGTATATGGCACAATTGCTCCCAAGTCCCTCAATTCTTCATATTTGGAGCTCAGTCCCTCGCAGCACTTTAGTCTCACACTTAAGTCCCTCTCCAAGCAGTGGCACGCAAAACGGAGCATAAAATATAGGGTGCATTGCGCAAAACGTCGCATTTTCACTGTATTTCACGCTTCTCGAGGTGTTTCGCTCGTCGAAACGAAAAACGGATTTCACCACGACGCCCGGCACGTCGAAATCTAGAAGGTAGCGATTTTCGTTTTTCGACGTGAGGCCCGAATAAAATCTCGGTCCATGGACACTGTATAATTATACAGTATGGCACACTTCTCGAGACTCTAGGATCGTCAAACGAAAATTCCGCCAGCGCCATTGCGCTCAGAACGTCAAAATTAGCTAGAATCGTCTACTCATACTGCTAGGTTTGGATTTTGGACAGTGAAATGGCCAACGACCGATCGAGAGGGGACCGAAATCAGGGGTTACTATTCATTTTACTATTCACTTAAGTCGTGGGTCCCACTAGTTTTCTTGATGATTTCCGGACGATCCGACCGTCGGATCAGCAAACGGTATATACCATTTCCACTCGATTCGATAAGACGGTCGCACTGGCGACCTCAGATTTCTGAGATCAGACTCGGGTTGGAAAGGCGGAATTCGTGCTTCGGCAACTATGCCATCCGTACACCGGTACACACCACTAAGGTTAATTTTGTTTCCTCGCACACATTCGCACCTGAAGAACACTCTTTACACTAACACAATTTTCCCGAGTATTACATCACTCACACCTTAAAAGAAGTTTCGTCCTCGAAACTTGAACACCCCAGGAATCCAATAAGTGGGAGAAGGGCCCAGGCATGCCCGACTTGCGCTCCCAAATGGCTTCGCACCCCCCCTCAGGATGCCCAAACTCACACCTTTTAAGTTTGGCTTACACTCTCTGGTCCCTGAGAGTCTGCCAGGTCACTCGTAAGCGCTCCTCACCACACTCAAGTTGATCCAAGAAGGGTCTGAACATTCCATTCAACATACCTATGAACACCGCTGGGGCGTTCAAATACCCACCCCCGAAGCAATTACACACGAAACGCCCTATAACTCTTGGCGAAACTCGGTGGTACCCTGAACGGAAGACTACCGGACTGAAACACCCTAAGATTTCAAACAACGACAGCTCAACCTGGACCGACGGTCCCTTACATGCCCAAAAAGAAACCCGACCACAAAGGGGGAAAACACACTAATACCCTCACACGACTCCAGGACGTGCCAACCAAACCAGCCGGGTCACCGCTTACAAGTAATCCTCCCTTGAAAACAACGAATCCGCCCGTCACCAACACGGACCACTTCCACCCGTCACGGGGCACTAGCTCGAAGCATAACCACCATCCCGGGTTGTCCGTTTCGACTGTCCGTTCTACCGAGGCGACGGTCAAAACTAACGCTAGATTTCAGCTCTAAGTCTTGCCACAAGGCCTACCCCATAGAGAAAGTTGTCTGCAGGGCATCCTAGCCGAGAGTGACCAATGCCAGAACGCCGTGCGGTCAACAACCCCCCGTTGACTCGTACTGCTTCACAATCACTAAACTCGCAACCCAAATCCTCAAGACTATACCTTGGTCATGGAAAGCTGGCGACAGAAACCAAGAAGCACGGTCCTACCTCCGTCTCGGCACCGAAGGGGGTGCGACACTCTGATTAACCCCTACCGCTCGACCCCAGTCCATTGCCCTTCCAAGCACCATGCACCGAGCCGAGCTGCATACCCCCAGACCAAACGATCACATTCCCAACTAGAAGTATTCTAAGCTCTAGGTCCGCTCAACTAAAAAAAAATCGAGCCCAAACGAACAAGATTTGCTAGCCCCGGTGGTCTCCTTTCTCAACCTAAAGGAGAATCCCAAGACCCTACCACGACGATCTCTGCAACTATAACGACCCGCCCACTAGCAATAATAACTCGTTGGGCCCAAACCACAGCCCAAAATGCTTAAGCCCAGTTATTATTACTAGTATTCATGTCTTATATAAACCCAATCACAATTTCATCCACATCCGATGTGGGACTATTGGGGGGGTCACAGACTCTCCCGGTTTAGGCCTGACGTCCTCGTCAGCCCAAACACACACACAGCAGCCCAAGATCACCAGGCAATATGAGACTTGTCTCGCTAGACCTGTTATCTAGACCCAGGCTCAGCCGAGATTCGCCACACACTTCCGCTGGTTATTGGCTCTGATAACAAATATAATGACCCGAACCACTAGCAACAATATTAAATGATGCAACTACTTACTCTTACACCTTTCCCACAATACCGTAATTCAAACACCGGAAGAATTCCCTATAACGGGATGTATCCCCATGCACCGTGACCCCCAGTCGCCACAGATATGATGACAATGAGACATAATAGTAACGAGAATATGCACAAGAGGTTCTAAGGGGTACCCACCTGAAACGCGAAGAAGAAGGTTTGCGGAACTCCCGCTAAAACACTCCCACCCTGTGCCCGAAAAAGTTACAGTAAGTAATAATGTTAAAAACATCGTCGTGGTCAAAAACACTGAAAAAGGGACGAAACGGGCCAAAAACGGAGCTTCCGGGCTCTCCGGCTGCAGTCTGGTGCACGGGTCCAGCCGTGGACCGGGTCCACGACGGGAAGCGGCGGCGGCACAGACCGGGTGCACCGCACGGTGGGCCGCTGGAGCACAGCCTGCATCGCGGACCGGGCTCTCGGCTACAGTGCCTGCGGCCGCAGACCGGGCGCACGCACTGCGGTGCGCCGTTGCGGCTTGGGCCGGGCCGCACACGGGCTGAGGCGCGCGCCGGGTCCACGCGGTGGGGTTGTGAAGGCGTACACCGGGTGCACGCCCGACCGGTGGAGCAAAGGGCCTCACTATGGGTAACAACCGTAGGGGAAAGAGTCCTCACACCCACCCCTACCCTATCCAAGATGCAAAAGGTTCGACCGATGATCTGCTATAGCCTAAAACCGAAAGACCTAAAAGGTACAACCTTAGGCAAGAGTCACCCGATTACTCACGTCCGATAAAATAGCTGACACACTAATGACCACCGGCGGATTTCACTACCATCAGTTTCCATTACTAACGACGACAAGAACGCTGCTAGAGGAAGGGGGTTCAGAAGAAACCACAAGCCGGCGCAACTGCCTGCTGTGTTAACAGCTGTACCAAGTGCATGAACACCGTCAGCAGGCCCGCCGTGTCCCGTGCTGGTTGCTTAATCCATTGGTTCCCAGCAACCATCAAGACCCCGGTGGCAGCCGGCCTCGACCCCCGCCTCCAAAACACACGACTACACAAGCACGACAACCAAGCTAAACCGAGAAAACAATCTTAACCCGTACGCACACACACAACACAAGTCAGCTCTAGACTCCGCTAGCATAGCGCTCAACCAACTATCGAGAAAAGGGACCTATACACCCCCCACCCCCCGATCACTCACGTTCTACACTTCTATGCCCTACTCATTTCATTCATTAGTAGCTAAGTGAGGTATCTCTGTGGATGTCGGGCACTAACTGTTGTGATTAAAGAAAGTCTCTGATACCATCTTAATCTGTCACGCCCCGGAGGTTTCATTCAGCGGAAATAATCAACGAAAAAAGAATTTCTTTGGCGTATAAATTTTTTTTGAAAGTCCCTCTTCCCCGGCGCGTGCCCAGACCCGCCGCATACACAGATTCACTCGGCAAACGGACAGAGTCTCCTCTGTATATGCACGGCGTCGTGGCTAGTACAACATCCAATCACAGTCGTTTATTTAATCATAACAGTTTCTAAACAAACATGCACATACAGAACTGAACAATTCTCAAGGTCGATCAAAGGATAAATCCACAGGGTTTTGAAAACAGTGCCCACACGACACTCAGGTTTTGAAATCTGTTTTCGAAATCCATAAATCCACAAGGTTTTGAAAATGGTGTCCACACGACACCCCGATTTTGAAAACGACTTTCGCAATTCTTTTTCTTTGTTTTTCTTTTTCTTTTTGAAAACGGCCGACCAGAGATAGAAATCAAGACTCAACATCCTCATATCTAGTAAGTAAAGCACCGACATCCACACCGACCCCACAAGGGTATCGAGAACCACACAGTAGCCTACAATCTCAAATGAAATGCGAAGGAAAAGAGAAAAAATACAGTCTAGGGTCCCCACGGACCCAAAAAGCTCCCGTCCCGGCCTCACTGTCGCCTCGCCCTCACCCTGAAGGAACCTGTCACGGAGTGGGAAGTCAGCGACACGATAATAATAAGGAAAGCAGGAAAGTAATAAAGTCCAACCGTAAAACTATCCGGAGCAACCACCCTCCCAAGAGGGAACAATAAAACATGGACCCCTGCATAACCAAATCCGGGCACCTGCCCCGGCACACCAACCGAGCACCTACCTCGGTAACCTGCATAACCAAATCCGGGCACCTGCCCCGGCACACCAACCGAGCACCTACCTCGGTAAACCACGTCGAGCACCTACCCCGACGGGTCGCACCGCTCACACCTTGGCGCCTCAAACCCCGCACCTACAGGGGCCCCCACTACGTCACCTCGTGGGTTTACACGGGTCATAGACCACTTTTTCAGAAAAGCGCACCCTTTGCGGTGGCCAAACCGCGGTGCGCGTGCTGCAGCCTCGAGCATAGTAACCAAGAATACCGTACATAGTCAAGTAGCGAGAACCATAGAGACTATCAACCTCATATAACCAAGTAACGAGAACCATAGAGACTATCGACAATATCACAGTAAACGCATAATCAGAAGTAGTTACCACCGTCGAAAGCCCGACACTAAGTCTCAGAATAAAAACCCACCTCGAAGTCAGACGAACGAGCCCCCTGAATGTAGGCCGATCGCGAACTCCCGCTAGACTAGACTGGTGCTGAACCGCTGGGCCCTGAATAGAAACTGTAGTCAGAACTAGACTAACTCATACCCATCCTGACAACACTATAGTAACGCAACGCTAATACGGGACAAGATTCAATTCCCGCTCAACGAGAGTCCTCGGGACTCTAACAAAATATCTGGTAGGTGTGAAAACACTGTCTAAAGACAGCCGGCGTGTCCCGACAACATCTGGGTCCAAGGTACATGTTAAATTTGCATAAAAACACTATATTATAACTTGTTTCGACTCGTTCTCGCAAACCGGGCAACCAAAATCACGCCGTAAGTTTCAGCGCGTCTGGTTTGACGAGACGGAACCCGTGCTCATGGGCTTGGGCCAACAGGAGGCCCACATACAAAGTTGGCCCATGATTACATAAGACCCAATTCACACTTTTGTTACACTTGTTATGCAATTGATCAAACAGTGAATTAACTGGAGCATGGCGCTTACTATGTACCAGAGACAATGATGCTCACCTGAGATCGGTTGGAGGATGGTCGGAAGGTTCGCCGGAGCGACACCCTCAAAAACACCAAACTCGAGTTGGGATTGCTTGGAACAACCAAGTTAAATTCTGGAACAAGGTGGAGCACAAGTTAACACAACCTCCCAGCGGAAGTTTGGTCCAAGTCCGACCCTCATCCAGCGGCCGAAGGCGGCGGCGGCCGGACCCAAACCCCATTTATCCTCAATAATTAACAAGGTTGAGCCAACTAAATTACCAGGGGTTCTCGGGCCAAACAAAATGATAGGAACACTTGAAAAGGTGATCATGGTTTACCTGAGTCGGTGGCCGGAGCCAAGAGGTGGCAACGGCGGCCGGAGGTGACCACGGTTCCGAGAATTGGTGCAACTACAAAGACATAAGATCCCATGTTCAAGTTTACATGCAAAGGGTTGGGAAGCTCCAAACTAACCTAAAGAACATACCTGAGTCGTTTCCCCCACCGCGCGAAACCCCGGGTTCGCCGGAAAACAAGCTCGCCGGAAAACAAGCTCTCTAATGGCGAAATCCGGCCGGCGGCCCCAGACCCGGCGCAACTTGGATCAAGTGGATCACCTCGGCGCCAGGAAGCTTCCTGCAGTGGTGGCTGGGGTCGGGAGCGAGCGGCGGCGCCGGACGGCGAAGCTCGGCCGGAGTGCTAGAAAACCCGGTTCTAGGGCTTGGTCTTGCGGCGCGGATCCTTACCCAATCAACCCCAAACTTTGGGGGAGGCTTGCAGTCGCCAAGAGGAGTAAGATCAACGGTTCTGATCTTGAGTACAACGGCCAGATGTCGCCCGTGCTCAAGCTCGGACCAAATACCAACTTCCCGTAAGGAAGTGCTCCCGCCGGCGATGGGATTGACGGCGGCGGCCCAGACTTCACAGGGAGAATCCCCTCGGTGCCAGGAAATGCATGCACGGGTCTATAAGCCAAAATAAAAGAAAGACTTCCAACCTCTTACCTCACCGGAAGACTTGGAGAAGAAGAGGACGGCCGCGGCGGCGCACGGCGGCGGCTGGGGCCGGGTTCACGTCAGGCCTAAACGGGGGAGTCTGTGACGCCCCCAATAGTCCCACATCGGATGTGGATGGAATTGTGATTGTGTTTATATGAGACTTGGACACTAGTAACAAAAAAAACTGGGCTTAAGCATTTTGGGCTGTGGGTTGGGCCCAATGAGTTATTATTGCTAGTGGGCCTGGTCGTTACACTTCTGGGATTTTTGGAGGACGCGACTTCGACATCTACTGCGATTCGGCACACAGCGACGCTCCTTCACCGGCGACCCTTCTCGTCGTGTTTCGGTGCACAGACTCCCCCGGGCTACTCTGATAGTCTTTTTGGATGATTCTTGCGCCGTTGGCTTCATGACAGGTAGGGCTATGATTTTTATATTTTTAGCTCCCCCTCATTTCAAGTTTTTCTTGGAGTTTCTAAGCCTTCTTGTGACCTCTTTTTTGTGGCGGAGCTTTTGGACAAGCACCGGAGTGTTTCGGGAATTTCTCTGCGCTCGAGCATCAGATTGAGGCGTGCGAGTACTCGTTTCGCATCTACGCATCGCAAGGAACGTCATCGTATTTTTTTCTGGAATTTTCTAAGGCTTTCCCGAAGGTATAAATCCCACCTTTTCTGGGCGGAGTGTTATAGTTTTTGTGCTTGTGGAGTTTCGCGCTCACCGCGTTGTGTATTTTGGAACTTGGCCTATAGGACTCGGTTTGGGACGTGCAAGTACTCGTTTCGATCGGCTCGACGCGACGATCGCAGCGGCGATTTTTTTGGAATTTTCGAAGTTCATCTCGTAGGTGAGAATAAGGCTTTTCTGGACTGTTTGCGCGGACAGCATCTAAGTGTGGATTTATGAGTTTAATCGGGCACCGTTTTGGGCATTTTTGTAGTTTCGCGGCGTGTGTGGGTTCTGCTCGGGTTAGGACGCGTTTGAACTTGTGTTTAGCGTTCGAGGTGGGTGATTGTTGTGAACCTCCTATTTTGACTACCCACTATGTGACGCCCCAACTTCCCAGGGGGTCACCCATCCTAAAACTACTCTAGCTCTAGCACGCTTAACTCTCTTAACCTCTTGGGTCTTGCTGCCACCCAAAACGACTATAGCCGGGTTAAGAGATTTAGTCATATTATATCATTTATATATATGACTAATCCAAATTCTGAGGCTGTCACATTTTTCCCCCCTTTAAGCTCTGACGTTCTCGTCAGGCTCAAAGAGACTCACAAGCACCAGGCGATGTGAGACTCGTCTCGCTAGCCTTAGCCGACCTTGTGGGGAGCTGCACTCCACCCACAACGGTCATTAGCCGGGGAGCCTCGCTCTACCCGCTATATAACCCTGGCTCAGCCTAGACTCATCTCATATTTCCGACTGGTGAATGGCTCTGATACAAACTGTAACGCCCCACTTCCCAGAGGGTCACCCATCCTAGAACTACTCAAGCTCTAGCATGCTTAACTCTAATAACCTCTTGGATCTTGCTACCATCCAAAATGCTATAGCCGGATTAAGAGATTTAGTCCTATTATATCATTTATATATATGACTAATACACATTCCGGGGGTGTCACATTCTTCCCCCCTTTAAGTCCTGACGTCCACGTCAGACTCAAGCACACTCACAAGCCCTAGGCGATGTGAGACTCGTCTCGCTAGCCTTAGCCGACTTTGTGAGGAGCTGCACTGCACTCATAACGGTCATTAGCCGGGGAGCCTCGCACTCCCTTCCCCGGTTGGTGGATTCGAGAATGTATTTGAGGAGTTCTGAACAGTTGGTTGATATAGGGGCAACGGAGGAGTTATTATTTGTCTTGAGGAAGGTGGGTATTTGACCTCTTGCATATTTTGGATTTCACTTCCTTGGAGTTGGGCGAGAATTTGAGTTATCAGGAGCAGCCGATGCAAATTCTTGCTCGTGGAGCTTAAGGAATGGTGCAGTCGGATCATACCTTGGTGAAGATCCCGTGGAGCTTTTGTTGAGAGAAAGGCCACTTGAGAGCCTGAGGATGAGTTGATGATTTTCCTGTCCCTATCTATTTGAGACACCTTCCTGAGATTTAGATTCATTTTTAGTTTCGAGGATGAAACCCTTTTAAGGAGGGGAGAGTGTAGAGTACCGGGACTTCGTATAGTGCACCGACCTCGCAAGATGGCGTGGTGCAGGGGAAATCGCCTTGGGCGTGTTCTAAATGTGTTTACAGATGAGTTTGGGTTGTTTCGAATCGGCGCGGAAGCCCCAGCTTGAATCGGCATTTTCAGGGCATTGAGCACCTGTAGAGTATTGGATTGGATAGAGTACAGACTCCGCCATGGTGCACAGAAAAATTGGAAAATATTTGGGACATGTGTATTTTATGTTTACAGTGGAGTTCGGGAGGTTTCAGAGTGATGCGGAAGCTTCCGGGCAAAAAGTGAGTCGACGGCGAAGAAAAAAGAAGCTTCAGATGAGATTTTGGCTTTTGAGGGCTTGGGTTTCGGAACTGGGACTTGGGTTCCGGAACTGGAGGGTTGGTTCCGGAACCAAACCCTGTGTTCTGGAACCAAAGTAGTTTGGTACCGGTACCCTGCTTTTGGTACCGATACCCAGCTTCAGGAAAACCGGATTTGAGCTGAGGTGGATTTTTTAGTGATGGTTTTTTGGTCTTTTCACCTCCCAGATGCCATGCACTACGCCACCTCCTATAAATGAGCAACCCAACCCTTCTTCTTCACCATTTCAATAAGAGGAATAAGAAAGCAAGGAAAAAGAGGAGGAGAAGAAGGAGAAGAAGAGAAGTGAAGGTGCTGTTGGAGTTTTCCTGCGGCTTGGTCTTGAGCAGATTCGCGCGCGCGTCGAGCAACATGTGAGGTAAGTGGCAGATTCTTCAAGATGGATCCTTGGATTTATTTTATGGATTTAGAATGAGATTTTTAGTTGGAATTTGGTTGTTTCTTCTCTTTTTTCCATTTACACTTGAGGAGCAGCTTGTTGTTGTGGTTTGGGCTGAGACTTGGGGTTTTACTGTGCGGAGCCGTGGTGCATGCGTGCATGCCGTGAGTCGGCACGGAGTGAGCCGAAGCGCGCCATATTTTATTAGAGGCTCGGGAGGATTGTTTGAGTTTTCCGGGGATTTTTCTGTGGTTCGCGGCAGTGTGCGAGCGCGCGCGGTGCGATTTGGTATTTCGGCAGATTTTTGACAGTGAGCGAGTCCGCGCTTCACCGACTTCAGCTTTGCCTGCGGAAAGCGTTTCAGGTGGATTGCTTCATCTCCAGAACTGGTGGACGGTTCTCTAATTCTTTATGTTAGAATGCATTCATGTTTAGGGTACATTGTATGTTACTAAGGGGTAAGCTTAGGAATGATAATTGTACAAGGAATTGCAAGTGAATGTTCATGTTAAATATTATTGAGGACTTGCATGATTTGGATATCCATGAAAATGAATAGTAAAAGCTTACCTAAAGGGATTTACCCTATGTGATTGTTAGAATGCATGTTTAATTGTACAATATCTAGCATCGAGATGGAAGCTTGTGGAATGGCCTAGATCATGCAGGTTGATATACTATGGTAGTGATCTTTTAGCATGCCTTGTTGCACATAGTCTTTTATGTTATGATTACTCGATGGAGTAGGAGGCTATATCTATATGCGGTATATTACTCGGAGGAGTTATTATGGATCATGGATTATGGACAGGTGTAGTTCATTAGGGATTTCGGCATGTTGTTTATACCCTTGTGGAGCTATTTTGTGATTTACTCCCTTTCATTTCCTTGAGGACAAATGCATGCTTGTATGGACATCTAGATAGGCCATCTTTAATTTATTGCTACACTATCATGTTGGAATCTGACTTAGGAGAAACCATGCCTGTTCTTTCTCCTTTCCTTCTAGATTCTAGATTCGTGTTTGCTCGGGTTCGAGCAGGGGTTTGGGATAGTGTAGTCGGGACTTTATGTCTGGGACAGGTTGGATTAGTTTGTGGACTTGTGGGGTTTTGCGGCGATCGCGGATATTGGGCGGTTGACCGGATATGTACTTGTGCATCAGATTGGGTATCAGATTTCCCTTTAGTGGATAGGTTTTCCCACCTTGATCAGAGTCGTGATCCAGTCCTGCTATTTTATGATACTGATGATACTGGTTACAGTAATACTTTACTCGTGTGGGTCGCTCCCCTCGAGTGCCACTCCGGAGTAGTCTTTAGATCGTGACGGGTGCCGGTCAGTTGGACAACTATTAGACCGTGACGGGTGCCGGTCAGTTGGACAGTGGAGATACTGAGTTCGTGAGATTGACGACAGAGCAGGCAGTACTGGATTTTATATCGGTTCATTTGATTGGGTTTATTCGGTCAGATACTTTTATTATTGCACTCGTGCCTGGCGGCTGAGTGGAGTTTGGTAGCAGAGTTTAGACCAGTGCTAGTGTTGTTGGGAGCCGTTTGGTTTGACGCTGGTCCCGTGTCGTTGAGAGTACCTTGACCGTTGTGTGAATGTGACAGCCCCGGAATTTGGATTAGTCCTATATATAAATGATATAATAGGACTAAATCTCTTAACCCGGTTATAGCATTTTGGGTAGTAGCAAGACCCAAGAGGTTAAGAGAGTTAAGCGTGCTAGAGCTAGAGTAGTTCTAGGATGGGTGATCCCCTCGGAAGTTGGGGCGTCACACACTAGGCATATGGAGTAACCCCTTTGTGTTAAAATATTAATTCCAACCCTTTGGATAAATATTGCATGCTTACCTGAGTTCAAAGGACATCCTATTAGTAATGAGCCTTCATGAGAGATTGTTTATTAGGGGTTGAATATCATGTTATATTGAACCTAGAAAACTGTTAACTG
>CM054943.1:7287455-7370684 GCA_029168755.2 Tillandsia fasciculata | reverse complement strand
GAGAGAGAGAGAGAGGAGAGAGAGAGAGATAAGCCGCTAACCTTACTTAACGGAGAAGACGACCCGATCTCGTTCCTCGCAGGTAGTGAGAATCCGGTTCCGCTCCCCGTTGACGGTGACGTTTCCGCTCCTGGTCCCCGGCGCCACGAGAAGGAACGAGAAGGAAGTAAAGAGACTCGAGATGGGATGCGGTAAATTTAATAATTTATTTCTTGTGTACGTACCACCCCCAAATCTCAGGTATAAAAAGAAGGAAAAAATCCCTACAGACTTCTCGATAAGCGTGCCACCTACGCATCGTTTCAGAAACAGTCGTCACGGATTTTGATGCACCGACAACTTAACGGGCTCGACTTACCGGATCGTACCCGTTAACTCTAAACGGCCCATTTCGGGAGATCCGTAAGTCAAATTCTCTCCCCGATCGCACTGTTGTTCAAGGTTAAGCGAGCTCTACCACAAGATAGTATTCACACCCGAAAACACACGAAGGATAAAATACCTAAAAACTAATTTTATTCATATGTCAAAAGTAAAATTAAAAGTGTCATTACAGGTTTGCCGAGACTTTTCCCTCCGTTCCTGTTCTAGCTGGCGTGACGGACCGAGGATAGGAAGTCACGAGATAGATCCCTACCAGTGTAGTTCATTTTGGTGAGATAGATATACCATCCCGGATTGTGGGATTTCATTATACACTGATATATTATTATTTTAGTTATCTTCCTTTTTGGATTTATAGATGTTGTATAGGTGGATTCTACTTATATTATTATCTTGGGAGATGGTTATTGTACCTTTATTTCAGTTGTATAGTGGTTTCAGATTTTTATTAGAGCAATTATTTTCAGCTCTAATATCTATTAGTTGGTAATATTATTTTTTGCAGGTTAGATGCTTCGTTTATGCGGGGCTTCCCGTATGAGCGGCGGATATGTTGGTGAGCTCGGATCGCAATTTCGATCCCGGAACGTGACGATTCATATACTATCAATCCCATACAAACTCATATATATATATATATATATATATATATATAAGGCCAACTTAAATATATACAATTTTATAGATTAAGATTTTAATTTTCTATTTTTTTTTCAACTTCACCTAGTAGTAATAGGGCTGACAATCTAACTTACTGTTCGTGAGCCAGCTCATGTTTGCCTCTTTTATAAATAAGCTAAACATGAGCTAAAATTTTAAGCTCGCTATTTTAACAAGCCAGCCCCAGCTCGCTCGTGTTCGGCTCATTGACACCTTTACTAATAATAACTCAATAATAAATCGTTGGACCCTACAGCAAGAGTTCAAAATACTTAAACCTAATTATTATTTATTAAAATTTCAGTTCATTATATACTTAATTATAATTTTTTTCTATCCACTATGGAATTATTAGGGTATTAGGGTGTTACACACTTTTGTCGACTATAATTACTAGGTGATATTAAAGCTCAATTATTATTGCTAAAAATTTTAATCCTTATTATACCCAATCATATTTTTTTTTTTTTCATCCGATATATGTTGGGTTATCGAGGCATTATATTTTTTAAAATGAGCAATGTTACATGTACACTCAAGGATGGGGGCCTCTCCACCTATCATTTCAAATTGATGAATAAAATTCACTCCACCCTTGGATGAATATTTAAGTATTTTTAGCTTGTGAAGGAAGATACCTCGATCTAATGAAGAAATCCGAGATTTCAACCATGGCGAGATTAATTATTGGACAAGTGCGATGCTGTACAACCCCAATACGACAACAGCGGCTGAAATTACCAAATCTAAAATTACCAAATCAAAATGCCAGTTTCATGAAGTTCGCGATTTGAATATTAAGTTTGGATTAAGGATATTGTTGGAATAGTACTCCAAACTGCATCAAGATTAGAAAAAAAATTATAGTTTATTTAATTTAAATTAATTGAATAGAATTACAAGGATAGAGTTTATCTATAAGTTTTACCGTACGATCCATGCATGCATATTAAATGGTGGGGATGGTGTAATAAGATGTTTTTAATTATACTAAAATATTAATTAGTTATCTTTTTTTTTTTTTTTTCTCTTCAACGTATCCCCTCCACATTATTCTATTTTAATATTTTGGATTCTTAGTTATACAATTAGTATCAGCGCAAATACAGATTCCAACAATAAATATCTGAGCAAATCATGTTTTTTACTCACACTAACGAACTAGAACGTAATTAAGGACTAAATATTCTACCTGTCTATCTTATTTTAAATAAAATTTCTAATTAATTGGATTGTATTTAAGTAAATTATAGTAGCTAATAATGGAATGAAAAGATAAAAATGCAAGATCAAAATAATGTTCTTATATAAAATATAATGCAACCTTGATTTAAGCATGTAGGTATCCATGCAACTCTCTCACTTTTCCTTCCACCCATGCACCTTAATTTTTGCTCTAGAGTGTACAAATTAAGTTTTGTTTTTTTTGGAACATCAATTTCAATCTATCTGTCAATAGCCAGCTAGGTGGTCAAAATAGCCAATGAGTGATCAGTATATGCACTTTATAGTGCACTAAATAATTGGTAGAACACAGAATATGTATCTTTCAAATTATTTTTGTTGTCACCTTCCCCTTCTTCAATCATTTTCTCAGGAGCTTAATTACCATACGAGAACTTAATTTTTATCATTGCATGCTCTTCATGGCCTACTTTCTTTTTACTAAACTTAAATCATCCTATCACTTTAATAGTTTTGTATCTTTGTAGGAAAGAGGCTTTTACTTATATACCTCTTATTACTATTCAAAAATTTTAAATTTATCATTATTTTTCAAAAAATATCCTTCTAGAATTTCAATCCCATTAGTGAACTCTAGAGGGTAAGGGAATATTTGAAGAATTCTTTTCAAATAAACAAGAACATTTTGATCAACTAGAGATAAATTAGATGTTTTTAAATTTTTTTTTTGATTAAACAGGGGTAAACCCTATTTGAAATACAGGAATTACAATGTGTCCGCGCCCCAATACAATGTATCCACGCCCACACACAAGGCTAATCCTGGCAGCAGAACAGAAAAAATTGGGCAGCCCCCTCCCGTAAAACTACCCTATACATCCCAATACAAAACAACAGGGGGAACAATTTAGCCCAATATTACCTCAGAGCAAAGATAACAAAAGCATTAAACAATAGAAAACTCTCGATGGTGTGTCTGGTACTACAGACATTGTTTTCAGCAAATCAACTAACTGCATCTGCGTTGCTACCTCCGAAGGGAGGGCATGAGCTAAGATGTTTTTTTTTTTAAATTTTAGAGGGTATATTAGATATTATCTCAAAAGTCTATATATCTATGTGACTGTATCATGCCCTCTTTCTTTTATGGCTAACCAAAAGTGTTTCTTCAAATCTTTTATTAAAGAAGAGATATGTAGGGAAAGAAAAAGGACCAATTACTTGTGAAATAAGTAGGCATCTTCCTCAAGTTCTTTTGAGACAAAAGATAGTTAGATGATTGTGTAGTGCAATAGAAGCACATTTGGACCACACCAACCTTTTCTTCAACTACCCTTCAACATTAGCTTGTTCCAATTATTATTATTATTTAACACACTTAATGATTAAAAGGCCCAGCATGAAGAATCATCAAATAGCAGAATCCCTTCACAACTACCTCTCACTATCTCTGTGAATCTTTTCCTTTAACAAATTAACTCCATCTACCACCAATCTCAACCACATTTCTCAAAAATTTCTCTCTAAGATCTACATTAGTAACTCAGATAAGACGATATCCTTTTTTTTTTTTTTTTTTTTTTTTTTTTTTTTTAATTAAACAGGATTATACCCTATTTGAGAGTAAAAGAAGATATAACATAGGGGGGGGGGGGGGGTGGTCCCAGCAGTTGTTGAAGAAATAGCACCCAAAAAACCAGAAAAACCCGTAACAGCAAAGGGAACTGTGGGAACCACCCGAAGTTGCAACAAGAAATAGAACACAAATGTTTAGAGGGTTCGAAGGAAAAGAACGAGATCTTGACGAGCCGCAGTCCAAAATACTAATCCCCAAGTGCATGTATCGAAAGGTTGACAGTGCTCAGAACTCTTCTTGCACAACCTTCGCTTGGAGTTAGACAACTATCGAAAGTTCGTCTATTCTGCTCGTTCCATAATTCCCAACAAGCTGCATTCTTCTTGCTCAACCTTCGCTCGGAGTTAGGCAGTTATCGAAAGATCGTCTATTCCGCTCATTCCATAATTCCCAACAGTAGCTCAATTCCTGAGCCCAGAAAATCATTTAGAATCACTTTTATTTGTTCAGTAACCCTTGTAAGATGACTTTGAAACCGGAAAATCGAGGACTGTTACAAGGGTCGAAACGCCGCGTTAGTTCCTTCTCCCACCCCTCACTCAACCTACACCCAAAACGCATGAATCCAAAGTTTAATCATGCTAACAGCTCTCCTTCCGCATTCCTCGCTTTGAGATAGAGTATTTTCAAAAGTTCTGCTGTTCCGCTCTTTCCAAAGTTCCCAACATGTGGCTGCAACGTAGAGATCAAAAGTGCCTTGCGCTCGCCTCGTCAGGGACACTCTAGCTCTTCTCCATCTGGTCGCTAAGTCCCCAGTTGTGTTGAGTAGTCTGAGGTGTACACAAGGATAGCTTTGCAGTAGCCAAATCCATACAGACCTAGCATAGCTGCAACAGAATAAAAGATGCTCTAGAATTTCTACATCGGCCCTGCGTAACGGGCAAATGGACGGACCATGCCAGCCTTGTTTAGCCAGTACGTCGATAGTGAGTAATCTATTTCTAGCAGCGAGCCACAGGAAAATTCTGATTCGAAGAGGAATCCTGATGGACCAGAGGTGAGAGATTTTGCGATCATCCACCCCGTCGAATAAAAGAAAATTGTAAGTGTTACGGTTTTTTGGTGTTGGCATATTTCGTGAGTCAAGTCAGTGAGTTGAGTCGGAGTCTTAAAGGGATCAAATTGTCAATCAGCAATCAAAGACTTAGAGAAGATTCAACAAGAGCTCAAGTTGACACTCAGTGTCTTGAGTCTTGAAGATTGAAGATGAAGAATTGTGGATCAGTTACATCAATCTCAAGAAGAAAGTATTCAAAAGGATCAGGTATGTTTAACTAAATAATTTTGGTGATCCGAATACTTTCTTATAGTGTAGAAACACTTGGATGAATTTTTAATTGCATAAAAATCAAAAACTGGACATGGGACATGTTCAGGATCCGGATCAGATGATCCAATCCGGATCCCGAAGGGTATTTGTTCATGTGCAAATCCAATCCGGATCCAAGCCTATTCTGATCCGGATCCCGAACATTGGATGTTGCTGAAATTCATGAACGATCCGGATCGGGCCTTGCGATCCGGATCCCGAACCCTTGGATTTCTGGAATCGTCAATCTCGTTACGACGATCCGGATCGCAGTAATCCCGATCCGGATCGCCGTCCTGAAAATTTCCAGATAAGGTAAGTTTTTGATTCTTATCTCTTTCCAAAGGTTTCTAAACTATAAATAGACATTTAGGGTTTCTCAAAAACGTGGGAGCATACCGATCATTTTATAAAACACTTGAGAGCAACCCTAGAGGCTAGGTTTTTATCGTTCTTCTTTATAGCCTCTTTTAGGTCAATTCGATGGTTCTTTCAAGAACATATCTTTTGTCGAATTGATCTAATCTTTGCTTAGAGATTTTTCCCATGGATCTTCATTGATAATCTAAGCAAAGGATCACCATCGAAGCCAATATTCTTACCGGCTGAGTTTGCGTCGTGGATTCGACGTGGCACCGTGGATTCGGTGTGTTGAAGGCGTTTCGTGGATTCGAAACGTGTGCTCGTGGATTCGAGTGGCGTTCGTGGATTCGAACGTGTGCAGTGGACGTGCAAACGGTGGAGCGCAAGGTCCGAAGAAATTGAAGGAGGGGTTAAATCCGTGGAGACGGTAATCACCTTGTTATTCTTCTTTTCTTAGTGGATTGTTATTGCGTGGATATCCAACCGGTCAGCGCAAGGTCCGAAGAAGCTGAAGGAGGGGTTGAGTCCGTGGAGTCGGTAATCACCTTGTTATTCTTCTATTCTTAGTGGATTGTTATTGCGTGTTGGTCCCGTGGTTTTTCTCCTGGATTGGAGTTTCCACGTAAATCTCGGTGTGTTGATTTTTATTTTCCGCATTGTTTTTTATTTTTGCACTGAGATTGGTTTTTATAATATTACACCTATTCACCCCCCTCTAGGTGTTTGATAGTACCTATTTAGATCCTTGTGGATCCTAAATAACTCTACAATTGGTATCAGAGCGGGTTTTAGGTTTATCTATCATGATGGGTGAAAGTGGTAATATTTTTAGACCTCCTCTTTTTGATGGGACCAATTATGCATATTGGAAAGTGCGGATGAGAGCTTTTCTCATCTCTATTGATGAGCGGGTATGGCAAACCGTTGAATACGGTTGGGTGCATCCTGTTGAGGAAGTAGGAAATTCTACTACCCCAAAACCTCGCTCTAGATGGTCCAAAGAGGAAATCGAAAGATCTTCTTACAATGGGAAAGGTATGAACGCTTTATTTAATTCTCTTTCCTCGACTGAGTTTACAAGAATTTCCGCGTGTGAAACCGCGAAGGAAATTTGGGATATTCTCAAAATTACACATGAGGGTACTAATCTTGTAAAAATTCAAAAGCTCCAGATGCTTACAAGTCAATTTGACTCTATTCATATGGAAGAGCATGAATTGTTTACAGATTATTACACTAGACTTCAAGATGTAATTAATACATGTGCTAATTTAGGAGAAAAGATCCCGGAGTCGAAAATTGTAAGAAAGATACTTCGGACTCTTCCGGAACGGTTTAGGGCAAAGGTTACCGCCATTGAAACCGTTAGTCATCCGGATGAGATGAGTGTAGAGGAATTAGTAGGTGCTTTACAAACTTATGAGATGACTTTTCCTACTAATCAAAATTCTTCCAAGTCTTCTTCTAAGCTTACAGGTATTGCATTCAAATCAACAAAGGAAGAAGATGACGAATCGAGTTCCGACGATGAAATCTCTTTTGCCGATTTTGAAGAACAATTGGCGCGGATCACAAAGAAATTTCGTCGGAAATTTTGGAAGAATCGAACCGATGGATCTTCATCCACGAAACCATCTAAAGGATCATCGGGTTCTAAATCCTCTAAACTCAAAGGCGTTGCAAAACCTTCTAAAGAAAAAGAAAAAGATGATTTCGAAGGGGAAATCCGATGCTATCGATGCAAAGGCTACGGCCATATTTCAACGGATTGTCCTTCTAAGAAATCATACAAAAAGAAGGCTTTGCAAGCAAAAACTTGGGACGATTCTAGTTTCGATGAATCGACCTCAAGTGAAGAGGAAAAAGAAAAAATTGTTGCTTTTCATGCCTCTCAAATTCCCTCTTCTAATTTGTGCTTATCATCTTTAGTCACTGACTCTATTCCTTTGATTTTGCATGAAACATCAACATCCGGAGGAGAGTCATCAAGTGAGGGGGAGTCGGACGAAGAAGAACTCGTTGAGGCATACCAACAACTTCTTGCGGAATCAAAGAAGATGGCCAAACATAACAAGAAGTTGAGGAAGCAACGACTTGAAGTTCAAGACGAGAATCAAGCTTTAAAGATCAAACTTCATGATCTCGAGGAGGAACATGGACGGTATTGGATAACAATAAAATCCTCCAAGAAAAGCTAAACCAATCGGAGACAAACGCTAAATCATATATGGACAAGATTGGTTTTCTTGAAAAGCAGTTTGAAGAAATTCATGTCACCAACCAAGCTTTGACCAAGCAAGTTCATCAACTCAAATCCGACATACAAAGGCTTTCAACCGGTTCCAAGAAACTTGATTGTATGTCCGGATTAGGTCAAACAAGCAAGGTTGGTTTGGGATTTAAAAAGAACCAAACTGTGAAGGCTTCAAGTTCCACAATAAAATTGAAGGAAAGAACTTGTCACCTATGTGGACTTGAAGGACATTTGGTGAAGAATTGCCCGAAAAAGAGAAAGAAAAATTCTTCGGCAACTTCATCTACGGAGCGAACTCAACGGAATCAAAAGACACATCAAGTCAAAGGAGTTCACTCAACCCACCAAAGGTCCGAGCCACCACATCAATTATACAACTGGATCATTGCGAGGCAAAGACCTAAGGTGGACCAACAGTCAAAGCTACCAACCCCCGGACACAACGAATCAAGACAACCCAAAATCCAGCGATTTTGGATTCGGAAAGGTGATATCTTTCCTTGTCTTAAGTTCTAAATAGCTTATGACTGTGTGTAATGCTTTGATTGGTTTTCCCTTCATATTTTTCTTAATCTTTGCATTACATGTTTTCAATGCTCTTTGTTTTTATACTTTGTTTTTGAACAAAAGGGTTTTTAACGAACAAGTGCATTGAATAAAAAGGGCTTCACGTTCATTCACTCCAAATTAATTTTACTTGGATTATCAACTTGACTCCTTAATCATAATCTTGAAGACACTTCATTAGAGGAGTTGTTTAATTGAGCATTGGTTAAATTGACTTTAATTGCATCCTTTCACGCATTTAGAAATTTATTATGCTTTTGATATCATAATATTTCAATGTTGCAATGATCATTTATGTTAATTAATTCATCTTTTAAGTGATCAAAGTCAATTTCTCTCTCAATGATCTCTTGGTATAGTCATTATCATATTTGATTGCTTAGTCGAGTATGAATGCGAGATCAATTTTTGGTTGAATACCTTATATATTAAATAATTGATAGCCAATTGAGGGGGAGTCAAAGAAAAGTAAAATGCTCAAAAGATGTGGAAAGAGTTACATCCCAATGAGGAGTGTGAAAACTACCACCACATGGAGAAAAGAAGAAAGAAAAAGATACCCCATGTATGCAAAGCAAATTTTTGTTTAAAAATGTTGATGAAATGCATAATGAAATACTTGACTCAGTCATATTTCATGGTTGGTATAAGGTGGGATTTTTGATAAAAGATGCTCAAAGAGCCACTCCTTCAACAGATTGTCTAGATATATTATCTAACTTATCTGGGATTTCAAACATCTATTGATCTTTGTATTTCATTTTCTTTACCAAAATTGATGATTTGATAAAGGCATTACGCATAAGATCAGGTTAGATGTAATTGAAGTGTTCAACTTTAAGAGTTTTAATTTTCATAAATTTTCGTTTCATTTTTGAGTATTTTTGATAGATTTGGTATAATCTATTTCTTGTTGCATGAAACGATGACTTTTGTTTAAAGTTGATACGCTAAAGTGCTTACATACTCTTTCTGGTTTTTATTTTTCTAAATTATTCTAATGAAAGAAATTTGGATTGAATGACATCTATGTGAATTCATTGTTCTTCAAAGCACTTAAATGGATTTCTTGATGGAATACAAATCGGTATTTGAAAAGTTTCCAAAATCTGGATTTGTTTCAAGAAATTATTTGATTTTTGATTTCTGGTACCGGTACGCAATCTGCATTTTTGTTATATACCGGAACTGAGCTTTTATCTCTCTTTCTCTATGAACTAATTTCCTTTTGTCTAGTATGTTCACTGTTTGACAATTTGTGACAAAAAGGGGGAGAAGAGAAATGACGGAGATGAGATCATCAAGAGATCAAGAGAGGACAAACGAAAATGGAAAAATGGGGAGAACCGAAAATGATGATCGTATCACAAAGGGGGAGAACAGAGATGCTCAAGAACATGGAGAACATGGAGAACATGTTAGAGATGCTCAAGATAGGGGGAGATAAAGAAAAAATTGAAAGAGCCGAAAAACAAAAGAACCAAAAGGACAAATCAAATGTAGGATTTTAATTTCTAACGACTAACGTTTGATTTTGTTTGGAGTTTTGTTTTGCAGGAATTACATCACTTTAAGACTCCAAGTCCTAAGTCATAGAGTATGTTCTAGGACTGGTTCAAATGTAATTTTGTATTTATTGGATCTTTCACGCAAAGAAAATCAATGTTTTGGTGATGACATTGAATTTCGATTTTTTGGTTTAAGATGAGTGACTTGAGCGTTTTATGTATTTTTGGGTTTTGTCACGAAATTGCCAAAGGGGGAGATTGTTACGGCATTTTGGTGTTGGCATATTTCGTGAGTCAAGTCAGTGAGTTGAGTCGGAGTCTTAAAGGGATCAAATTGTCAATCAGCAATCAAAGACTTAGAGAAGATTCAACAAGAGCTCAAGTTGACACTCAGTGTCTTGAGTCTTGAAGATTGAAGATGAAGAATTGTGGATCAGTTACATCAATCTCAAGAAGAAAGTATTCAAAAGGATCAGGTATGTTTAACTAAATAATTTTGGTGATCCGAATACTTTCTTATAGTGTAGAAACACTTGGATGAATTTTTAATTGCATAAAAATCAAAAACTGGACATGGGACATGTTCAGGATCCGGATCAGATGATCCAATCCGGATCCCGAAGGGTATTTGTTCATGTGCAAATCCAATCCGGATCCAAGCCTATTCTGATCCGGATCCCGAACATTGGATGTTGCTGAAATTCATGAACGATCCGGATCGGGCCTTGCGATCCGGATCCCGAACCCTTGGATTTCTGGAATCGTCAATCTCGTTACGACGATCCGGATCGCAGTAATCCGATCCGGATCGCCGTCCTGAAAATTTCCAGATAAGGTAAGTTTTTGATTCTTATCTCTTTCCAAAGGTTTCTAAACTATAAATAGACATTTAGGGTTTCTCAAAAACGTGGGAGCATACCGATCATTTTATAAAACACTTGAGAGCAACCCTAGAGGCTAGGTTTTTATCGTTCTTCTTTATAGCCTCTTTTAGGTCAATTCGATGGTTCTTTCAAGAACATATCTTTTGTCGAATTGATCTAATCTTTGCTTAGAGATTTTTTCCCATGGATCTTCATTGATAATCTAAGCAAAGGATCACCATCGAAGCCAATATTCTTACCGGCTGAGTTTGCGTCGTGGATTCGACGTGGCACCGTGGATTCGGTGTGTTGAAGGCGTTTCGTGGATTCGAAACGTGTGCTCGTGGATTCGAGTGGCGTTCGTGGATTCGAACGTGTGCAGTGGACGTGCAAACGGTGGAGCGCAAGGTCCGAAGAAATTGAAGGAGGGGTTAAATCCGTGGAGACGGTAATCACCTTGTTATTCTTCTTTTCTTAGTGGATTGTTATTGCGTGGATATCCAACCGGTCAGCGCAAGGTCCGAAGAAGCTGAAGGAGGGGTTGAGTCCGTGGAGTCGGTAATCACCTTGTTATTCTTCTATTCTTAGTGGATTGTTATTGCGTGTTGGTCCCGTGGTTTTTCTCCTGGATTGGAGTTTCCACGTAAATCTCGGTGTGTTGATTTTTATTTTCCGCATTGTTTTTTATTTTTGCACTGAGATTGGTTTTTATAATATTACACCTATTCACCCCCCTCTAGGTGTTTGATAGTACCTATTTAGATCCTTGTGGATCCTAAATAACTCTACAGTAAGTGCTCCGAACTGTGAACATCCCGTTCTTGCTCCATCTCCAGGAAATGGAATCCAGATTATTACCCAATGATGTGTTTTGAACCAAAGAACATAGTTGTGAAAGTTCGCTCTATCCCTCGGAGGTGAAGTGTGAACCGAAGCCCAAGTTGCGACAAGAAGCGAAGCGAAGCATCTGGTTTTTGACCGAAAGGTCCTTGTGGGTTGTAGTGGCGTGCAAAATGGAGAAACGATTGCGTAGCAAAATGTCTCCGCTCCATCTCGCGTCCCAAAGAGAATTTAGCCGAGGTGTGAAAAGGCGCCGTGGTGCTTAGAATGCCCTTCCAGATGGGACTGCACCTCGAGGGGTGTGCTCTAGCTGTAGAAGGTGACCTACGCTTATAATGTTTCTGGAGCAGTAATCGAACCCAAGGAAGCGATTTGGAGTTGTAGAAATTCCAGTCCTTTCATTAGCAGGGCTGAATTCATCGAGCAGATGTTACAGAAGTCGATTCCGCCAAACCTTTTGGGGCGACACACTTGTTCCCATTTGACAAGGCAGTGAAAGCCACTGCCCAGTTTCTTGCCTTTCCAAAAGAAGCCCCAACGAATTTTGTCGACTGCTTGTGAAACCTAGCTAGGTAGAAGGAAAGCTGAACAAAAATAGGAAGGGATGCTAGAGAGTACCGAGTTTAGAAGTACCAGGCGACCGCCTCTTGACAGCAGAAGTCCTTTCCAACCCGCTAGTCGAGTGTCCACCTTCTCGATAAGCGGCAGATAATCAGTTTTGCAAAGTGCCCTAGGGGAGAGGGGTAAACCCAAATAAGTAAAGGGAAAAGCAATCAAGGGGCAGCCAAAGTAGTTGGCTAAGCCGTAAGCATGGGATCTCTCCATGTTGATTGGAATAATGGAGCTCTTGGAATAGTTAATCTTCAGACCCGAAGCCGCCGAGAAGGCATCGAGGATCAACTTAATGACCCATGCCGACCTGCTAGAGCCGTCAAAAAAGAGTAGCAGATTGTCGGCGAATTGAAGTGTGTGGATCTTGACATCTCCAGCACCAACTGTCGGTAGCAAAAAATGTAAGGATGCCAAGTGGAGCATCCTATAGAGCACATCGATTCCTAAGATAAATAGAAAGGGAGAGAGGGGGTCCCCCTGGCGGAACCCCCGTTTACACTTGAAATAGTTGCTCGGGGTGCCGTTGAGAAGCACCGCTATAGAGGATGATTGCAGAAGAGCTTTAGTCCAACCGACCCACATGCTGCTGAAGCCTCTCGCCTAAAGTAGGTCCACCAAGAATTGCCAATTGATGTGATCGAAAGCTCGCTCAAAATTGATCTTCAAAAGCGTTGCGTGGTGATTGGTGGAATGCAGATGATGGGTTAGAATGTGGGCAGTGTAGAAATTGTCGAGGATCGAGCGTCGTTTAATGAAAGCAGCCTAAAGGGGTTAATGAGCGCCTCCATAAACTTTTGCAGCCGGGAGGCCAAAACTTTCGAGATGATTTTGGCCAAACTATTTACTAGGCTTATTGGGCGAAAATCTTGCGCAGAAGTTGCCTCGCATTTCATCGAAATAAGACAAATCCAGCTGCGGTTTATCGCGACGAGATTAATACAACCGCTATGCAGGTTGTGAAAGACCTCCAAGATGTCATCCTTAAGGACCCTCCGAAAACGCTGGTAGAATAGCATCGAAAAACTGTCGGGCCCTAGTGCCTTTTCCGGAGCACATGAGAAGACAGCGCTTCTAACTTCTTCCTCCGAAAAAGGATTTTGCAGACTTTGAAGATCGACGCCCTCGTTAGAATACAATAAGGCTAAATGATAGAAGCATTAGGACAGGCGTCAGTTCCCAGTTGGTTCTTTAAAAAAGTGAACAAGAGGTGAGCAATGGAATCATGGTTGGAATGAAAGGAAAAACCATCAGAAAGCCGGAAAAAGAAATTTTTGTTCCTGCGAGAATTAGCTTTAAGGTGAAAAAATTTGGTGTTCGCGTCACCGGCCTTCAACCACAACACTCTAGATCTTTGCTTCCGCTTCAGTTCCTCTTGCAAGCACAACTCCTCGTATCTCTCTTTAAGCCTTGGTCTCAACGAGCTTTCCTCCATCGTTAATAAGAGGATATCTTTGAGTTGGCAAAATTTGAACCTTTTGATGGCATTGATCTTCTGATCTCAACCTTCATCACAGTTGCATTTAATTATATCATTGTTACCCTATGATAATCACATGATTTGAAATAATTAATTAGATACGATCATTTAAGTGCACCTCTTAATTAATCCAATTGAAAGATTGAGCATATCAAATTATCAATCAAATATTACCTAAACCATCTCTAGTTCTGATACATGCATCATGCATGCTAACACATCAACCACTTAAAAAAGATAACATTTTAGAAGATTAATAAATCTATATCAGCATATAGTTTAATTCAAACTAGTGGGCATTACGTGAGACAAATGAAAACTGTTATTAAGTAGTGATCGTATAGATTGTACAAGTTGACTTTATTTACAAAACATACAAGTTTTCTTTTATTAATCTTATTCTTTGCTGTCAAAATAATCATTTATAAAAGTTTAAACTTCCAAAGAGGACAGTATTTTTATATCTTATATACTACACTTTGTCTTATATTGGGCTCGAGATCTTTCTAATAGACCAGATATATATTATAAACTTATATTAAATGGAAAGAAAATTAATATTGCTAGGAATCTGATGATTAGAATTTAAAATTTTCTGTTCTAATACCATATGAAAATAATCGTTTCTTAGTAAATTTAAACTTCTCGAGAACAATGTTTTTTTTTAGTAGAAGGTAGCATGCTACCGTTTCATTCATTAGGAGGTATGAATTGAGCAACAGGGGAGGCAGCTGATGTCTCAGATCCTCATAGAGGAAAAAAAAAAAAAAAAAAAAAAATTAGCGACAGTACAAGGCCCACATGTTCCGGAGTGATCGAATATCAGAAAGCAGACATTCCGGCGAATTTTTCGAAGAGTCAAAGATTCTTCTGTTCCGTTCCTGCCAAAAGGTTCACCGTGCGGCAGCGATTGTCGCTAGCTTGCATCTCCTTAATGCTCCACTTTTGAGTCTGCTATCTTCCCATCGTCCACTAGATGAATGGCAGTTGTAGAGAAACAGTTTGTTCGGGATTAGTCCATGAAAAGGTGGTCTACAATTTCAGATTTGTCCAGGCAGAAAACATATTTGTCGTCTACATTCCAATCCCTTTTGAGCAGCACATTCTTAGTGAGTACTTTTCTTTAGAACTATCCAAATGAAAATCTTGACTTTCAGTGGCTCTAATTTTCTATAGTTATAGAAAGCTCTTATTAAATACTCTGCCATCTTGGAGAAAGTTGTAGAGTGATTTAACTGAGAGCAATTCGGATCGGCCCAGAGAACAATGTTCGATATAATGTATTCAACATTTTCCAATATGACAGAATGAGTCAATCCAAGCACTGGCCTTTAATGCGTCAACTACCAAAACCTTACTAATACCCAGATAAATCCAAGGCACTGCACCCAGCAAATCTATTGAGCAACTTCTCTCTCTCTCTCTCTCTCTCTCTCTCTCTCTCTCATAATCCTAAAGAGATCATGGTCTCTACTACTACCTCGGAGAAGCCCCTCCAACTCAAAGAAGGAAACAAGTTGTACTCCAAGCTCCTCTCAAAAGAGTGCTCTACGTCAAACCCTTCATTTAGAGTATACTATGCATTAGACTCAGTAGCTATACCCTTCCTGTGGGAATCACAGCCAGGAAAGCCCAAGTCCACCACCATGATGATCTCCTCGACCTCCCTCCTCCCTCCCCTCGCCCCTCCGCCCTCCTACTACTCAAACACTAATGACAAGGAGAGTTTTGCAAAGAAGCCCTCCAAATTCAACATCCTTCATGTCATACTCCCTAAGATATCTATTAGGAAGATCCATGTCCCCTCATTTTGTGCTTTAGCTTGCGAAACGGCGCGGCCGGCGGGCTCAGGAAAAGATACTCGGCGGTGATCATGGCGCGCCATGCTTCGACTTAGGGAGGATTATAAATGTAAATTTGGATCACTAAAGAGGAAGATACATGTACACAAATTAAATTGTACGTATAACTAGCTATCTAGCTAGAAATTAATATATATCTATGTCAAGTGTGTGGATGTTTGTAATATATTTTTCACTCTCTCTCTCTCTCTCTCTCTCTCTCTCTCTCTCTCTCTCTCTCTCTCTACATTTAGCTATTATACACTCTTTGTATTGCACAAAAAATGTGAGAGTGGAAGTGGAGTTAATTATTAGTGTTTGATGATGTATGTATTGAATTCAAATTGACATTATACTTCAGATTTCTTTCTCTTGTGAACAATATTGAGATTTTTTTGTTATTTTTTTTGTTAGATTGAATGCTGATACTTTAGAGCAATGCTAGATCTTACAACTGCCCCGTCCAAAGGCTAGTTTTTCCTCACTTGTCGCATTATTATTATTATTTTTAATACTTAAACTTATTTTTGATTTTTTTAATTAAACTACAAGGGGACAGGTTATAATCCTAAGATGAGAGTTGTAATCTCTACAATCCTTGTTGGGTCGCAGACTTAGCATTTCTCATATTTTATGGAGTTGATATATAAACAAGATCAGCTGGTAAGAGAAAATTTTTAATACATGTCTGAATTAATTTTATTAGCAAGAAAAAATGTAATTAGTAAATTAATCTCCTCCTTTTGGAAGGTGAGGTAGTACTTAATTAATTAGTCCATATTGTAGTTTAGTGATTAAGAGGATTAGGTGGAGTTGAGGCGAGAGTGCACGATCTCAGGAGTTGTCTTGGTCATCACAGTTTACCACAAAAGACATAATTAATTATTGAAATTTTTTATAAAATTATTATAACGAATCACTTAAATTTCTCCCTATCTACCATGCTCCCCAAACATCCAATTTATTTCTAATATAATAATATTAAAAATTATAAATTATTATTGATAAAATAGATATATTTTAGAATGAAGCTATTAACATGTTCCCAAACATTTTGTGGCCTTTTTAAATGCCACTGATACCAGGGGTTTGGGCAAAATTATATACATGTCCATCATATTCTCTATTAAAATAATTTAGTAATATTATTCATATACTTTAAATTAAAAAATAGTGCTTACAATGCACATTTTATATATCCAAAAATATTTTTTTTTACTAATTATTTCAAAATAATTAATAAAATTTATTTGTTTTAAAATAAATAAAATATAAATTATACGTCCTATTTAGATATACAAAAAAAAAAGCATTTTCTACGTTTTAGGAGGCTTCGTATTTTTTCTATTGAAGCATAATGATTTGTAAGGTACCACCCTAACTATAGGCCATTCTGAAAATGACTTCACTTTAATTTTTTTTAATTGACAATAACTTTAACTTTTTTTATTTGATTTATTTGGTTAATTAAGTTAAAAGCTTTTGTCAAATTTTATAATCAATTATATATTAGCAGTTAATTAATCTATTTTTATTAACTATAAAATAGTTTAAATTATAATTTTGATAATATTGTTAATCAATTTGATAAAATATTTAATTTACTTAGCTAAAATAAATCAATTTTAAAAAATTAAATAAGAATTCTACATATATTTTATTTTATAAATAAAATTCTACATTATTAAATATTTTAGTGGATAAATATTTTTCATTCATATAATTATTGGTTAGATTGCGGTGTATTCTGATCATAAAAAATGAACCATCATTTAAAAAAAAAAAAAAAAAAAAAAAGCAAGCATAAAGTATCACTTAGGTTTTACTTTTTATATATTGTCACACAAAATGTTTAGTTACATATATTGCAGAAATAATCTATAAAATTCATTCAAGGATACGAGTTTGAATTTTTTTTGAACAATGTTATTCATACATTTCGAAAAAAGTGTATAATGTACATCTTATTTCTTTAAGAATGGGGTGTATTTTACTGATCACTTCAAAATGAATAGTAAAATTCATTCCACCCTAAAATGAATAGGGTGTAAAATATACATCCATTTTGTGAGGTACATCTAGCATTTTCTTTTTTTTCCCTCAACTAATTATATTAGATGTGACATAATTTTTTACTATTTATCTGATCCCTCAATAGAAAATTCTATCTTGGTCCCTGCCACTATTCGAGTATATTAGCTGGATACACTGACTAAATTTTCACAACATTTCATTTTGTATGAAAGTAGTAGTTATGCATTAATTTATATATTTTTGATTAATTTTTCAAGAGTAAACTTTAAAATACTTATATACGTGTGATTTAGCGTGTTTTTACTTTGTGCTCGTTAATGTCAAAAGTATGATTTAGATACCATGTGAATTTTATTTTTTTGGGATTTAATTGCACTAGTTGAGGTCCTCACACGTAATTCCTACTAACACAGTCCAACACTGCTTGTTTTAACCTTTAATTCTTTTAATTTAATTTATTTTTATTAATTAAATTATAAAACTGTTTAATTTTATCATTGTTTCTATTGGGTGGAATTAGAGAGAAGCAAACAATTGGTTGGAATTAGAGAGAAGCAGAAATTTACAAACTGGATAGCCTTCTTGATCTTCCACGAATCTCCTAATTGCAGATCGACGAATCTCCTAATTGCAGATCGGATGCGCGCAAATCGCAGATCGGATGCGCGCAAATCGGATTAATTGCAGATCGGATGCGCGCAAATCGGATCGGAGAGCTCTATGTCCATGGAAACCCAGAGAGAACGTAGAGAGAGAATAAGAGAAGAAGAAGTCTATGTTTCTTCTTGTGTATAGTATATTTTATTCGGGAAGGGGTTCTATTTATAGATTATTAGTATCTCTTAGAATATTCTCTTTCTCACGTATAGATAATAGAATATCGGTTAGGATATGGATTAAGATATATTTCTTAGCCAATAAGAAACATATCCCTATCTTTAACCCATAAGAATAAATCCTATTCTTATTCTTAACATATAAGGATAAAACCCGATCTTATCCTTAAAGAAAAAGGATAAATTCTAATTCATATCTCATATGGATTGAGTCAAAATAGAATCGGCCAATGTGGACACACCATATGGCAACAATCTCCCACTTGGCCACATTTGTCAATTTTCTCTCATATACATTCTACTCTTAATACGAGTAATGGAGCGTGCAACCAGACAAAAAAATCACAATGCAGGAGTGCTATATTAAGTCACCACCCAACTAACATAGCACATCACTAACTAAAACGTATATACCCCAGACGTTTCAACACACACAGGATCAAGTATCGCAAATCCCCCTCCTGTAATCACAGGGCTTGACCCTACAACATCTCTTATACTCATGATTATCTCAAGTAACACAACTGTCACGTCTCGAGACTGCCAATTTGGACAGTTCGGGCGCGCCAACAGGCCAGCCAATCGGACATGACCTTTCAACACCCGAAAGAAACGGTTCATTCCAACAACCACAGTTTAGTGTAAGCAGAAGAATAAGCAATCAGAGTACTAAACTATGAAATTGAAGCTTTCATTCATTCACACAACCATATAGAAGGAAATGAAAGTGCACTATTGAGCGAAACATTAAACTTAAAGTGTGAGGACCCGAATCCCCACTTAAGGATTTATTGATGGATTTGTGGCTTCTGGGAGTGTGTGTTCGCGTGTCGGGCCCAAGAATTGAATTTCTGGTGAAATTGGAGCTTATTTGCTTATCAGGAAGCCCATTCGAGGTGATTGAGGTTTTTGCGCGCTTATTGGAACCAAGGATTTGACCCAGCATGAAAAATGGATCAAGTTTACCTTTCCGGGAATTTTCGGAAAATTTTAGAGGTGGAATTTGGCTAAACGGACTTCGGATTTGGATTCAGCGCGTGAAAACGAGCGAAATGGACTATTTACTTGTTTTTTCGGAGCCCGGACGCGAAAACACGCATTTCGAGGTTTTGGGGTACTGTTCCGGCGGCCGGAGAGGCGCCGGCGCGGCGGCGGGAGGCGGAGCACGGCGGCTGGCGGCGGCGGAGGCGCGTGGTCCACCGCGCAGGCGTGCACCCGGGCGTTGGCCACGTGGCGGCTCCCGGTTGGCGGGCGCAGTGGGCGCGGTCCACGAGAATAGCGCGGGTGCACGGTGGACCGGGGGTGGACACGTGGCAGCTTGTGGTTGGGTGGTGTTGTGCGCGCGGTCCACGGTGCGGGGAGTCGGTACCTCGGGCTTGCTGCCCGACAGGCGCGCGTGGGCGCGCGTGGGGCGCGGCGTGGGCGCGCTGACCCGCATTTCCCGCTCGTGGGTGCCACGCGTCGGCGCGGGCTTCTACCACGTGGCGCGTTGCGGTTGGTCCCGGTGGCTGTACCCTGTTCGGGTGGCTACGTGGCGGCCTGGGATTAATCCGGGCGCGCACAGTAACGGGCCGGGCCCGTTATTGTAGCAGCCCGGAAGTTCCGGGCGCCCGGTTTTGGGCCAAAAGTCCAAAATCCGGATTTTTTCGAGCTGGGCCTATAAATAGGCTGCTTGCTGAGGATTTTTGCCCCCTTTCCCGAGCTCCTCTGCCTCTGGACCCTTAAGCAAAGTTGGAGATCTTCGTGTTGCGCATCTTCTGGCAGAGGCCCGGATTTTTTGGAAGCCGCGGCGTCGACGTTTTCGGCATCGTAGCGCGGAGCGACGATTTTTTGTTGGAGGCCCGTTATCGTCGCATTTCGGTCTGAGAGGTCCACAGAGCTACCCCGATTGTATTTTTGGGCGATTTTTGCGGCGTTGGATTCATGAGAGGTACATCTTTGACTTTCGTGTTGAGTGTTTCGGCTAGATTTGGATTTTTAGCACAGTTTTTGATGCTTTACTGAACCACTATTTGCTGGTGGGGTTTTTGGATAGCACCTTCTTATCGGATTTTTATCTCCACATCCGGACATCGGAATTCGACGTTTAAGGACTCTATCGACATCTACTCTTCGCGAGGATCGCCGTCATATTTTTATTGGAATTTTTGGAGATTGTTTTACAGGTGAAAATTTCGCGTTAAGAGGACTGTTCACAGCAGATTGTGATACTTGGAATTTTATGGAATTAAGTGTAACTTTGGAATGTATTTTGTACCCAGGATGTATTGAGCACTGTTGGCTTGGTGGATGTACTGCTATATCTGTTTCTGGGCATTTTTAGCTGTGGAACCTTGGACAGTTAGCATTTTCAGGTGGGTGGCCCTGTCTACAAGATTGATGGAATGTTCATTTAATCTGCTATAGTAGGACCATGCATGACAGTGATACTCTCATGTAGTATGCTAGAATGTGATAGCTGATAATTCTAGTGTTGTTTGTTGATCATGCGATCTCTTGTTTCCTACTGTTTGTAAAATTATTGTTATCTTGGAACTTGACCTAGCACCCCCGTCATATGCAGCATGTTCAGCCAGACTGTAGAAAACTCCAACTTGGGCTAGGTTCATTCTGCTTTAGACATCCACACTTCTTTCCATCCTGGACCTAGTGTTTTACTCGTCCGGGTAGTGGGACGAGTGGTCGGGTTTCTGTTAGTGTGGGATGCATTTTACACTCGTGCTGGGAGCAGAGTGGAGTCTGGTAGATGTAGTTGGTTGTTCATCTGTGGCGGGAGCCGTTTGGGTAGACGGCGGTCCCGAGATGTTTTATTTTCTTATTTTATCTGTTGCCGCTGTGTTAGTGGCAGCGGTATATCGGTGTTAGCAGGACCTTGAACCCAGAACTGTTTTTGGACACACATATGATTTTAGTCAACCAATATTTTCTTCCAAGCATCGTAGGGTCGCCCGAGTCTGTTCTTGTTTGATTGGACAAGGCAATAGCTCTACGAGGCTTGGATATAAAACTTGTTTTCAAGTGTTTTCCTAAAAAGAACTAAAAATCATTAAATATGGATTTCTTTCAGATCAAATGGCTTTCAGTAAGAAATATCACATTTTTCTATAAATGAACCACCCGAGATGATTCGAGTGGTCTGGGTTCTAAGGTCTGCCTTCTTCTTGGGACGAGAACAACGAGAGACTATTCCTAGAGCCAGTTCTTGTTTGATTAGGGTTGTAGGTTCTAGTCTTTCGGGGTTCCCGGACCCTTCATTGTGTCAGTGGTGGGGTTTATCTTGTCAGTGAGTCTGCATGTTGGGATATTGTGGCCTGTTGAGGCAGTTGTTCGCAGTGGATGTGATGTTCGGCCTGTTTGGCCTGTTGAGACAGTTTCTCGCAGTGGATGCGATGTTCGGCCTGTTTGGCCTGTTGAGACAGTTTCTCGCAGTGGATGCGATGTTCGGCCTGTTTGGCCCGTTGAGACAGTTTCTCGCAGTGGATGCGATGTTGGCCTGATGAGGCAGTTGTTCGCTGTGGATGCGACTTTGCGTTGAGTTGGTGGAGTTGCTTGTGACTTGAGTTTTCGAGAGAGCTGATCAGCTGAGTCGTCGAGAGTGCTCCGACCGTTGTGCAAGATGTTTGAGGATCCTGAGTTTGTTGCGTTCAGAGCGTGAGCGTGGATTCTAACTATAGCCTGCAGTGCCAACTCGACAGAGTGCGCGGATACCCTTGTCCTCGTTGGGGTCGCTCCCCTTGAGTGCCACGCCCGGGGTGGGTCTGCACTTTGGTATCGCGACTTGTCGACGTCGTCCCTCTGACTGAGCCAGTTTTGGCAGTTACGGACGCCGTCCCTCTGACTGAGCCAGTTTTGGCAGTTACGGACACCGTCCTTCTGACTGAGCCAGTTTTGGCAGCCACGGACTGTGATGATCCGGATTCCCACAGAGACTTTCACAGCATTAACAGTGACTTCTGGAAGCTTACACTGTGTATTGGAGCTTATAGGATCGAAATCGGACATCAGAAATGAACCCGGCGCGAAAAACGGATCAAGTGGGCCTTCCGGGGGCTTTCGGCAAAATTTCGGATGAGAATTTGAAGAAACGGACGGCGGATTCGGACTCAGCGCGCGAAAACGATCAAAATGGTGTATTCACTTTTTTTTCGGCACCAAAGTTACAGAGAGAGGAACAAAACTTCTTCAGGCCACACCCTCAATTTCTGTGACACCCCCGGAATTTGGATTAGTCCTCTATATAAATGATATAATAGGACTAAAATCTCTAAACCGGCTATAGCATTTTGGATGGTAGCAAGATCCAAGAGGAACATGAGAGTTAAGCGTGCTAGAGCTAGAGTAGTTCTAGGATGGGTGACCCCCTGGGAAGTGGGGCGTCACAGTTGGTATCAGAGCCATTCACCAGCCGGAAATGTGAGATGAGTCTCGGCTGAGCCAGGGTTATATAGCGGGTAGAGCGAGGCTCCCCGGCTAATGACCGTTGTGAGTGGAGTGCAGCTCCTCACAAGGTCGGCTAAGGCTAGCGAGACGAGTCTCACATCGCCTGGTGCTTGTGAGTGTGTTTGAGCCTGACGTGGACGTCAGGGCTTAAAGGGGGGAAGAATGTGACACCCCCGGAATTTGGATTAGTCCTCTATATAAATGATATAATAGGACTAAAATCTCTAACCCGGCTATAGCATTTTGGATGGTAGCAAGATCCAAGAGGAACATGAGAGTTAAGCGTGCTAGAGCTAGAGTAGTTCTAGGATGGGTGACCCTCTGGGAAGTGGGGCGTCACAGTTTCTCTCTCTAAGCTCGGGAAAAACCAGAAAAAGGGGAGGGAAAACACTAAGCACTGTCCAAAATCCTAGGTAATGCACAAGGGTCCCAAAGATGGCTTAAAAACTCCAATAAAACTCAAGATTTAGCCAAAGTGTTGAATACCAAAGTTGTTGATCTATCTCTAGTGAAGATGAAGAACCAAACATTAGGCCAAAACTCGAAGGGATGAGCTCTATGGAGCTCCTGCACTGAAATGCGACGAAAATGGTTGAAATCAGCTTCAAAGGGTTCATCCACCACTTGCACAGCTACGGGCACTCGGAGCACACCTCAAATCCGAAATCTGGTGAAGGAGAAGAAGAAGAAGAAGATGTGGAAGCTCTGGAAAAATCAGAGAATTTGGCCAGATTTCAAAAGTCCAAAAATGAGAGAGAAATGGGCTATTTATAGGCCAAAAGCTCCTCTGCCAAAAGGGTTCGTAGGACAAATTGGAGTACGCACAGCCGGCGGCCGCGAGAGAGCGGGCAGTGCGGGACACGCGGCAGCAATCACGCGCGCATGCCCGCGATCCGGGCCCCGCGTTCCGCCACGTGGTGCAACGCGGTTGGCCCCGCGCGCACCAATTGCGCGGCGGCGCATGGCCGCCCGCCAGCGGGCGCACGCGCGCCGCCCAACCAGCGCGCCCACACGCCCCTGTCGGGCCAATTGCAGCCCTACACGTGGCAAGCGCATTATTGCCTCCACCCGGTGCACCCGTATGGTCCTGTGGACCGGTCCTATTAAATTGAGCCCATTTTAGCCCAAAAGGCCTATTTTGAGCTATTTTCGCGCGCTGAGTCCGTTTTTCGCGTTACGAACCCGCTACATCGATAATAGGTGTTTCACTACCACAGATCACGAGAAAAAACTACACGGGGATCTGGACCACTACATCCTCCCCCACTAAGAAAAGTTTCATCCTCAAAACAAAAGTCATGCCTTAAGCCGGAACCTCGAACAGGTAGGGGTATGTGTCCATCAACTCCGACTCCATCTCCCAAGTAGTCTCGCGCTCGTCAAGGTTGCTCCAAAGGATCTTCACAAAGGGAATGGCCCGACTACACAATTCTCTCACCCCAAGATCCATAATCCGCAGTGGGCGCTCCCGTACCTCAAGTCCTCGCTGATCTCTAGTGGGGTGAAGTCGATGACGTGCGATGAGTCGAATCCATCCTCCGCCAAAGTCCAAGTCGCAAGCTCTCAGCATATCCTCGAGAATCTGTATCATCCGCTCTGACTGTCCATCAGTTTGTGGACGGAAGGTCATACTAAATCTGAGCTGAGTTTCCAAGGCTGTCTATAAACTCTTCCAGAACGCGAAACACACCTCTAGCTCGAGCCGCCTCATCTCCTCTAGCATCCCTGGTACACGAACACCTCCTGGTCTGGTTCTCTAAAAGTCACCGTCCTTGCGGCACAATCGATCATTGCGAAGTACCGAGCCAGCAAGTCCATCTCGAGCACCCCATCAAAGTCCCGCAGCCGCCTCAAGACCATCAGGTCTGCTGGCATAATCCGCGACTCAACCTACACCGGGCAGGACCAATAACACTCCACGTGCAAGGTGTGGTCGGGAATCTGAACCTCCCGTGCACGTGGTAACCGTCCTACCCCTAACCCATGCAATGATGCAAATGCTATACTAACGAATGAATGAGATGCTCTTGTATAAAACTAAGTACGAGTCCTAATGCCAGAAGGTAAAGTGATACCTGCCACCACGTGATCGGCTGCTGAGTAGTCCTCCACCTGAGCGGTATACATCCTGTTACGGAATTTGAGTTGGCGTATTTCGTGAAAAGTGTTAAGTCTTGAAGATTGAAGATGAAAGAATTTTGGATCATATACCTCAATCTCAAAAAAGAAGAATTCAAAAGGATCAGGTATGTTTAACTAAAGATTTCTGGTGATCCGAATACTTCTTGTAGTGTAGAAACACTTGGAAGAATTTTTAATTGCATAAAAATCAAAAACTGGACATGGGACATGTTCAGGATCCGGATCGGGCCTTGCAATCCGGATCCCGAAGGGTGTTCGTTCATACACTGGTTCAATCCGGATCGCAGCATCTCATGATCCGGATCCCGAACACTAGTTTTACCTTTTTACTTGCACGATCCGGATCAGGATTTGCAATCCGGATCCCGAACGTTGATGTTTGGTAAAACTGTATGAACGATCCGGATCGGGGACTTCGATCCGGATCCCGAACTAGTGTTTTTCTGGAAACCGTCGTTCTTGCTACTGCAATCCGGATCGCCCAATTCCAATCCGGATCGCCGTCCGTAAAAATTTCCAGAAAAGGCTGTTTTTGATCCTTATCTTCTTCCAATGGTTTCTAACCTATAAATAGACCCTATGTTTCATTTTCTAGGGTATCCGCATATAATAGAAAAATAGACCGAAAGAGAAAAATCCACATATAGAGAAGAAAGGAAATCAATAGATTTAATTCTATGTTTCTTCATCTATATTGATTGATTTGATTCTAGGTTTTCCAAACTCAGATTTTGAGTAGAATCAAATCAATGAATACTTAGATGGTATTTCCGATCTATTTCTAATCTAAGTATTCGGCGGATCATCACCACCAAAAAACAACGATTTACCCTAAATCGGCGCGTGGACTCGCGTGGCCTTGTGGATTCAAGGTGCAACCGCTTTCGTGGATTCGGAGCGAGGTACGTTCGTGGATTCGAAGCGTGCTACTGGGTGAAGACCGTGGATTCGGTCGGACGTCGTGGATTCGGCGTTGGACGCTGAGGATTCGGCGTTGGACGCAGATCGTGGATTCGAGATGCGTTGTGGAGCGAGCGGAGAAGATCGACTAGGAGCGTATGGTAAAAGGTTGAGTCGTCTGTGAGTACGTTATATCACCTTGTACGTGTGTTAATTCTAGTGGATTTCGCCGTGTTATCGGTCCCGTGGTTTTTTACTCCGGTTTGGAGTTTTTCCACGTAAAAATCTTGCGTGTTATTTTTATTTCCGCATTGGGTTTTATTGCGCAATAATTTTTTGAGTGTTTATTGTTTACACCTATTCACCCCCCTCTAGGTGTTTTTTCCTCTATTTAGATCCATATTAGTATAACCCAACAAGTGGTATCAGAGCGGGAATAGGGTTGTAAACAATGGTTGAAGGTGGAAACATCAATAGACCCCCTTTCTTTGATGGAACAAATTATGCGTACTGGAAAGTACGGATGAAAGCCTTTTTAATTTCCATCGACGAAAGGGTGTGGCAATCAATTGAATTAGGATGGACTAATCCAACTGAAATTATTTCTGATGTTCGCACCTTAAAACCTAGGTCGAAATGGACCAAGGAAGAGATAGATTCATCTTCTTACAATGGCAAAGGAATTAATGCTCTATTTAATGCTTTGTCACAAACAGAGTTCTCTCGCGTCTCGGCATGTGAGACTGCGAAAGAAATCTGGGATGTTCTTCAAGTTACGCATGAGGGAACTACCTTGTGAAGATTCAGAAACTGCAAATGCTTACGAGCAAGTTTGATTCTATTTTCATGGCAGAAAATGAATCTTTCACAGACTACTACACACGATTGCAAGACATCGTAAACTCATGTGCTAACTTGGGAGAGAAGATTCCAAAATTTAAAGTTGTAAGAAAGATATTAAGAACTCTTCCTGAACGATTTCGCCCGAAGGTCGCAGCCATTGAAACAATTAAACACCCGGACGAAATGCGTGTTGAAGAATTAGTTGGTGCATTACAAACTTATGAAATGACATTTCCTACTAACTATTCTTCGGAAAGGCATCCTCTTCTAAGTCTTCAGGTTATGCATTGAAATCAACCAAAGAAGAAGACGCGGATTCATCCTCCTCAGACGATGACGAGAACCTATCTATGGAGGACTTTGAAAAGCAACTCGCTCTCTTGACAAGGAAGTTTCGCCGCAACTTTCGAAGGGGTAATCCAAGCAAAACTCCATCCTTCGGAAAGTCCAAGAAAGGCAAAGGTTCTTCAAGCTACAAGTCAAGAAAGCAAGAGAACTTCTCAAAGGATAAGAAAAGTTCAGAGGGACAAGTACAGTGCTTCAAATGTCGAGGCTACGGCCACATTGCAACGGAGTGTCCCAACAAGAATCCGGCAAAGAAGAAAGCGATGCAAGTCGTTACTTGGGATGACAACTCAACGTCAAATGAGTCATCCTCAAGTGATGAAGAAGACAACGCGACAGCATTCCACGCGTCCACTACATCTTCACCCTTCATGTGCTTGATGGCAAGTACCTCTGATTCCTTGTCCAACTCCTCCCAAATTGAAAAGAACGCTACGGACAGCGAATCGAGCAATTCTGAAGGTGAAGATTTTGCTCTTACCTACCATAAGCTTTTGAGGGATTCAAAGAAACTGGCAAAGCAAAACCGGAGTTTGAGAGGGAGATTGCAGGATCTCAGAGAAGAAGCAAAAAGGGCATCTTCTCTCTCAAACGCTCTTGAAGTGGAAAGGGATAATTTGGTCAAAACAAATGTTTCCCTTCAAGAGAAGAATGAGCTTCTCGAGAAAGAACATACAAATTTGGTGGATAAAGCGAATTATTTCTCGAAGCTCTACAATGAGGCTCAACGGGATAAAATGGAAATGACAAAGACCATTCTCCAACTCAAAGATGACTTACAGCGATTTTCTTCTGGAAGGAGTAAGTTGGACAGGCTTCTTGGTCTTGGTCAAACAAATAAGTTCGGCCTCGGGTACACTCAAACTAGAAACATTCCAAGTTCGAGTGGGACGATTTTTGTGCCTCAGTCGGTACCTCCTCCTCCGACACCGGAATTCACTACAATCAACGACAACAAGCCTACCTCATCCTCCTCGGGATCGTCAAGAATTAAGGTATGTTTTCGTTGTGGCATTTCAGGGCACATAAGGAGAAATTGCAAGACGGGAGCCAAACGCACACCTCAAGCACCTCTTGCAATGACTACCAAAAAGGTAACTCCTCAGAAATCAAATGTAAATCAATTGAAGGAAAAGAGCCTTGGTAGTTCACCGCGCAAGACGACTTCATCAAGGAGCAGCAATCGAACGAACAAGACGCTTTCACCTAGGCGAATAACTTCACGACCACTACCGACGCATTCCAAAAAGGTTTGGGTGCGCAAAGGTGAAATTTTCCCTTGTCTTGTTACTAATGTTTCCTTGCATGCATATGATAACTCGTCTTGGTATCTGGATAGCGGTTGTTCCCGTCACATGACCGGTGACAAAAACTGTTTTCAAAACTTTGAGAAAATCTCCAGAGGACTTGTAGTTTTCGGAGATGGTCGGTCTTCCAAAATTGTTGGAAAGGGAACGGTAGCTATTCCGGATGGCCCGATTTTGAAAAATGTGTTATTTGTTGATGGCCATTGTTACGGAATTTGAGTTGGCGTATTTCGTGAAAGTGTTAAGTCTTGAAGATTGAAGATGAAAGAACTTTGGATCATATACCTCAATCTCAAGAAAGAAGAATTCAAAAGGATCAGGTATGTTTAACTAAAGATTTTTGGTGATCCGAATACTTCTTGTAGTGTAGAAACACCTGGAAGAATGTTTAATTGCATAAAAATCAAAAACTGGACATGGGACATGTTCAGGATCCGGATCGGGCCTCGCAATCCGGATCCCGAAGGGTGTTTGTTCATACACTGGTTCAATCCGGATCGCAGCATTTCATGATCCGGATCCCGAACACTAGTTTTACCTTTTTGCTTGCACGATCCGGATCAGGATTTGCAATCCGGATCCCGAACGTAATGTTTGGTGAAACTGTATGAACGATCCGGATCGGGGACTTCGATCCGGATCCCGAACTAGCGTTTTTCTGGAAACCGTCTTTCTTGCTACTGCAATCCGGATCGCCCAATCCATCCAATCCGGATCGCCGTCCGTAAAATTTCCAGAAAAGGCAGTTTTTGATCCTTATCTTCTTCCAATGGTTTCTAACCTATAAATAGACCCTATGATTCATTTTCTAGGGTAATCCAAATAGCCGTCATATTAAAATATAATCTTATACGGCCAAGATCCACATATAGAGAAGAAAGGAAATCAATAGATTTATTCTATGTTTCTTCATCTATATTGATTGATTTGATTCTAGGTTTTCCAAACTCAGATTTTGAGTAGAATCAAATCAATGAATACTTAGATGGTATTTCCGATCTATTTCTAATCTAAGTATTCGGCGGATCATCACCACCCAAAAACAACGATTTACCCCAAATCGGCGCGTGGACTCGCGTGGCCTTGTGGATTCAAGGTGCAACCGCTCTCGTGGATTCGGAGCGAGGTACGTTCGTGGATTCGAAGCGTGCTACTGGGTGAAGACCGTGGATTCGGTCGGACGTCGTGGACTCGACGTTGGACGCTGTGGATTCAGCGTTGGGCGCAGATCGTGGATTCGAGAAGCGTCGTGGAGCGAGCGGAGAAGATCTACTAGGAGCGTATGGTAAAAGGTTGAGTCGTCTGTGAGTACGTTATATCACCTTGTACGTGTGTTAATTCTAGTGGATTTCGCCGTGTTATCGGTCCCGTGGTTTTTTACTCCGGTTTGGAGTTTTTCCACGTAAAAATCTTGCGTGTTATTTTTTTTTCCGCATTGGGTTTTATTGCGCAATGATTTTTTGAGTGTTTATTGTTTACACCTATTCACCCCCCTCTAGGTGTTTTTTCCCCTATTTAGATCCATATTAGTATAACCCAACAAGTGGTATCAGAGCGGGAATAGGGTTGTAAACAATGGTTGAAGGTGGAAACATCAATCGACCCCCTTTCTTTGATGGAACAAATTATGCGTACTGGAAAGTACGGATGAAAGCCTTTTTAATTTCCATCGACGAAAGGGTGTGGCAATCAATTGAATTAGGATGGTCTAATCCAACTGAAATTATTTCTGATGTTCGCACCTTAAAACCTAGGTCGAAATGGACCAAGGAAGAGATAGATTCATCTTCTTACAATGGCAAAGGAATTAATGCTCTATTTAATGCTTTGTCACAAACAGAGTTCTCTCGCGTCTCGGCATGTGAGACTGCGAAAGAAATCTGGGATGTTCTTCAAGTTACGCATGAGGGAACTAACCTTGTGAAGATTCAGAAACTGCAAATGCTTACGAGCAAGTTTGACTCTATTTCTATGGCAGAAAATGAATCTTTCACTGACTATTACACACGATTGCAAGACATCGTAAACTCATGTGCTAACTTGGGAGAGAAGATTCCAGAATTTAAAGTTGTAAGAAAAATTTTAAGAACTCTTCCTGAACGATTTCGCCCGAAGGTCGCAGCCATTGAAACAATTAAACACCCGGACGAAATGCGTGTAGAAGAATTAGTTGGTGCATTACAAACTTATGAAATGACATTTCCTACTAACTATTCTTCTGGAAAGGCATCCTCTTCTAAGTCTTCAGGTTATGCATTGAAATCAACTAAGGAAGAAGACGCGGATTCATCCTCCTCGGACGATGACGAGAACCTATCTATGGAGGACTTTGAGAAGCAGCTCGCTCTCTTGACAAGGAAGTTTCGCCGCAACTTTCGAAGGGGTAATTCAAGCAAAACTCCATCCTTCGGAAAGTCCAAGAAAGGCAAGGGTTCTTCAAGCTACAAGTCAAGAAAGCAAGAGAACTTCTCAAAGGATAAGAAAAGTTCAGAGGGACAAGTACAGTGCTTCAAATGTCGAGGCTACGGCCACATTGCAACGGAGTGTCCCAACAAGAATCCGGCAAAGAAGAAAGCGATGCAAGTCGTTACTTGGGATGACAACTCCACGTCAAATGAGTCATCCTCAAGTGATGAAGAAGACAACGCGACAGCATTCCACGCGTCCACTACATCTTCACCCTTCATGTGCTTGATGGCAAGTACCTCCGATTCCTTGTCCAACTCCTCCCTGTTGAAAAGAACGCTACGGACAACGAATCGAGCAATTCTGAAGGTGAAGATTTTGCTCTTGCCTACCATAAGCTTTTGAGGGATTCAAAGAAACTGGCAAAGCAAAACCGGAGTTTGAGAGGGAGATTGCAGGATCTCGAAGAAGAAGCAAAAAGGGCATCTTCTCTCTCAAACGCTCTTGAAGTGGAAAGGGATAATCTAGCCAAAGCAAATGTTTCCCTTCAAGAGAAAAATGAGCTTTTCGAGAAAGAACATGAGAAATTGGTGGATAAAGCGAATTATTTCTCAAAGCTCTACGACGAGGCTCGACAGGATAAAATGGAAATGACAAAGACCATTCTCCAACTAAAGGATGACTTAAAGCGATTTTCTTCTGGAAGGAGTAAGTTGGACAGGCTTCTTGGTCTTGGTCAAACAAATAAGTTCGGCCTCGGATACACTCAAACTGGAGACATTCCAAGTTCGAGTGGGACAGTTTTTGTGCCTCAGTCGGTATCTCCTCCTCCGACACCGGAATTCACGACAAGCAACGACAACAAGCCTACTTCATCCTCCTCGGGATCGTCAAGAACTAAGGTATGTTTTCGTTGTGGCATTTCAGGGCACATAAGGAGAAATTGCAAGACGGGAGCCAAACGCACACCTCAAGCACCTCTTGCAATGACTACCAAAAAGGTGATTCCTCAGAAATCAAATGCAAATCATTGAAGGAAAAGAGCCTTGGTAGTTCACCGCTCAAGACGACATCATCAAGGAGCAGCAATTCTTCAACAAGACGCTTTCACCTAGGAAGTAACTTCACGACCATTACCGACGCATTCCAAAAAGGTTTGGGTGCGCAAAGGTGAAATTTTCCCTTGTCTTGTTACTAATGTTTCCTTGCATGCATATGATAGTTCGTCTTGGTATCTGGATAGCGGGTGTTCCCGTCACATGACCGGTGACAAAAACTGTTTTCAAAATTTTGAGAAAATCTCCGGAGGACTTGTTGTTTTCGGAGATGGTCGGTCTTCCAAAATTGTTGGAAAGGGAACGGTAGCTATTCCGGATGGCCCGGTTCTGAAAAATGTGTTATTTGTTCATGGCCTTAAGACTAACCTCATAAGCATAAGTCAACTTTGTGATAATGGTTATTCAGTTAATTTTTCATCTGATGAATGTACTGTAACTGACAAGAACCATGTTTTCTTTTTAAAAGGGGTTAGATCAGAAAACAATTGTTATGTAGTTCCTAGTAATTTTTCTGAAAAATGTAACCTAGCTTCTTTGAAAAATGAAACACTTTGGCATGAAAGGCTAGGTCACATAAATTTTAAGGAACTTGCTAGAATTTCAAACAAAGATGTGGTCAAGGGGGTTCCTAAACTTTCTTTTGAACAAAACATTGTGTGTGGCGGTTGCCAAAAGGGAAAACAGTCTAGGACTGCACACAAGAACTTGAACCACATAGGTACAAAACGGCCTTTGGAACTTTTGCACATGGATTTAATGGGGCCAACTCGTCAACCATCTTTGGGAGGTAAATGGTATATTTTCTTATTGGTTGATGATTTCTCTAGATATTCTTGGGTAGCATTTTTAAAAGAGAAAGCTGATACTTTTGATTCTTTTCACGACATCTGCCATCGTATTATGATTGAAAAGAATGAAAAGATTACTCGTGTTAGAAGTGATAGAGGTGGAGAATTCATAAATTCTAAATTCATTGATTTTTGCACTTCAAATGGCATTAAACATGAATTCTCGGCACCCTATACACCTCAACAGAATGGTGTAGTCGAGCGCAAAAACAGGGTCGTACAGGAGATGGCTCGTGTTATGCTTCATAGCCGGAACCTACCGTTATATTTTTGGGCTGAAGCGGTGAACACGGCTGTCTATGTAATTAATCGAGTGTATTTGCGCCCGGGGACTTTGAATACACCATATGAACTATGGTTTTGTAGAAAACCTAACATCAAATATTTTCGTATCTTTGGGAGTCGGTGTTTTATTTTGCGTGACCGCGAGAATCTTGGAAAATTTGACTCTCGAAGTGACGAAGGGATTTTCTTAGGTTATTCTACAAACAGTAGAGCATATCGAGTTTTTAACTTAGAATCTAAGACGATCGTAGAATCGATAAATGTTAAAGTAGATGAAGCTTTTCACTTTGAATCTGAAAAATCTACCCTCGATATCTCTCTTGATGATGATACACCTGCTAATGCATCTTCTTCTAACAATTCTTTCGATAATAATGATGCATCTAACGGTTCTTCAAGTTTATCTGATGTGCAGGAATCATCTCGTGTACCTCCGACTACTCCCTTACCTCAAACGTTACGCATCTCCAAGGATCATCCTGAATCGAACATCATTGGAGATCCACAAGAAGGAGTTAGAACTCGGAGACAATTGGTTTGCGGATTTGCATGCTATGTATCCTTAATCGAACCAAAGAATGTTGATGAAGCTCTTCAAGATGACTATTGGATTGAAGCAATGCAGGAAGAGCTCCATCAATTTGAGCGAAACAAAGTCTGGGAATTAACGAAGCCTCCGAAGCAACACAATGTGATAGGTACCAAATGGATCTTCAAGAACAAGAAAAATGAGGATGGTACTATCATCAGGAACAAAGCACGTTTAGTTGCTCAAGGCTACTCTCAAGTAGAAGGTATAGACTTTGATGAAACTTTCGCCCCTGTAGCTAGACTCGAGTCCATTCGTATCTTATTTGCGATAGCTTGTCATTTTAAAATCAAATTATTTCAAATGGACGTTAAGAGCGCCTTTTTAAATGGGTTTTTAAATGAGGAAGTTTATGTAGCTCAACCGAAAGGTTTCGTGGATCATAAACTACCTAACCATGTTTTTCGACTGAAAAAGGCTCTTTACGGTCTGAAACAAGCACCGCGAGCATGGTACGAAAGGTTGACAAAGCACCTTTTGGAAAAGGGCTATACTCGAGGGGGAGCTGACAGGACTCTCTTTGTGAAGCATTATCAAAACAATTTCATTGTAGCTCAAATCTATGTCGATGACATTGTATTTGGCGCAACAAGAGATAATGATGCTTCTAAATTCGCGGAGACCATGGAAAGCGAATTTGAGATGTCCATGATGGGCGAATTGACTTATTTTCTTGGATTACAAGTTAAACAAAACGATGAAGGTATTCACTTGTGTCAATCCAAGTATGCAATGGAGTTGGTCAAAAAGTTTGATCTAGAAAATTCTAAGGATTTTCCGACTCCAATGGGAACTAGCCATAAGGGACTTGGAAGTGAATCACATAGTGAGAATGTAGACGAGAAACTGTATCGCAGTATGATTGGAAGTCTACTGTATCTCACGGCTAGTCGCCCGGATATATCCTTCAGTGTTGGGATTTGCGCGAGATATCAATCAGCACCGAAGGAGGTTCACCTGAAAGCGGTGAAGCGGATCATCCGATACATAAAAGGAACCATAAGTTTCGGAATTTGGTATCCTATGGGAACAAGTTTGGATATTGTTGGATACTCAGATGCCGATTGGGCTGGATCGGTGGATGATCGGAAGAGCACGAGTGGTGCATGCTTCTATCTTGGCCATTGCCTTGTTGCATGGCACAGTAAAAAGCAGAATTGCATAGCACTCTCGACTGCCGAAGCGGAGTACATTTCAGCGGGAAGTTGTTCAACCCAATTGATATGGATGAAAAGCGTGTTGAGCGATTTCCGGATTTCAGCAACTTCGGTAACCATTTTATGTGACAACACTAGTGCTATTAACATTTCCAAAAACCCTGTGTTGCACTCTAGAACAAAACATATTGAACTTAGATATCATTTTCTTAGAGAGCTAGTTGAATCAAATATTCTTCAACTGTCATATATTTCAACTGAGGATCAATTAGCTGATATCTTAACAAAACCTTTGGATCAAAAACGTTTTATTCACTTGCGTAAAGCAATTGGCATGCTTTCCTTGAAATAACCTTTTTGAAACTTTTGCTTAGGTTAGGTTTTGTTTTTGTTTTGTTCATTATCTATGCTTGTGCATAGGACATTAATTGAGCATAAATCATAATTGACTTTAATTGCATCTTTTCATACATTTAGAAATTTATTATGCTTTTGATATCATAATATTTCAATGTTGCAATGATCATTTATGTTAATTAAGTCATCTTTTAAGTGATCAAAGTCAATTTCTCTCTCAATGATCTCTTGGTATAGTCATTATCTTATTTGATTGCTTAGTCGAGTATGAATGCGAGATCATTTTTTGGTTGAATACCTTATATATTAAATAATTGATAGCCAATTGAGGGGGAGTCAAAGAAAAGTAAAATGCTCAAAAGATGTGGAAAGAGTTACATCCCAATGAGGAGTGTGAAAACTACCACCACATGGAGGAAAAAGAAAAAGAAAAAGATACCCCATGAATGCAAAGCAAATTTTTGTTTTAAAAATTGTTGATGAAATGCATATTGAAATACTTGACTCAGTCATATTTCATGGTTGGTATAAGGTGGGATTTTTGATAAAAGATGCTCAAAGAGCCACTCCTTCAACAGATTGTCTAGATATATTATCTAACTTATCTGAGATTTCAAACATCTATTGATCTTTGTATTTCATTTTCTTTACCAAAATTGATGATTTGATAAAGGCATTACGCATAAGATCAGGATAGATGTGATTGAAGTTGTTCAACTTTAAGTGTTTTAATTTTCATAAATTTTCGTTTCATTTTTGAGTATTCTTGATAGATTTAGTATAATCTATTTCTTGTTGTATGAAACGATGATTTTTGTTTAAAGTTGATTTGGTAAAGTGCTTACATACTTTTTCTGGATTTTATGAAATTTTTCTAAAATTTTCTGAAGAAAAAGGTGGAGCCGATCCGGATCGGGGTAAGTGATCCGGATCCCGAACGCAGGCTTTTTCCTGCGGGTAGCCGATCCGGATCACATTCTCGATCCGATCCGGATCACGGCTAGGGTTCTAAATAGAACGAAAGAGATTTCGAATTCTTTTACCCTAATCTTTTGTTCTCAAGTCTCTAGAGCTTCTCTCTCTAGATTTCTTGCATCTTGAAGCCTTCCTAACTCAAGTTCTTCGAATCCAAGTAAGTTTTATTGATCAAAATCTCGTTTTTCACAGTTTTTCTCTCTTTTCTTCAAAACGTGAGTAGAAATCATGGAACTTTTTCGTTTGTGAATGGTTTTTGGTCAAATTTCTTTTGAAACAAGAACTCTGGGTAGATTAGTTTTGATTTTGTGCTAGGTTTTCACCTGATTAACGAATTTTTGGGCTTCGATTTCTGAAAATTCTGTTTTCGGGCATAAAAGAGGAATTTTTGAAAATCATGCGATTGATCCACTTTTAAAATTCTTTTTGCAAAACTAATTTGATTCTTGGCTTCTCTACATGATCATGATTGTTTGGGTACAATTTTTCAAATTTTTGAAAACTGAAAATTTTCATGTGTTCTTGAGTCGGTGTTCACAGGATACATTTCTCACTAGCAATCAAAATGGTGATCACATGGGTTATTTTCCTACTTGCTGCCATGGTCCATGCTAAGGACACTGCAAAGCCTAAGAAGGCTAAGAGGACTAAGAGAGCTCTGAATGATTCCGATACAGATTCAGAGACTGCTTCAATTGACTGGGATAACCTCGAGATCGAGGAAGATGTGCCCATTATCTCCAAAGGGAAAGCACCTGCTGAAGCCTCAAAGACAAAGCCTCAGCCTACTGCAGCTGATAAAGGAAAAGCCCCAATGGAACCAAATCCAATCGGAACAAGAATAAAAACCGGTGCAAGAAAAAGAGGCAGTGCTCGGGGCATTTCGATTAACGAACCAATTGCTAGCCAGCCTCCTCCACAGGAATTCATCAGCTCCACGAGAATCAAGGATTTTGAGAAAAGGGAATGCATTGGTGAGAGACATGTTAATGTCAAACCAATGAAGGAACGATCTGCAGCTTTTGGAATTTTATTTGACCAAGTTGGTCTTGCTCCAATTTGCAATTTTCCTGAAAAAACTGGGTACTGTCCACACTCAGTTCGGATGTTTTATCAGAACGCTGCAAGTTTACTTGATCACGATGACGGACGTCGGGAATTTCATACTGTGGTTAAAAATATCAAAATCAAAGTCACTCCCCAACTGATTGGAGAGGTGCTCAGTATGAAAGCCAGAGCAGATGGACTTCATTACCTTAAAACTCAAAGCTTCAACGACAACTCCTGGAGAGTTGTAGTCAATGGAATTTGTCTTCCGGATACTTTGTCTACCGGAAACTCTGTATTCTCTAAAGAGCTTCGAACAGAGTATAAGTATATAAACTTCATTGTCTGCTACAACATTCTTCCCAACATGAACACGAAGGTTCTTCGATGGGATAGGATGTTATTCCTTTATCTTCTTGGAAACCCGGCCGCATTGATGGGAGCAAACTTGAATATTCCTTATCTCATTTGGTCAAGGATGGCGCGGTATGTGGAACACTCTCACCCCACAGAGAGACTACCTTATCCAATGATCATCATGCGCATCCTTAAGAAATTTAAAGTCGATACAAGCGCGAGCTCTTACATGTACAGTTTGGGCACCATTAATGAGACAACAATTGTAAAGTCTCTATCGACAAAGCAAGATGACCCTCCATCTCCTCCAATCCGACAACGAGCTCGACAACAAGCAACTACTTCTACAGCTCCTGTTCCACCTCCACAGCAAGCACCTCCATCCACGTCTGATGATGATGCTTCTGTTAGCTCAATATTTAAAGAACAACAGCGACTCTCAAATGAGCAAGAACGGATGTCAAAGGAATTCACTGAAATGAGAGGAGAAATTCAAGTAGTGAAAAAGGAGCTGGAAATCATCACTGCCTCTCAAATCACTTTGACCAAGTCCGTCTCTTCAATGAAAAAACTGATGAAGAAAATGTTTGCAAAAATGGGATGCACCACCTCTGATGACTCCGACTCTCAGGAGTAAATTTTTGTTCTAACCTTCTTTTGCTCTTTGCAGGTTTTTCACTTTTCATGTTTGTTTATCTTTTTAACTCTCTTTTGTTTTGTAATTATTGGCTCGTTTCTGTGACAAAAAGGGGGAGAGAGTTTAGAGAGAACTTGAACAATGACATGAACAATGATGATGTGAAAACTCTGTGAAAACTGTGTGAATGTGTGAACATTAAGGTAAGTATGACTTCATCAACTTCAACTTTGCTTTTATCTTCTGATTTGTTGCATGTCCTTACTAACTATTCGACTAACTATTTGGGCATGTAATATGACTAACGAGTTGATGTTGGACTAACATTTTGTGACATTTGGTTTTTGAATGCTTAGAAGATATGTTGGTTTTGTCTATGATTCTCTTACATATCTGAATTCTCAAATGTCATGATGATCATATAAACTCTATCTCTGTATTTGGTTTTGTATGTTTCAATTCTTGAGGTATCTAACGATTTCTTTTGTCAAGAATAATTTCTTTGTGCAGAGAGTACAGATGTCTAAGTCTAGAGTCTGTTTTAGGAGTTTATCTCATGTTTTTAAATTTTTGGATCTCCATTGTAAATTTTTGTTGTATGGTGATAGCAACAAAAATATCTTTTTGAATTTTCTTTTGTGGATTTGTGTTTTGTCACGAAACCGCCAAAGGGGGAGATTGTTACGGAATTTGAGTTGGCGTATTTCGTGAAAGTGTTAAGTCTTGAAGATTGAAGATGAAAGAACTTTGGATCATATACCTCAATCTCAAGAAAGAAGAATTCAAAAGGATCAGGTATGTTTAACTAAAGATTTTGGTGATCCGAATACTTCTTGTAGTGTAGAAACACCTGGAAGAATGTTTAATTGCATAAAAATCAAAAACTGGACATGGGACATGTTCAGGATCCGGATCGGGCCTCGCAATCCGGATCCCGAAGGGTGTTTGTTCATACACTGGTTCAATCCGGATCGCAGCATTTCATGATCCGGATCCCGAACACTAGTTTTACCTTTTTGCTTGCACGATCCGGATCAGGATTTGCAATCCGGATCCCGAACGTAATGTTTGGTGAAACTGTATGAACGATCCGGATCGGGGACTTCGATCCGGATCCCGAACTAGCGTTTTTCTGGAAACCGTCTTTCTTGCTACTGCAATCCGGATCGCCCATTTCCAATCCGGATCGCCGTCCGTAAAATCTCCAGAAAAGGCAGTTTTTGATCCTTATCTTCTTCCAATGGTTTCTAACCTATAAATAGACCCTGTGATTCTTTTTCTAGGGTTAATCCAAATAGCCGTCATATTAAAATATAATCTTATACGGCCTAAGATCCACATATAGAGAAGAAAGGAAATAATAGAATTTATTCTATGTTTCTTCATCTATATTGATTGATTTGATTCTAGGTTTTCCAAACTCAGATTTTGAGTAGAATCAAATCAATGAATACTTAGATGGTATTTCCGATCTATTTCTAATCTAAGTATTCGGCGGATCATCACCACCCAAAAACAACGATTTACCCCAAATCGGCGCGTGGACTCGCGTGGCCTTGTGGATTCAAGGTGCAACCGCTTTCGTGGATTCGAGGCGAGGTACGTTCGTGGATTCGAAGCGTGCTACTGGGTGAAGACCGTGGATTCGGTCGGACGTCGTGGACTCGACGTTGGACGCTGTGGATTCAGCGTTGGACGCAGATCGTGGATTCGAGACGCGTTGTGGAGCGAGCGGAGAAGATCTACTAGGAGCGTATGGTAAAAGGTTGAGTCGTCAGTGAGTACGTTATATCACCTTGTACGTGTGTTAATTCTAGTGGATTTCGCCGTGTTATCGGTCCCGTGGTTTTTTACTCCGGTTTGGAGTTTTTCTACGTAAAAATCTTGCGTGTTATTTTTATTTCCGCATTGGGTTTTATTGCGCAATGATTTTTTGAGTGTTTATTGTTTACACCTATTCACCCCCCTCTAGGTGTTTTTTCTCCTATTTAGATCCATATTATCCCAACAGCCTTAAGACTAACCTCATTAGCATAAGTCAACTTTGTGATAATGGTTACTCAGTTAATTTTTCATCTATTGAATGTGTTGTAACTGATAAGAACCATGTTTTCTTTTTAAAAGGGGTTAGATCAGAAAACAATTGTTATGTTGTTCCTAGTAAATTTTCTGAAAAGTGTAACCTAGCTTCTTTGAAAAATGAAACTCTTTGGCACGAAAGGCTAGGTCACATAAACTTTAAGGAACTTGCTAGAATTTCAAACAAAGATGTGGTTAAGGGGGTTCCTAAACTTTCTTTTGAACAAAACATTGTGTGTGGCGGTTGCCAAAAGGGAAAACAGTCAAGGACTGCACACAAGAACTTGAACCACATAGGTACAAAACGGCCTTTGGAACTTTTGCACATGGATTTAATGGGGCCAACTCGTCAACCATCTTTGGGAGGTAAATGGTATATTTTCTTATTGGTTGATGATTTCTCTAGATATTCTTGGGTAGCATTTTTAAAAGAGAAAGCTGATACTTTTGATTCTTTTCACGACATCTGCCATCGTATTATGATTGAAAAGAATGAAAAGATTACTCGTGTTAGAAGTGATAGAGGTGGAGAATTCATAAATTCCAAATTCATTGATTTTTGCACTTCAAATGGCATTAAACATGAATTCTCAGCACCCTATACACCTCAACAGAATGGTGTAGTCGAGCGCAAAAACAGGGTCGTACAGGAGATGGCTCGTGTTATGCTTCATAGCCGGAACCTACCGTTATATTTTTGGGCTGAAGCGGTGAACACTGCTGTCTATGTAATTAATCGAGTGTATTTGCGCCCGGGGACTTTGAATACACCATATGAACTATGGTTTTGTAGAAAACCGAACATCAAATATTTTCGTATCTTTGGGAGTCGGTGTTTTATTTTGCGTGACCGCGAGAATCTTGGAAAATTTGACTCTCGAAGTGACGAAGGGATTTTCTTAGGTTATTCTACAAACAGTAGAGCATATCGAGTTTTTAACTTAGAATCTAAGACGATCGTAGAATCGATAAATGTTAAGTAGATGAAGCTTTTCACTTTGAATCTGAAAAATCTACCCTCGATATCTCTCTTGATGATGATACACCTGCTAATGCATCTTCTTCTAACAATTCTTTCGATAATAATGATGCATCTAACGGTTCTTCAAGTTTATCTGATGTGCAGGAATCATCTCGTGTACCTCCGACTACTCCTTACCTCAAACGTTACGCATCTCCAAGGATCATCCTGAATCGAACATCATTGGAGATCCACAAGAAGGAGTTAGAACTCGGAGACAATTGGTTTGCGGATTCGCATGCTACGTATCTCAAATCGAACCAAAGAATGTCGATGAAGCTCTTCAAGATGACTACTGGATTGAAGCAATGCAGGAAGAGCTCCATCAATTTGAGCGAAACAAAGTCTGGGAATTAACGAAGCCTCCGAAGCAACACAATGTGATAGGTACCAAATGGATTTTCAAGAACAAGAAAAATGAAGATGGTACTATCATCAGGAACAAAGCAAGGTTAGTTGCTCAAGGCTACTCTCAAGTAGAAGGTATAGACTTTGATGAAACTTTCGCCCCTGTAGCTAGACTCGAGTCCATTCGTATCTTATTTGCGATTGCTTGTCATTTTAAAATCAAATTATTTCAAATGGACGTTAAGAGCGCCTTTTTAAATGGGTTTTTAAATGAGGAAGTTTATGTGGCTCAACCGAAAGGTTTTGTGGACCATAAACTACCTAACCATGTTTTTCGTCTGAAAAAGGCTCTTTACGGTCTGAAACAAGCACCGCGAGCATGGTACGAAAGGTTGACAAAGCACCTTTTGGAAAAGGGCTATACTCGAGGGGGAGCTGACAGGACTCTCTTTGTGAAGCATTATCAAAACAATTTCATTGTAGCACAAATCTATGTCGATGACATTGTATTTGGCGCAACAAGAGATAATGATGCTTCTAAATTCGCGGAGACCATGGAAAGCGAATTTGAGATGTCCATGATGGGCGAATTGACTTATTTTCTTGGATTACAAGTTAAACAAAACGATGAAGGTATTCACTTGTGTCAATCCAAGTATGCAATGGAGTTGGTCAAAAAGTTTGATCTAGAAAATTCTAAGGATTTTCCGACTCCAATGGGAACTAGCCATAAGGGACTTGGAAGTGAATCACATAGTGAGAATGTAGACGAGAAACTGTATCGCAGTATGATTGGAAGTCTACTGTATCTCACGGCTAGTCGCCCGGATATATCCTTCAGTGTTGGGATTTGCGCGAGATATCAATCAGCACCGAAGGAGGTTCACCTGAAAGCGGTGAAACGGATCATCCGGTACATCAAAGGTACAATAAGTTTCGGAATTTGGTATCCTATGGGAACAAGTTTGGATATTGTTGGATACTCAGATGCCGATTGGGCTGGATCAGTGGATGATCGGAAAAGCACGAGTGGTGCATGCTTCTATCTTGGCCATTGCCTTGTTGCATGGCACAGTAAAAAGCAGAATTGCATAGCACTCTCGACTGCCGAAGCGGAGTACATTTCAGCAGGAAGTTGTTCAACCCAATTGATTTGGATGAAAAGCGTGTTGAGCGATTTCCGGATTTCAGCAACTTCGGTAACCATTTTATGTGACAACACTAGTGCTATTAACATTTCCAAAAACCCTGTGTTGCACTCTAGAACAAAACATATTGAACTTAGATATCATTTTCTTAGAGAGCTAGTTGAATCAAATATTCTTCAACTGTCATATATTTCAACTGAGGATCAATTAGCTGATATCTTAACAAAACCTTTGGATCAAAAACGTTTTATTCACTTGCGTAAAGCAATTGGCATGCTTTCCTTGAAATAACCTTTTTGAAACCTTTGCTTAGGTTAGGTTTTGTTTTTGTTTTTGTTTTGTTCTTTATCTATGTTTTGTACATAGGACATTAATTGAGCATAAATCATAATTGACTTTAATTGCATCCTTTCATGCATTTAGAAATTTATTATGCTTTTGATATCATAATATTTCAATGTTGCAATGATCATTTATGTTAATTAAGTCATCTTTTAAGTGATCAAAGTCAATTTCTCTCTCAATGATCTCTTGGTATAGTCATTATCTTATTTGATTGCTTAGTCGAGTATGAATGCGAGATCAATTTTTGGTTGAATACCTTATATATTAAATAATTGATAGCCAATTGAGGGGGAGTCAAAGAAAAGTAAAATGCTCAAAAGATGTGGAAAGAGTTACATCCCAATGAGGAGTGTGAAAACTACCACCACATGGAGGAAAAAGAAAAAGAAAAAGATACCCCATGAATGCAAAGCAAATTTTTGTTTTAAAATTGTTGATGAAATGCATATTGAAATACTTGACTCAGTCATATTTCATGGTTGGTATAAGGTGGGATTTTGATAAAAGATGCTCAAAGAGCCACTCCTTCAACAGATTGTCTAGATATATTATCTAACTTATCTGGGATTTCAAACATCTATTGATCTTGGTATTTCATTTTCTTTACCAAAATTGATGATTTGATAAAGGCATTACGCATAAGATCAGGATAGATGTGATTGAAGTTGTTCAACTTTAAGTGTTTTAATTTCCATAAATTTTCGTTTCATTTTTGAGTATTTTTGATAGATTTTGTATAATCTATTTCTTGTTGTATGAAACGATGATTTTTGTTTAAAGTTGATATGGTAAAGTGCTTACATACTTTTTCTGGATTTTATGGAATTTTTCTAAAATTTTCTGAAGAAAAAGTTGGAGCCGATCCGGATCGGGCAAGTGATCCGGATCCCGAACGCAGGCTTCTTCCTGCGGGTAGCCGATCCGGATCACATCTCGATCCGATCCGGATCACGGCTAGGGTTTTTAATAGAACAAAGGGTTTTGATTTCTTTTACCCTAATCTTTTGTTCTCAAGTCTCTAGAGCTTCTCTCTCTAGATTTCTTGCATCTTGGAGCTTTCCAAACTCAAGTTCTTCGAATCCAAGTAAGTTTTATTGATCAAAATCTCGTTTTTCACAGTTTTTCTCTATTTTCTTCAAAACGTGATGAAATTTTTCTATCCTTTTCGTTTGTGAATGGTTTTTGGTCAAATTTCTTTTGAAATAAGAACTCTGGGTAGATTAGTTTTGATTATATGCTGGGTTTTCACCTGATTAACGAATTTTTGGGCTTCGATTTCAAAAATTCGGTTTTAGGGCATAAAAGAGGAATTTTTGAAAATCATGCGATTGATCTATTTTTAAAATTCTTTTTGCAAAACTAATTTGATTCTTAGCTTCTCTACATGATTATGATTGTTTGGGTACAATCTTTCAAATTTTTCAAAATTGACGATTTTTCATGTTCTTGAGTTGGTCTTCACAGGACACTTTCTCTAAACTCAAGGCACTTTGTTCAATGGTTTCTCTTGGATCATCCTTTTGTTGGTCACAATGGTGCACACACGTGCAACTGTTAAAGAGGAACAGGTTGACTCAACTCGAGACAAGACAAAAACTGATGATGTAGACAGCTCTGACTTTGATGAAGAGGAATGGGAAGAATTTTTCACAGAAGTTCAACAAAAATTGATGAGGAGGATAGGCAATATTTGAAGAACAAAAAGCTAAAGAAATCTGCCTCAACAACAAGACAATATACAAGACGAAAAAGTGTCAAAAGAAGCGGCATTCAGATTACTGAGCCTCTTACTAGAGCACGCTCACTTTCTGGAATTCAACAGAGTAAATCACCATGGATTGAGGGCCAGGATGCACCATCTGCATCTACGCAGAATCCATCAACCTCCGAGAGAATGACTGCTGAAACAGATGCATTGGCATCCATTCGCCAAGAACAGCAAAGACTTTCTGCTGAACAGGAAAGGCTGTCCAGAGAACTTCAGCACATTTCATCTGAGCATAAGAAGATCAAGAAGAAATATTCCAATATTTCAAAGATGCTTAAGGGGATTTTAAGCAAACTGAGCTGTACCAGTTCAGACACTTCAGACTAGACAAAATTTCGTGCAGGCTCTTCTTTTTGTGCAGGATTTTACTTTTTAGGATTAGTTTTATTCTTACTTTTTAGTTTTAGTTCTCAGGTTTTTCATGTTAATGGAACTTTTAACTCTCCTTACATTTTGTAGCTTTGACTACATTTTTGGCTTTGTTTTGTGACAAAAAGGGGGAGAGAGTTTAGAGAGAACTTGAACAATGACATGAACAATGATGATGTGAAAACTGTGTGAATGTGTGAACATTAAGGTAAGTATGACTCATCAACTTCAACTTTGGTTTTATCTGTGATTTGTTGCATGTCCCTACTAACTATTCGACTAACTATTTGGGCATGTAATATGACTAACAAGTTGATGTTGGACTAACATTTTGTGACATTTGGTTTTGAATGCTTAGAAGATATGTTGGTTTTTAACTATGATTCTCTTACATATCTGAATTCTCAAATGTCATGATGAGAATAAACTCTATCTCTGTATTTGGTTTTGTATGTTTCAATTCTTGAGGTATCTAACGATTTCTTTTGTCAAGAATGATTTTTTTGTGCAGAGAGTACAGATGTCTAAGTCTAGAGTCTGTTTTAGGAGTTTATCTCATGTATTTAAATTTTTGGATCTCCATTGTAAATTTTTGTTGTATGGTGATAGCAACAAAAATATCTTTTTGAATTTTCTTTTGTGGATTTGTGTTTTGTCACGAAACCGCCAAAGGGGGAGATTGTTACGGAATTTGAGTTGGCGTATTTCGTGAAAGTGTTAAGTCTTGAAGATTGAAGATGAAAGAACTTTGGATCATATACCTCAATCTCAAGAAAGAAGAATTCAAAAGGATCAGGTATGTTTAACTAAAGATTTTGGTGATCCGAATACTTCTTGTAGTGTAGAAACACCTGGAAGAATTTTTAATTGCATAAAAATCAAAAACTGGACATGGGACATGTTCAGGATCCGGATCGGGCCTTGCAATCCGGATCCCGAAGGGTGTTCGTTCATACACTGGTTCAATCCGGATCGCAGCATCTCATGATCCGGATCCCGAACACTAGTTTTACCTTTTTACTTGCACGATCCGGATCAGGATTTGCAATCCGGATCCCGAACGTTGATGTTTGGTAAACTGTATGAACGATCCGGATCGGGGACTTCGATCCGGATCCCGAACTAGTGTTTTTCTGGAAACCGTCTTTCTTGCTACTGCAATCCGGATCGCCCAATTCAAATCCGGATCGCCGTCCGTAAAAATTTCCAGAAAAGGCTGTTTTTGATCCTTATCTTCTTCCAATGGTTTCTAACCTATAAATAGACCCTATGTTTCATTTTCTAGGGTATCCGCATATAATAGAAAAATAGACCGAAAGAGAAAAATCCACATATAGAGAAGAAAGGAAATCAATAGATTTAATTCTATGTTTCTTCATCTATATTGATTGATTTGATTCTAGGTTTTCCAAACTCAGATTTTGAGTAGAATCAAATCAATGAATACTTAGATGGTATTTCCGATCTATTTCTAATCTAAGTATTCGGCGGATCATCACCACCCAAAAACAACGATTTACCCTAAATCGGCGCGTGGACTCGCGTGGCCTTGTGGATTCAAGGTGCAACCGCTTTCGTGGATTCGGAGCGAGGTACGTTCGTGGATTCGAAGCGTGCTACTGGGTGAAGACCGTGGATTCGGTCGGACGTCGTGGACTCGACGTTGGACGCTGTGGATTCAGCGTTGGGCGCAGATCGTGGATTCGAGAAGCGTCGTGGAGCGAGCGGAGAAGATCTACTAGGAGCGTATGGTAAAAGGTTGAGTCGTCTGTGAGTACGTTATATCACCTTGTACGTGTGTTAATTCTAGTGGATTTCGCCGTGTTATCGGTCCCGTGGTTTTTTACTCCGGTTTGGAGTTTTTCCACGTAAAAATCTTGCGTGTTATTTTTATTTCCGCATTGGGTTTTATTGCGCAATGATTTTTTGAGTGTTTATTGTTTACACCTATTCACCCCCCTCTAGGTATTTTTTCCCCTATTTAGATCCATATTAGTATAACCCAACACATCCGACCGCTCTGAGCTGGCAGCCGGTGGTCAGAAGGGTGGAAGGAAGGTGACCTGCTCGTTGGAGCAAAAGGTTGCTGAGCTGACGACCTCTGCTGGAATGCACTAGGAGCCGAGGCTGAAGATGGTGCCGTGGAAGTCGATATGGGGCATGAAGCTCGAATGTGGCCCGACTGTCCACACTTATAACAACGACCGCACCTCTGATCACAGGTGTGTGTGGCAGATGAGGTCCTCCACAGAAAATACAACTTAATCTATCACGAAGTCGTGGCTGACTCGACTGCTGCTGCGATCTCTGCTGTCGCAGCAGCAGCTGCTGCCTCTAGGATCCACCAGGCTCTTGATGCTCAGAACGCCCCTGGCCATGAGACTGAGGCCGCGGCGGTCTGGGCGATCTCCAAGAACTAGCCTGTCCCCCATCATCGAGTGCCGATCGCTTCCTCTCAGAACTCTGTGCGACCAACCCGCCCCTCCTGGCAACCACTGTGTCGCCCCGCTCCACCCACAGTGCATGTTCAACGGCTTCACCAAGGGTTTGAAGCCTCCGAGCGTGCACCAGGGTATAAATCTCAGGGCGAAGACCGGTCTCGAACAACTCGACCTCATGCGGCCCGTCACGGGCGACGAAAGGCACGCAGTTAAGCAACTGCCCAAACTCCTGGTAGTACGCCTGTACCGATCTATCTCCCTGCTGGATGTTCTTCAAATCGTCCTCCAGCTTCTGCTTCACACTCCCAGAAAAGTACGTCCCAAGTAGCATGTGTCGGAACTCGGACCAGGGCAGCTGTCGGGTGGTCTGGAACTCCACTGGCTCCACCCGACGCCACCTAGCGTCAGCATCCCCCTCAAGATAATGCACTGCCATATGCACTCCGTACTTCGGGTCGATGAAGAAATCCCTGAATAGCTTCTCCATCGAAGATAACCAAGCCTCCACATCCCACGGCTGCGCATTCCGCCCCGAGAATCTGGGCGGTCCATATTGGCAGAAATTGGTGAGCTTCTCCGCGATATACTCCTCCTGAGCAGGGGTCAAGGGCTGGCCCACTCTCTAAGCCCCGCTACGCGATGATGGCGCCGTCGGCACATGAGGTGCAACCGATGGTACAGGGGCCCCCAGAACAGTCGAGGGCGGCGCCTCTCTCCGGGCTAACAACTGGTCAATCCTCCGCTCTTGCCGGCGGGTACTCTCCGGCAATTGGGCCACCAAGGCCCTCAACTCGCTCAACTTCGAACATCCGGTCTGTTCCGGCTCCTCAGGGGGTGTAGGGGTACCCCGAGTAGGGATCCGATGTCGGGGAGGCATCCTGTCACAAGAAACAACAATCAATAACCCAACCACACACGACCCAATCTAGCGAAAGTCAAAGACATCCCCTTATTTCTGTAGCTTTATGTTGTCTGCAGCCAACATAACTATCCAACAGAAATAGGATATGTCGATCCCTCTTCACTCACTGGAAGAGTCAAATAAATAAATCACCGACTTTCGCAATAAGTATCACGCCTCTCACGCCCTATCATCCTAGGGTCCAATGAAAGCCTAGGGTTTCCTAGGTCCCAACTGACCTATCCCTAAGCTCTGATACCAACCTAATCTGTCACGCCCCGGGTGTAAACCAAAACCCGGGCTCGTCAACAGATCCGTCGTGCACACGAAATTTTCCATGTACACGAAGCATCGGTAACCTGCTCAAATATAAGATATATAATAAAAGAGCATAAAGTACAGAGCTGAACTAAAACTACAACATCTCAGACTGAAATTGGAAATAAAATAACTGTAATAAGTACAATAAACTCCCAGCTCACCAAAATAGTACAACCAGCCTGTTAAAGCCAGAACCAAAATAAAAGAAAAGATACAACAGTCTGAGTGGAGGGTACATCAACTGTCTAACAGCAACTCTCAGCCTCACAGGAGATTTATCTACTCAGCCATCCCCTAACCTCGATCAGCCGTCGATGGTCCAATAGCTCCCGCAGAAGACTCTACAAAACAAAGGGCAGAAAAGAGGAAAAATAACAATGGGGGTGAGAACCACTAGTAAACCAGTAGCCTCCCCCTGTAGGTAAAGTCTCAAACTCCGACCTACCCACTAAGTCTACCAGAGGCAAGGAAAAAGGTAAAGTGGTAAGGTAACTAGACTGCTGATAAGGAAAACTACCACTACTATGCCTCTAATGCAATACCGAAAGGAATGACCGTATATATGCATCAGTAAACAGTATCTGCCAAAATAAACCCAATCAGATGGACCGGTATAGAACCCGGTACTGCGTGCTCTGCTGTCGAACTCAAGAACCCAGTAGCGGAATCGGCGCACATGGCTCGAATCCCAAAATAAGTAACAGACCAGCACACATGGCTCGGTCATAAGCCTACATCCGGAGTGGCACTCGAGGAGAGCGACCCACACAAGTAAAGCAACTAATGTCTCACAAGTATCACAATATAGCAGGACTGGATCATGACTATGCTCAAGTGGAAAAAATCCATCCACTAAAGAAACCCCGATCCCTCAATCTGATGCAAAAGTAAATATCCGGTCAACCGCCTACTATCCGCGGTTGCCGCGACACCTCACAAGTCCAAAATCTGATAAAATAGTCAATATCCGGTCAACCGCCTACTATCCGCGGTTGTCGCAATCCCCCACAAATCCCTAATCAAGTACAACTTGGCCCAGACTCCAAGGACCCGACTACACTATCTCAAACCCCTGCTCGAACTTGAGCAACATGAATCAAAAGTCTAAATAAAAAGAAAAAAATAAACAATCATGATTTCTCCTAAGTCAAGTCCCAATATGATAGTGCAGTAATAAATAGTGGCCTATCAAGATGTCCATACAAGCATGCAAATGTCCTCATGAAAGATAAAAGAGTGTATCAAGAAGTAGTTTCACATAGGTATAGCCAACATGCCACAATCACTAACCAACTATACATGTCTATAATCCATGATCCATAATAATTCATCAAAGTGGTACCCGCACATAGATATGTCATCTTGTCCCAACAAAATAATCTATTTTCATAAAAGTCTATGTGCTAACATGACATGTTAATTCATCACCACCATAATATCCCCACAATCAAGTTTTCACAATAGTATTTCCCCAATAATATTCCCACATCAATAGGCAAGAATTAATCAGTTTATTTTAATCATGCGTGATGTCAGATAGGGTAGTGAACTGTTAATCCAAAAATCAGGGGGTTTTTTTAATAGTCCTAGTGAGTAAATCGTAGAGTGAGGTAAGCAACAACCACCCACCTGGCATGCAAATCCAAGTCCACAAAACTCCCCAACTGTAAAAGAACTCCTCGCTGTCTAACAACTGTCCCCGCAACACCTAAAATCCATGAGTCACTGCAAAATAACCGAACTCGGCATAAACGGGCCTTTCCCGAAACAGTGTTTGCTGTTTTGCAAAACGGCACAGAAATAGAGAATTTTCACCTATGCGCACTCCTCAGAAAAATCCATAAAAATTATGGCTGCGATTCTTGTGACGAGTAGATCTAAAACGAGTACTTATACGCCCTATTCTGATACTCGTAGTCCAAGATAGAAAATAAACAAGCCTGCACTATCCAAAAATTCACCACAGAAAATAGGGTCAAAAGGTGCCTCGGGAACCATGCCAAAAACCCAAAACGGAGCAAAGTGATCAACATAAAAATCGAAGGCCTACCTCTTAGTAACACACTGCCGCAAAAATCGTCCAAAACTTCCTCCTGTTGGCGCAGGGGAATTTTCCGATCGAAAAGCGACGAAAACGGGCCGCGAAAGGGAAACGTCGAAGCGCGCCGCGTCGCAGAGATCTCGATGCCGAAGACTCCTAAAATCTTGGAACTTCTCAGAGTGGTAGGGGATAGAGAGAGGAACAAAACTTCTTTAGGCCACACCCTCAGTTTCTCTCTCTAAGCTCGGGAAAACTAGAAAAAGCGGAGGGAAAACACTGAGCACTGTCCAAAATCCCAGGCTGTGCACAAGGGTCCCAAAAATGGTTTAAAAACTCTAATAAAACTCAAGATTTAGCCAAAGTGTTGAATACCAAAGTTGTTGATCTACTTCTTGTGAAGATGAAGAACTAAAAATTAGGCCAAAACTCTAAGGGATGAGCTCTGTGGAGCTCCTGTACTGAAATGCGATGAAAATGGTTGAAATCAGCTTCTAAGGGTTCATCCACCACTTGCACAGCTACGAGCACTCGGAGCACACCCCAAATCCGAAAGCTGGTGGAGGAGAAGAAGAAGAAGAAGAAGATGTGGAAGCTCTGGAAAAATCAGAGAATTTGGCCAGATTTCAAAAGTCCAAAAATGAGAAAGAAATGGGCTATTTATAGGCCAAAAGCTCCCCTGCAAAAAGGGTTCGTGGGACAAATTTGGGACCGCACAACTGGCGGCCGCGAGAGAGCGAGTAGCGCGGGACACGCGGCAGCAATCACGCGCGCATGCCCGCGATCCGCCGCACGCTCGGCGGCGCGTGGCCGCCCGCCCGCTGGCGCACGCACGCAGCGCAGCCAGCGTGCCCCACGCGCCCGTGTCGAGCCAATCGCGGCCCGACACGTGGCAAGCGCAATATTGCCTGCACCCGTGCACCCGCATGGTCCCGTGGGCCGGTCCTATTAAATTGAGCCCGTTTTAGCCTAAAAAGCCTATTTTTAGCTATTTTCGCCGGCCGAGTTCGTTTTTCGCGTCCGTTTTTCGCGTTACGGACCCGTTACACCGATAATAGGTGTTTCACTACCATGGATCACGGAAAAAAATTGCACGGGGATCTGGGCCAGTACATACTACCCCGCCCACGGGGAACTCTTTCCTAAGGGTCATAGCCCGGGAGGTGGTCCATTCAATTATCCTCTAATACGGGTTCTACCCCCATGGTGCGTCCATATTTTTCTTTTCTTTTTTCTTTTCTTTCATTTTGGCATCTAGCTCCTTTTTGCACTTTATGGTTTCTCATTCACTTAAGTTTTTAGCTTATTATGCTCATCAAGCATTTTCTTTTATTCATTCCACCCTTGTCCTAGGTCCATTCCCCAAGGGTGAAATGAAAGTCTCTTGAACTTTTAAATATTTCACTTTCTTTTATTAACTCACATTGAAGTTAAAGTGATCATTCATTTCTTTTACCCAACACCCTAAGACCACGATCTAGGGTTAGCATTTCATTTCTTTCCTTTTGTCTCGACCAACATCTCGGTCCTTAGAGATACGACTCTAAGTTATACACATGTAACACCATACTTTCAAATTAACTTTTACACATGCCACTCGTTCAATCCTAGAGTTAATGCCACTCATTACTCTTATATACACTAGGTTTTCTCCTAATCGTCATACCCATTGTTATCTTAGCATTTAACATTGTGGGTTTGCCACTTAATTTATTCTGCACTTTTTGCATTCGTGCCTCGAGTTAGACAACTCATCATGCCCGAGAGACTTTAAAGCCTCTCACACTACACATAACCCATTAGTGACCTATTAGTCATGCTTCTAAAATGGAAAGCAAAGGAAAAGGGGAGAGGTCACCCATTTTCGGTAAATATCCCCCACCTTGGTTGTTCTTGGTTCGAGAAGATGGCTAGTTCTCTTGTTGATTCACAAGAAGCCCTAAAACAACAATGAAACCATAATGGAATCATTTAAATACTCCACTAATCCCATACAATCCACTAAAAGAGAACTCCTAGGTTTCTCTCATCTCTTTTCCATGGTTCTTTTGACCAAGAGAAAGAAATGGGAATGAAAACCCCATTTGTATGCGATCTAACTAAGAGAGGTTTTGACCTCTTTCTCTTCTATGAACAACTCTAAAAATGGGTAGAAACCCCATTTTGGAAGTTTCTCCCAAAGTTTTGAACTCATGAAGAACCCTAAAAATGGAACCCTAACTCTAAAACTCACCTCTTGATGCTCTTGCACTAAGGAGATGAAAAGAAGAGGAAGATGAAGCTCTTCTTGAGTTCCTTCCAAGTTCTCCAAGCTCTCCTTGAAGCTCCACAGGCCTCAGCCACCAGAGAATGCTGCTACTGCTGCTTGCTGTTGCTCTCTCTCTCTCACTCCCTTCCTTTCTCTCTTTCTTTCTTCCCCTGGTTCGAACAGAGAAGAGAGGAGGTAGGTGGGCTATTCAATGAGAGAGAGGGAGAGGAGTTAATGCTGTGCATAGGGTAGTTGGGAATTCAGAGGGTGTGAAATTACCCTTTTGCCCCCACTTAAAACGGAAAATTACTTCACTACCCTTCAGTTCTGGAGGCTGAGTACCGGTACTCGGGTTCTCAGTACCGATATGTAATGACACTTTTAATTTTTACTTTCGACTTATGAATAAAATTAGTTTTTAGGTATTTTATCTTTCGTGTGTTTTCGGGTGTGAATACTATTTTGCGGTAGAGCTCGCTTAACTTGGAACAACGGTGCGATCGGGAAGGGAATCTGACTTACGGATCTCCCGAAATGGGCCGTTTAGGGTTAACGGGTACGATCGGGTAAGTCGAGTCCGTTATGTTGTTGGTGCTTTAAAATCCGTGCCGACTGTTTCTGAAATGGCGTGTAGGTGGCACGCTTATCGAGAAGTCGGTTGGGATTTTTTCTTTCTTTTTATACCTGAGTTTTGGGGTGGTACGTACACAAGAAATTATTCATTATTTTTACCACATCCCATCCGGGTCTCTTTACTTCCTTCTCGTTCCTTGTCGTGGAGCCGGGGACCAAGAACGAAACGTCACCGTCACCAGGGAGCGGATCCGGATTCCCACTGCCTGCGAGGAATGGGATTGGGTCATCTTTTTCGTTAGATCAAGGTTAGCGGCCTACATCTCTCTCTCTCTCTCTCTCTCTCTCTCTCTCTCTCTCTCTCTCTCTCTTTCTCTTTTTCGTTGTTTCGTTTCGTGTGTTTGTCCGTTTAAGGTTTTGCGCGTTGCATATTTGTTGTCGTACGACGCTAGGATGCCCTAGCCACCTCCGCGCTGCCGCCGCGTCGCCGCCGCTGAAGGGCCGCGCACCACTGAAGGATCCGCGCGGGGCTGCTACCTGTGCCGCGCCGCCGCGCCGCTTGCGCCGCGCAGGGCTGCCGTGCCGCGTGTGGCTGCCATGTCGTACTGCTGTTTGAACCGCAACAGGTTAGTTTCCCTTCGCCGCTCGTTTTCTGGGCGCGTGTCTTGTGACTAGAATTTTGCGGTGCGTCTTTCGTGTGCCGTCTGTCTATTTTCGGACAGCGGTCGGATCCACGGTTTTCACAGGGCAAGGCTTAGTCTTAATTATTGTGTGTTTTGGGGACTTTTTAGGTCCGGGAGTCGTGCGAAGGCGTGGGACGGTTTCTAGCGATCCGGCCGACGCGTTTCGAGGTGGGTACCCTTATCCAAAAGGGGAGGTCGTCGGTTATATCATTCCGAGCTTTCCCAAACTTGATCTTCGTTCCGATCGTGGATCATAGCCTGTAGGTGCCGCTTGTTGAGACAGATGTGACACGTTTGAGCTCGGTGGGGTCGCTCCCCTCGAGTTACGCTCCGGATGCGATGATGATGATGATGCCCCTAGCTGAGTTACTAGGGGTCACTTTGCGTGAGATTGAGATAGTCAGTTTAGGACGCCCTATGTAAATCCCGTCCTTTTGTGGATGCGTGGTAGTAGGCAGGTGCGTTCCTAGATGACTCACTGTGAGAGGCGCAGGCTTGATTGGACCCGATGTGGCAGTCATTGAGATTGGGTGATATGAGCGGGTGGTTGCATGGCATGTTCTTAGATGAGTTTTCCCTTGAGCATGATACTTGAGGCATTTTAGCAGTAGCGAGTGTATGCATAGCATGTTCATAGTAGAGTTTCTTTTGAGTATGATGATTGAGACATATTAGCTGTAGTTTTATTCAGCTTTCCTATTTATCTATCTGCATACCTATCTGTTTGCCTCCAGTAGACTTAGTGGGCATACCGTGGATATTGGTGACGGTACCCACCGGGAACTACCTTCTGCAGTAGTTCTCACACCCGCTGCGGTGACAGGTTTCCTGAGGTTGCTGTTCTGGCTTGGTTCGCGCGGAGACAGTTGATCGAGGTGAGGATGTGGTCGAGTAGCTCCTTACACATTTTTATTTGAGAGTCAGAGGTAGATGTACCCTGTATTTTTATGATTCCACTTTTGTACTGGACAGTCTAAGAGATCTGTGAGGATTGTATTTATTTTTCATAGGGTGAGAGACTATGTATTGAGGATTTATTTTTATTCAGATGTTCAGTTTTAATTTCTGTAGCTACTAGTTTTATTTCAGCTCTAATACATGTTTAGCTATAGATCTGACTTGGAGGGTAGACGCTTCGTCTGTGCGGGGGTTTCCGTACAGATGGTGGATCTGTGGGCGAGCCCGGGTTGCAGTTTCGACCCCGGGGCGTGACACGTCCACTAGAGAAATCCAATCCCCAATCCAATGCACAAGTAAACATCTGGTCAACCGCCCAATGTCCGTGGTCGCCGCAATACCCCACAACCCACAACATAGTATGGCAAATCCACTCAATATACCCGGCTACACTATCCTACAATCTTGTTCAACCCTAGCAATACCACAAGTACCTCAATAAAAGGAGAAAAGGTGCTAACATGGTTTCTCCTAAGTCAAGTTCCAACAATAGTGTAGCAGAAAAAGGTGGCCTAACTAGATGTCCAAACAAGCATGCAAGTGTCCTCATGCTGATAAAAGAAAGATAAATATCATTTAAAGCATGCTATTCCCAGATAATAAGGATATCACAAGTATACTACATACTAACATATCACAAGTCCAACTATACAAGCATGCGTAATAACCACGATATACTAATCTGCATTCCACAATGAGGATTATTCCAGTATTCCTAGTGAGTAAATCAAAGCTGAGGTCCATAACAACCACCCATCTCAATCGCTAAATCCAAGTCCCAAAGTGCTCTCGCCCAAAGGATAGTCCGCTGCGACAACTGTACAAAATATCCCCGAAACATAAGCCCAAATAAACACATAATCTCCAAAACATGCTGTCCACAAACAAATAGTCCAGAATTGTGCTATTATCACCTATGAGATGGGCTCTGGAATTTTCAGAAAAATTACCGCCGTGACCGTCGTGACGAGCCGATCGAAATGAGTATCTGCACGTCCCAAACCGAGTTTTGTAGGTCAAGATACAAAATCGACAAGGTGACCACCTCAAAAATCCCAAGTACAAAATCTATAGAACTTTGCCCTGAAAAAGTGGGATTTTCACCTTCGGGGAAAACTCAGAAAAATCCAGGAGAAATACGATGATGTTCCTTACGACACGTAGATATAAATCGAGTATTTGCACTCCTTGTTCCGACTCTCGGTTGCTGAGAAAATCCACAAAAACCCCGGTGCTGTCCATAATCCATCACAGAATAAGAGGTCACAGAAATGATCTGAAAAGTCCAAGAAAACCTCGAAATACGAGGAAGCTGGAAATACAAAAGTCGAAGCCCTACCTGTCGTGAAAACGTGGGCACAATAATTACCCAAAAATTCCTTCGGGGTAGCTCAGGGGAGTCCTCGGATTGAAACGCGACGAAAAGGGCAAATAAAGAAGGTGCGTCGCAGTGCGTCGAAAAAATGCAATCTCGAAGTGCGTGCCACCAAAAAATCCTGGAACTCTACCACAAAGTGTAGAACAAAAGGATGAAAAAAAAACCCTATAGAACTCTCACTCTGAAACGGCCCAGAAAAACCACGAAATGAGGCCAAAAGGGCCTATTTATAGGCCCAGCCCAAGTAAGGGTACTGTTCGGATTCGGGCGCTCCCTTTCGGGCGCCCGAATCTAATAGTCGCACCGAAACACTATCCGACCAGCGCCCGAATCCTCCTGCGTGCGACACGTGTCCCCCGAACACGAAACAGCGGTGCAAGTGTGCCGGGTGATGACAAGTGTACCGCGCCCGGTCAACCGGGTAGGTGGCGCCCGCCAATGGATGGGCGCCACGTGGCCAGCCCGCGCGACCCGCATACCGGTCGCGCGCCTCGCCGGCCGCGCCGCCTGCCCCCCACACACGCACACTTCCCAAGGCGTCGGCGTGCACCCCCGTGGACCGCACCGCGTGAGCCCGCTAATCAACTGCTGCCACGTGTCCCCGCGCCCGGTCTATGCACCCGCGCGGGGTTTCCGTGGACCGCGCATCGCGCGCCAGCCACTCCTGGGGCGCCACGTGTCCCCACGCCGGGTCCATGCACCACCCGGCGCTGCTCTGTGGACCGCGCTCAGTAAACCGGCCAATAATAGGCCGCCACGTGGCACCCAGCCGGTCTACGGCCTCCCCCATGCACCAGAATCCACTGAAAACTTCCGGGAGTCCCTTTTTAGGCATCCGGACTCAGAATTAAACAAGCAAATAGCCGTTTTCAAGCGTTTTTCCGCGCTGAATCCAAATCCAACCTATGTTTGGCCCAAAATATTTTTTAAAATTAGGCAAAAGCAGCCGAAGGCCAATCCAGCTATCGATACCTCGCAGGGTCCATCTGTGGCATCTCTTTGATGCACTATGGGCCAGACACACCATCAATAGGTGTTTCACAAGTGGATTCACGGAAAAAAGTTACATGGGGTTCTGGGGCCCTACACCACCAAAGCGAGAAGTTGCGTAACCGTACCTGCCGGAACCATCTCCAGCCTCATTCGCGAGAACTCCGCGATTAAGCGATCCTGTTGAGCAATGGTGTTTACCGTCAACTCTCCTGTCTGTCCCTTCCTGCTCAGGGCGTCGGCCACTATGTTTGCCTTTCCGGGGTGGTAATGGATGGACAAATCGTAGTCTTTCAGCAACTCCAACCACCGTCTTTGTCGTAAATTCAATTCCTTTTGCGTGAACAAGTACTTAAGGCTCTGTTGGTCGAAAAACACATTACTGTAGGTTTTTATAATGTAGGATCCACAAGGATCTAAATAGGTACTATCAAACACCTAGAGGGGGGTGAATAGGTGTAATATTTTAAAAATAAATCTCAGTGCAAAAATAAAAACCAATGCGGAAATAAAAAACAGCACACCGAGATTTACGTGGAAACTCCAATCCAGGAGAAAAACCACGGGACCAACACGCAATAACAATCCACTAAGAATGAAGAATAACAAGGTGATTACCGACTCCACGGACTCAAACCCCTCCTTCAACTTCTTCGGACCTTGCGCTCACCGATTGCACGTCCACTGCACACGTTCGAATCCACGAACGCCACTCGAATCCACGAGCACACGTTTCGAATCCACGAAACGCCTTTAGCACACCGAATCCACGATGCCACGTCGAATCCACGACGCAAACTCAGCCGGTAAGAATATTGGCTTCGATGGTGATCCTTTGCTTAGATTATCAATGAAGAACCATGGAAAAATCTCTAAGCAAAGATTAGATCAATTCGACAAAAGATATGTTCTTGAAAGAACCATCGAATTGACCTAAAAGAGGCTATAAAGAAGAACGATAAAAACCTAGCCTCTAGGGTTGCTCTCAAGTGTTTTATAAATTGATCGGTGTTTGTCCCACGTTCTTGAGAAACCCTAAGTGTCTATTTATAGGTTTAGAAACCTTTGGAAAGAGATAAGAATCAAAAACTTACCTTATCTGGAATTTTTCAGGACGGCGATCCGGATCGGAATTACTGCGATCCGGATCGTCGTAACGAGATTGACAATTCCAGAAAACCAAGGGTTCGGGATCCGGATTGCAAAGCCCGATCCGGATCGTTCATACAATTCAGCAAAATCCCATGTTCGGGATCCGGATCGGAATGGCCTTTGATCCGGATTGGATTTGCCAATGAACAACCACCCTTCGGGATCCGGATTGGACTGTCTGATCCGGATCCTGAACATGTCCCATGTCCAGTTTTTGATTTTTATGCAATTAAAAATTCATCCAAGTGTTTCTACACTATAAGAAAGTATTCGGATCACCAAAATTATTTAGTTAAACATACCTGATCCTTTTGAATACTTTCTTCTTGAGATTGATGTAACTGATCCACAATTCTTCATCTTCAATCTTCAAGACTCAAGACACTGAGTGTCAACTTGAGCTCTTGTTGAATCTTCTCTAAGTCTTTGATTGCTGATTGACAATTTGATCCCTTTAAGACTCCGACTCAACTCACTGACTTGACTCACGAAATATGCCAACACCAAAATGCCGTAACAATCTCCCCCTTTGGCAATTTCGTGACAAAACCCAAAAATACATAAAAACGCTCAAGTCACTCATCTTAAACCAAAAAATCGAAATTCAATGTCATCACCAAAACATTGATTTTCTTTGCGTGAAAGATCCAATAAATACAAAATTACATTTGAACCAAACAGTCCTAGAACATACTCTATGACTTAGGACTTGGAGTCTTAAAGTGATGTAATTCCTGCAAAACAAAACTCCAAACAAAATCAAACGTTAGTCGTTAGAAATTAAAATCCTACATTTGATTCGTCCTTTTGGTTCTTTTGTTTTTCGGCTCTTTCAATCTTTTCTTTATCTCCCCCTATCTTGAGCATCTCTCTCCATGTTCTCCATGTCTCTCCTGTTTTGAGCATCTATGTTCTCCCCTTTGTGATACGATCATTATTTTCTGTTCTCCCCTTTTTTGTTTGTCCTCTCTCGATGATCTCATCTCCGTCATTTCTCTTCTCCCCCTTTTTGTCACAAATTGTCAAACAGTGAACATACTAGACAAAAGGAAATCACTAACAACATTAGTTCATAGAGAAAGAGAGATAAAAGCTCAGTTCCGGTATATAACAAAAATGCAGATTGCGTACCGGTACCAGAAAGCAAAAATCAAATAATTTCTTGAAACAAATCCAGATTTTAGAATCTTTTCAAATACCGATTTGTATTCCATCAAGAAATCAATTTAAGTGCTTTAAACAATGAATTCACACAGATGCCATTCAATCCAATTAATTTCACAAAATTAAAAAGATTTACTCCTAAATCATGAAAAACAAAGATAAAACATTATAAACAGTTTTTCATGTTATATTCATCAAACACAAGTCATCAAAAATAATCTTGAGATCCAAACTCTATCAAGATGTAACGGATTTACAAAGATGACTTACGGAGATTTCCAAATGACATCAATCTTGAATTCTACCCTTTCTTGAGATTGAGGTATATGATCCAAATTTCTTTCATCAGAATAATTTAGAAAAATTCCATAAAAACCAGAAAAAGTATGTAAGCACTTTAGCGCATCAACTTTAAACAAAAGTCATCGTTTCATGCAACAAGAAATAGATTATACCAAATCTATCAAAAATACTCAAAAATGAAACGAAAATTTATGAAAATTAAAACCCTTAAAGTTGAACAACTTCAATCACATCTAACATGATCTTATGCGTAATGCCTTTATCAAATCATCAATTTGGTAAAGAAAATGAAATACCAAGATCAATAGATGTTTGAAATCCCAGATAAGTTAGATAATATATCTAGACAATCTGTTGAAGAGAGTGGCTCTTTGAGCATCTTTCATCAAAAAATTCCACCTTATACCAACCTTGAAATTTGACAGAGTCAAGTATTTCAATATGCATTTCATTATCATTTTAAAACAAAAATTTGCTTTGCATACATGGGGTATATATTTTTTTTTCTTTTCTCCATGTGGTGGTAGTTTTCACACTCCTCATTGGGATGTAACTCTTTCCACATCTTTTGAGCATTTTACTTTTCCTTGACTCCCCCTCAATTGGCTATCAATTATTTAATATATAAGGTATTCAACCAAAAATTGATCCCGCATTCATACTCGACTAAATAGTCAAATAAGATAATGACTATACCAAGAGATCATTGAGAGAGAAATTGACTTTGATCACTTAAAAGATGATTTTAATTAACATAAATGATCATTGCAACATCGAAATATTATGATGTCAAAAGCATAATAGATTTCTAAATGCGTGAAAAGATGCAATTAAAGTCAATATAACCAATGCTCAATTGTGTTGTCACAAAGAATTCACACAACCGAGATAGATTAAGCATCTAAAGATCACACATGATTTCTAAAATTTGATGCTTATAACTATCAAAAACTCCTATAATGAAGTATCTTCAAGATTATGATTATGGAGTAAAGTTGATAAATTAATTTGGAGTGAATGAACGTGAAGCCCTTTTTATTCAATGCACTTGTTCGTTAAAACCCTTTTGTTCAAAAACAAAGTATAAAAACAAAGAGCATTGAAAAACATGTAATGCAAAGATTAAGAAAAATATGAAGGAAAAACCAATCAAAGCATTACATACAGTCATAAGCTATTTAGAACTTAAGACAAGGAAAGATATCACCTTTCCGAATCCAAAATCGCTGGATTTTGGGTTGTCTTGATTCGTTGTGGCCGGGGGTTGTCCGCTTTGACTGTTGATCCACCTTAGGTCTTTGCCTCGCAATGATCCACTTGTATGATTGATGTTGTGGCTCGGACCTTTGGTGGGTTGAGTGAACTCCTTTGACTTGATGTGTCTTTTGATTCCGTTGAGTCCGCTCCGTAGATGAAGTTGCCGAAGGATTCTTCTTTCTCTTTTTCGGGCAATTCTTCACCAAATGTCCTTCAAGTCCACATAGGTGACAAGTTTTTCCTTTCAATTTCATTGTGGAACTTGAAGCATGCACAGTTTGGTCCTTTTTAAATCCCAAACCAACCTTGCTTGTTTGACCTAATCCGGACATACAATCTAGTTTCTTGGAACCGGTTGAAAGCCTTTGTATGTCGGATTTGAGTTCATGAACTTGCTTGGTCAAAGCTTGGTTGGTGACATGAATTTCTTCAAACTGCTTTTCAAGAAAACCAATCTTGTCCATATATGATTTAGCGTTTGTCTCCGATTGGTTTAACTTTTCTTGGAGGATTTTATTGTTCTCCAATAAACGTCCTTGTTCCTCCTCGAGATCATGAAGTTTGATCTTTAAAGCTTGATTCTCGTCTTGAACCTCAAGTCGTTGCTTCCTCAACTTCTTGATATGCTTGGCCATCTTCTTTGATTCCGCAAGAAGTTGTTGGTATGCCTCAACGAGTTCTTCTTCGTCCGACTCCCCCTCACTTGATGACTCTCCTCCGGATGTTGATGTTTCATGCAAAATCAAAGGAATAGAGTCAGTGACTAAAGATGATAAGCACAAATTAGAAGAGGGAATTTGAGAGGCATGAAAAGCAACAATTTTTTCTTTTTCCTCTTCACTTGAGGTCGATTCATCGAAACTAGAATCGTCCCAAGTTTTTGCTTGCAAAGCCTTCTTTTTGTATGATTTCTTAGAAGGACAATCCGTTGAAATATGGCCGTAGCCTTTGCATCGATAGCATCGGATTTCCCCTTCGAAATCATCTTTTTCTTTTTCTTTAGAAGGTTTTGCAACGCCTTTGAGTTTAGAGGATTTAGAACCCGATGATCCTTTAGATGGTTTCGTGGATGAAGATCCATCGGTTCGATTCTTCCAAAATTTCCGACGAAATTTCTTTGTGATCCGCGCCAATTGTTCTTCAAACTCGGCAAAAGAGATTTCATCGTCGGAACTTGATTCGCTATCTTCTTCCTTTGTTGATTTGAATGCAATACCTGTAAGCTTAGAAGAAGACTTGGAAGAATTTGATTAGTAGGAAAAGTCATCTCATAAGTTTGCAAAGCACCTACTAATTCCTCTACACTCATCTCATCCGGATGACTAACGGTTTCAATGGCGGTAACCTTTGCCCTAAACCGTTCCGGAAGAGTCCGAAGAATCTTTCTTACAATTTTCGACTCCGGGATCTTTTCTCCTAAATTAGCACATGTATTAATTACATCTTGAAGTCTAGTGTAATAATCTGTAAACAATTCATGCTCTTCCATATGAATAGAGTCAAATTGACTTGTAAGCATCTGGAGCTTTTGAATTTTTACAAGATTAGTACCCTCATGTGTAATTTTGAGAATATCCCAAATTTCCTTCGCGGTTTCACACGCGGAAATTCGTGTAAACTCAGTCGAGGAAAGAGAATTATATAAAGCGTTCATACCTTTCCCATTGTAAGAAGATCTTTCGATTTCCTCTTTAGACCATCTAGAGCGAGGTTTTGGGGTAGTAGAATTTCCTACTTCCTCAACCGGATGCACCCAACCGTATTCAACGGTTTGCCAAACACGCTCATCAATAGAGATGAGAAAAGCTCTCATCCGCACTTTCCAATATGCATAATTGGTCCCATCAAAAAGAGGAGGTCTAAAAATATTACCACTTTCACCCATCATGATAGATAAACCTAAAACCCGCTCTGATACCAATTGTAGGTTTTTATTTAGGATCCACAAGGATCTAAATAGGTACTATCAAACACCTAGAGGGGGGTGAATAGGTGTAATATTTAAAAATAAATCTCAGTGCAAAAATAAAAACCAATGCGGAAAATAAAAATCAGCACACCGAGATTTACGTGGAAACTCCAATCCAGGAGAAAAACCACGGGACCAACACGCAATAACAATCCACTAAGAATTGAAGAATAACAAGGTGATTACCGACTCCACGGACTCGACCCCTCCTTCAACTTCTTCGGACCTTGCGCTCACCGATTGCACGTCCACTGCACACGTTCGAATCCACGAACGCCACTCGAATCCACGAGCACACGTTTCGAATCCACGAAACGCCTTTAGCACACCGAATCCACGATGCCACGTCGAATCCACGACGCAAACTCAGCCGGTAAGAATATTGGCTTCGATGGTGATCCTTTGCTTAGATTATCAATGAAGAACCATGGAAGGAATCTCTAAGCAAAGATTAGATCAATTCGACAAAAGATATGTTCTTGAAAGAACCATCGAATTGACCTAAAAGAGGCTATAAAGAAGAACGATAAAAACCTAGCCTCTAGGGTTGCTCTCAAGTGTTTTATAAATTGATCGGTGTTTGTCCCACGTTCTTGAGAAACCCTAAGTGTCTATTTATAGGTTAGAAACCTTTGGAAAGAGATAAGAATCAAAAACTTACCTTATCTGGAATTTTTCAGGACGGCGATCCGGATCGGAATTACTGCGATCCGGATCGTCGTAACGTGATTGACAATTCCAGAAAACCAAGGGTTCGGGATCCGGATTGCAAAGCCCGATCCGGATCGTTCATACAATTCAGCAAAATCCCATGTTCGGGATCCGGATCGGAATGGCCTTTGATCCGGATTGGATTTGCCAATGAACAACCACCCTTCGGGATCCGGATTGGATTGTCTGATCCGGATCCTGAACATGTCCCATGTCCAGTTTTTGATTTTTATGCAATTAAAAATTCATCCAAGTGTTTCTACACTATAAGAAAGTATTCGGATCACCAAAATTATTTAGTTAAACATACCTGATCCTTTTGAATACTTTCTTCTTGAGATTGATGTAACTGATCCACAATTCTTCATCTTCAATCTTCAAGACTCAAGACACTGAGTGTCAACTTGAGCTCTTGTTGAATCTTCTCTAAGTCTTTGATTGCTGATTGACAATTTGATCCCTTTAAGACTCCGACTCAACTTACTGACTTGACTCACGAAATATGCCAACACCAAAAAGCCGTAACAATTACAACGCGCCCCGTAAAGGTAATGTCTCCAAAGTTTAAGAGCGAAAACGACTACTGCAAGTTCCAGGTCATGTGTAGGGTAGTTCTGCTCATAATCTTTAAGTTGTCTCAATGCGTAGGCTATGACCTTCCCTTGTTGCATTAGTACGCTTCCAAGGCCGCTCCGTGATGCATCACAAAGATCTCAAAATCCTCCCCAGGTTTTGGTAGTGTGAGCACGGGTGCCCGTGTTAGCCTGTCCTTGAGTTCCTCGAAACTCTCCTGGCATTGAGCCGTCCAGATGAATTTCTTCCCTTTTCTGGTCAAACGATTTAGGGAGTGGCGATTTTAGAGAAACCTTCCACGAAGCGTCTATAGTACCCCGCCAATCCTAAGAAACTTCGGATCTCTGTCACCGTTGTTGGTCGGGGCCAGTTGGTCACGGCTTCTACCTTCCTCGGGTCCACCGCTATTCTCGACACCGAGACTATGTGCCCCAAAAAGTCCACCTCGCAGAGCCAGAACTCACACTTCTTGAGTTTGGCATACAATTTCTGATCCCGGAGGGTCTGGAGGATTACTCGCACGTGTTCCTTGTGCTCTTCGTCTGTGTGAGAGTAGATGAGGATGTCGTCGATAAAGACCACCACGAATTGGTCCAGGAAGGGCTTGAATATCCTATTCATCATATCCATGAATACCGCTGGGGCGTTTGTAAGCCCAAACGGCATTACCGTAAACTCGTAGTGGCCTTAGCGAGTCCGAAAGGCTGTCTTAGGTATATCCCCACCTCTAATTCTAAGCTGATGGTAGTCAGACTGCAGGTCGATCTTCGAGAACACCGTTGCTCCTTGCAGTTGGTCGAACAGGTCATCGATCCGCGGCAGGGGATATTTATTCTTTACCGTGACCTTGTTTATCTCTCGATAATCTATGCATAGGCATAGGCTCCATCCTTCTTTCTTACAAAAAATACGGGCGCACCCCACGGTGACACGCTCGGTCTGATGAAACCTTTATCTAGGAGGTCTTCCAGTTGAGCCTTAAGTTCCCTCAATTCGGCGAAGGCCATTCTATATAGTGCCTTCGTAATGGGTTGCGTGCCTGGAATAAGTTCGATAGAAAAGTCGATCTCACGTTCGGGCGGCATCCCCGGGAGTTCAGTTGGGAACACGTCTGGAAAATCCCTTACGACTGGAATGTCGGAAAGCGAAGAGGTGGCCGGGTAGCTAAGTCCACTGAGGCTAAGTAAGCCACGCACCCGCCTTCCATCAATCTCCTGGCCCGAGATGAGGAGATGACGGTCGAAAAGAAAGTGCTCTTACATGCCAGGTACACATTTTCCGGAAGACCCGGTTCCTGTAGTCGCACCTGACGTTTCTCACAGTCGATTACCGCCTGATGTTTGGTAAGCCAATCCATTCCTAGAACTACGTCGAACTCTCTCAACGGAATGACCACCAAATCCCAGGGGCAAGCTAACCTTCCCAACCTTATCGGGCAGGAAGGCACAAAGCTAACTGCCTCAATAGGTCCCCCAGGGGTCTGGACAGTCATAGGGTTGCGTAGGGGTCTCACTTCTAGAACATGGGTATGGGCGAAGGTACGGGATACGAAAGAGCGGGATGCTCCGGTATCAAATAAGGTTCTAGCTCGAGAGTCAGAAATCAGAGTAATACCTGCCACCACGTCCTCCGGTGGGTCCGCCCCCCGTTGATTCATTGAGTAGATTCTCCCTCCCGCTTGCGGTCGCGTCTCTCCCTCTTGCTGAGTGGCTGGGGGTGTACGGTTGGTCCCGAGGGAGCTCTTCCCCGTCCCTGCTGCTGTGGCAATGGGGTGGTGGCTACAGAGGATGCTGTTCCCGCATTCAAAGGACAGTTGAAGCGAAGGTGGCCCAGTTTGCCGCAATGGAAACAGTGATCGTGCCTCTTGGAGCATTCGGTAACTCGGTGTGCTCCACAGCAGATGACACAGGGTCTGTCCCCTGGCCTTTGTCCTCCTGTTGGCGCGCTCTTAGTCCCGTGTTGCGACTTCGGATGCTTAGGGGGTCGGTTCCTATTGGAAAAACCCCTTCCGGAGAAGGACTGGGGTCGCTTTCTATCCCTGTTATACTCGGAGCCCTCCCGTCGGGCGCGCGTAACCGCAAATCCGCGCTCCACGATGGTGGCTCTGTCCACCACATTCTGAAAGGCGTGAAGATCTGCCGCTTGCACAACTTCAAAGATGTCGCTCCGCAACCCGTCTACAAAAAGGCGGGCTTTGTGAGATTCGTCTCTTATGGCAAAGGGGACACAATTGGCCAATCTCACAAATTCCCGTTGGTACTCCATAACGGACCGGGTTTCTTGCTTGATGTACTTTAGGTCATCCTCCATTTGCTGCTTGACGCTATTGGAGAAGAATGCCCTGAACAACTCCTCTCTGAACGTAAACCATGACGGAAGGGCGTTGCCCTTCAAGGGGTCCGGGCGCACCGTCTTCCACCATATACGGGCGTTTCCTTCGAGGCAGTGGACTGCCAAGGGGACTCGTTTATGATCCTCCATCATCAGATCTTCGAAAAGTTTCTCCATGGTATCTAACCATTTCTCCACGACCCAGGGGTCAGTCGTCTCTCCCTCAAAAACAGGTGGGTCGTGATTCTTGAATTCTGTCAGGTTTGCTCTCACCCTGTCCCGTTCGGTCCGCTGGGTAGACGCCTCCCCCGCGGCGGCGGCGGACACCCCGGGAGTAGGGGTCATCACGGCCTCTCTCGTCGAGTCTCCAGCAGTCGCCCCCGGAGCGGGTCCCGAAGCTGCTGGGTTTGGCGTGACTGAAGGCGCCGTCGGTTGGTCCATCGATACACCGGTATCGCGGTCTGGGGCGGGACGGCCGCAGTCTCGCCGTCCACCCCCGACGGTGCGGTCGGCTGTTGTTGCGTAAACTGACGTACATGTTCCGTGAGGGTCGATAGCTACCCGGCCATCTCTCGTAGCTATCGGCGGAGCAGTTCACCCTCCGTGGTTGCTGGGGTCGTACCCTCTGCTCCGGTGTCATCAGTCGACGACCTGGTCCGGGCCATTATCCACTGTACACAAAGAAACCGCGTCAACTCTAGGTTTAACTGGTCTGTTACCCTGACCTACGAACACACCGGGACTCTATCCCTTTTTCCCGCACACACTCGCGCTCTACGCACCTACACCTTGGTTATCCCATTGGTCAGTTGCTAGTGGCATTGCACTCTGTGGATGTTGGACACCGACTACCATGGTTAAGGTCGTTTCTCTCTGATACCATATAATCTGTCACGCCCCGGAGGTTTTAAATAAGCGGAAAACGTATGTCTTTTTTTTTTTTTTGAAACAACTCAACTCTCCGGTACGAGCCAGACCCGCCACATATACAAATTCACCCCACAGACGGAGTCTCCCTTGTATATGCACGGCGTCACCATTGCGATACATACTTTAACCACACAGTCAAGATGAGAAGCAAGGGGAAAGATTACAATCTATCACAACTACTATAATCATCACAAGGTTGCCAAAACGGTGTCCACACGACACCCGGTTTGTAAAATATTTCACAATCTCATTCCCGGCGGCTACATAACTTTGAAAGGATAAATCCACAGGTTTGTAAAGCAGTGCCCACACGACACTCAGTTTTGAAAACGTTTTCGCAAACACTTTTTCATTTAAAAACATGCCGCATGCAAGTTTAGTAGGAACATAATAGAGGGTGGTCCAACACTAAGTCCAAAGTTTAATCCAACATCCACAACAATCCACACATAAAGCAACCACGAAACGCACTAACCAAACAACCAAGATAACCAAAAGAAAGTAAAAGCATGTCACCAGCCACAAACGGCTAAAGTAGTACTCTATGTCGTAGCCTCACCGTGGTCCCGGATCCCACCCGTGAACGGACCTGTCATAGTGTGGGAAGTCAGTGACAAAACGAATAGATGTAAACAAGTAGGATGCAGTAAATACTGAAATGCAAACAAACTGATAACCAGAGCATCCAACTTTCCACTCATGAGTCACCGTATCCCCTGTTTAGTCAGAAACAAGCACCTGCTAGAAGGTCTAAAGACCCCCAGCGAAAAGTACACCTTGCTCGCACCTTGTTACCACCAACCCCTCCACGGCACTTGTGAAGCCCCTAAAGTAACCGCAAGGGGTCCCCACTACGTCATCTTGTGGGGTACACGGGTCGACAGACCACCCTTCCGGAAAAGCACACCATTGCGGTGGCCAAACCGCTGGTGTGCGTGTAAGCAACTATGAGCATAAATGCCGAAACCGGTGTGTAGTAATGTAGTGATTCGGCCCTTAGGGGTATTTTTGACTCACATGTAAGCTATTTAAGCCTTTAGGTGAAATAAAATTATTTAATTTTTAAAAGTCGGTCGGTGCATGGTGCTGGTATTTTTCTGCGATAGAGCGCGGAAAATGATGACCGACGGTGCGATCGGATCTGAAATCCGATGTCGGGATCTCCCGGAACGGAATTCTTAGTGATGCGGTGATTAGTCATGCATCGAATCCGTGCAAAATATCTTGCACCCGTTGGAGATAAGGTGGGTTATCTCGTAGGGGATAATTAATTAATTAATTAATTATCCGGTGACGAAAAATAGAATTTTCTTACCGTACGAATTAAAGAGGAAATTAATTAAATATACGTAATCAAATAATACGGATTATATAAGTGATTCCGGTTATCTGAGGGAAAGAAAGAAAAATAAAACCCTAACCGGTGAGAAGAGAAAGAAAGAGGAAAGGAAAAAACGGAACCTTAGCCGGAAGGAAGGAAAAGGAAAAAGAGAAAGAGCCCGATCTTCCCGGACATCGAACCGAAGGCAAGAACGCGACCGGGCGACCTTCCCGTCGATCTTCGGTTAGTAAAATAATTTTTATAATTTTTTTGGGATTTTTCCGTCGTTCTCTTGTAGGGTTTTCGGGTTTCCCCGTCGTCTCCGTCACAGTCGCCGTCATCGTCATCGTGCTAGGGCACGGAACGGGCGACGGAGACGCGCGATGCCGTTAGGGCATCGCGCGGAAGGTCCCCGCGGACGGCCGGCCGCCGCCGCGAGCGGAGACGGGGGAGGGGAAACCGCGCGGGCACCGCGCGGGCCGTACCCGCGCGGGTGCCGCGCGGGCGCCGCGCGGGCCGCACCCGTGCGGGCGCCGCGCGGGCCGCACCCGCGCGGGCGCCGCGCGGCCGCCGCGCGGGCGCGCGCCCGCGCGGGCCCGCAACCGCGGGGGCCGCGCGGGCGCCGCGGGGCACCCCCGGGCGGGCGCGCGCGGGGCCCCCCGCGGGCCCGCACCCGCGCGGGCGCCTCGCGGGGCGCCGCGCGGGCCCGCCCCCGCGCGGGCGCCGCGCAAGGGGCCGCGCCGCGCAAGGGGCCGCGCCGCGGGGGGCGCCGCCCGCGGAGCCACACCGCGCGGTCCCGAGCCGCGCGGGGCTCCGACGGGCGGCGACGACGGCGCGGGAGTCCGGTTTTCGGCAAACCGGACGGTGCTGGACTTTTCCGTCAAAAGAGTAAATTGGGGTTTTCCGTTTTGAGATGTTAGTATGTGTTTCTGACCATAGTTTATCCTTGCGGACTTTTCCTAGGTCCGGGTGCGCAGCGGGAGTGTGTGAAAGATCCGAGTGCTCCGATCTTCCCGCAACAAGGTGGGTACAGTTGCTATAAGTGCAACAAGTGCAGTAAGTGCATCTATCATCGTAAAAAGTGTTCTTAATATGTCTAACAAAGTAGATGGACTGTTTAACCTTTCGCATGAATGTTTTTCATCTTATATAATGACTGTTGCGGCTGCGGTCGCGGTGCTTAATACACGCCGATTTGGCAAATCCGGTTTTCGGATGCTGCACGTACACAGGCGGATTGGCCTCCGCATGGGTGTACTTTTCCGGAGAAGTGGTCTATACGACCCGTGTGCCCCACGCAGTGTGGGGACCTCCTCACGGCTGCTACAGGTACCGCACTAGCCCCGTGAAGAGGTTGTAAGCATCAATAGTCTCGAGGGGAGAAGCGTTGACTACCCCTGGGACGGTGGCACTAAAGTAAATAAAGTGAGTAAAGTAAGTTGCAGGGTTTTAGCGAAAGGTTCCGGTGTATTCGGTTTGCTCTTCTTTCTTGTTGTTATTTATACATCTACTTTGTTTGTCACTGACTTTACCCACTCCGTGACAGGTGATACTAGGTGCGTTAGCCGGGATGGCGGTGAGACTGCGTCGCGAGGACCGTAGTCAGAACTCTTGGATATATCTCATTTTCCTTTATGCTTTTATTAGTTAATTTGCTTTGGACTATATTAGTTGTGGACATGTATTAGTTAGCACTGTGGATGAGATGTACTTTTATGTTTAGATACTATTAGTGATGTTTCATATGCGGCACGTTTTCATGAAAAACCAATTGATTGCGAAAATGTTTTCCCAAACGAAGTGCCGTGTGGGCACGGGTTTTACAACCGCTGGTTTTATCCTTTCCAAATGGTGACGCCGCTTTAATAGTTTACTTGAAAAAAAATAAGGTGTCGAGTGGACACCGGTCTTTTAAAACAGTAGCTAAATCTATGTACTCTGATTGGTGATGTATGTCTACTGTATGGTTGATGGTTGATGGATGATGTTGTAAATGAGACGCCGTGCATATACAGAGGAGACTCTGTCCGTGGACAGAGAGAATTTGTGTATGTGGCGGTCTGGCACGCACCGGGGATGAGGTTTATGTTACTATATTAAGAAAAAAAAAATATTCACGCAATTTTCCGCATTGCTTGACTCAAAAACCCCCGGGGGCGTGACAGATTAAATGGTATCAGAGAAAAACAACCATAACCATAGTAGACGTGATCCACATCCACAGTGTAAGGTGCCACAAGCAAATTGGACATGAGATAACCAAGGTGTAGGTGCGGTAGTACGTGAGAGTACGGGGAAAAAGGGAATGTAACCTAGGTGCGATCGTAAGACAGGGTGCTAGGGTTATAACCTTAGGGTTAACGTGGTTTCTTTGTTTACAGCAGACAACGGCCAGGATTCGGCCACCGAGCGCTACCATTTCTCAATGGACAGGATGGATCCCACAGCCGCAGCCAACCGCTTACTCCGCAACCAGCTACGCGACATAGCAGGGCAATTGCTAACTCTTACTGAGCGCCTATGCCTACTGACTCAAGACTTCGAGGGTGTCGACCGCGCCCCTCGAGACGCCTGGGACGACGCCTATCGGGGGATACCACCTGCTGGTTACCCCACTTTCAATGAGGCAGTCAATCTGGCCTTGCGGGCGGAGCAAGAATTGGCCGAGGCACGTGCTCGGCAAAGATTTTCCTATCCTGGACCGGTGGGGGCCCCCTATCAGGAGGGCCCGGCGCTCAAGCGCCCGAAGACAGAGGGGAACTTTGGAAAGACAATGAGAGGAGAACCCGAACCGCCGAGGAGGCCTTGCCCCATATGCATTGGAGCGCATCAGGTGACGGATTGCCCATGGAGACACGGCCACTGCTACCGATGCGGCAGGCCAGGCCACACACGCTACGAGTGCCCTCGAAAGCCGGGCACCACCAGGCCTCCGGCGCCGCGACCGAAGGGGACAGAAAGGACTGCTACATCCGTCCCGAGGAGGGACCCCAACCAGGAGGACCGAGGAGGAGGACGACCGGAGAAAGCACGAAAGGATGAACCGACACCAGCAAGGAGCGCGAAATCGCCTCAGGGACCGTGCGTAATTTGCAAGGGTGCTCACCCGGTAACGGAATGTACTTGGAGGTACCACTACTGCAACCAATGTGGCTTGCCAGACCACTCTCGCGCCTTCTGCCCTCAGAGGCCCATCCCTGCTGCTGCCGCCGCGCCACCACAACAGAGAGGACCAGAGAGTGCTGTGGCCCCCGTTCAGCCAAAGGACTTGCCCGGCGACCAGCAATCTGCGGACTCTTCAGACGTCAAGTCCCTTCCCCAGCACGCCGTACGACGCTGGCCCAAGGGCTGTGGGCGGACTCCCCGGGATACTACAGTGGAGGACGCGACGTCTCAGACCTAGTAACGGCAGGTAACTTCTGTTCTTCCTCCTAGATTAGAAGCACCGGTTACACCTTAGCCTGCTACCCCAGTTAGACTCTCTCTCTCTCTCCCTCTTCTCCTCCTGTCGTCCCCTTCCCTGACCCCGAAAACGCCTAGTGCGGTTCGGGGGGGCGGGGGGAATCCATAGGTACTAGGCGAAGCCTTCCCCGGCTGATGTACGCGGGCGGGCTTCGGGGCGTAGGAGAACCTTGTGTACTCGAGGCCCGTTAAGGGCCATGCAAGGAATAAATGGGCACCACCCTATGCCTTGCAGTCGAGAACCCAATGGGCCGTTAGGTAGTTCAGGGCCGCTCCCCAGATGAGGGACAGCGGTCCCGTGGTAAGGGAATTTTCGGATGTATTTCCGGCGGAGCTCCCCGGAATGCCGCCGGAACGAGAGGTCGACTTCCCTATTGAGTTGCTTCCCGGCACCAAACCCATCACCAAGGCACCGTACAGGATGGCCTTCGCGGAGTTGAAAGAACTCAAGGCACAGTTGGAGGACCTTTTGGATAAGGGTTTTATCAGACCTAGCGCGTCACCTTGGGGCGCGCCCGTCCTGTTCGTGAGGAAGAAGGACGGAAGTCTCCGGTTGTGCATCGACTACCGGGAGATAAATAAGGTCACCGTTAAGAACAAGTACCCCCTGCCAAGGATCGACGACCTCTTCGACCAATTACAGGGGGCGACGGTGTTTTCAAAGATTGACCTGCAGTCGGGCTATCATCAGCTCCGGGTTAAGGGGGAGGACATCCCCAAAACGGCTTTCCGGACTCGCTATGGCCATTACGAATTTACGGTGATGCCATTCGGGCTCACAAATGCCCCGGCGGTGTTCATGGATATGATGAATAGGGTATTCAAACCCTTCCTGGACTTATTCGTGGTGGTCTTCATCGACGATATCCTCATCTACTCTCGTACAGACGAGGAACATGAAGAACATCTGCGCACAGTCCTCCAGACCCTACGGGAACAGAAACTCTACGCCAAACTCAAAAAGTGTGAGTTTTGGCTCCGTGAGGTCGGTTTCTTGGGGCACGTAATCTCGGCTGCTGGAGTCGCGGTGGATCCGAAGAAGATAGATTCGGTGACGGACTGGCCCCAACCGACAACGGTGACGGAGGTTCGAAGCTTCCTGGGATTAGCCGGGTATTACCGGCGCTTCGTGGAGGGTTTCTCCAAGATAGCCACCCCCTTGACCCGTTTGACTAGAAAGGGGGAAAAGTTCATCTGGACGGACAAATGCCAAAGGAGCTTCGAGGAGCTCAAGGATAGATTGACGCGAGCCCCGATTCTCGCCCTGCCAGAACCAGGGGAGGATTATGAAGTATTTTGCGATGCGTCGCGAAACGGACTGGGTGGAGTACTCATGCAACGGGGAAAGGTTATAGCCTATGCGTCAAGGCAGCTCAAGGAGTACGAGCGGAATTACCCCGTGCACGATTTGGAACTCGCAGCGGTGGTGTTCGTCCTCAAGCTTTGGAGACACTACCTGTATGGGGCACACTGCAATGTGTACTCAGATCATAAGAGTCTCAAGTACCTTTTCACCCAAAAGGAGTTAAATTTGCGACAAAGGCGGTGGCTCGAGCTACTGAAGGATTACGATTTAACGATCCACTATCACCCGGGAAAAGCAAACGTGGTGGCCGACGCCCTGAGTCGCAAGGGGCAGGCCGAGGAGGCAGGTGTAAGTGCCATTACCCAGCAAGATAGTCTGATTGCGGAATTCTCGCGATTGAGACTAGAAGTAGTACCGGCGGGTACAGTCGCACAACTTCTGACACTGGTGGTCAGACCTACCTTGCTGGACAGGATTCTCGAAGGGCAATCGACTGATGACCAACTCCAGCTGGTGCGAAGTAGAATAACCGCCGACCAGGAAGGTGATTTTGCAGTGGACTCCGACGGCACGATACGATTTCGGGGACGAATCTGCGTGCCGGATCTACCGGAGCTCAAAGAGGAAATCCTGCGGGAGGCGCATACTGCCCCATATGCAGCGCACCCGGGGGAACGAAGATGTACAAGGACGTCAAACAGACCTTCTGGTGGCCCAAAATGAAGGGAGACGTGACTCGATTCGTGGCACACTGCCTGGTGTGCCAACAGGTGAAGGCCGAGCATCAGCGCCCGGCAGGAAAATTGCAACCTTTACCGGTGCCCGAGTGGAAGTGGGACATGATTACCATGGATTTTGTGACCGGATTCCCGAGGTCGCCACAGGGACACGATGCGATATGGGTGATTGTGGACCGTTTGACGAAATCGGCCCACTTTCTGCCCATACACACGACGTGGACGCGGGAACGACTGGCACAAACATACATCGACGAGATAGTAAGGTTGCATGGAGTACCGACATCTATCACGTCGGACAGGGACACGCGATTTGTGTCAAACTTTTGGCGAAGCCTGCAACGAGCAATGGGGACCAAGTTGCACTTCAGTACGGCTTTTCACCCGCAGACCGATGGACAATCAGAGCGGGTGATACAGATTGTGGAGGACATGCTTCGAGCGTGCGTTTTGGACTTGGGCGAAGGATGGTCGCGATGTTTGCCCCTAGTGGAATTTGCCTACAATAACAGTTACCAGGCCAGCATTCAGATGGCACCCTACGAGGCCCTGTACGGGCGCCGCTGTCGGTCTCCAATATGCTGGGACGACTTGGGTGAGCGTAAGTTTCTGGGCCCAGATTTGGTGGAGGAGACCGAAGCAAAGGTGCGATTGATTAGGCAAAGGCTACTGACCGCCCAGAGCAGACAGAAAAGCTACGCGGACAACAGACGCCGAGACTTAGAGTTCATGGTGGGTGAGCATGTGTTACTCCGAGTTTCGCCCTCCAAGGGGAACCGACGTTTCGGCATAAAGGGAAAGTTAAGCCCAAGGTACGTGGGACCGTTCGAAATTCTAGAACGCGTAGGACCGGTGGCGTACCGATTAGCCTTGCCGCCGAACCTCGAACGAGTCCACAACGTGTTCCATGTCTCAATGCTCCGGAAGTACCTCGCTGACCCCTCTCATGCCTTGGATGCCTCCACCATCGAGTTGCGAGAGGATTTGAGCGTCGAGGAGACGCCGGTGCGGATTTTGGCAAGAGAGGACAAGAAGTTGCGCAATCGAACTATTCCCTATGTGAAGGTCCAGTGGAGCAACCACGAAGAGCGCGAGGCGACATGGGAACTGGAATCGAAAATGAGGGAATGTTTTCCCGATTTGTTTTAGTGAGGTTTGTACTTAAGTTTCGGGACGAAACTTTTTATAAAGTGTGAGTGGTGTAGTGATTCGGCCCTTAGGGGTATTTTTGACTCACATGTAAGCTATTTAATGTAGAGTTATTTAGGATCCACAAGGATCTAAATAGGTACTATCAAACACCTAGAGGGGGGTGAATAGGTGTAATATTATAAAAACCAATCTCAGTGCACAAATAAAAATAATGCGGAAAATAAAAATCAACACACCGAGATTTACGTGGAAACTCCAATCCAGGAGAAAAACCACGGGACCAACACGCAATAACAATCCACTAAGAAATGAAGAATAACAAGGTGATTACCGACTCCACGGACTCGACCCCTCCTTCAACTTCTTCGGACCTTGCGCTGACCGGTTGGATGTCCACGCAATAACAATCCACTAAGAAAAGAAGAATAACAAGGTGATTACCGTCTCCACGGATTCAACCCCTCCTTCAATTTCTTCGGACCTTGCGCTCCAACGTTTGCACGTCCACTGCACACGTTCGAATCCACGAACGCCACTCGAATCCACGAGCACACGTTTCGAATCCACGAAACGCCTTCAACACACCGAATCCACGGTGCCACGTCGAATCCACGACGCAAACTCAGCCGATAGAAAATATAGGCTTCGATGGTGATCCTTTGCTTAGATTATCATTGAAGAACCGTAGAAAGAAATCTCTAAGCAAAGATTAGATCAATTCGACAAAAGATAGATCTTGGAAGAACCGTCGAATTGACCTAAAAGAGGCTATAAAGAAGAACGATAAAAACCTAGCCTCTAGGGTTGCTCTCAAGTGTTTTCGGTATTGGTCCCACGTTCTTGAGAAACCCTAAGTGTCTATTTATAGTTTAGAAACCTTTGGAAAGAGATAAGAATCAAAAACATACCTTATCTGGAAATTTTCAGGACGGCGATCCGGATCGGAATTACTGCGATCCGGATCGTCGTAACGAGATTGACGATTCCAGAAATCCAAGGGTTCGGGATCCGGATTGAAGGCCCGATCCGGATCGTTCATGAATTTCAGCAACATCCAATGTTCGGGATCCGGATCAGAATAGGCTTGGATCCGGATTGGATTTGCACATGAACTAATACCCTTCGGGATCCGGATTGGATCATCTGATCCGGATCCTGAACATGTCCCATGTCCAGTTTTTGATTTTTATGCAATTAAAAATTCATCCAAGTGTTTCTACACTATAAGAAAGTATTCGGATCACCAAAATTATTTAGTTAAACATACCTGATCCTTTTGAATACTTTCTTCTTGAGATTGATGTAACTGATCCACAATTCTTCATCTTCAATCTTCAAGACTCAAGACACTGAGTGTCAACTTGAGCTCTTGTTGAATCTTCTCTAAGTCTTTGATTGCTGATTGACAATTTGATCCCTTTAAGACTCCGACTCAACTCACTGACTTGACTCACGAAATATGCCAACACCAAAATGCCGTAACAATCTCCCCCTTTGGCAATTTCGTGACAAAACCCAAAAATACATAAAACGCTCAAGTCACTCATCTTAAACCAAAAAATCGAAATTCAATGTCATCACCAAAACATTGATTTTCTTTGCGTGAAAGATCCAATAAATACAAAATTACATTTGAACCAAACAGTCCTAGAACATACTCTATGACTTAGGACTTGGAGTCTTAAAGTGATGTAATTCCTGCAAAACAAAACTCCAAACAAAATCAAACGTTAGTCGTTAGAAATTAAAATCCTACATTTGATTCTTCCTTTTGGTTCTTTTGTTTTTCGGCTCTTTCAATCTTTTCTTTGTCTCCCCCTATCTTGAGCATTTATGTTCTCCCCTTTGTGATACGATCATCATTTTCCGTTCTCCCCCATTTTTCCATTTTCGTTTGTCCTCTCTTGATGATCTCATCTCCGTCATTTCTCTTCTCCCCCTTTTTGTCACAAATTGTCAAACAGTGAACATACTAGACAAAAGGAAATCACTAACAACATTAGTTCATAGAGAAAGAGAGATAAAAGCTCAGTTCCGGTATATAACAAAAATGCAGATTGCGTACCGGTACCAGAAGGCAGAAATCAAATAATTTCTTGAAACAAATCCAGATTTTAGAATCTTTTCAAATACCGATTTGTATTCCATCAAGAAATCAATTTAAGTGCTTTGAAAAATGAATTGAATTCACAGATGTCATTCAATCCAATTAATTTCAAAAATTAAAAAGATTTACTCCAAAATCATGAAAAACAAAGGTAAAACATTATAAACAGTTTTTCATGTTATATTCATCAAACACAAGTCATCAAAAATAATCTTGAGATCCAAACTCTATCAAGATGTAACGGATTTACAAAGATGACTTACGGAGATTTTCCAAATGACATCAATCTTGAATTCTACCCTTTCAAATTTGAGATAAGCACTAAAGTACCTAAGGGTGGCTCTTTGAGCATCTTTTTAACTATCCCACCTTATACCAACCAGGAGATTGTTCAAAATAAGAACTTTGAATTTAAATCTCCGAATGCTTCAACTAAAATTCTCATAAAATATTTTCCAGACATCCATAACATGTGGTAGCTCTTTCCAACATGTGGTGGTAGTTTTCACACTCCTTTCGGATGTAACTCTTTCCACATCTTTTATAATTCATTTATTTACCCTTGTAAGAAGGCAATCTCTTACGTGAAAGAATTAAATCCCAAATTTCAGTCTATCGGTTGTCTCACGTTTATCACAATGAATTCACACAACCGAGATAGATTAAGCATCTAAAGATCACACATGATTTCTAAAATTTGATGCTTATAACTATCAAAAACTCCTATAATGAAGTATCTTCAAGATTATGATTATGGAGTAAAGTTGATAATCCATATAAAATTAATTTGGAGTGAATGAACGTGAAGCCCTTTTTATTCAATGCACTTGTTCGTTAAAACCCTTTTGTTCAAAAAAAAGTATAAAAACAAGAGCATTGAAAAACATGTAATGCAAAGATTAAGAAAAATATGAAGGGAAAACCAATCAAAGCATTACATACAGTCATAAGCTATTTAGAACTTAAGACAAGGAAAGATATCACCTTTCCGAATCCAAAATCGCTGGATTTTGGGTTGTCTTGATTCGTTGTGGCCGGGGGTTGTAGCTTTGACTGTTGGTCCACCTTAGGTCTTTGCCTCGCAATGATCCACTTGTATGATTGATGTTGTGGCTCGGACCTTTGGTGGGTTGAGTGAACTCCTTTGACTTGATGTGTCTTTTGATTCCGTTGAGTCCGCTCCGTAGATGAAGTTGCCGAAAGATTTTTCTTTCTCTTTTTCGGGCAATTCTTCACCAAATGTCCTTCAAGTCCACATAGGTGACAAGTTCTTCCTTTCAATTTTATTGTGGAACTTGAAGCCATCACAGTTTGGTTCTTTTTAAATCCCAAACCAACCTTGCTTGTTTGACCTAATCCGGACATACAATCAAGTTTCTTGGAACCGGTTGAAAGCCTTTGTATGTCGGATTTAAGTTGATGAACTTGCTTGGTCAAAGCTTGGTTGGTGACATGAATCTCTTCAAACTGCTTTTCAAGAAAACCAATCTTGTCCATATATGATTTAGCGTTTGTCTCCGATTGGTTTAGCTTTTCTTGGAGGATTTTATTGTTATCCAATAAACGTCCTTGTTCCTCCTCGAGATCATGAAGTTTGATCTTTAAAGCTTGATTCTCGTCTTGAACTTCAAGTCGTTGCTTCCTCAACTTCTTGTTATGCTTGGCCATCTTCTTTGATTCCGCAAGAAGTTGTTGGTATGCCTCAACGAGTTCTTCTTCGTCCGACTCCCCCTCACTTGATGACTCTCCTCCGGATGTTGATGTTTCATGCAAAATCAAAGGAATAGAGTCAGTGACTAAAGATGATAAACACAAATTAGAAGAGGGAATTTGAGAGGCATGAAAAGCAACAAATTTTTCTTTTTCCTCTTCACTTGAGGTCGATTCATCGAAACTAGAATCGTCCCAAGTTTTTGCTTGCAAAGCCTTCTTTTTGTATGATTTCTTAGAAGGACAATCCGTTGAAATATGGCCGTAGCCTTTGCATCGATAGCATCGGATTTCCCCTTCGAAATCATCTTTTTCTTTTTCTTTAGAAGGTTTTGCAACGCCTTTGAGTTTAGAGGATTTAGAACCCGATGATCCTTTAGATGGTTTCGTGGATGAAGATCCATCGGTTCGATTCTTCCAAAATTTCCGACGAAATTTCTTTGTGATCCGCGCCAATTGTTCTTCAAAATCGGCAAAAGAGATTTCATCGTCGGAACTTGATTCGTCATCTTCTTCCTTTGTTGATTTGAATGCAATACCTGTAAGCTTAGAAGAAGACTTGGAAGAAATTTGATTAGTAGGAAAAGTCATCTCATAAGTTTGTAAAGCACCTACTAATTCCTCTACACTCATCTCATCCGGATGACTAACGGTTTCAATGGCGGTAACCTTTGCCCTAAACCGTTCCGGAAGAGTCCGAAGAATCTTTCTTACAATTTTCGACTCCGGGATCTTTTCTCCTAAATTAGCACATGTATTAATTACATCTTGAAGTCTAGTGTAATAATCTGTAAACAATTCATGCTCTTCCATATGAATAGAGTCAAATTGACTTGTAAGCATCTGGAGCTTTTGAATTTTTACAAGATTAGTACCCTCATGTGTAATTTTGAGAATATCCCAAATTTCCTTCGCGGTTTCACACGCGGAAATTCTTGTAAACTCAGTCGAGGAAAGAGAATTATATAAAGCGTTCATACCTTTCCCATTGTAAGAAGATCTTTCGATTTCCTCTTTAGACCATCTAGAGCGAGGTTTTGGGGTAGTAGAATTTCCTACTTCCTCAACGGATGCACCCAACCGTATTCAACGGTTTGCCATACCCGCTCATCAATAGAGATGAGAAAAGCTCTCATCCGCACTTTCCAATATGCATAATTGGTCCCATCAAAAAGAGGAGGTCTAAAAATATTACCACTTTCACCCGACATGATAGATAAACCTAAAACCCGCTCTGATACCAATTGTAGAGTTATTTAGGATCCACAAGGATCTAAATAGGTACTATCAAACACCTAGAGGGGGGTGAATAGGTGTAATATTATAAAAACCAATCTCAGTGCAAAATAAAAACCAATGCGGAAAATAAAAATCAACACACCGAGATTTACGTGGAAACTCCAATCCAGGAGAAAAACCACGGGACCAACACGCAATAACAATCCACTAAGAATGAAGAATAACAAGGTGATTACCGACTCCACGGACTCGACCCCTCCTTCAACTTCTTCGGACCTTGCGCTGACCGGTTGGATGTCCACGCAATAACAATCCACTAAGAAACGAAGAATAACAAGGTGATTACCGTCTCCACGGATTCAACCCTCCTTCAATTTCTTCGGACCTTGCGCTCCACCGTTTGCACGTCCACTGCACACGTTCGAATCCACGAACGCCACTCGAATCCACGAGCACACGTTTCGAATCCACGAAACGCCTTCAACACACCGAATCCACGGTGCCACGTCGAATCCACGACGCAAACTCAGCCGGTAAGAATATTGGCTTCGATGGTGATCCTTTGCTTAGATTATCAATGAAGAACCGTAGAAGAAATCTCTAAGCAAAGATTAGATCAATTCGACAAAAGATAGATCTTGGAAGAACCGTCGAATTGACCTAAAAGAGGCTATAAAGAAGAACGATAAAAACCTAGCCTCTAGGGTTGCTCTCAAGTGTTTTTCGGTATTGGTCCCACGTTCTTGAGAAACCCTAAGTGTCTATTTATAGTTTAGAAACCTTTGGAAAGAGATAAGAATCAAAAACATACCTTATCTGGAAATTTTCAGGACGGCGATCCGGATCGGATTTACTGCGATCCGGATCGTCGTAACGAGATTGACGATTCCAGAAATCCAAGGGTTCGGGATCCGGATTGCAAGGCCCGATCCGGATCGTTCATGAATTTCAGCAACATCCAATGTTCGGGATCCGGATCAGAATAGGCTTGGATCCGGATTGGATTTGCACATGAACTAATACCCTTCGGGATCCGGATTGGATCATCTGATCCGGATCCTGAACATGTCCCATGTCCAGTTTTTGATTTTTATGCAATTAAAAATTCATCCAAGTGTTTCTACACTATAAGAAAGTATTCGGATCACCAAAATTATTTAGTTAAACATACCTGATCCTTTTGAATACTTTCTTCTTGAGATTGATGTAACTGATCCACAATTCTTCATCTTCAATCTTCAAGACTCAAGACACTGAGTGTCAACTTGAGCTCTTGTTGAATCTTCTCTAAGTCTTTGATTGCTGATTGACAATTTGATCCCTTTAAGACTCCGACTCAACTTACTGACTTGACTCACGAAATATGCCAACACCAAAATGCCGTAACATTTAAGCCTTTAGGTGAAATAAAATTATTAATTTTTAAAAGTCGGTCGGTGCGTGGTACTGGTATTTTCTGCGATAGAGCGCGGATAATAATGACCGACGGTGCAATCGGATCTGAAATCCGATGTCGGGATCTCCCGGAACGGAATTCTTAGTGATGCGGTGATTAGTCATGCATCGGAATCCGTGCAAAATATCTTGCACCCGTTGGAGATAAGGTGGGTTATCTCGTAGGGGATAATTAATTAATTAATTAATTATCCGGTGACGGAAAATAAAATTTTCTTACGTACGAATTAAAGAGGAATTAATTAAATATACGTAATCAAATAATACGGATTATATAAGTGATTCCGGTTATCTGAGGGAAAGAAAGAAAAATAAACCCTAACCGGTGAGAAGAGAAAGAAAGAGGAAAGGAAAAGACGGAACCTTAGCCGGAAGGAAGGAAAAGGAAAAAGAGAAAGAGCCCGATTTTTCCCGGACATCGAACCGAAGGCAAGAACGCGACCGGGCGACCTTCCCGTCGATCTTCGGTTAGTAAAATAATTTTTATAATTTTTTGGATTTTTCCCGTCGTTCTCTTGTAGGGTTTTCGGGTTTCCCCGTCGTCTCCGTCACCGTCGCCGTCATCGTCATCGTGCTAGGGCACGGAACGGGCGACGGAGACGCGCGCTGCCGTTAGGGCAAGCGCGGGAGTCCCGCGAACGGCCGGGCCGCCGCCGCGAGCGGGAGACGGGGGAGGGGGA
>CM054943.1:7202330-7287355 GCA_029168755.2 Tillandsia fasciculata | reverse complement strand
GCAATAACATCACATTTGATCACACTAACAACCCGTGGATCGCCGACGTGAAATCATACCCAATATAAATCCAGCCACCTAACTCCGGAGTGGCACTCGAGAGGAGCGGCCCGTTCGAGGAAAGTAACCAGGTCGAGTATGTAGCAGGCTAAAGTTAAACTCATGATCAAAGCGGATAATCTTAACCACTACAATAGAATCCCATCCCAAACTGATGCATAACTAACCACTCGGTCTAGTTGTTCAAAATCCATGGCTACCGAACATCTCTAGAGTCCAACAATCCGGTGCTATCCCATCCCGACTCGAGAATAACTACACTATCACTCACCCATGCTCACAAATCCAAGCGTATATGAACCATAAGTCAAGAAAAGAAAAGGGTTTTCTCCTAAGTTCAATTCCAACATGGATAGTATAATAATAAAAATATCCTATTTAAATGGCTATACAACACATGCAATTGTTCCAGACTTCAAATAGGTTTAGTTTCAACTCAATTTAACAGGTTAGGCATGATTTAATCCATGTTAATTAACAAGGAAAAACATATACAATACATGCTGAAATCGGAACTCAATGAGCAGGACAGAGTTTCGATGTGCTCAATAAACCCACCTGAAACGCGTCGATCTGACCTCAGATCGCGATGAGACTTGGTGTGCACATGTCTTAGGTCCCAAACCTTCAAACGGATCACTATAACTCCAGAGATCCCTGTCGGATCAAGCCGTAATAAAATCTTATCAATTTCAGCCTAGAAATTCCAACAAACAACAATCGGTTTGCGAAGATAGAGATTCAGCGATACATATCTCAAATGGATGGCTTAAACCAAGGAATTAAGTGCTGCCCCGTGCCGAGGGCACGGGACGGCACGTACCGTGCCCTTACAATAGGGGCACGGTACGGGTCCCCCCCCTCTAAGTCTCAGCGATACCCATTGGGTATCGTTCGAGACAGGGCGATACCCATTGGGTATCGCCCATGCCGTGCCAAGCGTGCCGAGTTTTTTTTTTTTTTTTTTTTTTCCCTTTCACATGATTTTACAGTAAAATCACCGATTATGATCCATCCGTACCTTCATATAGTGAAAACTCGTATGGCGAATCACATAGTGATAATACTGCATACGCACATTACGGTTCTTCTATTCCATACTATCCTTATCCTTATGATGTTGAAGTCCATATGCCAGTACAAGTGACTGTTGTCGATCATATCAGCGATCCAATTGCATATGCACATTAAGTACGACAATTCGATGACATATACCAAGAATATATGACTTTTCTACAGTACCAGCAATATCTATACCAACATTGTCAAATAAATCTTGTATCTGCAAATCATAATAGGCCATATGATCAACCGCGACAATCTATGTGGAATTAAGCAGTCATCTCTCTATAAATATGTAAATTTAAATACTTATTATATTTGTGAATTTATTATTATATTATTATTTTTATTCTCTATGAGGTATAGTTGTACTTTATATATAAAAAAAGTTATCAATATATTAATTAGTGAGTATAGTAAGCTATATATAGTCAATATTCAAAACTTTTTGACTAAACATTTCAAAATAATATTATAAGAGTTTATTGGGAACAGAAAAAAAAAAAAAATCGTGCCAGAGCGTGCCACTGGGAGGTCATGCGTATCCATCAGCACGTAAGTGTGCCCGTACCGTACCGTGCCAGGCGGAGAGCGGCATGCCCCCGTGCCACGACACTTAATTCCTTGGCTTAAACTTAATTCCTAGGTTCTTCTCTACCCTAGGAACACTCAGGAATCATCAAATTACAGCCATAAAGTCCCAAACAAGAGAAAAAGTCCAATCTTCTCAATGTTGTCCAGAAAACTGCATGATTCTATGAAGCTAAGTTCTCTAAGTTGGGAGGCAAAATTTCATCAAAATCACAAGGCAAAACCAATGAGGAAGATGATCACCAAATCTCTAAGAATGTATCCAAGCTCCTAATCCATCATAAAAACTCAATAAATGCCACAAAATTAAATCTATAGGTGAATAATTGCTCAAGAACAACAAAATTCTGTATGCAGATTTTTGGATTGTTGAGCCTAAGAAATCCATATTTCACCTACAACATACCTTCCAAATAACAGAAACCAGGTCTCCATTTGTTCAAAATGAAGTCAAGAATATCCCCATCCACTTCAAAACTCAGCCCAAAGAGAGAAAACCAAAGAAATTCCGTGAAAACCTCAACATGTCCAAAAAACTCAGCACTGTCACAAGAGCTTCGAGAAATCCATAAATACCTGGTATATGGATGCAAGGAGTCCTAACTCCTACCAGCTCCAAACTTCGAGTTCCAACAGGGAAGAAGCCTCCCAAGAAGTTTTAAGCCAAGATTCCACTCCTAGAGTTCAGGGGAAGAAGAGGAAGCCGAGTGGTTGCTGTGAGTTGTTGGAGAGCTTCCAAGGTGACTAATGGAGGAAGATGATAGAGAAAAGGGCTCAAGATTTAGCCAAAAACTCACCTCTGAGGTTGGAGAAGATAAAAGAGTCCTCCAGGGTCACAGGGAGTCCTTAAATGGCCAAAATTATGGAGTTAAATGGACCCTCGGATCAAAATAACTATTTGCTGCCAACATAGCCAAATAGCAGTTTCGGGCGCCCGAAACCTCCAAGAGCGCCCGAATCACGGAGCCTGAAACTCTAAAATCTCTGCGAGTGGTCTGCTGCCCTGCATGCACGTCCTAAACAACCGGGCGCCCGGAACCCTACGCCCGAAACCTCAAATAAACTCTGCCAAGACAGGGAAATGCTGCCACGTGTCAACCCACGACGATACACACGAGGTTGGGGTCCGAAATCACTTTCGGGCGATCCCCGAAGATTTGGATGCTCGCAACCAACCGCTTGAATTGCCTTCATTCAGTCAACAGTCAACCGTGCATGACCGAGCGCTCGGATTCCTATGCTCGGGCGCCCGAATCCACCAAAACCAAAGTTTTGCCCCTAATTCGTGCTTTGAGTCCGTTTTCGCGTCTATTTTGCGCGCAAACGCCTCCGACTCGTCCCGACACTCGAAAGAGGTATCGTCAAGCTCCTGACAATGAAGTCAATTCGTCGGCTAGGATTCGGGTCTCCACAAGTAGAATAAGGATATTTACCTTATTACTTCCGCTGAAGAACCAAGAATAGTTCATATGAATCGAGAAACATCAAAGGGCGTTTGACGATATCAAGAGATTTCTCACAAAACCTCCGGTGTTAATTCCACTTCGGCATGGTCAGTCGTTGAAACTATATGTTTTGGCTGCCGAGAAAAATTTGGGGTGCTTGTTAGTTCAAGAAAATGAACTAAAAGAAAAACAAGTAGTTTATTATTTGAGTAGGCATTTACTTGAAGCCGAGAAAAGATACTCGACAATGAAAAAACTATGTTTAGCATTGTATTATGCCTGTCCCGCCCCGGTCCCTTTTGTAAAGCCTTTTTGAAATAAAATCCAATTTGAAAACAGAGTCAGCAGAAAATTGCCCCTTTTTTTTTTTGAAATACAACTTTGCCCATGAGATGGACAGATCTGCCATAAACACAGGGATTTCTCTGTCCACACGAGCAGAGCCTTCCCTATTTTTGCATGGCGTACCTTGTTACATTAACACAACATAATTTTCTCTTACAACCAATCAAATAGAGGATGCATATGTTCGTACAGCTAATCAATCCTTAGAAATATGATGCATGCCTTGTGACTATAGCGTTCTTACCGAAGATGATGCTAATGCACAAACAACAACCATTCTATAATTTGAAAGTGTTTTCTATCCAAATATTTTACTTTTAAAACCTAAGAAATGATAAAACCAAAAATCCTTTTTAAAACTGTTTTCCACACGAAAACTCAATCTTTTGAAAACCGACTACCATGAAAGGTAGAAAACATTTTTGCCATAAAGCCAAAACCAACACCATAGTTTTACTAAACCAATATATTTATTAACCAAACAAACAATCAAATATAAATTGAACTACCAAACATGTCTAAATTATTTAACAATTAATCGAAGGGTTAAGAAAGGGTAATAGACTATAGCAACGAATGAAAAATCCTTGGGACCGCTAAGCTCACTAGCTACGCCGACACCTCACACACCGTCCCAACTCGTCACCTCCTCCGGCACATGAAATGGGAGGAAGTGAGAAACAAACTAGGATCTCCCAGTGGGTACCGCAAGCTGACGAAGGCAAGATGTACTCACTGGTAACGAGCAATAAAAACGATAATGGTATATAAGTAAACAGGTAAACAAGTACAGTAGCAATAATAACAAAAAAGAACCATAAGTGAATAAACAACTGCTATTGTAGAAATAAAGCACGAGTGTAAACATGCATCAAATGGAACAAATTGTCCAAAAATATCCAATCATTCGCCATGTCGGTCTAAATACCTCAAGCCATGTCACACCGTGCTCACTCACCTTTACACATAATCCTATGGCAAAGCGCCTATACCTGGGGCTCACGAGTTGGTAGTACGACCACTTTTTCGGAAAAGAACACCATTCCGGTGGCCAAACTACTGGTGTACGTAAAATGTATATGAGTTGTGGCGATCGATGCGATATGCTCAATAGCTCACAATTGACAAATAGCCGAGATCGAATCCACAAGGAATCATTGACTAAATCTGGTTACTCATATCTCACAGATATCACCTCTCACCGACCAATCGGGTCTATCAAGTAACAAGTCATGCAACCATCAATAGGGCACCGCTCTACCTCTAGGTCAAAACGAATATATGAAAAAATAAGAGTAGAGCAACATAAAGTGAAATCTAGTGGTGAATCAAGTGCTCAAGTAAAAAAAAAATTGGGGAGAGAATGTCACTGAGCTAGCACCACTGTACTGACTCCGGATCGAAGTACCTATCTGTTTCAAATGAGGCACCTAACTCCCATGGTGCTTCTGACCGTTGACCAGATCTACGAAAGATCCAGAGAGTCAAGAGCTAAATCCTACATAACCCCAAAGCAAGGATTTAAGTGCCGTGGCACGGGGCGTGCCGAAAACTTGACGGCACGGTACGGCATGGTGCGTGCCGAGCCGTGCCGATGAGTGCCGGTCACAAAAAATACATGCGTGCCGACACATAATGGCATGAAATATTTAATTTCTTTAGCAATAAAATTTTTTAATTGCTTATTATGTATCTTTATCAAATATTTTGAACTTTATTAAGAAAATTACTTAGTAATTTTAAGAAAAAAGGGTTTTGAACTGTGTCATCGGCACGGGAGCTGTATCGTGCCGGTATCTTGTTGGCACGGTACGGCACGGTAGATACGGCCCGTGCCGATGGATACTTAAAACCTTGCCCCAAAGTCACTAATTACACAATTTCAAAACCATCGGAAAATCAATTTCTTTTACCGATTCTTGAAACCCGTCAGGAATTCCCAAAAACTCACCGGAACATTTTCGAAACCCACAAAGTACCCCAGAAAGTGCCAATCTACACTGTAAATCACCTACTGTCCCAAAAGGCCAAAACACATTGATTTGGGTGTCTAGGCAGTAAACACAAGAACTGTCACGCCTCGGGCCCCAGCGGAAGTCTACCCGGTACGTGCACAGACATGCCGTGTACAGAAGGTACCTCTCTCGGTACACACAAGGCATCTACCAAAACAACAATGCGGAAAAAAGAAGTATGCACATCCTAGAGTGATAATCAGAGCATAACTACACTAAAAATAAACAAAAGTAAAAGTATCTAAGATCCATACATGATCAAGCATAAAAAATACAATAAAAGATCTTCCCAAAGGTCTACCATACAAAATACATGGTGGTTTCTATCAAATACAAGAACACCTCTCATAAAAGCTAAACTAAAAAATAAAAGGCGTCTTATATCCACCTCAAGTGTTCTGAAGGACTGAAGGAGCTCTAGCTAGGCGCAACCTCCTTGTCGCTATCCCGAACCTCTCCCGTTGTGGAAGGCTTTGAAATAAAAACAATAAATAAATGGGGGTGAGAACTATTAAACAATAGTTTCCAATAGGTAAGCCGCCGAGAAAAGCGAAATACACCACTAGGTCAACTGAGGCATAGTATAACTGCTGAAAAGAAAAGCAAGAATATAAATAGCTAGAATGAAGTAACTCTACCACTATCATGCCTCTATACTCATGTATGAAAGATCGACATGCATGTAGCTACATTACTCACATGAATGTCCACTACCATGAATGCACCAATTAAGTGTGATGTTCAATGTCAAGTTTAGTTAACTTTATTTAATTCTTCTTAAGGACTTTCATTAAGTTGAGTCTTAGCTAGTGTTACGCCTCATGATCCTATGTTAGTCAATATCCCCTCTGTTGGGATGAGCCTCCCCCACGACGTCCCAATTGGCACCCAATCCCGCACGGCTAGTATGATGTTGCGATGGCCAACTCCGGAGCACTGGCTTAAAGGGAGCGACCCTATCAAGCATGCGCGAGTGAGCACAATCGGCAAGCAAGTATGGTCCCAATCATCGTGTCTAAAACACGGAATCTCGCATGTATACCATAATGTCAATGTCTTTACTTGTGGAAGGAGGTTATCATACACTAGTTGTCATCATATCTTAAACATGGAATTTCATAATTTTCATCTCAACAATGCAACGCATCTCTCGTCTACATTAGATGGCACTAATGTTCATGTGGTCCAAGCATGAATGACCACATGCATTCTACGTCCCAAAACTACTATAATATGGATGGGTGTTGTCTATGCATGCAACCACTCACAGAAGTACAAAAATGACTATCCAATCATGCCTCAAGCAATGCATATGTCTACAACATGTATCTCTACTATATAGGGTATAAAATTTCTTACACATAAAGAGGTCCAAATACATGCTTAAAAATCATAATAAATCATGAATTGTATGTTTAATATAACAATCAATCCCTAGAAGTCTATAGAAGACACAGAGGGAGTTCACTAATTTCGGTGAGACCGAACCTACCGGATAGTAGCCAAACCCTCCTAGGACTTCAAATCCAAGTTGCCCACAAGATTTTCTATGCCCTAAAGGAAATTCCCAAGGTGTCACAACTCAACAAAAAGCTCACCACGAAATTCCTCAAAAATCATAAAAAAAATAGGTGAAAATTATTTTAGACCAAGAAAAACTTGTCCAAGCTTGAAATCAAGGCAATGAGGCGTCAAATCCAGCCTAAAGGAGTGTCCTACACCCATCAATTTCATCCCAAAAGCTCACGATCAAAAAGCCCCAAAATAACCCTAGTTTCTACAAAACTAGGTTTTCATCTAAAAATCTCACAAAAAATGAGGAACAAGGGTTTCTAACCTTGTTCTAGCTCCAATCCCACCTTAGGAATGCTAAGGATGAAGGTTAGAGCTCCAAATCACCACTTCTCTTCAAGCTCAAGCTGCCCTCCAAGCTCTAGATTCATGCTCCTATGATGGAGATAGCAAGAAGGAATAAGTAGACAAGTTAGAGGGAGATTGGAGAAGAAATCCCAAAAAAGAAAGGAAAAACTCATCTCTTCTTCACTTCTTTTACTCTCCAAATGAGAGGGAGAATGGAGTGGACAGGGGGATTAAACAAGGGTTGCAGCAATATCCTCATTGGTCCCTCAAAAAGAGAAAATTACATCTCTTACAAGACTGCACAGGCAGCCAGGGTTCGGACCCTCCATCAAGGACCGATCCTCAAACGGTCTCCGACACCCTCCGTAGCGAGGGTCCAGACTTCCCTTCCAAGGTTCGGTCCCCGTAGCGAGATTTCTAGGTTGCGCGGTAAAGGTCCGGTCCCCGAAGCCCAAAAAGGCCAAAACTCAAAATTTCAGAATTTTTCAAAATTTTGTGTTTTGCGCCGATTCGCTCCGGAAAACTTCTAGAACCTTTCGAAACCTTACCAAAATATCTGAAGGGTATCGAATACCCTTCCACACACTAGAACTCCGCAATTTGCTAAAGTCCAGTGTATTATAAGAACTTATGCTAATAAGTGTATTTAACGATAATTACGCCATAACGGATTCTCGAAAATGCCGATTTGGCTCTGTAACCCTCCGCCGCCCTCCCACTATCTCCGGACACACGAGACAGTGAGAGCAACCAGCCAACAAGGCTCGGCAACAAATACGGGGCATTCATATTGGTCGAACGCGAATCCCGCACTGAAAACATGTTAAATCGACGATTATAGCGATTAACGCACCGAACCCCTATTTACACTACACGAAGTCAATCAAACCTTGGACGATCAGTCTAGAGGTCATAAACAGTGGGTTCACACTGCCCGAGGCAGCCCACATGGCCAAATTGCACAATAGCCCTTTAATTACTTTCTAATTGCAACATAAACGCACAATTTAGAGTTTTTATGGGTCGTTACCAAATTTCGTGCGCTTCAGAAACCAACCTGCGGTGCAGGATGATAGGTCTCGATGTGCCGAAGCCCGTGCTCACTGTCCGGAGCACGATCAGTGGCCGAGGAGCGCATCGGGGCTACTTGAACCGCGGATTCCAAAGGCTACGAGAGTGACATTGCCAAAACAGACAAACAGAGTCAAACCGATCACCACGAAGGGGAGCATGGTGACCTACAGGACATCAAGGAGGTCGTGCTCACCTGTCGGAAGGTCGCCGGCAACATAGATGGCCGGAACAAGGGAGCTCGGCCAAAACAGTTCCGAGCTCGGGCAGATTTGTAGCGTCAACCTTTTTCTCGATCTTCGGCAGCCAGGGGCGCGCGCGCCAGCAAGAAATAGTCATGGCTGACAGGAGGAATTCCGGGGATTAGGTGGTCGGCAACGAGGAGCGGCAGCGGTGGCGCTGCTGAAGCCGCGACCAACTTATAGAGCTCGTGCTTGAGTTGAGTTCTTCGGCAATGAGAAGGCCAGAGAAGGTTAGGGCAATACCGGAGGGACCCCTGGGGTCCACCAGTTCCGGCGGCAACAGCGAAGAGCTGCGGCAGTGGCGGCGAGGTCGGGGATGCGGCCAGATTCCGACCAAATCGGGTTCAAGGGCTCTGACTGACTCGATGGGGCTTTTGTGACGCCAGGGTTGGTTGAGGTTGTGTCACCGAAAGCCAGTCGGCGGCGTGGGTCTTGGGCGGTGCAGCCAAGGAGGAGAGTGCAGCCAAGGAGGAGAGGGCTTCAGGTCACCTTGGCTGAGAGAGAGGGAAAGATGGGGAAGAAGATGGTTTGGTAAGTTTCCGGCTGCCGGGGCTCGTCTTCGGAGCTCTGGGTGGTGGTGACGTAGGTGGCCGAGAAGCTCTTGTGGCGGCTAGGGTAGGAGAACGAGAGGGGTTGCATACGGGGTCGAGGAAACCCTAGATGTATGTATAGGGTGTTAGGAAAAACTGCAGAATAGCCCCTCAAACATAGGTATTTTCATCTTGGTCCCCCACAGCGCGTGCAATATGCACAGTAGCACCTCCAGTTACAGTTTCAGGCGAAACGATACATAAAATATCGCGCTTTTTCCATAAAAACCAAATATGAAATTTTGGCCACATGTCATTTTTCACGCTTTTCTATGCTTTCGTTTCGCAGAATCCAGAAACGGACCTCACCAAGACTTTCGGCACTGCCAGACCATTAAGGTAGCGATTTTGTTTCGTCAGAAATGATCCCCGATTCATGAAATTAGCCTTCTCTCTCTCAACCTTTAATTTGAATATAAATTTCAAAAATTTAAATTCCAAATTGAATTCAAACTCCAAATTGAATTCAAACTCACCAAATTCAAAAATTACAATTATTACATCGCCTGCACAAAACTCAGGTATTACATGTTGCATGTTGAGGTGTCGGTGGTTTGTAAAACCAATTTAATTAAACACATGTTGTCTAAACAGGTACTAAGAGGAAGAATAGGATCGATGGGTCTTGGCATTTTTCGAATTCTCTCTTTACTATTTGCCGGCAAAAGATGTCAAAGATCAGGCAATAGCCAAGTTTCTAGCCGATCACTCGTGTGTCGAGGTCGAAGAACCAACTTTAGACTATGTTGGTCTTCAACCATGGATAATGCACTTTGACGGGTCTAGTACTTCCGAGTCGGTAGTAGTAGGGCCAGTGATACAGTCACCAGAAGGTAGAAGTCTACAATTCGCTTTTGAATTGGACTTCGGTTGTTCAAACAATCAGGCAGAGTATAAAGCGCTGATTATCAGCCTTGAGATATTAAAAGATTTAGGCACACAAAGTGTGAAAGCAATCGGAGATTCCCAAATTGTGGTAAAAGTAAAACAAGTAATGAGAGAATACCAATGCGCGAGCCCTAATATTCAGGATTACCTAAGTAAGACGATAGAATTATTTAGCAAATTCAAAGATATGGAACTTATGCACCTATTAAGAGAAAATGAAAAAGCTAATGAATTGGCTCAATTGGCTTCGGGATACAAAGAGCAATAGGATCAAGCCAAATAGAAATTTTAAAAAGAATTCTACCATCGGTTCATATGCGGGAGCCGATGATGGTTACACCAATAACGACAGATAACGATTGAAGACAACCCATTATAAATTATTTAAACTATCCAAATAGCCGAGTAAGCTACAGAGAGTGAAAAAAGGCACTCGATTATTGCCTTCTTGATAGACAATTATATAAGAGAAGGACTGATGAAGTGCTTTTAAAATGTCTAGGAACCGAAGAGTCTATATTAGTCATGGGTGAGGTTCATGAAGGTCTATGTGGAACACATTTAGCTGGGAGAAAATTAAGATGGATAATTCGGCACTTAGGTTGATTGCATAAATTATGCAAGAAGTTGTCAAGAATGTCAACTTCATGCGCCGGTTCAAAGGGGGTAGTAGTCGAAATGCATGCTATCATTAAAGCATGGCTGTTTAGCGGAGGGGCTATGGATTTAATAGGAGAAATTTAGCCGAACTCATCAGCTGATCATAAGTTTTTGACAGTGGCCGTAGAGTACTTTACCAAATTGGTTGAGGTAAAACCTACGCGACAGACAACTAAAAACGATATAATTAACTTTGTAGAAGATTCCATTATATATCGCTTTGGAGTCTCGGAAACCATCACAACCGATCAACGAACAATATTTACAGGAGAACAATTTGTGAGGTTCTTGGAATTAAGATAAATTAAATTATTAAATTTGTTTTCATATTACTCTCAGGCCAATGGACAGGTCAAGGTGATGAACAAAGTTCTTATAAACTTGATGAAATGACATATCGGAATCCGAGAAAATGGGACGAGAAACTCTCAGAAGTCCTACGGGCTAGTCGAACATCAATTAAGGCCGCAACTGGAATAACTCTATTTCGGTCGGTATATGGACGTGAAGCCGTATTACCTACTGAAATCATGGTCCTATCGTTAAGAGTTGAAACCCAGGAGAAGTTGTCTACTGAGGAGTATAAACTCTTAATAGACGAGGGATTGGATGAAGTAAATCAGATTCGGCTGAAAATGCTTGATAAAATAAAGGCGTATTAGAGCCGAGTCGTGAAAGCTTATAATAAAAGAGCTAATAAATCTTTTGGAGGTTGAGACATAGTGTTGAAATTAGTATTACCAATCGGAAAGAAGAGCCGTTTATATGAAAAATGGTCTCCAAATTAGGAAAGACCATTTCAAGTTTCCTGAGTTATAAGGGGAAACCGTATTATTTACAAACTTGTAAAAGGATCAGAAAAAGATAAGCCGATCAATGAAAAATATTTGAAAAAATATTATTTTTCCTTATAGGAAAATGAATGAGGAAAGAATACAAAAATTACATTAAAAAAAGAATAAAAAAAAAGGAAGCTAAATTGACTTGAATTGAATGACTAAGAAAGTAGATTCTTAAAACTTCTCCATTCAGTTTTTCAGCAGAGTTTGAGCTTCTTTGGCTGCTTTCTATCTTCGTTTCATGGATAATGAATTTTCTGAAGATTGAAGAGTTCATCATAAACCTCCTTTTCCCCTGCTACTTTGGCCTCATATTGATCTCGGGCAATCTTATGTTGTTCGGAAATTTCAGCCATAGTTTGATCAATTTCGGCTAACTCCTGCCTCAAGCGATTAGCTTTCTGTCGAAGAGCATCTTCTTGATCTTTTTTTGGCATCCTTATACTTAAGATTCAGTGATGAGGCCAGCCAAATCAGTGACCTTCTCCTTGTAAGTGTTGAAAGAAACGAAATGGATGTCCAAAAGATTAGTCTCGGTAAGAAAAGTGCGTTGCCGAAAAATGAAGGATTTAAGATGAACCATAAGAGCAGCGACGAAGTGTTGTTCCGAAGGAAGGGAAGATAACCGCCCAGTTGAAGTCACAAGGTCGTCTAGAAGATTCTCCAATCTTTTGAGTCTACTTGAATCTTGGACCAAGACAGGTAGGCCTTCGGCAAAAATTTCAAGGCGCTCCTCTATCTTTATTCTAATGTCGGCTGATAACTCCGGAGGAGTCTCATTCTCATCAGTCGTGGGACTTAAAGTAGCAAGCTCTCGAAGAGCTATAGACATACCATCTTCAGAAGACGAGGTTCGGCCCGAAGGAGTACTAACTTTGTTAGAGATTGAAGCTGAATGGAAAGATAGTAGTGCTTCGGTTGCAGGAACAACCTGCAAGTACTATAACCGAAGCTTCCTCGTGTATTCTTTTTCTCTCTTCCTCTCTCTTCATTTCTTCTTCTTTCCTTCTTTCTTCTTCATTTTTTGTTTTTTCTTTCTTTTTTTCTATTCTTCCACCGCCTTCTTCTTTTCTGCCTTTTTCTTCTCTTCATTCTTCAATATATATATATATATATATATATATATATATATATATTTAGTTCATGGGCTTCCCGTCGAGCTCACTTTTCTTTTAGGTGTAATTCTTCTTTAGTTTTCATGACGAGTTCAGCCTCGGTAATCTCTGTCGGAGTTCTACTTGGATCCCGAATTTCTTGCTTGATTTGGTGACGTTTGGCTTCTTGTCATTGATGTTGAGCCACCATTTCTTGTAAAGTAATTTGATGACTTCCTTCTTGCATTGGCTGACAGACCTCTTCAGCCAAAGTTAAAATAAGAGAAGGCCGAGGGATGCTTTTGGCCAGAATTTGAGAAGGAGAAGGAGTAGCTTTTTCCTAACCCTCTTCGGCTGGAGGTTGTGAATGAGCAACTTCTTCTTGCCGCGATGCTACTTTATCATTAGATCCACAAGATCCTGAGCCTCTTGAAGTTCCTTAGCGTTGATTTCTTCCTCTCGTTTTCTGTGAGGAGAACGGGAAGCCAGCACTTTGCACTTCCTTCGAAGTGGGGAATGAGCCGATTCTTCGGCCTAGCGTTTATTAGACGGTCGAGGAAGACTTCGTGGTGGCTAATTAATGATCCGAAGTAGCTAAACGAAAGAAAAAAGAAAATAAGTACAAGTTACTCAAACAAGATAAAGAAATGAATAGAAAGTGAGGTTTACTCGTAAAGCCTTGGGGAGACGAGTCGAATCATCGTCTGACTCATTGTTGAATGCTTTGGGAGAATCAGCCACGGTTTCTTTACTTTTAGACGAGCGCTGAAATAAAAATTAAAGTCAAAAATTGAGGAATCGAAGGGGAATAAAACTCAAAGGAAAGAAAAAGAGACAACTTCGATTTTTTACCTGTTTTCGACAAAGAGTCTAAAGTAAAATAAAACTTTTGAATACAATTCCCGGAGGCTAAGGCAAATAAAATCTTGCTGAAATTGCCCCAGGAATGCTTGTACAAATCTTCAGACACCCTCTTTATAAACGGTTGAAACGCAACGGTGACGAAGTCGCGTTTTAATCGATTGCTTGTCGTCGTGGTACAATCCACTTCGGCTACCCCTTTAGTACCGGGGCGAGACTGATAAGCGTTGTCAGTGAAGAATCTCGACGGAGCGGGAAGCACTTGAATCAAACCAAATTGTTGGGCTACAAAATGAGGATAGTAGACCTCGGCACTTGGCGAAAGCTTAGATCGGCTCTTCAAGCCGATATGCAAATCTCTTGCAGCAAAAAAAGCATGCTAAACTTCAATATGCTCGATGACTTTTGGAGAATCCTTATGCTTCCGAATATATTCAAATCTTTCCATGAACCAAGTAGGACCATTCCGTCATTCTCCCAGAGGCGACCGCCAGACTACAGGAAGGCCTTTTTCGATGTAGAAGACTCGGAAGTAGATTTGGAAATCCACGGGCTGACCCAAAGTATATGGTTCCGAGCAACCGAGAGCAAGCCCGTAAGTGCTAAACCGAGCTATTGAATCTGGATCCTGAGGCACTCGGCAAAGAATAGGAAAATACAACTGAAGAAAAAGTCGTAGAAACCAAAACGCCCCACAGCTTGAACTTATGACGACGTTGTTCTTCTCTTTCTTGGGCAGTGGCTTAATTGATTCAAAAATGTCTCGGTATAAAAAGGAAAGAAAATAAGAACCAACAGCTAATTTTTCGCCAGTAGCCAAAGCAACGACAATGGGAACAAAATCTCGGTTTATTTTTTGTGACCGAGTACAAAATAAAGAATGAAAGAGCCAATACAATAGAAAAGCAATGCGCTCTTCATTTGTAATTGGACTTTGAACCTGACCCGCAAACCTCTTCATGAACTTGGAATAGGTGAGGTCCATCTTTGGGTCGAGGAGAATATCAAATTCGGCCATTCCTTCAAGATTAAAGGCCAATGATAGAATAGTACGATGCGGACGAAGACTGATGATCATCGCTACATTGAACAATGTTGGAGCAAAAGGCCTTGATTGAAAAAAAAAAAAAAGTATCGAACACAAAAGACCAAAAACTCAAGCCACGGCCAAGAGAAGATTGTCGGCTTGAAGAGTTCTTGAGAGTTGAACGGCGTCATAGATTCCCACTTCTCGCCATAGTTCATCAAAAACTCCTTGAACGTAGTCCAATCAAGCGAGGTAGGCATCCGAGATTGTGGGCCAAGTGCGAAGACTTTTCCCGGGGACTTAAAAGAAACCTAGGATTGCAGATGAATGAAATCGGCTGCCAATAAGATGTCGTCCATCGAAAAAGGAAAAACGCCTTCATCTCGGTCCGTGGTGAAGGATCGACGATGAAGCGAGATGAATCTAACTAATGTGGCTTCAAGAAACGGAAGTCGATCTTAGAAGATCGAGTAAGGGAGGGTATCCGAGTAGAGGCCATTGCGGCAAAGAAAATGATGAGCCAAATAGAAAAGAAAATCTTGGAGTGCTTGAGAAGATGAAAGGTCTTCAGAAGCAGATAAAAAGTCTTATGTCATCAAAGGGTTTTGTAAAAAAATTTGAATAATGACGGCCGCATTTATTGCGAATGACCTAAGTAAGATAAAACAATACAATACAATCAATCAGAATCGTCGATTGGGAGAATTAAATGCGAAAATATCGAAAGGCACATCTAATCGAGGCTGTCAAGTGGTGCATTTAATGTGAAATGACCAAAAGAAGCGGCCAATCACAGCCGTTGGTTAGAGCGCCAATAACCATCCAAATGTTCATTCGAAAGACTATTGGGGAGGATGGGGGGGCATTGTTGGTGTAAAAATAAGTGCAGTAGGAGATAGATGGCCCAGCTCATGAAGGAGCCAAAGAAACGAAGACACGTGGTACACCAGGAGCCAGGAAAAGAACGCCTGAAGGTGGAGTGACTTTAGGTGGGAACGGTCGAGACGTGGGCATAACATTTGCAATCGTGGCTACAACACTTCCCCACTACGCGAACCGACCAATAATGCGGGCTAACAAGAGATTACTATAAATAGTAGTTTCGAAGTCTGTAATAAGGGTCTTACACTCTTGAACAAGACCACACTTTCTAATTCCAGCAATTTACAGCTTTCCATAGGAGTAGTTTGACCTGTAGCTTCCTTTCTTGCATTTACAGTTTTCTTTACATCTTTTTTTAGGAGTAGTTTACTTGTAACATAAGTTTTCTTATTCTTAATACAATCAATTTGGCTCATTCGGTCGAACCTTTGATCAATTGAGTCCGCTCATTTTCGACTTCCGCCAAATCGTTTGATTAGAATCCAGTTGTACCGATTCTTTCTCAATCTAATTGCTTGATCTCTCAAAACATTGCGCATTCGAGGGTCAACCCAGAGACTAATCCATTTACAAAAGAGCGATCTCGATCTCAACCTTTATCTTGGAACCAGATCCAGGTCACCTTTCATTCGGTTTCTCTCCAAACACTACCTCACCCTCCGCAAGCATTCCCAACTTATGTTGTGTCAATCTTTTGTCTTCCATGGTGGGTTATCTGTAGTGTATGGTTAGATTCAACTTTTCTCCCTCTAGAAAGGCAAGCCTATTGTAACCAATAGACATTGTTTAGCAAAAATAAAGCCATGTTTACAAGCCTAAAACCTCTGGATGACTCAGTATTTACACTATCTCGCTTACAAAACTATGTTTTTCTTTCCAAATGACAGTAGAGACTCTTCTCAAATAGCATAGCCCAGAAGCCGATTATAGACTCTGGATTTGTAGAAAAATACCATGGCTATACAGAGCCAATTGAAACTGGAATTCTATATCAGTATGTTAATGTTTCTGCTTACAACCTTTAATTGTTTTTAAGCCCCACCTAATTAATTAGGTAGGTAGTCAGTAGGATTGAATTGAAGGCTAAGAAGCCCCTACGATACTTCAAAACAAAGCTGATTCACATTAATATGCTTGTGATTTGAAAAAAAAAATTGCAACAAGGAAATTCATGAGTGTGCATGAAGATATTGCATTCAAACAGATATATTTCAACATTTGACCTTTATTTCTTTTTTCTGAAATATCATTATGCTGTTCCCTCTTACTGTACTTAGATTTTTCATTGCATACTTATACCAATCTTATTTTTTGTCCTCCCCATTTAGATTGTGTTTGCTGGAAATACACGTGGGAAAATCTTTGCTTGGGATCTTCGTGCAGTAAGAGAAACTATTCAAAACAATAATCAGGTGCATTACCTAATCACTGTCCATGCAGGAGAGTATAAGCATATCAGGGCACTGTTCGATAGTTGGGTTTTTTATTCAATAGGGCTCTTTTATACTAGTATCTTAATCAATGTATAGTGTATGCATATGTAGGCAGTCACTTTGGCACGCTGGAAAATACCATCTATCATGAACGACATGCCATCATGTCCGAAGGTATTCTAACTATGAAGAGCTAAAAGCATGATTCCTGGCCTTTCACTTGCTTACAAATCAGCATTTGTGTTAAAATAAATGAATGTGAAAATGGCATTTGAAGCTGGTTCCTCTAGTCTTTTACTGTAAAGTGCTAGCAGCCTTATGTACACATGTAGACATCTAAACATCACCTATCTGCATATGTATCCTTCTTACCGTGACAAATATTGGAGACAACTAACTATTCGTGGCTTTCAAGAACGAACATGAATTATTACCATAGCTAGTGCATATATTTTATATGCTAAGGCTGCTGAACATTAACTGACCATTAATGCTGCGACAGACTGAACCCATTCGAATCAAGTCTATCTTTGCATTCCCAATTGGGCCTTTATGGATTACTAGATCTAGAAAGTTTTATTATTATAAAAATAGATATTCAAAATTTTTATTTATAAAACTAAGTTTAAGTGGTGAATGATTTACCATTTTTAAAAAGCGGTGAATCATTTGCTGCTTTTTAAAAGCGATAAACTATTCATCATTTTTACGTAACTTATATACTCAGAAAAATATATAGTATAAATCTCTAAAAATAATTTTAATATTTTGAAGAAAACGGTAAATGATTTATCGTATTTAGAAAGCAGTAATTTATTCACCGCATAAAACTAATTTTGTAAATAATTTTTTTAGAAAATTATTTTTACAATTATAATATTTTTTAAGCCTATCAATAAAAAAATTCTTTCAAATTTGGCCCTAGGCATCACCAAAATTACAGTGTAGCCCTGTCAATTTTCAAACGCACCTATTCCAGCCTTCAATCCTTGATTTTCACCCGGGTAAAGGTTAATATCATCCCCGGGCACATCACTAGCTGACTAAACTTGAATATCAGATAAATTTTATCCAATAGAGTGAAAGTACTAGGCAGCATGTGAACAAATTGTCACCTTGCGGAAAGGCTCCACAGTAAGTTTCAGACATATCTGTAGTGAATTGTGTTTAATCTAAAAGTTGTAAAGTACGTTTTACCAAAGATGACCTATGCACAGAAGCATACATTCTAGAAAGTTAGGGTATATTTGGTTTGAAAGATTCGAAATTTAGAGTAGAAATCCGATCAGCCATTTTTATTGTCAGCATTTGATTTGAGGAGGTGACATTCTAATTTTCATTATGGAAAAAATTGAATTCCTCCATAATGACTCCCTCCACAGATATGGAGTCAACTTTGATTTTGGGAGGGATTGAGAAATATACTTTTTTACTAACAATTATTTAAATTCAAATAAATAATTTTATCAAATTAAATATGAAAATAAATTTAGTAGATAAAATTATAATTTTAAGTTTTAATTATGAATTCAATTTTTAAATTTAAATTGCTAGTCTAAATTTGGATTCTAATTTTGATTACAAATTTAAAAGGTGAATTTAAATTTGAATTAGAAAAATAAATTTTTAAATTTCAATTTGAATATAAATTTAAATTATGAATTCAATATCTGATCCAAATTTGAATTGAAATTTAAATTAAAGTTTATATTTAAAGTGTGAATCAAATTTTGTACTAGAGTTTCAAATTCAATTATTTTAAATTCAATTAATAAATTTAAATTTTTATCCAAATGTTAATATTAAAGTTTTGCCTTGAATCTTATATTTTAAATTATGAATACTATTTGAAATATTTTCATAGGTAACTGAACTTCTCTCAACCAAACAATAATAATGGATTAATAATAATTCCTATTCTTACTATATAAAATTAAATAAATTAGAACATTTCATAATTTCATTTTTTTTTTATTTCGATTCGGTTTCTATTTTATTTTCGAATTCAATTTTAAGACAAACATGCGATTCATTTTGGTTTCTATTTTATTTTCGAATTTAATTTTAAGCCAAACATGCACATGTATATTGAGATGACTAAAAATTTTGGTTACGTGTTATAGGAACCCGAACTCGAAAGGCCACCTAAACCTAAGGGGGGCGGGGCTTATGTTTGGGCGAAGTACCTTCACGAGGTAATATACCACAGCGAAAGAATTAAAGTTTTGGCTTTTTAAACACTCATTTTTCTGATGATATAACTGCTGCCATAAAGCTACAATATGTTTTGTTATTCATACCTTCTATAACAGATTTTCAAGCAGACATATGCTACCATACAAGCCATGCTTTCTACACTCAAGCCTATGGGCACATAAATTTAAACAGTGCTATCTTTGCCTTAATTGTTGTTGCTTTTTAGTTGAGAAAATATGGAGATTTCTCGACCGGAATCGACTCGATAAAGATCAACCCATGTTGCCCATATCAGCTAGCCTTCCATCGACATAACGGCTGGTAACTTTATTTTGTCAAGTAGTTTTTAGTCAGTTTTCGCATTAGTGCTGTTTCCTTTTCACTGGGTTTGATTTCTAGCTGCTTTATTCCTAGTAGAACAGTTTTTTTTCTTTGTATCTTTTGGCTAAATTACAAAAAGTCCCTGCATTTTATAGTTGTCTCTATGACCCCTGCATTTAGTTGTCTCTATGATCCCTGCATTTTTTTTTGCTTAAACCACCTACCGTTAGATTTTTAGTTAACTAAGAAATCTCTCTCTCTCTCTCTCTCTCTCTCTCTCTCTCTCTCTCTTTCTCTACAGTAGAAGCAGAAGAAGTAAAAGTAAATAAGAAAGAAGAAAAGGGAAGCAGAAAGATGACAACACGAAAGAACTAAGAACAAGGTTACCATGATGGTTCTAACATAGTTTCTCTTCTTCCCTTTTTCTTTCTTTCTTTCTTCTCCCTTTCTGTTTTTTTTTCTTCTTTCTTCTTTCTTCTGCTGCTGCTGTCCTAGAGAGTGCTATCTTCAGGTTTCTTCTGATTCTTCTTCTTTCTCTTCTTTTTTCTCTTCTTCTTTGTTCCAATGCTGCACAGAGAGAGTTTTATTAGAACTAACAGAAAATTTAACCATATGGAGTATTTGAGAATATACAAAAAAAAAAAAGGGTACAAATTGAAGAGGAAAAAAAATACATGAGGGGTAACTAAGACATCCTGTAAACTGTATGGGTTTTATTGTAATTTAGCCTTGAACCTTTCCACTTTCTACCTACATTCAATATACAGGTCGGGTGTCCTGAACGTTTTCACCAATATCGTGACACATGTGCATTGCCCTCAAATTCCTCGTGTAAGTATGGTTGGATTATTTTCTTCACACCTAATAATGTTTTCAAAGATACATTCGATTACCAAGAGTTAATGCTATCTGTGGCGGTTGTTTGAACAGGATGGATTGGCCACGTCGTTATATTAGAAGAGGATCTTGGCTCCCGACATGTTCGGTAAGAAGTTTTATACTTATGCTTAGAGCTTGTTTGTTTTAACGTAAGTAGACTTTGGATTAAACTAGAGTTTAGATAAAAACTATTTTACTTCCGCTGCTTGTTATGATAGCTGTGAAAATAAATTTATGCTAGTTCTGTTGTTTTTTGACAGAAAGTGAATAACGTAAAAAATACAATTCTCTACTTTCACTGTTTGTTTTACTGAAAATTGCTCAATTCCTACACGCTGATAAACTTACCTCCCACACTTACCTCCCACATAACATTATTACCTCCCACATAACATTATTGCCTCTTTTATAACTCTCAATAAATAATAAATTATAATATAATAAATAAAATAATAATATAATTATATTATTATATAATTATAAGATAAAATTTAAAATAATTATATTAATTTTTTGTATATAAATTACAATAATACAACAAATAAAATCCTGAATTAAAAATTATTAATATTTAATAATTTTTTTTTTTTTTTTGTATTTTAAACATGCAAATTAAATAAAGTGAGAGAGTGTAAAACCCAAAAATCACCGTAATTAAGTTTTTCCTAAATATTTTATTATTTTTTTCTCCCTCATTTTATTTTACCGAAATTGACTTCGCCTAATAGTGAGACAAAATCAATTTCGATATTTTAGATGGAGTGGACATTCGACTGTAATAATATTACGGTAAACCAAACAGCATAAGTGATCCACTTTCATCGAAAATTATTTCCTCTCTCCACTTATTCCTCTCTTCACTTATAGTGAAACAAATGAGCCCTTAGTCACCGCCAATTCCTGTCGTTAAAGTTGTATGCATTCCATTGATAAGTAGAGGTTGACATAGTATTGAATAATTTTAGAAAAATAAAATAAGTACAATCTCATACATAAAAATGAGGGAAGCGTATAAATGTTTCCAAAACCAATATACGGACGGCTATTCCACTACCTAAGTAACACAAAAAGAAAAGTGGAACATAGAGAAAGTGAAGCCAAGATAGCAACTACTACTTAATCATGCTCATGGATGCTAAAGCTCAAGAAAAAGAATAAAAGACAAACTTTAAACGAGAGGAATCATTGCACTCTCACTCCCGAACAAATTTGAACAAGTTTTCCATCTCAAACTACTCCGAGACCACATATTTGACTATTAGGAGCATACATGCTTAGTCTTTCTACTACAATTTTCATTGGTGTTGTGACGGCTGCTAGAGAAATTTGTCGTTTGTTATACTGCAGTCCCAATCTACACAGTGGTAATATTAGATTCCTGTGCATGTAGGGACCAGGTCGAAGCTTCTTTATAATTTTGAAATTTAACAATTATATTACTACCCAGTCAAAACAGAGCGACAAACTATTCTAGTAATAGCAAATGATCTTGCTCGCAATTGGGCTAACTGAGAAGTAGGTTTCCTTTAAGCTTTTGGCTGATGATAAAGAACACAGCCCAATTATGTTACCTGCGCGGCTATTGTTCTCATTTAAGCGTTAGAAAGAAATTTATAAGTTTTGCTACAGCTTATGTGAGGTTACAGAATATCTGAATTTCCCAAGGTTCCTCAAGTCACAATCTTGTTGACCCATATCTTAGACAGCATCCCAGGTTAGTTTAATATGCTAGGCTGTTTGAGCTTCTTTCAGCATATATGGAACGGGGCATTTAAGTTTCACCCAACCTCAGAAGCAAGCTAGGTTTTAATCTCCCAGGTTAGTTACTATTGACTATGTCAAAAGGATATTGGTATACTATAATCTCCATGCCGACGACATGGCTCATAACTATGTTTTTTTTTATATTAGTCAATAGTAATTTTAATAAAATGCGAAAAAAATTGATAAAAATATATAATAAATAATTGAAATATATTAATACTAAAAAAATAAATATTTGATGTCATTGTGTGCCAGCATTAAAGTATTTTTTCTGATTAGTGCGTTCGTGTCGTACCGTGTTAGCAAAATTTCGGCACAATTCTATGCCATAATACTTAAATTCTTACTGTGGCACAAAAATTTACCAATTCTGCCCCTCTTGGAAGATCTAGAAGTATCATTTTCTTCAATGCTTTGATTTCTTCAACCATGGCCTCCTTTCATTTCGTCTATAAATTCCTTCCAATTACATGGAACAAATAAAGAAGACAAAAGACTACACAAAGGTTCTATACAATGGGAAGGCTACAAAATGTGAGTTAGGATGTTTTAGTACTATGCCAAACACCTTTTCTAAAGGGCAATAGAAGTATCAAGATTATAAAATTGAGATTCCGGCTTTTAATAGACTTGTATTGCTCGGAAGATTGAGATTCAGATTAAGAAACGGGAATTGAATGAGGAACAAGAACTAGATCTAGAAATTACTTTTGGCTAGGTAAGGTGTGCGTGATTTGCTCATCTTTTCTCTTCCTTTTGTTGTACACCTACCACTATTTAAAGTTTTCATTATTATTATTGAGGTTAGAATGTAAAGACACCCCATGAAGGCATGAACTTTCACCTGTTTTGAATTGACCTCCTAAACTTTTTTTATTTGATTTACACCCTCTCAACTTACAAATTAATTTTTAATATCAAACGCCTAAGAGAGATGTAGCTGATCAAGAATTGATTTGGTCAAAAAGAAAAAAAGGGGCAGAATTACTCTGCTCTTTCTCAATTTCTTGTAGTCTTTTTCAGATCGTAGGACATGTACTATCTTGGTACTTCTTTATTTTATTAGGAATTGCTTTTTCTTTTGTAACATCTCAATAATTCCACATCAGATGAAAAAATAATTATAATTAGATATATGAGAACATACACACTAGTAATAATAATTGAACTTAAGCATTTTGGACTGTAGTTTGGACCCAACGAGTTATTATTATTGGCGGGTCGGATCGTCGAAAATGGTATCAGAGACGAATACCAACCAGAAGTGTGAGAACCAAGTGCTATGCGGAGCAAAGTGCTACACCATGAATTTGGTGGGAGCCACCTCTTGAATCCATAGGAGCCACCTTTAGAATCTCACATCGCCTGGTAATTTTGATTTGTTATGTGTTTGTAATCTAATTTGGACCCGACAAGGACGTCAGGGTCTAAACGGAGGATGTTTACAACATCTCTGATTTGTTCTGTGTTTGTGATCTGGTTTGGATCTGACGAGAACGTCAGGGTCTAAACAGGGAGAGTTTATAACATTCCAATAGTCCCACATCGGATGAAAAAATAATTCTGATTGGATATATGAGACCATATACACTAGTAATAATAACTAGGCTTAAGCATTTTAGATTGTAGTTTGGACCCAACGAGTTATTATTGCTAGCGGGCCGGATCGTCACAAACCTTTTAACTAAAGTAATTTTTGATCACATGCTTCCCTTGTGAGTGTTTGATTCTAACAAAATTTTCTAAATTACTAATAGAACTTAAATCAAATAGTTTGCAAGTTCAGGGGGCGAAAACCAAATTAAAAAAAAAAAAGTTAAAAAAAAAAAGTTTAGGCAGTTAATTTCAAATCAGGTGAAAGTTCATGGGTTGTCTTTACATTCTAGCCTATTGTTTGTTATCACCTTTACGGTTTTCTTCCACTCCGTTTGACCATCACCTAGATGTTGGTCATCACCTCGATGTTGCTCTTTTTGCTCCCCCTCAGAATCACTTCCTTTATTCTCCCACTCCCCTTCTTGTAACTCCAATCATGATTTCCAAAAAGGTTCCTCTATGAGCTTGTATACTTCTGTTCATCTCTTCAATCTCATGCTGACTCTTCACCCGAAAAGATGGCTGACAAGGCTTCATGTTCTACAAAGGTTGCATCCATGGTAATATACGACTTCCTCATGCGAGGATAGTAGCATTGGCACCCCTTTTTAGAAGGGAAGTAAGCAACGAAGATACATCTTAGAGCCCTAGGAGCTAGCTTATCGCCTGAGGGCTTGTGATCATGTACAAAGCAGTGCTTCCAAATACCTTTAGTAGGACAACAAATCCCTTATACCCTTGTGATTTCTCCATCAGTGTCTTGAAATCAATTGCCCGCTATTGCATTCTATTGATCCAATATGCCGCAGAAATAACAGTATCATTCCAATACCTCTTTGGAACATTCATAGCAAATAAGAGAGATCTGGCAACCTCAAATGTGTGTCGATTCTTTTTTGCTGCTATTCCGCCTTGAGTAAGGATATTAACACAATTGGTTTACTGTAAAATATCAAGTGAGTTTAAATAATTTTGAAAATCACTATCACTGTACTCTCCGCAATTATCAGATCATAAGACTCTTATCTTCACATTAAATAGGTTATCAATCATTTTATGAAACAACTAGAAACAAAAGAAAACTTCACTTTTATTACACACATGAAACCCAAATGATACCACTATAACCATCAATGAAGGTAACAAACCATATGTAAACCCAGCTATAGATACTGTTCTACTTAGTCCCCAAGCATCAAAATGAACATAAAAAGGCGTAGTACTTTTCTTCTCACTAAGGGGATGTTTGGTTTAACGTAAAACTATGAAAAAAAAAAAAAATCAGTGAAAATTTAATGTGAGAAAGTATCGGACACCTCATATGTACTGCACCGCATATCATATAGTCGCTGCGGTTGTTGGCCTGCACTGCATATGTAGCCGCATAGACCATTTATTGAAACATTGCAAGTAAATGTCTCGGCAGGCGAGGCTAGAACTTACTGAAATCGCAGAATTATCATGGAATAATCTATACAACCCTTCCTCCAAAAGAAAAAAGCCCAACACAACCAATCATTTTCCTTACCCCCAGTTCCTTAAAAATACAATATGAAAGAAAGAATGTAACCTTAAAATTGAGATTTTTAGTAATGGTAAGTAAATTATTCAAAAAAAAAGGAATATGTAAAACTAATGGACAAAGTAAGATTAGGAGCACACGTGATGGAACCTTTGCAAAAGACCAAGGACATAGAACCATCACCTATAGGAACTTTAGCTTTGCTCAAGAAAGGAAAATATAATAAGAAATGATTGGTTAAACTGGTCATATGATCATATGCACTTGAATAAAAAATCCAAGAAGAACTATTTGTAGAGGTATGAAAAGCACTAACAAGTATACCTAAGAGAGCAAAGTTTGGGTTTAAGGTAGAGATAGCAAAAGCAAAAGTGGAGGAAAGCTCCAACTTTGACATTAATCGAAAAACAATTTGCAGATTATCTTGAGATAGCCTGCCAGAATTTGGTATGCATGTGGTCACTTAGGCCCTCGACCGCCTCTATTTCTTCCTCCTCGTCCTCTAGAGGGATGTCCATGGAGTTATAGTAGTCATATTTGATTGGGTCTTTATCTGACTGTAACATCCGGACGATCCGCAGCCACCGATGATGACGCTTCTCTGAGGCCGGCTCGGCGGGGAGGATGATGGGTTACCGAATTGGTGAAAGAAGGGTTGAGTTGGGGGGAATTGAGAGGGAAGTTGGGATGAGGAGAGGAGAGGGATAGAGGTAGAGAAGGAGGAAGAGGATAGCTCGAGAAGAAAGCACTGTTTTTCATTTCATGATTCTTCCTTACAACTCTAAGTTCTTATAGTCCCCCTTAATTACACGATTAAGACCCTTACTACATTGCTTAGTGAAATGTGAAAGACTGTATTGAGCTAAACTAATGCTACTGGGCTTGGTGGGCTTTTTCGCCTAGTGGGCTTTCCCCAATGCTGCTTCACACCCCTGGGAGGCCCGCACTCCTTCGCTCTGGTTGTGATATGGTGGGCCGGCCTGCTGCTCCTCCTCCCATCCATCTCCAACTGCCTCCGTTGCCTGGGTCGGATCCCCCCATTCTCGCGCGCCCGCTGCACATCGCCCGAGCTTATCTGGGCTCCACTCGAACACATCGCCCAAGCTTATCTGGACTCCACTCGACTACAGGGGATCTATCACTCCTACCTTCTTTCATCTCCTACCTACCTCTACTCTGCTGCCCTAAGCTCCTCTTCTCCCCTACCGATCTCGTCGGAGCTCCTCGCCGCACTGCCACCCTTCTTCCTTTGCCTGGTGCCGGTCGTTACACTGACACTCCTTAATCACTTGCTCGATTCTGAGATCCCTTTTATGTTCTTTACGGTTGAATTGGATATTAGGGCTGATCTCTTGTGCATCATTTGGTGAAGTATAATATTTCTACTTTCCTCCAGCTGGACAAAAGCATAAGTCACACACAATGATTGAAAAGGGTCTTGTTAAAGCAACCAGCTTTCTCCAAATGCTTAAGATACTAGAGAATGATGCTTTTAATATTTATATTCAACGCTCCCCTTTTTTAATAGGCCTAAGATGTTGACTTAATTTAAATTGAAGGAAACTAAGTGAGACTTGAGTCAGACAAGACAAAGGTTTTAAGTATCCATCGGCACGGGCCATATCTACCGTGCCGTACCGTGCCAACAAGATACCGGCACGATACAGCTTCCGTGCCGATGACACGGTTCAAAACCCTTTTTTCTTAAAATTACTAAGTAATTTTCTTAATAAAGTTCAAAATATTTGATAAAGATACATAATAAGCAATTAAAAAATTTTGTTGCTAAAGAAATTAAATATTTCATGCCATTATGTGTCGGCACGTATGTATTTTTTGTAACCGGCACTCGTCGGCACGCACCGTGCCGTACCGTGCCGGCAAGTTTTCGGCACGACCCCGTGCCACGGCACTTAAATCCTTGGACAAGACTCGAACTCAGTACCTCATATTCTGATACCATGTACAACCAATTTTCTCCAAAAACTTAAACTATTAGAGAACGGCGCTTTTAATATTTATATTCAACAGGTCTCAATCGACCCGAATCGAGTCATACTCAACCAGTAAGTCCACCAAGAAATGATAGACTTTCTTTTTCCATCAATTTTTAAAACCTAGTTAAGATATGAAGCCTAAGATCTAATAGGTTATGTAAATACCTATAGGGGGTGAATAGGTGAAACTGCCAAAAACAACAAATTTCGATGCAAATAAAAATAAATGCATAAACGTAAAAAGCAAACTGAGATTTAACGTAGGAAAACCTCTAACCAGGAGTAAAAACTGATGGGACCAATCACGCGATAACAATCCACTGTAAAGAAAAAAATTATAAGGTGATTACTGATTCCGGTACTTCCTCAGCTTCTTGTTATCCTTAGCCATCTTCTTTGACTCAATAAGATGTTGATTATATGCCTTGGCCAATTCTTCATCGTCCGACTCCCTCTCACTCTTGTCTTGGTCCGATGTTGTTGTTTCATGCACAAATATGGAGGAAGTAGAGCCAAAAATAATAGAAGATAAACAAGTAGCTGAAGTAGGTAAAGTCTAATGAGCATGAAAAGCAGTAGCATTATTATCCTCATCACCTAAAGTCCACTCTCCGAAAGAAAAATCGTCCCAAGTTTTTGTTTGAAAAATATTTTTTAAAAAGTTTTCTTATAAGGACAATGCGTTGAAATATGGTCGTAGCCTTTACATTTGTAACATTGAACTTCCCTTTCAAAATCATTCTTTCATTAGAAACTTTTGCAGGTTTCTTTTCTTTTGAGGATTTAGAACTTAAGGATCCTCTAGATATATTCTTTTGCTTAGAAGATGAAGCTTTGTTGTTCTTGTTCTTCTTGAAGTTTTGTATAAACTTCTTTGTGAGAATCGCCAATTGATGTTCAAACTCGGAAATTGAAGGTTTATCATCGGAACCCAAATCGTTCTTCTTCTTATATTGATTTCAAAACCATAAATCAATACCATACCAGTTCTTCTAGAAGAAGACTTGGAAGAAAATGGATTAGAAAGAAAAGTAATCTCATAGGTTTGCAACGAACCTATTAATTTCTCTACTTTCATCTTCACCCGGAAGTTTCACCGTTTCAATTGCCACAACCTTCGGTATAAAGCGTTCTGAAAGAGTTCTTAAAATTGTTCTTATAACCTTAGGTTTCGAGATCTTCTCTTCTAAATTAGCACACGTGTTAACAATATCTTGCAATCTAGTGTAATACTCAGTGAAGGTTTCATATTCCTCCATTCTAATAGAATCAAACTTGCTTGTTAACATTTGGAGCTTTTGAATCTTTACTAAACTTGTTTCCTCATGTGTAACTTGTAGAGTATCCTAAATCTCCTTAGCTATGTTCCACGCAGAAACATGTGGAAACTCGATTGAAGAAAGAGTATTAAACAAGGCATTTATACCCTTCCACTTATAAGATGAAGTATCCATCTCTTCCTTAATCCACTTAGTCCAAGGTTTAGAAGTTGTAACACTATTTGTCACCTCAGCCGGATGCGCCCACCCGAATTCAACACTTTGCCAAACTCACTCATCAATTGCGATGAGAAACGCTCTCATTCGAACCTTCCAATAGGCATAATTGGCACCCTCGAAAAATGGAGGTCTATTAATGTTACCATCCTTACCTATGATATATGAGAATAAAACTCTAACCCTGCTCCCATACCACTTGTAAGATATGAAACCTAGGACCTTACAGGTTATGTAAATAGCTATAGGGGGGTGAATAGGTGAAACAGCTAAAAACAACAAATCTCGATGCAAATAAAAATAAAATGTGAAAACATAAAAAACACACCAAGATTTAATATGGGAAAGTCCCCAATCAGGAGAAAAAACCCATGAGACCAATCACGCGATAACAATCCACTATAAAAAAAAAAGATTATAAGATAATTACCAACTTCACGGATTCAAACCTCTCTAATTCTTTTGAGGATCTCACGCTCCACCTTCGGCTGGTCCAAAGGATTTAAGTATCGTGGCACGGGGTCATGCAGAAAACTTGCTGGTACAGTATGGCACGGTGCGTGCCAAGCCATATCGATGAGTGTCGGTCACAAAAAATACATGTGTGCCGACACATAATGGCATGAAATATTTAATTTTTTTAGCAACAAAAATTTCTAATTGTTTATTATGTATATTTATCAAATATTTTAAACTTTATTGAGAAAATTACTCAGTAATTTAAAGAAAAAAAGGTTTTGAACTGTGCCATCAGCAAGGGGGATGTATCGTGCCAGTATCTTGTTGGCACGATACGGCACGGTGGATACGGCTCGTGCCGATGAATACTTAATTCCTTGGCTGATCCTCGCCCACGTTCGAATCCACAAACGCTACGACCCGAATCCACAAAATGCTTCCACTTCGAATCCACAAAGCTTTCAACACACCGAATTCACAACGCCCACTCGAATCCACGAGAAAACTCCGGTCGGAGCAAGAAGAACTACAGGTGATTCCTTACTTAGAGGATCATAAAAGAATTTTGAAATAAGTCTCTAAACAGCAGCTAGATCAATTCTCCATGGAAAAAAAAAAATTAGGGCTTTGAAAATTGATCCGTTAGAAACTTATTGTTAGAGACGAGAGAAAAAACGACGAGTTTTTAGGGTTTCTCTATAGGTAAATCTATTAAATCCATGTTTTAGGAAAACCCCCGTAGCATATTTATTGTGTTGGAAAGAATATAAGTTGGACTAGAACTCTAAAAACCCAATATGGAAAGTTGGACTTAGGTTGGAAGTCCTGATCTTGAAGTAAGGTCTGGACTCTGAAGTTTTCAAACTTCAAAGTCCGAACTATGTGAGGAAGGTCCAGATTTTTACAGCATATATAGCAAAAATCATGTTTAGTATTCGGATCATAGAGGGAAGTCCGGACTCTCATGTATGGAACATGAAAACCAGAGTTCAAGATCCAAACTCCTTCAAGATCCGGAACTTGACAATACTAAACTTCAGTTTTATTATATAATCCAACTTTTATTGAATCTAAACTTCTTCCAAAGATATAAATATATAATTAAATCACCACAAACAATATATAGCTTACAGAGCATCGTGAACTCATATTTTGCGTTTTCGAGTCTTCAACTTAATCTTTTTCTACCTCAAACTCTTCAAGACTTCGACTCGACCTGTCACGAAATATGTCAACACTAAAATTTGTAACAACTAGGATGTCAGCATGAAAGTCCTCATAACAATCCAATTCCTGCCAAAGACTACTGAGCTTGGCAAATATTGAGCTATAGGAATGTCTCCTTGTTTATACAAGTGCATTATTTCCAACTTCCGAATAAGTTTGTGTAGTGGCACTCCAAATCTCGCAAGTTGTGCCAAAGAAAAGGTAGCCATATACAATAGCTGGTTTCATCGAGTTTAGAAGGCATGGCATAACAACGAAATTCTCGGATTTCCATTGGCTCAAGTAATTTATCCTCTTATGGTCTCTTCTTTGTACCCATCACATAATCATAAAGTCCACATGCTTTGATAAATAATAGACAGGATCGAGATCAGGCTAAATAATTTTGTCCACCAAGTTTAATGAAAATTATCTGCAAAGAAAAGCTATCAGTTATTGTGGCATTCATCTTTGATCCAATAACAAACCAAGAAAAAAGGAAATATAAAGGTTTAGAGAGTAAGTTAATTCAAAACAGTGATGAAAATCACTATTTGCAAGCATCAGATTGGCAGCAATCACCAGCAGCAATAGATCTATAAGCAGCAAAAGCAAGGGCAAAATCAGCACTCAGCATGTGTCGACAGCACCAAAAACAGAGGCCACAAGAATCATGGCCTTAAGAGCTTCATTGATGGCCTAAGCAGCAAGATGATCACTTGCAATGGTGGAGCAAACGCACAGGAAGGTGTAGCGACATCATGACAACCGATAAAACCTCTGGTTGATGGCACCAAATGATGCTGCTGCTGCTGCTGCTGCTGCTGATGATGATGATAGTGATGGTGATAGTATGATGGCGTGGGAGAAGCTACTCCTGGAGAGTGCTGGCCTGGGTAGCAGAAGAACAGCAGCAATGCTCGAGATTGACGACGCTCACAAAGCATATGCATGGGGGTCCCAATTGCCAAGACAGGAATGCGTTGGGACCTCTTTTTGTTTTTAACAAAGCATTATTTACTTAGGGTTAGGAATAGGGTTGCTCTCATGTTGACAGAGGAAGAAGAAGATCAGAGAAGGGCTTAGAGTTGGCTTAGAGTTTTTTCATATCTCTAGTACCACCAATACTGTTATTTTTATATATAATGGAAGTTCTACACGCAACGCCCTCAAAGAAATAAAAGTAAAAAATAAAAAACTACTTCTAACATCTATACTAAAAAATAATTCTAGATTAGATTAGATTAGAATAGGTTTGGTAGTTCTGAATTAGATTTGACAATTTTAAATATTTGTTATATTAGATTAGGTTCTAGATTAGATTTGATTTGATTTGAATAGATTTTGCAGATTAGATTAGGTAATTCTAAATTGGATTAGATCACATCGTAGAGAAGATTAAAAATCATTAGATAACTAAATTAAAGGGACAGAAGGAAAAAATTGTCACGCCCTGGGGCCCTTTTGTAAAGCCTTTTATGAAAAATGTGCTGTTTGAAAACTAGAGTTTACAAAAAAATGTCCTTTTTCTTTTTGAATCCTACCTTACCCATGGGACGGACAGATCCGCCACAAACACAGGAATCACTCTGTCCACACACACAAAATCTTCCCTGTATTTGCACAGCGTACCACCTGTTACATCACCACAACTCACACATTTTCACTCACACAATAAACTAGTATGCAGATGCTCATACAGCTAGCAATCCTTAACAGAGAATGATGCATGCCCTGTGGCTACATTGACCTTATCGTAAATGATGCGAATGTACATTTCATCAATCATCAAAACACATCAATCTATTGAAAGTGTTTCCCATCCAAAAAATTTATTTTAAAAACCTAGGGATGCGATAAAAATCGAAATCCAATTTGAAACCATTTTGAAAACCGTTTCCCACATAGAAATCTTGCTTTTTGAAAATCAACTACCATGAGGAATAGAAATCCATTTTTGTCATAAAAGCAATGTAACCAAAAAAACGCCATATTTTCCAAAGGAATGTCCAAAACCTTTATAAACCATAACTCAATAAACCACAAAACCAAAATGGTAAGTAAACATTCAAGTTTAACTGAATCACCAACAATATCTATTTATTTAAGATAATAAAATAATAGGAAAGAATAAACATGGCAGAAATATCGAGATAGGGGACCGACTAGTGCAAGCTAGCTAAGTCGCGTCCTCACGCCACAACCTGATCTGCCTCTCCCCCAATGGTACTTGTGATGCCCCGTGGGGTGAGAAACCATCATGAGGTTTTCCAATGGGTATAACAGAGCCACGAAGGCAAGCCGTAATAACCGAAAAAAAAAGGTAATCAAGATAGATATGTAATCAGCTAGAAATAAAAGCCTACAGTAGCATGATATATATGAATGAATAGAAAATAAATTAGAGAGCCTTGGCGTAAATACGTCGGAACCAAAGACCAAAAAAGTCGAATCATAATGATATGAATAGTTGTGCCACCTAGACCAAAAGGTCACCTAGATAGCCAAACTACTAACAAGATAGTAACAAGTATGCCATAAAGAGAAGTGACAAGCCGATATGGAGAGTAAAGAGCGAATGAATGTTGTAAAGTAATTTTCTCATGAAGTAAAAGAAATAAGAAACCGAGTAAATACTGGCTCACCGACTACTAGCTTGAAGCGCTCACCTCTACCATAGTGATGACCCGGATCGTCAACCCCTTGCCAGTGCAACTAGCTACAACCCGGATGACAGCCCCCTACCGGTGCTCCTAGCTACAACCCGAATTTAGATAAAGCCCAATAACCCGTAATCAGACCAATAACTCGTAATCAACCTAATAACCCACTAATTACATAATCCCAAACTAAAGTAACAATTCCCGATTAAGAGAACGATAGGAGTTTCGGATTTCGATTATCAGTTACTGAAAACTTGCCCGATGGCAGCATCGGCTCATCAGAATACCACCCTAGCCTACAGGGTATCCCGAAGCAAGCCGAACACCTTACCTACCTTGCCTACTGTCTTAAAACACCAATTTAATGCCATTGGGGCAACCACACGAAAAGTGTGTCGAAACAGAGAATTAGGACCCCGAAAATCAACGGTTTGGCTCCCGAGGTACCTATTTCGACACTGAAACCACCCGTAGCCATCTTGCTGCGACCGTAAGTGTCCAATCCCACCAAATGACCAGCCAATAAGGCCTAACCACCGTTGCGAACAGCAACAGCCCTCGCGACACAAATTTGTGCCCAATATTGCCCGATTTTCGCGTTTCGAGATTTGGTTGAGCCCCGAAGTGTTTCAAAACACTTCGAAAGTCACCCAGCCTTCTCTGCCGTCCCAAAAAACTCACTTTTGAGTGTCAGGACAGCCGCACGCCAAGTAGTGCAACGAGGGTACAAAAAACCCAAAACTAGCCATATCGAGTTTCCAGAAAGTGTCGTTTTGGCTCTAGAACCCATCTACGGTTGATCGTTGGTTCGTGTTTTGCACTAGCGAGTCTCCTAACCAACCAACGAGGCCTCCCTACTGCTGCATCCAACAGCCAAACCCGCTTCGCATAAATGGAGCACGAACTGCCCACATTAATATACTAAATTATCATTTTACGTGTCGATCGCAGCGAAATCCAAACCAAGGGGTTCCTGGGCTTCAAATACTATGTTCGAACGTCCTAAGACCAACTCATTGCTATCCAAGACAGCCACGATGCAAAAAGCGTCACCTCAGCATTTAGCCGAACACCCATCATTTGTTAATCAACAATATAACAAAAAATATAGTTCTAAAGCCATACCGACATTTCCCAAGTTAGGGAAACGATCCGCTGGTACATGGGTGACGTCCTCGTTGCTTGGCTCATACTGGATCAATGTCGGGTTCCTTCATTGATCGTTGATAACAAACGAGGCCACAAACCGCTTCACAATGATGAGTTGGAGCTTGACATGCAAGATCAGCCCAATCGTTTCCTTCTGCGGTGACCTGACGTGAGCACGGCCTCAAAGGAGGGTCCTAGGATGTCATGCTCTGCCTACGGTTGCCGATCATCGCTGCATGAGGGCTAATTAGACAGCCCTGCCCCAACCCGCATCGAAACTGTGGACTGCAATGGCTCTGGCAAGATGTTGGCAGAGTTGCGGTCATGGGAGGGGGGCCGCACCCAAGCAGCGGCAACCAAAGATGCAAAGGTTGTCAGGGAAAGGATCCCTGCCGACCACGATCAGCGCCGGCGACCCGATCTTCCAGATCTAGTTGCTAGTCGCACGGATGCAGCAGCACGACTGCAGAGGAAGAGGGTGGTCGAGGAAATGCCTGGCCAGGTTGAGGGTGATGCTGAAGGTCGTGGACCTCCCTTCGGTGGCGGTGCTCGCCAGAGGAAACGCCGTGGAAGGACTTCAGCCACACAAACTCGAAGATGTCGCGGTCGCGGCCACCACCAGCGGCTAAGCGCGGACAAGGAGCAAAGGGCTCAAGCTCTTATTGGCCGGCGCTAGGTGGTCGGAGTTTAGAGGCAGTGCCGATGGCCGGAGGTGGGGCTGGGCTCGAATTGAAAAGGAAGAGGTAGAGTGAGAGGCAGCTAGGGCTCGGATAAAAGAAAACCTAGGTTTGCTAGTTCCAATCCCTTGAAAATCACGAGCAAAAACACGCCAAAGCCCACAATCTCCTGAAATCGTGAGCACACCCTTCTTCTACGTCAGTAAGTTGCGCCTAAGTCCTTCAAAGATTGACAAAACCCATCTCGACTCAAACCAAGGGTTGAAACGCGATTTCGCATTTTTACTAAATCATCTTCTGGTGAAAACAACTTCACAACCCCTCTGTTTATATCCAAATTTCAAGTGAACTTTCATTTTTCACATTCACAGCCTAGCCATCGAAAAACATTGCGATTCTGCATATAAAATATTGGCACTTTTCAAACCCGAACGCCATTTGTGCATTTTACGGTCGCGACAGTAAATTCCAGGCGACTAGTTCATTTTCGAAACCTCAAAATTTTTTACTCATATTTTAAGCATTTTTAGAGCTTCGAGTCTCCAAAATTTTGACTGTAAGTTTGCAAATTTTTGTACATAAAATGCTGATCTTTTTTAGACCGAACCGACAATAATGCGATTTTTCGGTAAATTTATCGATTCCGACTTTTCGTTTTTGACTTAACCTTTCCAATTCACTACCAGAAAAATTTAATCGTCAAAATTCACCTCCATGATGATCTACACAAATTTACAGCCTGAATCGTTCGCATAAAATTTAATTTTATTAATTACTATGCGAAAATTACAATTAGGTCCACCGAACTTTATATTTTTTCCTTTAGAATCATTAGATTCTATCAACTGTCCCTAGCGCAAGTGGCAAAGGGCTTAATAGTTGATACCCGAGGCCCGAGTTCGAAACCTAGTTGCTTCACATTTCAAGCTAAGTTTATTTCAAAAATAAACGAAGCGGGTAGCATGCTACCTTTCTCTCAAAAAAAAGAATCATTAGATTCTACAATTACATAGAGACAAAATCAAATGACAAAAAGATTAAAAAAACTATTGTAGTACGTACGACACAACGCACGTACCACATTGTCTCACAAGGCATCACAATGTCCCCACTACGATACCCTACAGCGAGCGATACCTCACTGCAATACCCTATGTACCTAGGGCCGTTTATATGGCAACACAGTACGACACGGGCAATACATAATTATGTCATGCGGCACTTAAATCCTTGAATATAATCAAGATTGTAAATAATAAATAGCAGGAACATAGTGTTTAGAGGAGTCTTATAGCGAAAAGCGAATAGCAGATGCCACAGCATATGCTATGGGTTTCACAAAAAACTACTTAATATGTCTATATTTTTTATAGTGAATAGATATAACTTTGAAGAAAAAACTAATAATTACCTTTTTCTAGGGACTATTTGGTTGCACGTAGTTGCAACTGTATTGAAGTTGTAAATACATGCAAATTCAAATCCGCCATTTGGTTTTATGTATTTGAATTCAACTGCTACAATTAGAATGTACGAGACTGCTCAAAAGCAGTTGGAACTACGCTTAAATTGGCCACAGTCCTACCTTCACCAATCGGAGAAAGTCGCATTAAACAAAAATAAGTTTACCACCCTAATAATCTTCCAAACAAAAAATAACATTTTTTTCTATATAGGGAGTAATCTCGCCATATCATATATAAAATGATAAAATTTTGTAAATGTACTTGTCAATCGCACATAATCAAATGAAATATTTGTAGTTTCTGTACTTTCTACTACATCCAATCAAACAAGATGCATACAATTATAGCTGCTGCATTTTCAATTGCACGCATCTCAAACTATACTGCATTTACAATTACATCCAACCAAACACCCCCTAGTGTTGCAAGTCTATACATATTTAATGTCATTATCTGGAAAGCGAACTTCAAAATATTATAATTCAAAAGGACAAAAAACAAGAAAAACTATAATCCATTTGTAAGGTATTGATCATTTAATTTAACTTGAATACCCAACTAGGTAAGACATTCTGACCCGATTGAAATTTCCAAGCTTTTGGGCCCATGGCACCCAATACCGCTAAAGCAACCGCTACAAATCCAGTCCGCTAAATCCTGTTCTAATTGTTTTGGCGTATTATTTGCATAGTAACTCTGCTATAGTATCCGATATGGGCCTATGGCAGGCATAACAGCCGCTATTCAAAACACTAGGCATAATTGTTGATTTATCGGTTAAATATTATTAAAATAAGTTGAAAATTTATTAAAAAATATCCTAGCTTATGGCCTTTGCACCTCAGCTATCTTTATTGCCCCAAAAGCAAGTAGGTTAACAGAGACCAAACAAAAAAAAAAAATCTTCCAACAAATTTGTTAAGAACAGAAAGATTGTGTGAATTTACTGATCCATTAGATCACATTGACTACTGACTTTTGACTATATACTGACGGATGCCGAACCCAAAGTATCCCTTCTGAAGTACCCTTCAACTTCACATGCCCTATCAAAAGTTGGTTCAATAAGTTCATTGAACTCCTAGAAAAAAGAAGAAATTTCAACTTGTAGAATTTACTAAAAGGAAGAAAGCTCATTTATTTTTGTTCCAATACAGATATTTCCTACATGGTTATCTCTAAGCACCTCTTCCCCTATAGCTACCCATCAAACCTTCCACTTAAGAGCTACTGAAATAACTAAAATCTACACAAAACCATAAAAGAGACAAGAAAACAAAAAAAAAAAGGGACATAAAATCAAGGAGGACTGCATTTTAACCACAGGCAATTGCAGATAATTTTATCCAAGTTGTATAGGCAACCTCCATTCTTTTGAGTAAAAATTAGACAAGAAAGAAAGTAAAGCAGGAAATCATCTCGTCCTTGTAATGACAAACCCCTAGAATTCTCAACTAGTTTTTTTCTTCAAATCACTGTACACCTAATAACAATGTTAATGTAAGGAGCAACTAGACATTAATTTCAATTTAAAGTTAGTTTTAAATCATACAATTTAAAGACATACAGCTACTTTGTTGTCCACATGTCGTGTTCTTGCACTTGTGATTTCTCAAATAATCTTTAGCATGATAATGTAGTAAAATTAGATATTACTTTTAATGTAAAGTTAATTTTAAATGGAATGAAATTAAAGACAGACAATTTGTTGCCCACGTACGTCATGTTTTTGCACTGGTGAGTTCTTAATAATTTTTAGCATATTAAGGCTCTGTTGATTGTTGATGATTTTGCCTCTACAAAAGAATGATAAAGTAACAAGTTCACTCACTGCAAAATATTAAAATGAAAAGAAAATTAAGACAAATTAAGACTGTTATCAGTTTCAGTGCAACAAGAATCAAGTTTTCGACATACACAACCATTACGAATACTAATTAGCCAAAACTAGCAAAAGCTTGTAATGAGACTTGAACAATGGGAATCTCACCTAGAAGTCCAAACATTCTTCAACATTTCAGTAGAATATGAGAGGATATCACATATCACATGGAACTGAAACACTATTCCACTAAGACCATATGTTTTGCTAAAATGATCCAATAAAAGCCATCCCATGAATAATCTGACATTACTTGAATATATGACTAGGAAGAACTTAAAACCCAAATAATTATAATAATAATAATAATAAGACATAGCTCTTTTATCCGTAAGTGTTTAAGATCATATATGTGCATACTTAATAATAATAAGACATAGCTCTTTTATCCGTAAGTGTTTAAGATCATATATGTGCATACTTAGAACTCTCAACCTATCCATCCCCTTTTTGACCTATTATTCATCCTTAGATTGTACATTGGAATGTACAAAATCAAGAGAAATTTCAGCATAACTAGCAATAATATCTAAGAAATATGTCTCATACCTTCAATAAGTAATTGATCTCCCTCTTCTTCGTTTTATACTTAACTAGAATTTCCACATGCACATGTGCCAGTTTGTACTGACAGGATGGATTGAGATTGGAAATTCAACTGATAGTCGTCATGCCTTTGAGTCATTAGAATGCGTCTATACTTTTGCTGTGAATAAGAACGAAGTAACTGTTGAGTTGGTACGAGGGATTTAGCACAGAACTAATAAAACCTATAAATCTTTCTTAATTGTGCAAGTTAAAAAAGCAAATGTTATAAAAAGAAGATGGTGCAAGAAGTAAAATATAAAATTTTGAAAAAAAAATTATAATCTCCCAACAAATAAAGAGGTGCAATCTCACCTAAAATCTGCTGTGCCGAATATAAATCCAGCATAAAAGTTCAAAATGTAAAAAAAAAAATCCATCTTCCTAATCTAATAGAAGTACTCAAGAAAAAGATCAACAAAGGAGAGAAAAATGGTTGCTATCTACTTATCAAACTAGATTGCCAAGTTCCAAAACATGAATAATTTCAGAATACAACTAAATTTTCATCAAAAATAGCAAATAAAACTTGCAAGGACAATTTTCAAAATAAAAAACCTGCATCTATTCAAATATAAGTAGCTAGAAATAACATTCTAAATCTACTAAACAATGATTCACCAAGACACTACGAGGATCCCTGATTTTTCCCTCTACACCCATTCTAACGCAAATGCCATTATCACGTGAATTATCTAACAAGCCTTCGGAAAGTGTATCATGATAAGGCTTATATTCCGCATCTTCCACATCTGTGTTACCTATATCACATACATCTATAGTCATTACAGTAGCCTATTTACCCGATCTTCCACATAACTCCAATCTTTGCCAGCGCTTCAAGTGTGAAATTGAAATAAACTTTCTTTAATCACTTTCTATGAGTCAAAACGACCCATTCACACTTCAACAACAAATCTTGATTTTTTTCTGAATAGTCCAGTTCAATAATCTATAATCTATAACTATATACTAATCCCCAATCCCTTATACACATGGCATAACCACATTGATTTTGAATCGTGGAGCCCACGTAAACTTTTCTCAACTAATAAAAGCTATATATACAATTACTATTATACAATTAAAATATAATTCAATAAATACAACTTAAATCATATAGAAAGTCTATATATGAAAAATTTATAGTGATTTAAATTTTTATAATGATGTTTAAGGTGTATAAAATATACTTATACACATGGTTTTTTTTTTTTCCTATTATCTCATCTTATCCCTCTCAACTATGAGAAATTATTTAGTGCACCCGGTCTATTAGTGCACTTCATCCACCAAATAATTAAGTAATGATAGGTATTTTAAAATCAAATCTAATTCAGTCGATAAAATCTAAACTATATAACAAATTTTTGTATAAAATATTAAAAAGTATAATATATTATTATACGTCCCATGCATGGAACCATTTTTTCTCTTTTTTTCATCTTCTAATTATTTTATTAATTTATTTGAACTAATTTTTCCTAATGTTTTTTTCACATATTCCTTTATATATAATAATTTAATTACTATTAGCTATCATATTTCTCTTACACTCTGTTTTTTTTAATCCAACTTTATTTAATTTTTTAATTATATTATTTCTTTTTTTTATAATTATCATCTTATAAAATTATCTAATTACTAATTAGATCCTACAAAACCTTTTTTATTTTTAATTATTTTAATTATTTAATACCTATATTATTAGCCATTTACTTATATATATCATAGTTAATTAGTTAATTACTAATAAGTTCTTTAAAAATTCATATTGAAAATGTACTGATAAATTATTTTTATTTAAATTAATTTAATTATTAATCTAGCTAACAAAATTATATAAAATATAAAAAATTTTAATTAAATATTATTATTAAAATATATTATGTCCGCGGCATCGCGGGGGTTCTTAACTAGTCTCCTATTATGCTGCAATAGCATGTAATATCGCCACAAATTGGATTCTTATCACTACACCACGCACAACTCAATGTCTTAGCAATTACAACAACAACTTTATTTCGGTCTTTCTTGTCATAAGTCACAACATTTTGATCAGAACTTACAAACATGGATTTTAAACCCTCAAAATTTTTCTCAATAATAAATGAGTGGCTTCAGTCCTCCCCAATTTCAAGAACCATAGTCATAAAGATGTTCAAAGGGTTAGGTAGCGAAACAAAACATTTCCAAAGGTTGAATAGGGTTTCCTAATGACCAAATTTGGTTTAGTTCAAATTAATTGCATATATTTTATATTTTTACCAAGTTATGACTCTTACATGTTCTGTAAATCATTCATGAGATGTTTTATTTCTGAACACTACTCCATGTCTCTCAAAGATAGTATTGCCGACCATAAAAATATGTTTTCCAAGGATTCTTAAACAGCCAGTCGATCTAAGTTAATATGGCCAAACTACATGCACAGAATTCCTCTATACAGAAAATTAACAAAGCAAAATACGTGTTTAATAGCAAACCCACATGCCTCAACTGGATAGGTATCTAGCATAGCAAGGTGTTTATTTCCATATGATTTAGAACTTTCCTGGTTAACAAGATCTATACTTTCTGATAAAAACAAGAGAACTCATCTTTGTTATATAACCAAGTACAAGTTAACTAGGGCTAACAATATACAAGGAGTACAAATCTCATTAACTAAGACTTCTTACAATACACATCATATGCAAAGCAATTAATTATCAGCTAAAAAAGAAAACCTCTTAACGAACATTAGGGGAAAAAAGATGTGGAGGCAAGTATAGCTAAAATGAAAGCGATACGTAAGAACAGTTCCATTCAAAGTTGTTTCATGAACAAGATTAATATAGTTCTCACAAGTAACCAATTGCTAGTAACTATCCAGAACAAAATGCAATGGAAGTGTCAAAAGTAAGTTGGCAGTTGGCACTACTTCAAAAGGGCCTATTTTAGAAGAGCTCTAGTCGAGGAGGTTTCCCTACATTTTACCATAATTTATTTTAATCATATTTTTAAGAGAGCTAATCTGAATATATATATATATATCAAGGATTTAAGTATCCATCGGCACGGGCCGTATCTACCGTGCCGTACCGTGCCAACAAGATACCGCCACGATACAGCTCCCGTGCCAATGACACAATTCAAAACCTTTTTTTCTTAAAATTACTAAATAATTTTCTTAATAAAGTTCAAAATATTTGATAAAGATACATAATAAGCAATTAAAAAATTTTGTTGCTAAAGAAATTAAATATTTCATGCTATTATGTGTCGGCACGCATGTATTTTTTGTGACCGGCACTCATCGGCACGGCTCGGCACGCATCGTGCCGTACCGTGCCGGCAAGTTTTCGGCACGATCTCGTGCCCACGGCACTTAAATCCTTGATATATTATATATATATATATATATATATATATAGCGAGAGAGAGAGAGAGAGAGAGAGAGAGAGAGAGAGAGAGAGAGCGAGAGAGCTAGGCTGGAATGCTATCAATAGCAATCCGGCTCCGTTGCCACCCGTTTGTTTTCAATGATGGAGATTTCAAAATGACGATCGACACCGTTAAATATGATTTAAACCATTTAAACTATTTGAAAATTAAATTTCATACTTTTTCGATATTCTTTTCTAGTCCATCAAGTGGGCAAAAAAGTGAACGGCTAAAAATGAATATCCTTCAAAAAATAATGATAGGAGTCTTGTAATTAAGATCAAGAGTATAGATCTTGTTTTAAATAGTTTAAAGAATTTTCTAACCAAAATTCAATTAATTTAGAATTCTTTACCCCGTTAAACTAGCAAAAGACTCATATCTACCATTAAAATTACAAATTTTGCAACTCTTTGATCATTAGGTCAACGATGTCGAAAAGGTTTGAAATTTAATTTCTAGATAGTTTAAATGGTCTAGATTATATTCAACGGTACCGATCGTCGATTTAGAAGCTCCATCATCGAAAACAAATGGGGTGGCAACGGAACCCATTTGCTATCGATAGCATTCCAACTCAACTCTATATATATATATATATATAGTGTGTGTGTGTGTGTGTGTGTGTGTGTGTGTGTGTGTATTGTTAATGAAAGCGTCATCTCCTAAACGATAATACCAATAATCTTGATTTATTTTGCTCTACAGATCTATGCAGTAGGTTCTTTTTGCGGCAAGAAAGTAAATCTCCTGGATTTCGGCCCTAATAAAAGTTCAGCATGTCATATAGACTTTGAGTAAGTTCTACGTGAAGCTTTTTCTAAGCTCGGTTCATATCTTCCTTTAGACATCAAATTGCTCCGTGAATGCGACACAGAAATTTCGAGTAATGGGGTGTGTGTTTGTGTGTGTGTGTGTGTGTGTGTGTGTGTGTGTGTGTGTGTGTGTGTGATACTCTGGGTGTGTGCTCCTTCCCTCCATCCTGTATGTGTATGTGTCATATTCCAGTCTGTATTTGTGAAGGAATGTGTCTGGTATGTGTACATGTGCACATCGTATTCTTTTCTCAGTGTGTGCGCCTATGTCATATAACTATCTATGTGTGCTTATGTAATTTTTCTGTGTTTCTGAGATCTTCTTGTGCATGTATGTGGGTGCATGATATTCCTGTGTGTGTGCGTGCGAGAGCATTTGTCACATTTCTGCTTATGTGTGTGGGCAATCTCTCTCATTGTGTGCCATATTTCTAATTTAGTTTTTACATTCTTCTACCTTCGTTATAGGGAGGAACAAAATAGACCAATTGTCGGGAACAAAGCTGTCAGTGTGTGTGCACCGGCTATAGCTTGTTCAGCTCATCCCCGTACAACAACCTTGATTGCTGGAACTACGGTAAGCTCCTGCCACAATAGCCCTTCCTTGATCAAAGCATTTACTAAGGCCACGTTTGGTATCGAATTTGTTTATTATTTATTTAAATAGAATTTATACAAAAAAAAGTTGTAGGACGGATAGTAAATGCTTGCAATCCTTTCATCCAAGGTGTTTATTTGGCAACAGAAGGACAAAAAATTAGAAATAAAGTTAAAATATCAAATTTAAAGAATACTATACCAAATGAGGCCTAAATGTACCTTCTACTCATAAAAATAATGGTTCATTCCAGCGATCATCTCTACATGTAATATCTCAAGAAGCAGATGCAATGTGATAGTGGTTGAAGAATTGGTAATGGTAGCTGGCAGGCAATATGAAGACATGGGTGGCTCATTTTATAGAATGCTTTTAAACGTGATCAACTCTATCATTAGTTCACATTGACTACTCTGCTGCAGAAACTTCTACTTTCAAGTGTCTTGATCAACAAATATTAACTTTGATTTTTCATTTAGATGGATCCTATGGTATGTTTTAGAAGCTTATTCAATTTTAGACCATTCATTTTTGTCTCTACTCTATGCATGGGCAAAACGCGTTGAAAATTCACGACTTCTTGTTTCTAGTAACTATAATTATAACAGTATGAATTATCAATCCAAACTACCTAACATTAATTTTTGGAAGGAAAGATCTGGGATCAAATCCTTTTGAGTGTAACCTAGCATCAAACGACTCTCCATCATATATGATTTTATTTCATTATGCCCTCTAAAGATATGCTAGGCCTACAAGAAACTATGCTCAATAAACTCTTTAAGGGCATCAAACCAATTCTCGAGTGATAAGTGGAAGTCATAAAGCTAGTAGATGCAATAAGATGAAAGGGCACTACAGATGCAATATGCTAACTTATGAAAGCACTCCCTAACCTACAAAAAACTAATATGACAATGAAATAAAAGTAAAGCAAACCGACAGAGGTTAGATTGTAAGTCAGCAAACTATCTTGATGTAAAATTTAATATATCTAACACAATAATATATCTAAAAGTAAAGAATTAAGAAGCAAGCAATGAAACAAGAAACATTCAATTCTTCAATAGATTCTTTATACTACTGAGGCACATTACATTGCCTAGCTAAAAGTTAAATCCAACTCTGCATCCCAAGGTGGATGTACCCATTCAACACATCCTGCTTCTCAGCACAAGTTAGTTTTCTACCTATTGGCAACTACCCCTGGTTTTTTAACCTTTCCATATTTCACTTTTATCCACTGCTTTACAATGTCACGAAAAGGCAACAAAAAAGGCCCAAATGCCACTATTTGCCCAATTTCAGTGGTAAGATTAGCACAGCTGCAGTCAAGCATCAGCTTGGAGCAGAATCTCCCACCTTTCCTCCTCATCTTATCTGCAGAGCCCATGATGCTTGGAGCTAAATCCACCCCACCCCCCCCCCCCCCCCCGCCCCGGCCCAAAACCAAGCCTTTCCTCCTCGTCTTATTTGTAGAGCCTATTAGATGATCACGAATCCCCAATATCTCGAAAGCCTACTGTGTTAAGGTTAATTCATTTTCTATCAGACGACTTTTTTTACTGTATTTCTTGAACTTGTATTTAATATCATCACCCTTTAAACTACAATTTAAGCTCCAACTCTATCTCTAGAGTGTAAAATCTATAACAGGATTCACCACCAAGTGGCTTTAGGGTACCTTAGAAGTTAGAACTCTATTCATTTAACCTCCAACACTAAGTTCAGACTCACTTAAGTTAGCTAAAGCAAGTCTGATGAAACAAAGGTGCATGGAAAAGGTGTTTACATCAATTCTCAAACAGGTGCAACCATACCTCTTGCAAAGAATTGCTGCACCTGCAACCATAACAAGCCATCGCCATCGCCACTATCGTTGTGAAGTCCTCCTCATATTGCCCCATCCCCCATCCGTGCCCACAATATATAGACACAGAGTAGAACCTCTGATGCCACCTACAAGAATATTAAAGTAAAAAAAATGTGGGATGATGCTGTTAGTGATCATTCACATTAGCGGCTATTTACTGCCTGAAATTTTCTTTGCTAACCATTCCATCATTTTTATTTGGTCGAGTTGAATTTATAATCTCTTTAATGCATAGTTTTCTAGTAATAAGTTTCTAAACGCATCACACATTCATAGTCTAACATCTTATAATGTAACCAATTTCTACTCAAACTTCGTATAACCAATCAAAATAAGTATAGTGCCATACCATCCTTTTTTTAGGGAGAAACTAGAGAAAGCAAAAGAAAATAAAAAAGGAGGGAGTAGTAGGAAAAGAGGAATGTTGGGGGTAAAGAGCAGGGTACAAAAGTATCTCTCCCAAATAGAGTTACAGTCCCAACAATTTTTTCCCAAAAAATGAAAATAATAATTTTACAAATAAGAAGAAAAATAGAGACAGACAAAAAGGCAGTTAGATATACAGAGAGAGGATAGAGCTAAATTACCAAAAACCATTCCGATAGCATTCGATCCGGTTGAACCTGACAAAGCAATGTTTTATCACCTACCGAACAAAGGAGAACTCGCTAAGCACTTAATAAAGGTTGTATGGTTCCTTATAATTCAAGCTACGATATAGGTGCAATTGCATGCAAGTCAAAAAAAAATCTGATCTTTATACTGTAGTTGCAATTCCTGTAAATGAAGGCCCAATTGTTGCATTTCAACCTACGCCCAAATTGAACGTAGTTTGGAAATGCAGCACTCAAAGAAAATAATTCTGCGTACGCATGATTTTAACCAGCCACTCGTTATTAAACAAAAAATAGAAAAATTTCTCTTTCTTTGAGGGCCGGTAATCTCACTATCTCCTACATAAAACAATAAGACCCGCAGAAACAAGATGGAAATGAAGGCAATCAAACAAAATATTTTGGGTTGCAACACTACTATGTAACATCAAACAAACTAAATGCAAATTTAACTGCTGTCTATCCAACCACATATTGCATAGTATTTACAACTGCATCAAAACAAACAGCTCCCTATAGGAAGGGGTCAAAAAGAGCTCCCTATAGGAAGGGGTCAAAAAGAGTGTATCCATGCTGTTTGAAGCAAGGATTTAAGTGCCGTGGTACGGGATCGTGCTAAAAATTTGCACATAATGATATGAAATATTTGATTTTTTTAGCAATAAAATATTCTAATTGTTTATTATGTATCTTTATCAAATATTTTGAACTTTATTGAGGAAATTATTGATTAATTTAACGAAAAAAGAGTTTTGAGCTATGTCATTGGGACGGAAGCTGTCTCGTGCCGATATCTTATTGGTACAATACAGCCCGTGCCGATAAGCACTTAAATCCTTGGTTTGGAGACATTACTGCATGCGAATTGAATTAATTTGCAATGATTTGGAATAGTTTCACTACACATATGCAAAGTCAACGGTTTAAGAGACCGGATTTGCCAAGACTTGTGTTTCCCAACAAAAAAAAATTGATCAATTCATAAATATAGTAAACAACAGAATTCTATCCCATCCGATTCTTCCGGAGTAAAAGAAAGAATCAATTCACTTGAATTCACAGAACTACAAATCAATTCAATTCTACTCGTTAGACGCCTAATCAGAGTGGAAGAGAATCAAACTTGCAGCATAAAATAGAAAGGATTCCCGAAGCCATCAACAGAAGTTGAAGTGACCAGAATACATTCAATTGCCAATACACAAAAGGGGTCTTTATTAAGGCACCAACAAGGGAATGATTTAAAATTACAATTCCCAAAGATCTCGTCGTTTGGAAACACAGATATATGTTAGTTCGATCAAATACATAAATAACTTCTCTAATTTGTGAAGAATAAGAAGGATTTTGCACTTGAAATTAAGAAAAAAGAGGAGAAAAAAATTGCAAAAAGAAGCAAATTTTAGCCTTAAAATCCCCAAAAGACGCGATTTTAACCTCAAACACAAAACCTTTAAATCCAACAAAAAACATAAATTTAGAAAAAGGAGGACGAAAATTGCAGAAAGACGCGACTTTTAGCATGAAAAGAGGCTTTTTATTGCAGATCGCACAAAAAGTTCTAACCCTTGACCAGATCTGAAGCTCTTTTCTGCGGGAGATAGCCAGAGAGTTAATTAAAAGCGGAGGAAGAACAAAATTTCCGAACTTGATAAAAATCAAAAGAGAGACGAAAGATAAATTCCAAAAAGATGTGATTTTTAGCCCTAATATGGGAATTTTCTTACAGATCGCTCCCAAAGTTCGAGCCTTTAACCAGATCTAAAAGTTTTTAGGAGTTAAGAGAGCCTGTCTAGAAGTGAAAAACAAAACGAAAAAAAAAAAAAAAAAAACAGGTAACTGATTGAGCAACAAACATGACAACAATAATAAATAGAACATTTTCAAACAAAAAAAATTCTAACTTCTTCTGCTGTCCGCGGCAGCGGAGAGGCGAGAAAGCGGCGGAAGAGTACTCGCAACGCAAGCGAATTTCAGGCGCAGATTTGGTGGAAACCAGCCAAATTAGTTGGTTTGAGGAGACTGGATTGACGTCGTGTGGCTGCGGCGCGCATCCAGAGCTTGCGCGAAAGGAGATTTTAGGAAGCAATTACTGTTTTTTTTTTTTTTTTTTTTAATTAGCCCTCTAATAAAATTTTTGAGAATGAAGACTTTGTGTTTGAAATACTATTTGGTTGAAGGAATAAAGGAACAATAAGAGATGTGTATATATAAGTATACACTCCTTTAGGGGTGTACATTTTACATTCCATCTCATTCTGAGGTGGATATTATTTCACTTGTCACACGATGTGACGAGTAGAATAATACTCATTCTAAAATAAGATGGGATGTAAGATATACACACCTAAAAAGTGTACACCTAACACCTCTCTTATTATTCTCTTCTGTTATTCTAGAATAACTATTTTATTTCTCTACTAATTAAATTATAAATAATTACAAAATACTATTATCCTCTTGTAAGACTATCTTATTTCTCTATTATCTTATAAGACTATCTTATTTCCCTACAAATGGTATTAGAAATTATCAAAAATTACTATTATTCTTTTAACGGTTATTCTAGAATAACCCGAATAACCCGTTAAGACTATCTTATTTCTCTACTAATTAAATTATAAATAATTATAAAATATAATTAATTAATATAATTAGTTTTTTTAATAATGAACTAACTAGTTATTTGATTTATTAAATTAATAAATATTTAATAATGATTAATGTATTATTTATAATTAATTATCTAATTAAATAATTAATTGTTTGATATGTTTATTTAATTGTTTAAATATTTAATATTTTAATTTATCTTGATTAATATATTAATTAAAAATATAAATGAATAAATAATTAATAAATATTAACATATTATCTTATTTTTTATAGTTATTCATTAATTAATGACATTCTTCATCATCTCATATAGTATTTCTAATTAATTAATTTATTAACTTGTTAAAATATTATATTACTAATATTTAAATACTTATTATTTAGATAAATTATTTTTGTTTTCAATCATAATTACTTTTATTCCTACCATTCCAACACAATCATCCAAACATAATTTTTTTATCCTTAGAATATCTCAATTTTCGTCCAAATACAAAATTAATCTAATTCCTTCCTATTCCAAAAGTTATACGCATTCCAAGAATAAATAAAAATAGCTTATTCTCGAACCAAATGATGACTTAATGTACGGAAAGAAAAGAAGAAGAGAATGAGACAAAGCGGAAAATATTTGCAGATTTAATGGACGGAAAAAAAAAAAGAAAAGAAAAAAAAGAGAGGAGTGAGGCAAAGCGGGAATGAGAAATTAGTATTTAAATTAATTTTGAAAATTGGATGGACGGGAAGAGAAGGAGAATATAAGAAGACAAAGCGAAGAATTTTTTAAGATTTGTTGGATGGAAAGAAAATGAGAAGAGTACGAGACAAAGCGGGGATGAGAAATTTTTTAGACACGATAAATCTTTCAGGTTACACATTCACTTCTGGCAATTACGTGGCGGAGAAATAACTGATTTTGCAAATATAAATCTTAGAGGGTGTTGAGGTCAAAATTTTCGCTTCCTAAGGAAGCGGCACGTGGCGTATATCATCGGCTAAAGACATCAATCGATAGAAGAGTGAGTCGGCAAAGAGGGACCTGCGTCTTTATCAAGACCGACCTAAAGCACGTGGGCGCGCGACATGTGGCGCATGCCATCGGCTAAAGTTATCAGCCAATAGGAGAAGCGGCCAGCAAGGGGATTAGCGCCTCATCCAAAACCAACCTCGGCCGAAGGCAAACATCAGACTGTCTCAGTCGAGCAACGAAAGAGGCAAAGTCAGAGTCAACTCTCGGCTGCTCGAGCCGCATAAGGAAATACTTTGGAAGGAAGGAGTACGAGATTTGGACGCAAATATTATAACGGACTCTGAAAAGGCAAGCGGCGCCTAGCATTGGAAAGCGTGGAAAATCACGCTTCGGTGCAACGATTAGGGGATGAACCAGGACGGGAAAACGGCTACTATCCTATCAAGGAGAATCGACTCAAAAGGAAGTAGTTGAGAGATATACGACGATTCCCCTCAGATCACGCCGATTACTAGAATCGGCGGCTATACACATGGTTCACAGATGTATAAATAAGCGAACCATCAAAGAAAAAGGGGTTCTACAATCTCGTAAGCCAGTGACCACCCCTGCTATTTCATATTTTTCATACCTACATTTACTGCTTTCCTAGATAATCTTTCATACCAGCATTTACCGCACTTCCTAGGAGTATACTTAATTGTAATTGGCTCCCGGTTCCCTTTGTAACCCCATTTCGAAGCAATATAATTCCAAATCGGCTATTCGGTCGTGTCAAATCCTTTGTCCCCAATCTTCCAGGCTCCTCTAGGCCAAATCCTGTACTTTCAAACCCAAGTTTGGCTGACCTAAGCCGAACCTCTCGAGAGTTTGAGTGAGAATAACACGATCGAGTAGATCCCTTCTCGGCCCGATCGCTTGATCCTTATTGGCACGCGGCGCATCACACTCAGAGGGCCAACCTCACGGGCTGATCGTAGACCGAACCGGGTCGATAGTCAACACAACTTTTCGGCCCCAACAGAGGCTATTTGTAAAAAAAAAAAAAAAAAAAAAATGATTACAGAGCCCCCCCCCCCCCCCCCCCCCCCCCCCCCCCCCCCCCCCCCCCCCACCCCCCCACCCACCCACCCCTAAAAAAAAAATAATAATAAAATAAAATAAAACTCTATTGAGATGACGAAGGCACCCCTAGCTAGCATCCTCGTTGCCTGCCAAGGCCGCCGTTGATGCCACCGTCACAGACCACAAACTCAGGCAGCACCAATGACTTCGCCATGCTAGTCTAGTTATCATTGCGGACGTTCTCGTCGACGCCCCTATTGCTCAACGACGCTTACCGACTCTGACCTCATCCTCCATTTTGATTGCCACCAAGATTCCACCAGCCTTACCAATTGAAATGATTGCCCTTACAAATAGGATTGACCATAAAATCTCTCTCCTGTATACCTATCTCCACTATTGAGGTTGAGATACAACAGTTTGCTAGCTAAACCCAGCTCTCTCTGCACTCTACTACTTTTATTGTTAACAAGCATGACTTATGTTTCTCTAGCTATATTATTATTATTATTATTATTATTATTATTATTATTACTATCTATAAACATCTATTATTTTTCATGTGTGAGTCCACATGTCCAACTTTTTTTTATTTTGGCTTTGGAGGTGTAGGACTCACATGTCATATATTTTCTTATTTTTACCCACGAGATAGCATTCATCTCTTCATATCCCTCTCCCTCATCTCTTCATAACCATCTTCTTCATCATTTATGCTTTCACAACCCATCGCCTTCTCCCTCATCTCACGTTGTTGTCTTTTCATAACCCTCTCTCTCATCGTTCTGCTTCCGATCCTTCGATTCTTGTGCCCCTCCTACTATGATAGGAGTCTCCACCTCCGCACCCCCACCTCCCTTGCCCTTGCCTTCACGGCATCACCATCTCCGCACCCTACTATTACGTCCTAAAAATTTAGGGAGAATTTCTGAAATTAAAGGTAACAAAAGATAAACGTTAGGTAAAACAATCAAGAATTTTATAAAGTTTAGTGCCAATTCCAAAACACCATGTAGTTCAGGTAGAATTATGTATGTTTTTATTTATATGTAAATAGATAATTTTGTGGGCGTATAGTTGCTTTATTTTATTTAATTCTCTAATTCTATATATTATTCTGCCAGGAAAAATAGGTGCTTTCCTTACTTCTATTTCCTTGCCATTATTTGCTTCACATGGGCTTTAATTGTGGCACTTGGTTTGTCAACTATGTGGTATACCCTAACTGCGAGCTCTAGAAATATGGTAATTGTTAGCTTTACCTTATTCATCTCCTTATCCATACCTGCATATTTTTAATAAAACAAACACAATTCCATGCTTATTCTTTCCAGTTATCTTTTGCTTTATTCTACCGCATCAAGTGGACCAGTCAGTATTGGTAACAATTCAAAAGAAAGATGAAATTAAAGGGTTTAGAGGTTTAGCTTTGTATAATACAAAGCTTCTTAAAAATAGAAAGATCTAGATGTACGAGATTTGATTATTGTGTGCAAGGTTTATCTTCATGGTTTGAACTCTCCAATGTTGATGGTGGTTGACATGTTAAAACTTCATGAAAATATTTTAGAGTAAGAAAATTTTTATACTATAGGAACTTCATTATCATTATGTTATTTGGCTTGGTTCTATTAAGGTGTGTTTGAGGCTAATTTTAATAGAATCTTCTGTATTGGAATTGTCGAATCTTTTTTTCTTTTTTCTTTTTTTCCTATGAGAAAAAAGTTGTTGTTTGATAGGTATCTTTAAATTTTCTTTTCTTTTTTTTTGGGTGTTGTATGAGTAAGTGGGTTTTGTTTTGAAATGAATTCTGTTCATGATTTTAGTTTTCTGTTGCAGATAAAGAAGAAAAGAGACACAAATCTAAAACATTGATATTCTCTATTAGCTGGCAAAAAGGATTCCAATTATTTGTAATTACCCAATCAATGGTAATAATTTTTTTCTCCATTGTTATTTTTTGCATGTAGCTTTTACTCTCAATGTATTGTACAAATCTTTAATTCACTCTCACAGCTTAGTGTTTGGTCCACAAAAATAGGTTATCATTGAGGACAGGTTATCGTTGAATAGTTTAGGGAAAGAAGATGAAATATTTTAGATATGCCTGGACCCGGTGTTAGATATATATCCTAGAAGACAATCATGCCGACACATGTATTCACTCTAGAATATAAATTTGTATTTGACTTTTTACATTATGAATGCAATTGAATTTTTATTTTTATTCATGTTGTATATGTGTCTATAAATTATCCAATAAATTAATAAGATGACGATACATATTCTCAAGAGTTTAGAATTTGAGACATGTATCATTAGTGGTTAATACCTAAATGCTCCCAATCGATGATTCATCATGGGTGTCACGACCCGGGTGTAAACCAGAACCCGAGTTCGACAGCAGATCCGCCGTATACGCAGTATTTCTCACGTATACGAAGCGATACAACAACTCAAGCAACTCGATAATGTATATAGGAGTGAGTAAAGCCACAAAAAATGGTATAGAGCGAGGAATACATCACAGACTAACTGTATATAAATAAAACATCTCCCAAAACCACATCCACATCAGACACTGTGATACAATTTTGAAATACAAAACTAAATACAACCAACATCACTATGAACAAAAGGGCCACTTTGATATAATACAATTATAACTCCACAACATACTACTCAATACTACTTCAAGTACATCTCAACAAAATAAATCTCCAACAGCACCACTATACAACAAGAACAACTCCAACACAAACTCCAAAAAAAAAGAATAAATACAACTCTCAAACCTGAATAAATACAAATCCATCTCTCAAAATAAACTAAATACAAACAGTTGGCTCCAGCCAGACCAAATATATACAGTTGTATGAAAGTCTACATAAACTGAACATAAAGAAAATAATAGGACCACCTTTATCAAAATCGTCGGGGTGAAGCTCAATCTAGTCTGCGACACCCTCGCCGCGCTCTGCCTATGCTGCTGCTCCTGAAGAAGTCTCTGGGGAGCAACAACGGGTGTGAGAACTACTAAACAAGTAGTCCTCAGTGGGTAAATCATCGAACCTCCGACCTACCCACCGAGTCTACCAAAAAGATAAAGTAGGAGATGAGAGTAATAAGTATAAATATACTAACTGAAATGAAAACTACACTACTATGCCCAATGCTACATGTATAATGTCAACTGTATGTATCACTGAAAGAAATAATCGCCAACAGCAAAAAGTTCGAAAATCTCAAAAGGCTAGGGTCTTTACTCAAATCAAACAAGAACAGGTTCCAGCACCTCCTCCATTTCTGGAGCAGCCTTTCGGGATTGTCGAACTATTCGCATGACAGTAGATCAACTCTACCCTCGTGTATCAACACCATAGTCAACTGTAAGATGTCAAATATCTATAAGTATGCATCATAGAAAGGAAACTGTCGAGATATAACCCAATCAACTGTCCGGTACTACAACCCGGCCCTGCCTGCTATCGTATCAAAACAGATCATAAGTCATCCGGTTAGCACCAACCCGACCCCAGCCAATAGATCATAGATCGTCCGGTTAGCACAAACCCGGCCCCGATCTGCAATAACCTGATCCCGCCTACTCCGGAGTGGCACTCGATGGGTGCGACCCACTCGAGTAAGTAAGTAACCTATGTCAACCATATCAGTACCGCAGTCGAACGTCATCACTATGCTCAAGGTGGAACTCTCTATCCACTAATGCAAAACCCGGCCCACTGATGCATAGAACTAATCGACCAACCGCCCACAATCTGCGGTTGCCGAATAACTCTCGAGTCGATAATCTTGTGCTATCCCACCCAACTCGATAGCATAGCTATACTAACCCCATCCCTGCTCTCTAACCCGAGCAATAATATCATAAGAGAAAAAAAGAAAAGGTTTTCTCCTAAGTTTTGATCCAATATGGTTAGTATAGCATAAATAAATAAAGTGTGGCCTAACTATATGTCCAAATAATCAAGGAATAGTTCTCTCACATGATCAGTATAGTTCTCAACGTGGAACTTGAATATAAGCATGATTGAACCAAATATAGATAGTAAGTATCACACAAGGTTGCACTTTTAGTTGAGTTGACTTGTAGGCCGCAATTTCAATGTGCTTAATAACCCACCTGTTTGCTTGCTGATCTGAAGCCCGATCAATCTGATTTTTGGCGAGCACACTCCTCAAGTTCTCAGCTTTCCAACAAACCTGAAATCGCCTCAAAGCTCCTGTCGGATTGAAAGTTATAACAGAAATATCACTAGCTGCGCAGAATTTCAGCAATTCGAACCAATCGTAAAAGAAATCAAAATCTACTATACATGCTTCAATAGACCCCGCTGTTACAGCCCTAACCTGAATCTTAAGCTCATAATTAGCTTAGAAACATCAAGAAATCCCCAAGAAGCTAAATTTGAATCCTTTCATTCAACTCTTGAATAAAGTGTATCAATGATGTCCAAAATCATACATGTAATTCTAAGCTGAATTTCAACTTGCTATAACTCTTAATTTAAACATAATTACAAGTTGAAACTAAAAGAAGAATTGTTCATCACACTCTTGAGATTGCATTCCACCACTTAAATTAACCATAATACCATAATTAACCATAACTTTAATTCCACCATTCAAATAGCAAAGCAAGGTGTTTTAATTAAGCATGCAGATTTCAGCAACACTTAGTTTGAGAAGATGGCTAAAGATGGTATATCAATTATCATCCAAATTTTGAGATTAAGGTGTCAAAATATTCCTCTTAAACTCTAGAAGATCACCCAACTTTGAAATTCACCCTGTCATAAAGGAAAGAATGAGAAATCCCATAATTACTACAAGATGTCCAAAGCTGAAATCTGTACATAGAGGCTCAAAGATGGTTATACTTACTTGGTCAAATTCAAGAATTAGCCTACATCTTCACTATGAAAGTTACATATCTTCAAGTCCTGAAGATTCTCCCACAAAAATCAGCTCGAAACTCCAATCCTACTGTCCAGGGGAGTAAAAACACTGAGTACTGCTCAAAACTTCAAGCTGTGCACAATTATCCCAGATATTGCTTAATTTACTTGACTTGGAGCCCAAATGGGAGGTTCTTGAAAATATAAAAGTTGTAGATCTTAGAATCCTGCAAATTTTCCATCAAAAATCAGCTCAAAACTCCCCTTGTACTGCCCAGGGGAGTAAAAACACTGAACACTGCTAAGAAACTCAAGCTATGAACAAGAATCTCAAAGATCACAAATTGTACCTAGTTTAGAGCCCAAACTAGATCTCCCCTCAAATACCAAATTGTATAGCTCGAAGTCCTGAAGAAACTCCCGCAAAAATCATCTCGAAATTCCACTCCTACAGCTCTGGAGGCCCTTTGGAAGAAAAGGTGACGAAGTGATCAACTCAAGTAACAAGCTTCAAGCTTCACTAATGGAGTTCTTGGATGGAGAAAAGATGGAGAAACCCCCTTAATTCCCTTCACAACAGAGTGGAGAATGTGTAGGGATGATAAAGGGTTAATTGCTGTCCATTTGGTGCAATTTATAGCTCCAAAAACCCTCTTAAGTTGATCCAAAGATCAACTTATCCACACACAACCCACACACACCCACTTATCGAATTCGAGCGCACTCCAGCACCAGGCCCGATCGGCCAAGCCCGCTCCACGTGTCGGCGAGCGCCCGCTCCACCGCGACGCGGGAAAGCGCAGATGCGCGACGCGTGCCCCTGCGCATGCCCATGCGCCCCGGCCCTGGACCCGGTGCACCGTTATAGTAAACGCAAGCGCACAGCGCCCGCCGGTGCACGCCCCGTGCGCCGCCGGTGCACCCACACTCATGAACCCGGTCTACAGCACAGTAAAAACCTGAATTCTAGATTTCTTCCAAAAATACACAAAATAGTGTATTTCTCACAATTTTTCGCACTGGATCCATTTTTCGTGTTCATTTTGCGCGCCAAGGAGTCCGACACCCCGAAAAGGTGCCGTCAAGCCACAGATCCATCAGCAACTCACACCACAGTCGTCCAGGTCTTCACAATAGGGACAACGATTTATCCGGTGAGATTAGAGTAGACGAGTCTCAAGTCAACAGAATAGGGACACTAGAGCGAATGTGTAGGTGGTTGTTGGAGAACAAGGGTACCGAGCGTAACCAACACAAGAAGTTACCTGGATGTCTACTCAATTGTTGGTGACTTACTCGATGTTGCAATAATGTGACTGGTCCTTTGATCTGCAGTGCCTCGACTATTCACAATGGGGTTACTATAGTTTGACTGTACATACACTTGGTCCTTAGTCATTTGGGTCCTTATGGTGAATATTGGCTATAGTAGGTTCGTTGTAGGAATAAGGTGTGCACTTATATAAAATCTATCACCCTTAATAGATTAGGGAGTTAATCCTATATAATTTATGAGACCAAATTTAGCATACCTTGGCCAAGCAGAGTAAATAACGGTAAGTGTTTCTAATATTAGAAACTGAAGTCGAATAAATTTGACATATAACAGACGATGGAATTTAACAAGCTATTCCATGACCTCCGTTTAGTCATGACTCATGATAGAATGACTGTATCACACGTTAACTGCACTTAGAGGTTCAGCATTCCATTTATTTTGATATCCAGTTGGCATCGGTCCCCCATGCGTCAACGTCGATACCTTAATGTGATATCCCATCTACATCTGAGGCCGATCCCTTTATCAAACGTTATATCCACATTGGAGGTTCGTCCATTTGATGTTATATATCGACGGAGGCGACGACACCATGATCATATTTCTATTGAGCCTATAGTTGAGACACATGAGGGGATGTTGTCATCGGTAGTTGATGCTGCACTTACCTATAATATCTTAAAGGCGGTGAACCATTCTCCACTTTTAAAAGTGGTGAATAGTTCACCGTCTTTATGGGATTAGTAAAATTTTATAAAGGTGGTGAACCATTCCCTGCTTTCATGAAAGCGGTGAATGGTTCACCGCCTTTAAATTGCCAATCCTCCAGATGCCTATTTTTACAAATAAAATTTTCAAAGGTTTACTTCTAGAATAAAGTTTTTCATGAGGATTAGTTTGCTAAAATCCCTGATTCCAAATCTCAACTAAACGATGGCTCCGCCCAACACCCTTTTAAGTCAGAGCAAATTCATAACAGATTAGAAGATAAGAAGAAAACACACATATTCCCCTATTTGAAGAAGAAGAAGACCAAGAGCATTATGCTAGTCTCCTCCCTCTAAATTCGATCAAAAATTGGCATGCTAGGGAGTTGGAGTTCCTCAGTTGATACTACAACACAGAGGAAGGTGAGCATCACTAAGCTTACCAAGATCAAACAAGAGTGTCCCCTATATAGAGAAAATTATCAAGAGTACAACCACTTCCAGTTTTCTAAGTATCTCAACTATCAACCTAATCGCAGACACACACACACCATCCTCTTTTTCATACAACCTTGACTACATATTTTTGTTTTATAATATTCGAGTCACACCCAATTGAAAATGAAATCAGCCAACGTCCATACCTAGTTCTAGGCCTCCTCCATTCTTTTTCTGTCACGCCCCGGGGTCGAAACTGCGACCCGGGCTCGCCAGCAGATCCGCCGCCCATACGGAAAGCCCCGCATAGGCGAAGCGTCCAACCTGCAACAAATAGTACTACAGCTATACAGATATCAGAGCGAAAAATAAACTGCTGTAAATAAAATTCAAACCACTGTACACTGGAAATAAGTACAAAATCCATCTCCCAAATATAAATGATACATAATCCGATCCACAGGAATAGTACAAATAAAAATTTTCCTATACAACATCTATGAATCCAGAAATGGAGATAACTAAAACAAGAAATACAACAGAGTACAGTAAAATCCCACAATCCGGAATGATACATCTATCTTACCAAAATGAACTACACTAGTAGGGATCTATCTCGTGACTCTCTGTCCTCGGTCCGTCAAGCCAGCTAGAGCAGGAACGGAAGGGGTAAGCCTATGCAAAACTGTCACCGACAGAGAGTGTGAGAACTACATCCTACAGTAGTTCTCAATGGGTACAGTCTCCAAGATCAACGGTCTGCCCACTAGATTTACTAGAGCCATAAGATAACAAAATACTGAATAAAGAAGGGATAAGCTGGAAAGAAATCTACAGCTATCATGCCTCTATCTACTATGCTCAATGGAGAAAACAGATGATGATATGCAACTACTCGAACACGAGGTGCTCAATCGACCCAATCGTAATCACTGCCCAAAAGGGTCTAGTCAAACCTGCGCCCACCTACTACCACACATCCACCCTGGGACGGGATTTGCGTAGGGTGTCCCACACGGACGGCATCGACAAGTCGTGATAGCAAAGTAACAGGCCCAGCTCCGGAGCGGCACTGACCCCACCGAGGAAGTATCCGCGCATCTCTGTCGAGCTCAATCTGGCTCAGCAGGCTCCAAATCAACGATCAATCAGATCGACAACGACCAACTCACAACACTAACCTACTGGCTGGAGGTACTCAACAGCCGGGACCGCCGTCAACCCAAACGGCTCCCAAAACACGATATCTAACTTACCACGCTAAACTCACTGGGTGGAGATATTCCACAGCCGGGATCGCCGTCAACCTAACGGCTCCCAAAATCGGACATCCAACTCACCACGCTAAACTCACTGGCTGGAGATACTCCACAGCCGCATCAACGAAAAGTCCGAAAACCCCGAAAGACAATACCTACAACCCTAATCAAACAAGAACATGCTATAGGCATAGCCTTCTGTTGTTCTCGATCCAAGGATGAAAACAGCCTTTAGAACCCAGATCACTCAACCCTCTTGGGTGAGGAAGTTTGTAAGAAAAGATGATCTTTATTGCTAAATACTATTTTCACTCAAACCCTCTCGGGGTAAGGATAAAAATAGCTCATTTTTTAGAAAACCGTCTTAATTTGTGAAAAACACTTTTATAGATTTTAGTTCTTGCGAAAATCGGTTAAAAACAAGTTTATTTTCCGAACCCCAAAGGCTAATGCCTTCGCCCAATCAAACAAGAACAGGCTCAGGCGACCCATAGAAATTCGGAAGGAAAAATACTGGTTTACTAAAATCATGAGTGTCCAAAAGCATTCTGGGTTCAAGATCCTGATATCACAAGTACACCACGACAACAAACTCGGTGGTGACAACAATTCGGAGAATACCCGACGACCCGAGACCACCGTTTATCCAAACGGCTCCCAACACTGGCACAACACTAGCCACAGCTACTAGACTCCACTCGGCCCCCGGCACGAGTGCAACATGCATCCCACACTATCCCAACCACTTATGCCACGCCCCGGGGTCAAAACTATGACCCGTGCTCGCCAACAGATCCGCCGCCCCTGCGGGAAGCCCCGCATGAGCGAAGCATCGAACCTGCGAAAGATGTAACCAACTAAAAACAGATATCAAAGTTGGAAAGTAACTACATAAATGAAATAAAATACATATAACTCCAACTAGGTACATGTCAGATCCTCACAATACATAAGTCTCTCCAAAACAAACTCTCAGCTAAAAAGTAAAATACAAAATATATAATCCTCTGACAGTACACAAGATCACCAAAAATGGGGTACATCTATTCTCTCCAAGACATGCAGGGATCTAGCTCGCGACTCCCTTACCTCGGTCAGATGATGTAGCAGCAGCAGGAGTAGCAGGAACTGGAGAATAAGTCTCTGAAAAAAGTCACCAATAGAGGGTGTGAGAACTATAACCAATAGTAGTTCTCGGTGGGTACCGCCACCAAGACCGACGGTCTGTCCACTAAGTCTACAGAGGCATAAAGTAACAAATTCAGTACTATAAAGGAAAGGCTGGAAATAACTCTATAGCTACTATGCCTCTATATAAATGCTCAAAGGGTGATACAGATGAAAATGATACACCTACTACCTCTCGATAACCCAATCACCCAATCTATAATGACTGCCACAAAGGGTCCACACTCCGGAGTGGCACTCGAGGGGAACTACCCGCACGAGGAAGTAATCCGTCAAACATATCTCAATACAGCAGGACTTAGTCACGACCATGCTCAAAGTGGAAAACTCTATCCACCAATGAAACCCCGATCCCCAATCCGATGTAAAAATCAATATCCGGTCAACCGCCCAATATCCGCGGTTGCCGCAACACCCCACAAGTCCACAATCTGGTACAATAATCGACATCCGGTCAACCGCCCAATATACGTAGTTGCCGCAATACCCCATAAGTCCACAATCTGGTACAATAATCGACATCCGGTCAACCGCCCAATATCCGCGGTTGCCGCAACACCCCATAAGTCCACAATCTGGTACAATAATCGACATCCGGTCAACCGCCCAATATCCGCGGTTGCCGCAACACCCCACAAGTCCACAATCTGGTATAATCTCTCCCAGACTCGATAATCTCGACCACACTATCCCAAGTCCCTGCTCGCAATCCAAGCGACGTGAAGCACATGTCTAAGTAAAAAGGAGAAGAATGTACAATCATGGTTTCTCCTAAGTCAAGTCCTAATATGATAGTGTAGCGATAAAAGGTGGACTATCCAAATGTCCATACCAACATGCATCTGTTCTCATGTAGAATAAAAGGAAAAGTATCACATAGTAATCTCACATAGGATAGATCATATTGTCCTAACAATTAATCGACTACACATGAAAGGCTAAGTGCTAACAATGCATGTTAATATTGCATAACCATAGTATACTAGTCTCACATTGATATGCTAAGAATTAATCGGGATAATTTGTTCATGCATGATTTTCAATGGGGTGGCGAAACGATAAATAACCCGTCGGGGGTCACTTTAATAGTCCTAGTGAGTAAGCCGTAGAAAGAGGTGCTCAACAACCCATCTGGAACGCGCAGATCCGAAATCCGCTCGGGCTCAAATTTGGCGTGCACGTTCCCTCAGCACCTACGGTTCCAACGAATCCAAGATCTCCTAAAAACTCCTCCCGGATCGGTGGTGGCGAGCAAAACAGTGAAGTGCTGTCCAACAATGTGGTGCAAAATCAGCGGGCGCGTCGCCACGGCGTAGATGTGAATCCGAGCACAATTTATGTCCGGGGCCAAAAAGAAAAATGCTCAACTTGATCGTGACGAAAAGTTCCAACTTCCTCTTTTTTCGAGAAATGCCAAACTGTCCACGAAAACTGTAACAAAAGCCGAATGCCGCATAATTTACAATCACAAAATCTGTATTTTATTATTCAGTGCAACAGTCCCCAAAAACGGAAATCCTCACCTGCGAAGAGTCCTAAAAAAATCTAAGAAAAATACGGTTGCGTTCCGCTCAAAGCGTAGATGTTAATCGAGTCCTTAAACTCTCAATTCCGTCAACCGTAGGCCGAGAAAATACAAGATTACTCCAGCTCTGTCCAGAAAGTTGCCGCATAAAATAGGGTCTAAAGATGCTCCGAAAAACCCAATAAAAATCCAAAATGGAGAGGAACGGTAAACATGGAAAACGAAGGCCTACCTCTTGTGATCGCGCCAAATGAAAAATCGGCTAAAGACTCCCTCGGGTTAGCTCAGGGGAGCCCGCGAACGAAACTGCGACGGAGAAGGCCACCAAAAAATGAATGTCGAAACGCGTCGGGTCGGGGAAAACGCCGATGCCGCGACCTCCTAAAATCCCCAAGATCCTTCAAAAGATGGTGGACAAGGTGAGGATGTGCTCAGCCAAACGGGTTCCAAGAGAAAATTCCCAAAATCCCGAAAATGGGGGAGAGGAGGGCCTATTTATAGGCAAATCCCCCAAAAAAACCTAACTTTCGGGTTTGGGGGAAACTTTCGGGCGCCGAAACACGGGACAATGTCCCGATCCGCGCAGCGCCGGGATCTTTCCGAGCGCGCCGCGTGTCCCGTCCATGCGACAGCGGGGGGCCCGGCCACCCAAGCCACGCCACATGGCCCCCCCGCCATGCGGAGCGGTTGGCGCCAGCCAACCGCGGGGCGCCACGTGGCCCCGCGTACGGGCGCCCCCACCTGCCCGCTTGCCCCCGCACGTCCCTGCCTGCCCCCACACGTCTCGCACAGTGACCCGCCCAGCCTGCGGCTGCCACGCATCCGCCATCTCCGCCCGCTGCGCCCGGTGCACGCACACGGGCCGTGGACCGACCCGCTTAGGAATTGGGCCCGTTTGGCCCAAATAGCCTATTTTCAGTATTTTCGCTCGCTGAGTTCGTTTTTGACGTTCAAATCCACAAGAAAACCTCCAAATAGCCTTTTTTGAATATTTTTCCACGCTGAATCCAACTGCGGTCTCCGTTTTGCGTGAAACCACTTCTATCACCCGACGAAAATGCCCAAATAGGTGTTCTTGATCCATTTTTCGCGCTGGGTCCAAATCTGGGGTCCGATTTGCGCGCAACCAACTCTATCAAACAATAAGGGCCTCTGCAAGCTGCTGATCATGCTGTAATTCCTCTGTGGGGATTCATGTCATCACACCCACCATCGACTCAGACGGCTCCCAAAACTAGCACTGGTCTAACCAGAACTACCAGACTCCACTCGGCCCCAGGTGCGAGTGTAACATGCATCCCACAACCTCCCAACTACTCGGCCCACTACCCGGGCGAGGAACACTCTGAGTCCAGGAAAAGCAAATAAATGTGTGGGAGTGTCAAAAGCATAAATAAACTAGTCCAAGTTATGGTTCTCTACTAGTCTGGTTTAAACATGCAACATATGACAGAGTGCTAGGTCAAAGTTCCAATAATAGCATATATATAGCTTGAGCATAAATAGATGACATTATATCAAACATGATTTCTAATAATAGCCAAAGTGAGCATCATCTCCCTCAATATGCTCTCAATCCGATCTAATGATCAGACAACATGCAAGTTCTCAAATTCACCAGAATATGTACCATAAATTAAGTAAGCATTAATTCCCCATAGCTTAGAACAATTCTCATGCTTACCCCTCGAACACATAAGTTGTACATTAACATGCATGCTTACTAACATATAGAATTAGAGAATCGTCCGCCGGTTTTGGAGACGAAAGCAACCCACCTAGATGCGCTCGTCGGTCCGAAGTCCAAATGAGCCGAAACTGAACGTGGGCAATCCTCAGGTTCACACGGTTCCAACGAGCCCGAAAACACCAGAAAACTTCTCCCGGTCACTGAGATCAAAACCAAACACCGCGGTAAGCAAAAATCCCCAAAACTACAACTCTATGGAATTTCAGTCCAAGAGATGCCAAAATATCACCTTCAAGATGTCCTCCAAAAATTCCAAGAAAAATACGGCTGCGATCCCCTTGAAGCGTAGATAGAAATCGAGTGCTCACAAGCTGAAATCTGACAACAGGGCTGTCACGCCCCGAGATTTGAAAATGGGTCTAAATTTTTTTTTTTTAACCGAGTTTAAACTTATTTTCTCCAAGGCGTGAACAGACCGCCACACATATAGAAAAGTCTCTGTACCTCCAACAGAGTCTTCCCTATATGTGCTCGGCTAGTAGATATAGTCAATCAGAGTAGATACAAGATAGATATACTAATTAAATTCTACTCTATTACATTCACCAGATTCCAGAGTTATTACAATCCAGTTCTCAAAAAGGAAATATAGTTCCACTAAAACCAAAAAGGGGTACATCCTACCAGGGACAATCTCACACGCGTCCTCACCCAGAACGTCCAAAGGTCCCCGCACCCGAAGGACCTGAAAAACAGTCACCCGAGGGTGTGAGACACACCGGAGTGTATCCCAGTGGGCACGACGGGCCGAGAAATAGCAAGCCGTACCTACTGGGTACAATAATAAGCGGAACAAAGATAATATGTATTGAATATCATCAGCAGGTAAACAGTAATAGAACAGGGTATGCATAAATCATACTCAACTAAGCAGGATGATTCTTACAGCAAGATATATATATCATAATCAAGATAACAGGAAATGGAAATGCAAATAATCAGGAAATCAGGGGAATAAAAGAGTGCATCAAAAGTAATAGCACAAGTATACCCAATCCGGTGCCACTGTTGACCACAAGGGTCTCAGGCTAAACCACTTTTGGTCATCGGGGCCTCAGGCCTAAAGCCAATCTCGGACACCCTGCAAGCTATCATAACCCCACTGGGCTCACGGGTCAATCAGACCTCTCTACCGGTAAAGAACACCACTGCGGGTAGCTAATCCGCTGGTGTGCGCGACTGAAAGCTGGCTCGACGGCGATCATAATGCTGATGCTCAAACCATGGTCCACTGACCAAATCGACGGCAAGAAGCCGAGGAAAAATCCCCACTGGAATGCTAGTATAACATGCCACATACTGAATGTAGTATCATCTATTCTAAACATGCAGTGAAGAATAGTAACAGGTATAGACTATGCTAGTGACCAATCAAGCATGGCATGTGTCCAGGAAATGCATATCACTCACTGAAAAGAACAGGATATATCTCTATCATGAATAACAAGCAACTGCTGGGAATATAAGCAAAAGATAACTCAATAAGATAATAACCAAACACAACTGAGATAGAGACATGATATGTAAGCGGAAATATAAACAACCAAATACCAAAGGGGTCCGTCCTATTACGATACCCGTAGGGCCGATCTGATAAAGCGCGGACCGAAGATAACCCACCTCAAGGTAGACGGTCGCGATACGATGGATCACGGGCTGGCTCCTGATGACTGGGGCCTACAATATACCAGATGACAACTCAGGGTCTATCCAAACCTCAAAATGTATAGGCGCGAATCGACCGTTTCGTCAATTTGTGCATCATAAAGCAAATTAGCTTTTCAGAAACCCCAAGGAACCCCACTAATAGGCCAACACTACTTTAGAATATTTATCTAACTTTTCCAGGGTGTAACAATTGCAGCACGGCCCCCCGGGTTTACTTAAACTGGGCTTTATACACTAATTAATCACTGTTTCGGCTCGTTCTTTCAAACGGTAAATCATTTTTGCGAGCCGTCACCTCCAGCAGGTGACATTCAACTTGTTGAACGCCGTGCTCACCCATTTGTGGCAGCACGATGCCCGAGGAAAACTTTGGCCCATGAATTACATCTCTAGCCTAGCTGAAACGCATTTTTGCTTCTTCGGCTCACCAAACCCCAAAACAAACGCGAGCATTGCGTTCAGTGACCCCCAAAAACCCAGGAATACACTGTCGCGGCTTTGCAATCAGCCCGGAACATTGTTTTGTTCCAACATTTCTCTTAGAGGTAAGTTATACTATAACTTTAAATCCATTCAGTATTTTCTAAAACTTTGTATATCAAAATTGCTCTGGACAACCCCAGGATCCCAGGGCTTGCGCTACTTGCAGCCCAACTCCGCTGGATCAAGTAGATCCAAAACCTCGCACTCATACAAGTCCATAATGCTCTAAACACTTGTCCACACAGAACCAACTTGGTCTGAAGTGAGCATCGAGCTCAGGGGACATACTGGAGCATTTTTCATATTCAGCTCGAAGTCTGAATCCCTTGTTTCCTTCTTTGTGGCATTTCAGCAAGCACCTTGTGTGCATCTTTCTACACAAGTGCCCAACCCCAAAACCCGAGTGGGTTCTCTGCAGAGGGAGTCCCAAGGGCCTCCCAAGATGGAGGGAAGCATCCCTTCAGGTTGCAGGAGCTTGTCCCTGCAACCCGGAGCCCTCACCCTTCATGGTTGAGCTGTAATTCGAGGAGGAAGATGATGCTTCCTTCTCGAAAATGGTGATCATTCACACAGGGGCTCTGGGCCTCCTCTAAGTGCACCAGCAGGTGCCCCCTGATGCCACGAGCCTGCCCGAACCCGTGCCCGACGCTTGGCACGGCGGCGGCGGCTGCGGGGTGAAGCTCGGTTGAAGCTTCCACCAACAATGGCAACTTTGCAACCCCCACTTTAGAGGTGCAAGGGACAGGTCCAGGAGCTTCCTAGCGAGCTTTTGGGAAGGTCTAAGGAAGCCCCGATCATCGGCAGCCCGCGCATGGCCGGCCGCCATTGTTGGTCATTGAGCTCGGCCAACAATGGCGGTCCACACCCGGGACTGCATGGGCTCCATGCAGTCGTATGAATGGGATCCCCTCACTCCCAGGAAACTCCCCAGGTACTTGGCCGGAGGTGGGGATGTCGGCCGGCGCCGGAGCACAAGGCTCGGCCGAAGTGCAAAACCCACCAAAGCTAGGGCTTCGTTCTGCGATTAAACCACTTGATCAAACCTCACCAATTTTGGTGGGGTTGATCCTCATCCTTGACAGTAGCTTCCCATCATTTTGGTTTCCGTTATGGTCCACTGGTTGTGGAGAGCAACCGAGGCGGAGCTCGGGTAGGGTTCCGGCGAGAACTTTTCCCCGCCGACCAACCCGCATGCATGGGAAGCTAGGGCTGTGCATGGGGCTTCTGCAGAGGCTCAGGAGTTCACTTCCAAGGGTTCGGGAGCAACCTAACGCAGGAAAAGAGAGATGCTCACCTCGGCCGGTGTTGAGGAAGAGGGAAGAAGCCGGTTGCGCACCACCCACCTTGCGCGGCCACGGCCAACTCCGGAATGGTCCAGGGATGCAGGAGATCACCCCAGAAGCTTCAGAACCAACCTTGGTTCTTCTCTCAATATCTCTCTCTATCTCTCTCTCTCTCTCGGGTAGTACTTTGGGGAGCCCCCTCCGGCCACCCCCGAGCCTTGGGATTTAATGCTGGAGATCAAAGGGAACTGGGGAAGTTTCTGGAACCCTGTGGTGGCCCCTGGGTTCCCTCCCCAGTCCAAGTTCCAACCTTGGTTGGAAATTGTTGAAAAAACAACTTCTTCTTTTCTTATGCCACCAGCAGCCTCTCCAGTTTCCCCAGCCACACTCGTGGGCTTCAATTGTTAGCAGAAGCCCAAACCCGAAAGCCCATAAACTCTGGACCAAGGGTTCCCCAAGATTTATTTAAAAAAAATGATAATTTCTGCGTTTTCATGCATTTCGAGGCAAACCGAGCGTCATTTCGCGAAACGAACTTCGCCACGACGTCCGGCTCGTCGAGACCTGTCAAGTGGCATATTCACTTAGTTTGTTTGACGCCCAGATAAAAAGTCGTTCCATCTTATTCGACTGAATACAGTGCGTTGCACGCACTTCGATGCACCCGGGTCGCCAAACACGAAATCCGCCAGCGCCATTGCGCTCAGAACATCGAAATTAGTTAGGGTCCATTACTCATACCCCTATATTTGGTTTCCAGACGGCGAAACGGCCGTTAGTGATCAAGAGGGAATTAAAATAAGGGGTTACTATTCACAACTTAAGTTGTGGGACCCGCTTCTTCTTCGCTGATTTCTGGAAGATCCGACCGTCGGATCGGAGACATATGTATATGAAACTTTCATGTTTCGATGAGACGGTCGCAACGGTGATCTCGGATTTTCCAGATCAGACCCCGATCAAAAGTCGATATTTTTGGGTCTTATTTGCTCAATTTTCTGCTATTTAAAATTCCCAGAGATTTATTTAAATCTTTAAAATTTACGATTACTACATGGGCACAAAAATAAAAATCAAACAAGCTCCGCTATCCAGGAAAATCCACAACAAGGAAGGGGTTCAAAGATGTTCCGAAAACCTCAATAAAAACCGAAAACGGAGCAGAACGGTAAATACGAAAATCGAAGACTTAGCTCTTATGGAAACGTCACAGTAAAAACAGGCTAAAAACTCCCTCGGGTCAGCCCAGGGGAGCCCGCGGACAAAGCGTCTACGGAAAAGATCGGTGTCGAAGGCACGTCGAAGCTCGCGAAGTCGGGGAGGAAGAGTAAGAAACGGCGTCTAAAAATCCTCCAGGATGCCAAGATGTGAAGAAGATCCAATGAAGAAACTCCCTGTCAAAAATGGCTTCAAGAAAAGATCCAAAAAACCCTCAAACATTGCCCCAAGAGGGCTATTTATAGCCAAAATCCCCAAAAATCCCTTTTCGGATTCGGGCTGGGAAACCGAGCGCCCGAAACCCACAGTGCTGCGCCCGAATCCACGTGGCGCCCATCCGCAGCGCCAGCACGCAGCGCCCGAAATCTCCAGATCGCACCACGTGTCCTGCGGGGTCTACGGCGGGGTGCACGCGGCGTGGACCGCGCCGGGTCTACCGCGTCCACGTGCCTGCCAATCGCAGCGCGCCACACGTCCTAGCGCGGTCTACGACGGGGTGCACGCGGCGCAGTTTGCGCCTCGACTTCCGCGCTGCTGCCTGACCAACCAGAGAGTGCCACACGTCCTTCCTCGCTCATTTGCTGGTCCCGGTGCACTCGCAAGTCCGACCCACTTCAAAATCGGCCGGTTAAGCCCATTTTGCCCGAAAATAGCTATTTTTCATTATCTTCGCGCGCTAAGTCCGTTTTTGGCGTCCGTTTGACGCACAACGCACTCGATACATAAAAAAATAGGTGTTTTCTCACCGTCGACCACACAGTCAAGACACACGGGGCCCCGGGACACCACAACTCGGCCCACTACCCGGGCGAGGAAACGCTCTATGTCCAGAAAATGAATGCAAGGATGGAAACTAGAACATAAAAGAATCTAGCCCAAGTGAGAGTTTTCTAGCAATTTGGTTATATACATGCAATCATATGTCAGGGTGCTAGTCAAAGTTCCACAACTCTATCAATAACATGATACAACAATAATAGCACCTATACTAGCATGCTGAGACCTATCATACTAGAATTAGTAGGAAATCCGCAGTTTTGGAGGAAAAACCAACCCACCTCGCTTGCCGCCAATTGTTTGTAGACACTTGCAATTGGGCTTCCACAGCAATACGCCCTCTTTCGAAACAGAAAGCCTAACGACACTCACCACGCGCGAACGGTACACTCCGAAAAACCCGGCGGTGAACTGCGCGGCAAAATGACACCTTCAACTACGGTCCCTAACACGGACAAGGGCACAGAGTTCAAAGGAAAAACCCCGACAGCAAAACCCAAAAACTGTGCCGAAAAACACCACAAAACATGAGGCAGAACCTACCTTAACGTCGGCGCGCCATCAAACTTGCGCACACACGTTAGCCCGGCTCCTTGGAACACTTCGCGCGCGCTCTACGACACAATCGACGCGCTTGATAGCACCGGCCCAACTTTGCCACCCAATTTATAGCCCTTGGATCGTATCAAGATCCGTGCAAGCCCTTGAGTGAAAAAGAGCCAACTTAACACCCTTAGGGTAAAAGTTACTTTTTCTTTTCTTTTTTTTTTAAATTTCTATTTTCTTATTTTCTTTCTCTTCTTCTTCTCTATCAGAGAGCCCTCCACCCACTCAAGCTCTCTCTCCTCTACTCACACTCTCTCTCCCAACTCAAGCTCTCTCTTCTTTACTCACGCTCTCTCTCCCATCAAGGTCTCTCTATTTGGAACCGGTGCGCGAGCTTGCTTCATCTCCATCTGAGGTCGCTTCCCCGCTCCAACTCTTTAGGCGATCACTCTCTCTCGTTGTCGCTCCCTCACGCTCGCTCCGGCGTTGCGCTCCCACAAATCCTTACCAAGATGAGAGAGAGCTTGAGTGGGTGGAGAGAGCTTGAGTAGAGGAGAGAGACTTTGAGTGGGTGGAGGGCTCTCTATAGAGAAGAAAAAGAGAAAGAAAATAGAGAAATAGGAATTAAAAAAAAAGAAAGAAAAAAAGAAGTAACCTTTACCCTTATGGTTAAGTTAGCTCTTTCTCACTAATGGACTTGCACAGATATTAATGCGATCCAAGGGCTATAAAATGGGTGGCAAAGTTGAGCTGGTGCTATCAATAGCATTCCAGCGCAACTTTCTCTCTCTCTCTCTCTCTCTCTCTCTCTCTCTCTCTCTCTCTCTCCCTCTATATATATATAGAGAGAGAGAGTTTTCAGCTTTTCTATCCTTTTAAGTGGACAAAGCTCTTTGTCCTCCTAAATCGTTTGTGATGATAGGGATTCCGAATCGATGATCGAAACTGTTAAAGTTGATCTAGATAAATTAAAACATCTAGAAACTAAATCTCTTAAATTTTAAAAATTATTATCAAGTTCATCGAAGAGTTAAAAAAATAAACGGTAAAAAATGAATAATCTTGTGAAAATAGATGTTAGACTTTGTAAATTCACGATCGGAATTATCAAATATTATCTAAATAGTATAAAATTTTTTTATCAAAAACTCATGTCGTTTGAATTGCTCTACACCGTTGAACAAGCAACCGGCTCATATAGGCCGTCAAAAATTGTCGATTTTGTAATCATTTGATCTCTATGTAAATAATTTTTAATTTTTAAAAAATTTAGTTACTAAACGCTTTAAATACTCTAGATCAATTTCAACGATTCCGATTATCGATTTGGAATTCTTATCATCTCGAACGACTTAGAAGGATAAAAAATTTTGTTCTCCTAAAAGGATAGTACCGAGACTATATATATATATATATATATATATATATATATATATATATATATATATATATATATATATATATAAAGAGTTATATATATATATATATATATATATATATATATATATATATATATATATATATAAAGAGTGTGTGTGTTAAGCTGGTGTGCTTCTAACAGCACCCAGCACTAACACTGCCAACTTTTTCATTATTAGACCTATCCATTTATTATTAGCTCTGCTCAATAATTGCTTGAATACATATATATTATATTTATATATTTATATTAATTATAATTATATATATAATATAAAATTTTATTATTTAATTTTTAGTCCAATTTAAATATAAAATCCAACTCAGTTAACAAAAATGGTTGCTTTTGAGACCCACCAATACCATTGTGTATGATTCACAAATTGCTAGAATTGATTCAATGAGTTTAAAAGTTATAGCACTAGCACTTTGGTGCTTTCAAAAGTATCTCAATCGGACTCTACGCACATATATTATAATTTTTTACTATTTAAATTTTAGGCCAGCCTAATATAAAAAAAATATTTTTTTGTAAATTTTAATTATTAAATTAAGATTCTAATTTTAATTTTTTTTACAATTTTTTATCTAATAATAGGACTAAAAATATAACTTATTGTTCGCAAGTAAGCTCATGTTCTGCTCATTTATTAAGCAAGCGAACCGACCCAGCTCACTCGTGTTCGGCTCGTTGACACCCCTATGAGCAGAATAGTAAAAATAATTTTTATTTTTCTCGCTTTATACCCGAATCAAAGGTAACCTAAAAAAGAATAAATAAAAGGAGTAAAAAAAAAAAGAAAAAATTTTTTAGGGGTATATGAACTGTTGCCCAATATTAATAAATAAAAAAAATTGAGGTGGCCTCCATGGAAAATCTCCCTATAGTTCTACACATTGTACGCACAAATCGATCCCAAACGGATCGAGCGAAAATTTCCGAGAAAAAGGTACGAAATTTTAATCCCTAACCTCAATCCCAAACTCGGGAGTACAATTTAGATCTTGTTCGATCCCTACGAGCTTGATATAACGGAGAAAAAACAGCGAAAAAGTGGGGTTTTTTTCATTGTTTGTTGTCGATGTGATTCAATAGTTACTATAATTTCTTTGGGAATGTAGATATTTTTTATTTCTTGGCCCAATTTTGGTGTGAAATTTGTTTGAGATTGAAAATTTTGAAGGAAAGATGTTCTAAATGGTATTAAGCTATAAATTTAATTGATGTGGGGTTTTGTGGATTGTGGATTACACCTTTATCATCTAGGATGGTTATATTGGTTGTAGGAAGCACAAGGTATTGTTGTTGTTGTTGTTGCTGCATTTGATTAATATCTCTCTAGATTCATTATATTTGTTTCAAAAATTTAAGTGCTGTAGCACATGATAGTGCCGAAATTATTGAGCATTCATATATGTTAATAGATTAGTTTATTTTATATTATGCTCTATTATTAAGCTTCTTTTCCATCTATTTGCTATTCTTACTTTTTAATAGAACTAGTGGTGTAAATCATTATTGTCATATATTTTATATACTAGTGATTAACCTGCGCTACGCCGCGGCAGTAGTGAGGGAAATGAATAGAATATCCAAAGTATAAAAAAAATTATAATGTAAGAAAGGAATTGGCGGAATTCGAACAAAAATTAACAAAATCTTCAAATTATAAGAAAGTGTAAGGAACAAACTCCGGTAAACAGTAAGTTGGTATTGCCAAATTACAACAAATTACAACATAACAGAAGGAAGTTCAACAGTTGAAATATAGATGACATGCTGCGTAGGGAGTACATATTGTTGGTTTAAAGTACAAATTTCTTATAATTTTTTATTTGTTGTCTTCAGTTTGTTCATCGGCATCTTTGGAGCTACACATATAATAAATAGAGATTAGTTATTCTATACAGAAAGAGCAAAATGTTCAATTAAAAGGAAATTGAGTAGTGAATATCACCGTCGACAGTGTTTTCTTGCAGGAGGAATTCTCGATGACTTTGTGGGTGTCTATGTAAAGCTGCATTTAAAAATTATACGATATATATAATGTATTTTAATGAGATAATTACCTGTGTACCCCTGAAATCTGAAGAAATATCTGATTTATCCCTCTTATTTTTTTCTTTCTAATATACCCTTCATACGTTCCACCGTTATTAAACATACCCCTACCGTTTCCCTTTGTTAAGTTAACTAGGGTTAAACTAGAGTTAAATAATAATCGGAGTTGAAAACTATCAGATGTACCTATTTTGTCCTTATCTACCAAAACTATTGAAAATTTTAAGGGTACATAAGAAAAGTTGGTTATGGTAGAAGGGTATATTTGAAAGGCCAAAATGGTAATTTCACACAGATAACGGCAGCTCCAAATGGTACACTAACAGAGTTTGACTTCAGGGGTATTTTAGAAAGAAGTTGGAACGTAAGAATGGTAGTTTTAATATTAGCCTTCTAAGAGGGGTAAATTTAAAAACAGGTAAATTTTTAGGGGTATATAGGAAATTGCCCCTATTTTAATTACATAATATGGGAAATATGTAAAAAAGAAATAAATTAAATTATTTTACCTTGAAGAGCTTTCTATGATTGGGGGTGTTTCTTCAAATAAGTCTATGTGTAGCTGTTTTTCCTGAAAAATTAACCGACTCTGATCTTCACATTTTAGTAATAGGCTTCTCTTGTTTGAACTTTCGATGATTGGAGATGTTTCTTCAAATAAATCTGGGTGTGCCTGTTCCTTCTGAAGAATTGAGCTACTTTGATCTTCACAATTAGTAATAGGGTTTTCTTGCCTCGAATCTCTTCTCCTGTATTTTTATTCAATGTGTAAATTTTCACAACTTTAAAAGACATACTATTTGTTGTAAATTTTTGTGCGTCCGCTGTTACTTCGAAAATATGCTTCCGATTGATAATAGTTTTTATTACAGGAGGAAGAGTATAGTTATCTGAATTAGCCGCCACTGCTAAATTATGCGCCAGAATGCAAATCAAATCTTGGGCTAATCTTCCGAATATTGTAAAATTAGCTACACCGCTTTCATCGCTGACAATAGCGTTTAATTTATACCTGTTTTTGCAGTATATATAAGAAGGGATATCATATTATAAATCGTTAATTTTGCAGATAGTAGTCAGGAATATTTGAAGCACTTAAAAGACCTTACCATGGAATAGGTGATTGGGCATTATCGCCGCAGCGAGGGCAGCGAGAAGTATCGTCATATGTTTTGATGGTTGCTTGCAAATACAACACGCTTTGTACCACCAGCCGTACGATGTGTCGATATCCACAATATTGCACTCACACGTAAATTTCGTATCCTAAATATTGTTAAGAGTAGGGGGGATTGTACGTTACGAATAATATCAATTCCGCGTAATTATATAATATAAATGTATTGGTATGAGAAGCGTACCTCATTATCAGAATGTGCAGACTCCAACAATTCAGCAATAGACTTCCTATTCAGAAGCATTTCCTCTTGAGGAGGAATGGGTTTTTGCTCGGCACATGTAATTCAACGGATTGAACTATTTTCTGTTTGTAGACTACATGCAATAATAATATTATAATATTATATATATTAAGTATCAGTAATTAGGAAAATAATAATTATACATGAGAGAAATTAGGCCGAATACATGATTAACTAACAAACCTATTAAGAAATTCAAGAACTTCTGGGATTTGTAAGTTAAAATAGATCTTTGATGCGGAACATGTCGATATATGGATTACAGGATGCCGGTCAGCAGTTCGAAGTACATATCTATTATATTAAAGTAAAAATATAAGGTTACTATGTTTACAATATTTACCTCTAAAACTTCTGACGGTCATACCAGCAAGAATTATTATAACTGGCTGATTAGGTTCTTTGGCAACAACTTGTGCCTCATCAAAAGAAAGAGCGAATTTATCCCATAGAGCAACAGATAGAGTATTCTTGCTGTAGAATAAAATAGTTCATGGAATATACATTTTTACTCAACTTTATACAATATAATAGTAATATAAGTTAGAATTAAAGATTATGTACTCTGAATCCTCGATTTCTAAATTCCTGATTGAAGTTAACGTTTCTCCGATGTATCTATGTGTGACTTCACCGATAGAAGCAATTTTCACGAAAACATCTGTGTTATATAATATAAATAATAATTACGGGAATATAATCGAGTGAAATGAACCCAATTTTAATTAGAAAGAGCGGTACCTGTGAGGATGGCATCATTGTAACGCTTCTGCTCAATTTCGAAAAAAATTGAGAAATTGAAACTGTACAATGGTATTTTTTCCGAATCTAGTTGGACCTCAGTTATTTTTGTCCGCTTGGTTATTTGAATCATGTAATCATGACTAACGGCAATGAACCTCTTCTTACTTCGAATAACAGTGAATTTCTCTATTATATATATACCGCCTTCAGTTATTTGCGATTTAAATACATCTGCATCTTGCTTGTGTATGGTTGCTTGTATGGAGAAAGCCTAGTTCATAATATGGTAAATATGAGGACGTAATATTCACAAAGAATTAAAGAAATATCATAAAATGAGACCTCTAAAATAAAGAAGAACTATACCAACCTCCTCGTCCACAATAAGCACTCCAAGCTAAAAATATCAACCTTTAAAAAAAGAGCTGTTGACTCCCATATTTGGCAAATTCAAACTTTGATTTGGCATTCTGGAAGTTGCAGCGATAATTGTGATAAATGCGAAGTCTTCAGCGCAGTTCTCGGGTTCTAATTGGGGAAACAATAGATACAATATGAGTTAATATGAGTAGAAATATAAGAGTGTTTTTTTTTTTTTTTTACTAAGGAGAATTTAAGAAATAGAATATTAATTTGCATGTAGAACAACCACAAACCTGATTTAGTTATTTTAAATCATCGAATATTTCATGGTAATCAATATTTCTTGTATATCCTTCTGGTTCGCAATCTTTATTTTGTATAAGGATTCGTAATCCTTCTCGTGAAGTTACATGTGAAATTGCCACGTAAAGTTAGCCATGTGAAAAAACAGGCTGGGATAAATAAAAACCGACTTTTTGTAATGTCTACCCTTGACTTTTATTAATCGTCATTGCATAACTCAGACGGACCGGGAATTGTCTTCTTTTCAAAACGAATGGCCATTTAGATTATGTTACATTTATCACTATTCGTGGAATGTAGACTTTCTCGCCAATGTGGTTTCCAGTGAAAATCCGAGCCTCAATAATCCTAGAAGTTAACTGAGTTGTAATCAACCGAGTCCCATTGCAGAGATCAGAAGTTTGATTAATATTGCGGAGCAACATTATAGGACTCCCAACTTTTAACTTTAATTCATGATTAGGTACCCCATTAAATTTCAAAGTATTAAGGAAATCCACTGGATATAGTAAATTATTTTCTTCTGCATTTCTGGATGAACCGCATATTGAATCAGAACTTAAGTATAATCTTTCTTCTGTTTGCAGTAATGAAAGTACATAAGTATTAATCTCATCAACATTTTCACTTATGGGTGTAACGATAGCTATCTTGTAAATAATTTGGGTCGTTGTAGTTTTTTTCGATATTATCATATATGTCAGCGACAATCGCTGGAATTCCATTTCCATCAAAATTTATGAGCATATTATTAGGAATTTTGATCCAAGTTGGTTCTTCCTCCCCATCTAATTTCACTGCGTTTATTTTGCCATCACCAATATCGAGTATCCATTGACCAAACTGTGCTAAAGCTGCATCTGGTAAACTATCCTGTGAACTTTGCAGTAATCTCATATTTATAGTAAGACGAAAATTTTTACACTTCGACCATATGTACGACCTAGTCAGAGATGCGTTCAAAATATCATGTTTAGTTCCACCAACAACAACCAGCAGTATTTGTCTAAAATCTCCACCTAAAAGCATAGTTTTGCCACCGAAAATATTTTCGTCAACACTCGAATCACCTGCCTTCATAATATCCTTTAGGGATTTATCTAAAGCCTCAAAACAATTTCTATGGTTCATGGGTGCTTCATCCCACAGAATTAAGCTAGCGTGCGAAATCAATTTTGCAAGGTGTGTACCTTTCTTAATTTCGCAAACTGAGTAATCATTAACTTGAATAGGTATTTTAAATCTTGAATGTGCTGTTCGTCCTTCAGGTAATAAAAGCGATGCTATTCCTGACGAAGCAACAGCTAGTACTATTTTTCCTTCTGAACGTAATTTTGAAATAATGGTCTTCCAAAGGTATGTTTTACTCGTCCCTCCATGACCATAAACAAATATAATATCTCTAGTATTTTGATATACAGAACGTAAAACAACATCATATATCATTTTCTGCTCGCTGTTTAACCCACGGAACAATTGAGCATGTTCTTGTAGGAGATCGTCCGTATCATAATCTAATTCTTCTCTAAGTAGCCCGTTGCTCAAATCGTCAAAAATTAACCTGCCGGGACTCGGCAGATTATAATGAGAGAGCGAACTACAATTTTTGTTGAACAAACTTTCGAGCTCAAATAGAACATGATTTTGGAGTTCGATTGGAGGTATTTGAAGGTTTTCCACACCAAGAATATGCTTTAATCTATACGAAATATCATCAGCCATTAATTCCCAATACTCGTTCCATAATTTCAAAGGATCTGAAACCTCACAGTATATTATCATGGTTGTAAATAACTGCTAAGTCCAGCAAAGGAAGATGAATGCGATGCTTCTTCTAATGCTTCCCTCCATTCTTTGTCATCACCTAGTAAACCAAGGGCATCACATGCAGAACGAAATGTCTCATGTACAACACCTCGAACGGTTCTAATGTCGACATAATTTTTTGGACCTTTCACTACATTTAAAAGGATTTGTAAGAAATATAATTCTCCGGCATTTGGATGTATGTAAACTATCCTGCCGATGCGATATGCTTGTTTTCATCTTGACCAAAATTTATCCTTCTGATGCCAAACCCATTTAGTTGGGAATTCTGCATATGTTAGCTGGCGAGCATCATCGCATGTAAGATTGGTGTTCAGCCATTCAGTGAACATTGTTTTTTGAATATCAGGACGGTTTAGAACAGAAACTAAATTTTGAGAACTATGATATATAATGTTATTCATCATCGGTAGGTGAATTGACAAACGTTCGACAGACGGTTGCCTAAAATGGATGTCAAATTCAAATAATCTCTAAATTGCCTCATATGCTGATAAATATCGACAATCCAAGTATTGCTTTATTTCATCTACATGTCTATACTGTCGTGTAGAAGTTGTGTTTTGGTAATCGACATTATTTTCTATAACAACTGCAGCTCTGTCTGGACCTTTGTTAATATACTTAAACAAATATTTAATAAGCCTTGATTTATTACACCATTCGACGTTAATATGAGCCTGATATTTGATAACTAACTGTAAGTTGTGGGGAACAACGAATCTATTATCGAGCTCAATACCAACCTTCAAAACACGTGCACCAGTATCTCTTCTTTTATAAATAGGGAATCCATCTGGTGTGATTACTGTCTCAGTCTTGTATTCTTTTGGAAAAAATTTTGAGCATCGCTTCTTTACCATGCACGGTGCTTCTGGTTTACTCGACCCACACGGATCATGCATCATAAATTTTGAAATAGCTAGATAGCCAATCAAATTACTATTCTTATCTGGTATTTCAGCCGAGATAATCGAATCTATCTCTATAGGAGTCAAATATTTATGGTTTCCATGCAACCATATTAAAATATGAACGTGAGGAAGGCCTTTTTTTGAAATTCAACGGTATATAATTCTGGGAAGAAATATAGAGAAGGGTCAGTAAAATGTAAGAAAAGGAAAAAAATTTATAACGGAATTATTAACTAAGATGTGTGTAATATACTTGAAGGAAATTATGTCTGTTCTTTAGGTTAAAATATATTCAATGAGTACGCACTAGCGATTGTCTTCCCAAAAAGTTAGTTTTTCTTGATATCATTCATTAATGCTTCCAAACTTAACTTAAATACCCTACTCACAATATCTGGTCTATCTTCCGCCTTTTGGGCAGGAATAAGCTATAAAGCATCACGGATTTCAGCCCATTGCGCATTACAGGTAAACATAATAAATAAATCAGGAGGACCACAATGTCTGCATATTGCAATAGCATCCCGGTAATTTTGTATCATATACCGTTGACCAGCCGTGAAACTAGAGGGTAGCACAATTCGTTTACCAATAGCCTCACCATCCAGGTCTCCTTCAACCACAGCATCTCTGACACCTTTATATATTTCGGACCTTAAATTTGATTGATTTCTCCTGATATACTGAAGTCTTTCTTCTTCAACACAGGAGAAAGCATCAACAATATATTGCCGGAAAAGCTTATCGCCTCGTATTAATGTTTTACCTTCTTCTAATCTATTTTGGATCCTGTAAGCGTAAAACTCACGCATGGTGATATATTGCCTAGAATTTGTTCGTATACGCGATGTTTCTTTGCATTGTATGCCAAGTCTAAAACCATCCTCACCATACAGAAATAAAATAGAATATTGCATTGCCATAAATGAAGGGTGTAAATCACTTATCCGTCTTAGTCCCTCCGTTTTATGTTCAACAATAATATCACGCTGTCGGTCAACAGCGCCCAAATCACCTACTATTAAACCAGCAATTTCAGCACTTGAAGGAGGATTATATTGTCGTGCATCCTCCATACGGGCGCCTATCAACCGCAGCCTAACAGGTAAGAAATTACTATGTGCAAATCGATCCCTTGCCATTCTGAATACCTTAACAACTTTGTTTTGGATATCAAACATATTTATCAATTTTTGTACAACATTTCTATCTATCTTTTGAAGACCATCACTCACACCAAAAGCCCTCATTCTATTATCAATTTCATTATCAACTGTCCCTAGTGCAAGTGGCAAAGGGCTTGGTGGTTGATACCCGTGACCCGAGTTCGAAGCCTAGTTGCTTCACATTTCCAGCTAAGTTTATTTAAACGAAGCGGTAGCATGCTACCTATCTCTCAAAAATATCGTATATATAAAGCTGAGCAAATTTAGGCCGATGCTCATCCGGTGGAAGTAAAGAACCCATTATATGATAATTTTGCCCATTAATCCTAAAGACATACGGTCCCGGCCTTCTATTAATTTCTGTATCCACTTTCGCGCCTAGTGAGGTAAACGCAAAAATAGAATTGTACACTCTGATATTTTCGCGAAAACTTCGCGCCCTAGTTCCACCCTGGTAATCCAGTAAAGAACCTAAAATAGATAGAGTCTATTGTAACAACGGTAAACAAATGCGGCATTCTTGACAACATAGTGAAAATCTTGGTACAGATTCATTCTTAGATTTATAAATTCTTTCATTATACCACAGTAAAGCCCCACATGATTGGCACTTATGATCCGGTAGTCCAAGATATAATTGGTCAGGAAATTGCGATTGTATTTGTGAAGATGCTGGTTGGGCATGAGAGTCTGGAATAGGTGTGTTATCTATTCCTCTATTTCTCCGACGGTTAAAAACAATCTTCCGTCGCTTTCTGTTTTCTCGAGTAATTACTGCAGCATGTATTCGAAAAGACCCTGGTTGAGCCTCAAGATTGGCAATAATTGTGTTTCTATTTGATTCGTGGGTATATTCGAAAGTTTGAATTCTCTCTCTATTTGCACCGCTAATTGCCGTGGTATCCATTTAAGATTCTACTCAATAATCAACGGAAAATATGTAAATATAGAAGCGGTTATATCATAAGGAAATTATAATTACATAATTTAGCTTTCTGAAATTATATAGAAATTTGTCTATCAATAGAATGGAAATGTAATAAAACGAAGAATTTAAGAGCTAAAAAGCAAGAAAGTGCAACACACCACAGAACTAAAAGAGTGCGGCAGGAAAGAATATTCATTTGTATATATCATAAGAGAGAAGGAAACAATTTTAGTAATAAGTATTGAACAATAAGTTAGAGAGAGAGTAATTTAAAAGTAAATTGCTATAATTATTTAGCAACTAAATATGCAACTTGAAACTGCAAAGACAAATGGAGCAAAGTTCAAATTATAAAGTGTACCTCTTCTACACGTGCAAGTTCCATATGTCTCTATCTATAAATTTAGGAAAAAAGTAAAGAAAGTAAAAGTTAGTAGAGTTCCTTTTTTCATATTTGGAAATAAAAAGAAAATTAATGAAAAATTAATTTGTTGTGCCATTTTTTTTGCCTTCTTTATACAATTTAGAATACTTGAGAAAGAAAGAAGAAAAAGAGCCAGTAAAAAACAGAGCTAAATTTATATGTAAATTTTGAAACAAAGAATAAGAATTATTCCTATAAAATTTGAAATTATGGGAAGGAACTTATCTGATATGATACGAAAGGAATTGTAAACACATGTTCCTATTCAATTAAATAATAATAAATTATTTTTGGTATGAAAATAATCTATGAGTATGGAAAATTATATCTTCATAGTAAATGAACATAAAGAAATAAAAATTCAAGTTAGGAAATCAATAAATTAAGATGAATATTTACATTTTATTATTGTATACTAAAATTAGGAACAAATAATCTGGCAAGTGATTACAACATAAATAGAACCTTTAATATAAAAATATTTTATAAAAATAATAAAGACAACAATTTTAGAAATATATATTTTATTGAAGTAATGGCGTAAAAAATATATATATATATATATATATATATATATATATATATATATATATATATATATATATATATATATATATATATATGTATATATATATACAGGTGAACATATTTTAATTTTAAAAAGCTATAGTTAGATTAATAGTACTGATCTTGTAGGCAGTAAACTATATATATAATATATAATGCACATTTGGTAAAATTATTTTGTAAAATAGAGAAGGAAATATATATATTATCTTTTACAAAACTGATGTTTTTTCTCATGTTATTTTAAAATATATACAGAATTTTTGAATGTTATTATTATAATATCTCCAAAGAACTATATTAATGAAACCTTTAATATCTTATAAAAAAAAAAGGAAGATTTATTATTTTAAAAATGTTATTATTATAACTTTTTTCAAAGAAATATATTAATCACGCCGTTAATATTTTATAAAGAAAGAAATATTTAATTTTATTTTTTAAGAATCACTATAAATATCTAAAGAATTTTAGTATATTGTGCTTCGTTACTTGCTCTTGTGACGATAATTTTCGTTCTTTCACTTCCAAATATTTAATTACTTTATTTTATAAGAGGGAACTATATTTTATATTATTACTATATATATATGCATCATCATTGTCTCGAAAAAGGGAGCAAAAAAGTAAAGGGAAAAGAGCTATACAAAAAGAAAAGTCGAATAAATATAACTATATAACTAATGTTAGATGACGAAATATTTTTTTCCTAGAAATTAACAAATAGTTAGAGAAGCTTGTGATAAAAGAGAAGCCGGGCCACCAATTCGGTAGTACTTAAAGGCAATGTTTAGTTAAGGGATAAAGATGAAATAACCCACTTTATCCCACTATTCATGCCAAACGACATGATTTTTAATTGGGATATTTTATCCCGGTCAAATCTTGGTATTCTCGGCTATTCCGGGATAGCTTGGAATAAACTATTCCACCATTTTGATGGAATAGTGCTATACTAAAAATTAATTCTAAATTTTATTAAGATTATAAATTGAATTAAAGCACCTAAATTATGATGACACGAATTTATTATATATTATGATACATTACTTTTGTATTAAAAAAGGATTTACATTATATATTTGAATACATTTATTTTATTTAAATTCCAGCTTTAAAGAGAACTTATTTTATTGAATTAAAATTTATAACTAAATTTTTTTTTAAATATTATAAAAATTTTTTTTACAATAAATTATTTTTATAACAAATTATTTTTATTAAATTATATTTATATTAAATTTAACTATCCTTTTGTTTATTATTATTCCTTTACTATTAGATTGTTTAAATTTTTAAATTTAGAAAAAATTTAAATTTCTATAACTTTTTAAATTTATAACTTTAATTTTTAATAAATTTTATAAATTTAATAAATTTTAAAATTTATACAAATTTAAATTTTTTAACTTTAATTTTAATAAAATTAAACGGTATTATTTACTAAAATATAAACTTTAATTTATACAATATTAATTATTATTTAATTAATATTGTTATATTAATTAATTTGATAAAAATATAAAATATTATTATTCTCCCCAGCTATTCTTAAATTTAAATTTTTTATTTATAAATTTTAAAATTTTTAACTTTAATTTTTTATAAATTTAAATTTTAAAATTTTACAAATTTTAAAATTTATACAAATTTTTGTATATATAAATTTTTACTTTTTTATAAATTTATTTTGTATTTATAAAAATTTCAAAAATTAACATTTTTGCATAATCTTTTACACATTTTTGAGATAATTAAAATTTAAAATTTAAAATTAGAGAATTTTTTAAATTTTATAATTTTTTAAATTTGTAACTTTAATTTTTAATAAATTTATAAATTTAATAAATTTTAAAATTTATATACAAATTTTAATTTTTTTAACTTTAATTTTTAAAAATTAAACAGTATTATTTACTAAAATATAAATTTTAATTATACAAATATTAATTATTATTTAATTAATATTTTATATTATTAATTAGATAAAATATTTTATTTTAAAATTATAATTATTTTTATTTTTCCCTATTCTCGTTTTCTAAGAAATGAACCAAACACAATTTCAGCTATTCCTAAGAATAACAGTTTTACAAACCAAACACTATTTTTCTTTTATCCCTGACTATCCCGGAATAGCAAACTATCCCAGGAATAAAAAAATTTATCCCTAAACTCATAATTCCCGAACCAAACATTACCTTTAGGCTGCGTTTGGTTCGGATATAAAAAAAATTTGGTTATACCGGGGATAGATATAAGTTATGGTATTAGCAGGAACTAACGTAAATTTCTATTCTGTTGGATTTAAGAGTTATACCGGGTATAAAGAAAATTATGTTTGGTAAATTATATATAAAAAAAAGAATAGAGAGAGTTAAAATTTTAATTTAAGATAAAAAATTTACTGATATGATTTTAAATATTTAATTTAAAATATTTATTATAAAATTTATTAAAATTTATATTTTATTTATATAAAAAATAAATTATTAAAAAAATTTGGTTTTTGAAAATTTATAATTTTTTAAAAAATTAAAAAATTATATATAAAAATAGGTATAAATTTAAAAATTTTAAACATTTGGTATAAATTTGTATAGATTAATAAATTATAAAAAAATTTAAAAAATATAAAATTTTAAATTTATTAAAAATTAAAATTTTTTAAAATTTTAAAATAAAAAAATTAAATTTTAAATTTTATAAATTTAAATATCTTATAATTTAAAATTTTTTAATTAAAAAAAAATGGAATAATCCAGTGGAACAGGTTGTTCCACCTTTTGGGGGTATAGTTTGTTCCCCCCATACCGGGCTATCCTAGAATAATCCAGTATAGGATAACCCGATATGGGGGATAACTCGGTATGGAGGGAAAACAAGCTATTCCCCTCTTATTCCCATCTTGTTCCAGCTGCCAAACGCAGTCTTATTACAGTATTTCAACCATCAGTAGACCAGTTTTTACTGCTTGTTTGTGATAAATGGATGTATGTAGTCTAGAAAAACAGCAAAGAATTATAGACCACAAAAAGGATGTTATT
>CM054943.1:7100139-7202230 GCA_029168755.2 Tillandsia fasciculata | reverse complement strand
CCTACCCAAAACCTGCCAACTAAAACAACGCATACAGATAAAAAAGATGGAAATTAGGAGAGATTTTCCTCTTTTTGGTTTCTTTTTTTAATATATGGGAAACCATCATCGCATAGTCGTAAATGACTCTTTATTTTTATTTTTTTAATATAATTAGAAGATCTTGAAGAGAAGGCCACCATGAGTGGCAAAAAAGGGCGCGAACACGAGAGATTCAACTGCCATGAGCTTGATAAGGATGTTAAGCGACGGCCCAGATGGTCCTTAAGCGGTCTCCGATGGTGTCACCGATCACTGCGCCTTGTGGGCGTCCGATACCTTCGGGCCAAGCGTCCTCGCATGCTCCGTTGCCACGGCCTGACCAGCACAAAATATTTACTTTAAGTTCTCATTGTTAGAATTAACAAACAGGGTGTATTTTAAAAGAATACTTTTCTTTTTTTCTCCTAATAATTACTCCAGTTTTGTTCTTATTTTATTGTATTTTACATTGGGGATTCCTCTGAAGTTAACTGCTCAAACGATACACTGGCCGATGGAATAATTTAAAATAAAAAGACTAGTAGTTTATGAGATGTCAATAAAGAAATTTAAGAAAAAAAAAAAAAAAAGAATTTTCTTTCAAAATGTGCTCTATTTAATGGGTTATATATAGATTCCAGCTATGCTACAAGAAACATTAAATGCGAGAGAATGTTACCTCGATATATTCTTCGCATTATCCACGCCCCACCAGTGTTAGATGCGGATATAGCAATCTAGTGAAACAACAAAAGAAACACTCTTCAGACTAATCCAATGAAAATGCTAAAGAGACAAGGAAAAAAAATATACTTGTAAATATACAAACTCTGAACTCCAGAAACAAGAGCGCCAGCGAGAACCCCGGAAAGGGTTTCGACACCAAGAGAGAGTTCCAACAATGAGAGGAGTGAGCATAACCAGTGCGCCAGGGGGATCATCTCCTTGATAGACGCATCTGTAGAGATCTTCACGCAAGTAGCATAGTCGGGCTTCGCACTCCCATCCATTAGGCCCGGTATGGTGTGAACTGCCGGCGGACCTCCTCCACCATCTTTAGGGCTGCGCTCCCGACGCTCTTCATCGTATGGCTGAGAACCAGTAGGGGAGCATGCACCTACAATAGCCCATGAAGACCTTTGGCGTTAGGACATCGACAGTTGAGATGTTTGCTCGGCTCACAAAGGCGCCAAAGAGAGCGAGGGAGACGAGTGCAGCAGAAACCAATGGCAAAACCTGGAGGATAAGAATAATGGATAAGACATGTCTTTGAGGCAGACATTCAACTACAACATGCAAACAATAAACAAACAATTGGAACTTCAGAACATTGCATCGTCTAGATCATGAAAACATGTGAAATTATCAATATAAGCTGCCGAATTTTGTTTTCTTTGACCAATATTATTTGTAGTCTGAATTTAATTACTTGCACCAAAGCAAGTGCGCTAACATTAAATAGTTAGTTATTTGACCAATCAAACTTTGTAGGTAAATGACAATGGAAAAGAGGCTACCAGGTTTCTCTCACCAAATTATAGTTACTGGGTCAAATTGCAATAGAGAAATAGGTTTTTTTCACAATATTAACCCGAAAATGAGTCGAAGATGATTGAAGCATAAAGCTACCTTTCAATGGCAGCAGTAGTGTTGCCAGCAGCATCGAGTGCATCAGTCCTCTCGCGTACTCTTTGACTCATTCCAGCCATCTCCGCAATCCCTCCAGCGTTATCACCTGATGGGGCCATAAGCATCGATGGCAAGACCAGTGGCGATGGTGCTCAGCATGCCGAGAGCGGCAACAGCTATGCCGTACATGGCGGCAAGGCTAAAACTGACAAAGATGCTGATAGCAATGGCAAATATTGGGATGATCACAGACTTGTATCCTAAAGCAAGCCCAAAAATAACATTTGTAGCTGCTCCGGTTCTGCAGAAGAATCTGCAACATCTTGTACAGGGCTACACAAACAAGAAGACTATGAGTTCAGGCAAGAAATTAACAGGACAAGTTCAATTTCAAATGGCCAGCACCTGTTTGCCTAGCTTATAGAACAGCTTCTCTACTCTAGAAAGCAGAAGTTTCTGGAAACAAGTGTTCAGCTAAAAGAAATTTCCCACAAAAAGCAAAACCTTCAATTTGAAGCTTGTGCTTCCACTACAGCAAGAATTGAGGAAAAAAGCTGTTAGTGACTTCTTCGAACATCTCTACTCGAGCCCCTTTATTCAGAATCTCCAACCAGGCCATTACTGATCCTCAACTAAATACAACTAGGGACAAGTAAATAAAAGATATCCGAACTGTATGCGTTGCTAGTGTAATATTCAGTGACAACCCAATAACGAGGCCTGCCATAAACCAACTGCAACACAGAAAGAACAATTGCCTGCAAATACCAATATAGGGAAAATTAAATGACCGTCGAAATATAACTCTCCTAAGCAACCAGGCAACTACGCAAAATTCATCTCACCAATTAGTGACTTCCTTCTGCTCACCGAAATTGAAAATGGTGAACTTATACGGAAGAGCGAGCCAACTAACTATGGCTATGCCGACAGTCATGAGAGCAGTGGAGATAATCAGCTGTCGCTTTAATGTGGGTCAATGTCCTTCACTGCCTTTATCTCGAAGAAGTCGGTTGCGAAAACACTGGTAATGAGACAAACTATAATACCCATGGAGCTAATAAGCAAAGGGTAGCACATTGCGGTAAAATATGGGTTATTCCAAAAGAAGATATAGATGCAACGACAAGAGCGGCACAGGAAGATTCAGCATAGGAGCCAAAGAGATCAGATCCCATCCCGGCAATGTCCCCCACATTGTCTCCAACTTGGCAGCAATAACCTGAGAGATATTTTTTATAGTCATCAAGTATAATGGTTGCACACATTTGCAAGAAAAGACATAAAAAACAATAAATTACAAACAAAAAAACGAAACTTACAGCTGGATTTCTCGGATCATCTTCTGGAATGTTCCTCTCGACCTTCCCAACAAGATCCGCACCAACATCAGCAGCCTTTGTATATATGCCTCCCAACCTCCCAAAGAGAGCCATGGAAGACCACCAAGGCCATAGCCAGTAGTAGACTCGAAGAGACCTTCCCAATCATCACCATAATACAAATTGAATAGGTTAATAGCAATGTAAAGCACCAGGAGCCCATTTGCCGCAAGCAAGAAGCCCATCACTGCACCGGACCGGAATGCAGTGATAAAAGCTTTTCCGACCCCCTTCCTTGCCTCCAAAGTGGTGCGAGCGGTTGCAAAGGTTGCAATTTCCTACCGAGGAAGCCAGACACAACAGAGGTGATCGCACCAAGCAAGAATGAAGCGGTGCTAAAGATGGCGTTAGCCAGGGCAGGTTTGCAGTACTTGTCCTTGCTGTAAGTGCATGGCTGGCTCTTCGTGCTAAAGCCCTCCACGGAGCCGAGAAGCGGAAGATCAGGGCAGCGAAAGCAACCATGAAGATTTCCGACATACTGGTATTCCGTAAAAAGGAATGAAGTAGCTCCTGTTCATAGCAATAAGTTAGTAATGTTCATTTATGTAAATCGTATGACAGACTCTCACAATGTTTATTACCGTTGCATCAGCAATATATGAAAGAGGTAGAAACAGACCAAATTAACACATCTCAGATGGAACATCTATTTGGATGTTGCAATGCAAATTGGTGATAGCTAAAAAACTTGGACAAAATTAAGAAGAGGACACATAACTATGTCCAAAACACACATACTTAAATCTTCTCACGCACAAACAGAAAGGAAAAAGAAACGAAAATTAAGAATAAAAGAACAAACACTTTTGCGAGTCAGGTCATGAGTGATCATTGATTTAAAACCCTAATCCTTCACTTCCAACATTTGTGGGTCAGCTTGGGGAAACCAATCCATCTGAGTACTACTTTAGGCACAATTCTCTTAGTACCAAGTGAATTACGAGCCAACAACCAAGAATATAAAAAGGGTAATTTGCACGTTTGGTCCTCAAACCAAGGAATTAAGTATTGAATTACGAGCCAACAACCAAGAAATAAAAAGGGTAATTTGCACGTTTTGTCCTCAAACAAGGAATTAAGTATTTCCCGTGCCTTACGGCACGGGACGATACATATCGTGCCACCAATTAGGTGCACGGTACAGGGGAGTCTTTTTTGGCCCCTATGTGCCGCGATACCCTCTGAGTATCAAACGATACAGAACGATACCCAGAGGGTATCACGGCACGTGCCGGTGCGTGCCCACACAAGCACACAATGTTTTTATTTTTTTATTTTTTTATTTTTTATTTCGGCCTTTTTTTTGTTTCTTTCATAAACCTTTATTTTCTCTATCTCTTCTTCTCTTCACTTCTACCTTTTATTCTCTTTACTCTCTTTCCTTTCCTCTCACATCTCTTCCCCTATTTTTTTTTTCCGTTCTATTTTTTGCTCCCATTTTTTGTCATAATTTTTTCTTTAATTTTTTCTTTCAATATCTTATTATTCTTTGATCACTTTGATCTTAAAAGAAAACGCAAAGAAATAGCAAAATCAAATATCTACTTATTAGGTAAGTCAAGAAATTTATAACTTAATTTTTTTATCATACATTTAGAATATATTTAACTAGTGAAGTTTCTTATATAAATTTTTATTAATAATTTATAAAAATCTGAAAATATATTCACTTGATTTAGTCATTATTTGATCCATTTTTATTTTTCTTGGATGGATTTAGTATTTTGTGAGAAATTTAAGATATTCTTAACTTTGAAAATTTTATTATTGGATTTAGAAGGGTGAAAATTCTAATTAAATTGAAAACTAAATAGAAGCAATTAATATTTAAATTTTCTTAATGTATATGTCATATGGTTTATTGTAAAATTTTCATAAATAAATCTCACAAGTTTTTTTATTTAAAATTTAAAAAAAAGTAATTTTCTTAGATGAATCTTGCAAATGTTGCATAAAGATTTAAAAAAATAATAATTTTCTTTGATTTATATTTTATAATTTTTAAAATTCTAAAAAATAAAAGATAAATAAAAAAAAAAAAAGTTAATCAATTTTTATCATAAATTTGCTTAATTTATTCATAGTATGGTTTATTATTAAATTTTCATGAACAGATCTAATAATTTTTTAAAAAATTTTAGAAAAAATAATTTTCTTCAAATTTTACATAAATATTTTTTAAAAAGTTGAAAATGAAAAAAAATTATCAGCGCACTTGTGGTCCTATAATAGTTAGTCTAGTCATCGTACGATTTTTTATCAAATCAATACGAATGAATTTTACGAATCTTCATAAAAATTTAAAGAAAAAATAATTTTCTCTATAAACTATAATTGTATTTTATTTCACATATAAAGAAGAATGCTACTATATTAAGCTATTAACTAGAAACTTAGTAAGTTATTATTGACATTAGATCAAGACGAATCAATAAATAACCAAAATTTATAATTATTACTCTAAAACTTTTAAAATAACATTATAAAGCTTTATTGTGACACCCCCAATAATTCCACATCGGATGTGAATGGAATTGTGATTGGGTTTATATAAGACATTGACACTAGTAATAATAACTGGGCTAAAGCATTTTGAGCTGTGGTTTGGCCCCAACGAGTTATTATTGCTAGTGGGCAGGATTGTTACATTTGGTATCAGAGCCAATAACCAGCCGGAAGTGTGCGGCAAGTCTCGGCTAAGCCTGGGTTTAGATAACAGGGCTAGCGAGACAAGTCTCACATCGCCTGATGATCTTGGGTTGCTGTGTGTGTGTTTGGGCTGACGAGGACGACAGGCCTAAATGGAGGGAGTCTGTGTTTGGGCTGACGAGGACGTCAGGCCTAAATGAGGGGAGTCTGTGACGCCCTCAATAGTCCCACATCGGATGTGATTTATATGAGACATGGACACTAGTAATAATAACTGGGCTTAAGCATTTTGGGCTGTGGTTTGGCCCCAACGAGTTATTATTGCTAGTGGGCCGGATCGTTACATTTATTGGAACCAAAAAAGTTAAAATAAGACCGTATCAAAGTGTCCTATTAGGAGGGTGTGCATATCCGTCGGCACGCAAGCATGTCTGTGTCGTACCGTGCCACGCAAGCATTCATGTGCCGTACCATGCCAGCCAACAACCAGCACACTCCCGTGCCATGACACTTTAATTCTTGCCTCAAACTATGACGCAAGTGATATTTTAGTCCACGAACTTTAATTTACTACAATTTCTAGCTCGAACTTTAAGAATTGTTGCTATCAAGTGGCACAACTCAATTTAGTTAACTAAATATTGACGCATCACTAATGGAAAATGATGCGGCATCTTAATTATTAGCGTATTATCAATCACAACACTACTACATTACTTCTACATTTACGATATATCAACATTTTGTCAACTAAATAAGGTTACAAGACTTGGATTGCAATAATTTCGAAAGTTTGAGCCAAAATTTACAACAAAATAAAGTTTGAAGATCAAAATGTCACCCACCTCACAGTTTGAGGACCAAACGTGCAATTTACCCATATAAAATCAAAAAAAATATGTAAAAAATGCTAGAATATTTTCAAGAATAACAACAATTTGATCCAACTGTTCTCATTTAGATGCTCAAGGAAACCACTGTGAGCTGCATGTCACAAAGAATCAATCCAAACCTACTATTGTCTCTTAAATTTTTTTAAGAAACTAGTACAATTCCACTTGACAATTCTATATCCTGAAAAGAAAATAGTAGGAATTTTCAGAAGACATAGCCAGCCAACAAGTCAAATATAAAATGAAGAAATAGCAACATCATCATCATAAAAAAAAAAAACAAAAAAAAAAAAAAAAAAAAAATCCTTTTTCCCCGCTTCCTAAAAGTTTTTATTGCTAAAATAAAATAATACCCAATAAACTAATATTTAGCAGCACACAATAGAAAGAAGGAATTTTTGAGTCAACAAAGTAAAAACAAGATAAAGCTCTTCTTTTTTTCTTTTTTTTTTTTTTATTTGTGAAAAACACCCCGAATCAATGAATTATTAAAATGCGAGGTTACAAAAAAATGAGATCAAAATTTGAAATTTTTACGTAAATAATAAATTTGTCTTAGCGCAAAAACCGTTAAACTGCCAACAAGTTAAAATATATTTTATTTTTCCCCTTTAAGAAAACATTAATTACAAGTATGGGGAGCCGAACACCATCCAGATTTAATTTTTATTTCTCTTATTAACTGTAAAATTAAAAAAAATAAAAAATTAAAATTTTAATTAAAATTTATAAAAAATTAATAATATAAAATTTATATATATATATATATATATATTGAATTATTATCGAGCAGAACATGAACGAGCTGACTCAGTTCGAACATGAACGAGCTGACTCAGTTCATGTTCGGCTCGTTTATTAAATAATCTGAAAAATTCGACTAAACAAGAGATTCAATCTCGAGCTCAAACACGAGTTTTCAAGCGAACCGAGAATTGCCGCTCCTAATTACAAGTTTCAAAAAAAAGAAAAATTTAAAAAAAAAATTAAAAAAAAATCAAATTTCTCCCGACAAATCCCACCAGGTCTCTTAAAAAGAAAAAACGCCGTAATTATCATCAGAGGGTCTAAAAATCCTAAATAAAAAAATAATAAAAAATAAAAAATAAAAAAAAACCTCTATCACCTTCGGAAATGGCGCTCTGGATCTCGGCGCACTTGGCGACGACGTCGCGGTTGTTGATCCCCTCCTCCTCTTCGATCAGGAAGTCTCCGAACCCATTCTCATCGCTCCCCCTTTGCTGCGGCGGCGCAGCCTCGTTCTCCGGCGAGAGCCGAACCCTAGCCACGAGGATCCACTGCACCAGCGCATACGCGATCCCCACCGCGGCCGCCGCCGGGATCACGATCTCCGCCGCGAGATCCGTCATGACCGCACCCCCCATTCCCCGAATCCTCGCCGGAGATCTCACTTTCTCTTCTTCGTCGTCGGCGGCGATCGTCGGCGGCGGAGGTGGCGGAGGCGGAGACTGGGAGGGCTAGGGTTTTGAGGGTTTTGCGAGGGGCGTGTGATTCTCTCTCCTCGATGCGTAGAGTAGAGAGAGAGAGAGAGGGTGACTCGGGGGTGCCTCGTGGCTCGCGCTTCGAGAGCGCTTTATATAGAGTGAGGAAAGAAGAGAGAAAAATCAAAAAAATAATAATAATAAATAAAAATTAAAAAATAAAGCTAGTGAGGTGAGTAAAAGATAATAAATAATTAGATTAATAAGAGTAAAGAAGGGTCTAGTGAGGTGGTAAATGTATGGATACTCCCTGTGCTTTTAACCCTTGCATGTGAGTGCTATGTAGTCCCTCCACTTCTTATTTATGCAAAATCGCACTTTTATTAGTCCTCAAATTACACAGCTGATAAGAATTTTAATCTATTATTATTTTTAATTTAAATTTTCTAAATTATTGTTACTTATAAATCATACTATTTAATTTAGTTAACTTAATAATTACTTAATTAATATTTTTTTAATCATTGACAAGTTATTCACCACAATATTATTGTATTAATGTTATTATTTAATCTATATTGAACTGAAACTTAATCGTAATAATTTAAAATTTTGAATAAACAATTACAATAAGCAATAGTTTGCGTACCAAAAGTGTGATTTAATCTTTTATTTAGTTTTCACGAAAAATTTTCTTATAAAAATATTAGTGTGATAAGTAATTATAGTGGTCCGTTTGGATTCAGTACAGAACTGAAAATATAAGGGATATCCCTCTTATTCTTCCAAACGTACCAAGAATCAATCGATATAGTTTGTTCTGGTACAATTAGAATAAGTGAGAATTACTGTTCTCACCTTTTTCAATCACCCTCATACTTTTTCCTTAAATACCCTTCCACGTCTACTATCTCTCATCTCATTATTACATAATAAAGTTTGAGGATAAAAAGGTAATTTACCTTAATTAAAACTCTTTATTCCTCTTATTCCTCATTCTCATACCAAACATAAAATTTCTTATCCTGAAATCATCCCAAACGCTTTTTTATACTAATTTTATATTTTATATTTATTCCTGATATAGCTAATTCTGTCTTTTTCCGCTTTCAAAGCCTTTCAATGATGACAAAGTTCACCATCAAGGACTTAGTATATTAATGTGTCAATGCATAATGTATAAAAAATATTGAAGCGAAATTAGGTAATTGTCGTATTCGTCTATGTGTTGTCATATTTGCAGTATATGTAAGTATTATTATATATCATGATACTATTATTTTTCAAGTAATTATTTCTGATGCCATTTTAAAGCATTAAAAATAGTAATTTACAAAATGTTTTAAAATTTTTAAAATCTACTAAAGTATAAAATATTATATTTTTCAAACTGGTTATTAAATACTTTGGTATTGCTTAATTTCTAAATGCATCTATTACATTTTAGTTTTTGATTAAAATCTATAGTTAGATAAATGAAACAATTATTCTATTAAAATTTATAATTTAATTGTAATTAAGGGGTGAATTTCATTTTTTTTTTAAGTTTACGGACTAAAATGTTAAGTGAAAAAAGAAAGTATAAGTAATTAGTATTATTCATGCATTTTATCATAATTAGCATTTAAGGAATTTAAATGAGTGAGTAAGTGAAAATGAAGGCTTTTTTTTTTTTGTTTGTTTTTATATATTTAGTTAAGTTTAAAGTTTTATTTAGCTCAGATATATTTGCTAAAAAATAATTAAGATATTATATTTAATAATATCAAATTTGATGTGGAAAAATTTGAGATAAGGTGAGGGGTCGCCGTACATTTTTACCAGAGCATTATATTATAAAACTAATAAATAGGAGATAATTACGGGATGGGCTTTGGATAAGGTTTCGGAAACAGTTCGGAATTCAAGGAGCGGAGAGATTGGACGGTTGAGATTCTCGAGACTGCAACGGACGGTTGTGATGAGATTTTAGCTGGTGGGAAAGGGATTAGGGCTGACGTGGGAACGCGAGGGATTCGTTTTTTGAACGGCGCGCTTCTCGCTTGGACCCTTAATTACGAAATGGGATAATGAAATTTTATAATTGGTCAAATATATTTGACCAATTATATATATATTTTTTAAAACATAATTTTCTTATAAATTCTATTCGGATGTATAATTTATATTTTCTAGATAAATTTTATTCGTTATTTTAAAATAATAAATAAAAATATTTTTATTTTTAAACAAATAAAATGTATATCTAACTCGCTAAATAGGATGTACTATTACTCATATTTTTCTTCTATCTTTTCCGTGCTAAATAATTTTTTTTAAATAAAATAATACATTATTTTCTAATTTTAAAAATTAATAAATATTTTATATCTTTGTAAATATTTTACAAACGCACATAAATTTTTTATCATTTTTGATAATACGGTGAATAATTTATCGTCTTCTATATTACAATAAATTTACCGTCTTATAATATAAATTATTCATCAAGGCCCGTTTGGTTCGGGTATATAAATTTAAAAAATATAAATTTTTTTATATCTGGAATAGCTTGTTATTTCGGGATAATCAAGTATAAAAGTTAAATTATGTATTCTATAGAATAGAAAAAATTGTGTATGGTTAAAATTATGGAATAGTAAATAATAGTGAAAAAAATGATAAATTTTTTATTAAAATGCTAATTTTGCTCTTACCTTTTATATATATATATATATATATATATATATATAATATATATATATATATATATATATATATATATATATATATATATATATATAAAAATTAATTTTAATTATTATAAATTAATTAAAATGATAATTTAATTATAAATAATAAATTATATCTTACCTAAACAAAATAATTTTTTATATTTTATAGTACATTTTTGTAAATAATAATTAGTAGACAAAAAAATAATTATATAACCGTATATTACATAGCCTTATGTTCATATAGTCTTAAATTAGAAAGTAAGCTAATGTAAAAAAAAAAAAAAAAAAAAAAAAAAAATTCCATTTAAGAGGTATAAATCTTATTCCAGGGAGGATGTGGAATATTTCTTAACGGATTATTCCAGAATAATCCGTTAAGTAATAGTTATTTTAAACTTTTATTTCTAATCATTTTTTACCCTCGTTTGACAAGAATAGTGGAATAAAGGAGATTATTCTCCCTTTATCCCCGAATAATTCACTATTTTTTTTTTTTTTTGAAGAAAACCTCTATCTTATGCTAAGTAATAAAAAAAAAAAAAAAATTATTGACCAAATATATTTTTGACCAATTATAATTTTTTTAAAAAAATTATTTTATATATATAAAAAAAAAATCCAATAATGCTTTGTCCGATTCTCTTCAATTTTAATTTTTGTTTGCCTTTAATCTTTTCTTTTCCTAAGAAGAGTTCGCATCTCTTGGGTTTTTTTTTTTTTGAAAAATGTTACATGTATACAGGTGCATTTATATTTATAGGACTTGGCTATTATACTATAGCTTTATTTTGTTTAAATTCTAAAAAAATTAATTTTTACAAAATTAAATTTTATTTTAAAAATTAATTTTGATTAAAAATGATAAAGTGTATGGGTGAGTTTAAATAGAAAGTAATTTTTCTGAAATAACTTTATAAAATTATTTGATAAAAAAATTTTGCTTTTGCGAATAATAAATTTTTACTAAATTTTATTTTAAAATAAATTAAAATTAAAATTAAAATTAATATTAAAGTTTTAAATTTTAAATTTGCACAAAAAATTAAAATTTGATGTTTTAATTTAAAATTTAAAATTTATTTTTTAAAACTAAATTTAAATCTTCAATTTCAAATTTAAAAAACTAAATTTGGTATTTAAAATTTTAAATTTCAAATTATAAAAATTTAAAATTTAAAATTTTTGAAATTTTTAATTTGAAAATTAATACTTAGAATTTTAAATATTATCTTAAATTTGAAATTTAAAATTTTAAAATTTAAAATTTGAGATTTGAAATTTAAAATTGAAATTCAATATGTAAATTTTGTATTTTAATTTAAAAAAAATGAAATTTAAAAGTTAAAACTTGAAATTTAAAATGCAAATGTAAATTTGAAATTTAAATTTTAAATCTAAAATAAAATAAAATTTCAAATTTAAAATTTGAATCTAAAATTAAAATCATATTTCAAAAAATTAGTTTTAGCTGCTTCTAATTTTAGCCATTGAAAATTAGAAAACTAATTTTAAAATTCAAAATCAAATTTTGAAAACAATATTGCCAAATACTTTATAGAGCCGAAAATCACTTTTAAACCCAAAATTACTTTTCAGACAAAAACTCACTATTAATAACGCTAAATTATTCGGACACTAGGCCAAAAACTCACTATTAATAATGCTATATTATTTGTACTATTAAATTTTCGAGCCTTAAATGAAAAAATATGCAAGTTAAATAATAATGGTAAAGGCTTTGTTTGGATAGAATATAAAGGGGGATAAGGGGGTTTATCCCATTTATACCCAAACACAAATAGAGGAGGGTGAAAACTTTCCACCCCTTGTTCACCCATTTTGTTGGGAAGGGAGAATTCACACCCCCACCAATTTTTACAAAATTATTAAAAAATTTAAAATTAAAATTTTTTAATTTTTTAATTTATAAAATTTTTTAATTTTATAAATTTTTAATATTTAACTTTAATTTTTTTTTTAAATTATAAATTTATATATTTTTAAAATGTATTAATTTTAAAATTTATATAAATTTTAAATTTAAATTTTTAAAATTTTTAATTTTTTTAAAATTTATTAATTTTAAAATTTTAAAATTTATATACAAATTTTTAAATTTTTTAATAAATTAAATTTTTAATATGAGAAAGCTAAATTTATAATTAATTTTTTTTAAAATGGCAAATTTGTGAATTAAAAAAATTTCTTTTTCTTTATTTGTCTTATTTTATTTTATCAAACCAAACATAAATTTTTTTATATCTGATACAATTCTAATACTCATCTAAATAGGAAATTACATTAGTTCCTACTTGTTTCTAAACTTATACTTATTTCTGAAATAAATAGTTCTCGCTTACCCCCGAACCAAACGCATAGAGTTCAGTGGGTGATTGGTGGAATAATATGACGTAAGGGAGTGAAAATGATAAAAAAGATAGATATAACGACGAAAAATTTAATAGCACTGAATGCTTGATGCTGCTATTGATAGCATTGTAATTGGACTCTATATAGAACTAAGTTAGAATACTATTAATAGCACTAAATCATTGATGCTGTTTGATTTTCGCCCTTTGGATAAAAGGATATACAATTAGGATGATAGTGATTTCCTAAAGTTTAGTGGATGGTTGGTGGAATAGTATGATCTAAGAGATGAAAATGATAAAAAGGGATGGATCTAAGGGCGAAAAGCTTGGTAGTATCAAATGCTTGGTACTATTGATAGCATTATAGCTGTACTTTCTCTCTATATATAGAGTTCGGCTAGAATACTATTAATAGCAAACGAATTCCATTGCTACTGATTTGCTTTTTATGATGGAGTATGTGAATCGACGATCGACACTGGCGAACATGGTTTAGACCACTGGAAGTATTTAGAAATCAAATTTTATATTTTTTCGATATTATTCTTTTTGTGCATTAAGTGGACATAAAAATGAACGGCTAAAAATAAATATCCTTCAAAACATCATGATAAAATTTTTGTAATCAAAATCAAGATTATATATCTTGTTTTAAATAGTTTAAAAAATTTTCTAACTAAAATTTAATTTGATTTAGAATTTTTTTTACACCGTTAAACGAACAAATACTTCATATCTATTATTAAAATTATAAATTTTGCAATACTTTGATCATTAGGACAATAATATCGAAAAGATTTAAAATTTGATTTTAAATACTTCCAGTAATCTAAATCATATTCAACGATACCGATAATCGATTTAGATACATCATCATCGGAAACAAATTAAAAGCAACAAAGCTAGTTTGCTACCAATTTTATTTCAACTCAACTCTAATTTGATAATTCCAAATGCTTGGTACCATTAATAGTATATCTATCTATCTATACCTTTATATTAATCTTCAATATTTTTCTATTAATAGTATATTTTGTTGGCCTAGTGATGTTAATCCATAATTAAATTTTGATAATAACAAATAATTGGATTAATCATTTCATTTTGAGTTTTATGATCAGAATATTAAAATCTTAGAAAGAAACTCAAGACAAGTATTTTACGAGCACCAAGCTTCATCTCTTCAAGTTATCTTTACTTTCAAGATCTAAAGACCAATTCTATTCTCTCTATACACTAAATTGTTTAATAATCACTCTTGATTAAAGAAAAAATTTTAAGCTAAAAATTAAACATTTTTGTTGATTAAAAGCACGTTTGAACCAATTTTTTTTTTTTAAATTAAATTTGTGCTAATAAAATAATATTAAATTTTTTTCATAAATATATAAAGGCATAAAAAATTATTTAAAAAGAAACTTTTTGAAAAATAAAATATGGCCGTCCTAAACTAGATTTGAGCTTCCTAATATTTTGGGCCTTCTGAACACGATCTGGACTTCCTAAACAGGATTTGGGCTTCCTAAAGTTTTGGGCCTCCTAAGCAAAATCTGGGCTTTCTAAACAGGATTTGGACTTCTTAAAATTTTGGGCCTCCAAAACACGATCTGGGCTTTCTAAAGTTTTGGGCCTCTATATATGATCCTGACCTCCTACACTCTGTTTGGTTTGGATACAAAAGGGGTTATTTCCCCCTTTGTACCCAAACAAAAAGTGGGGAAGCGAGGAAATAAGGGGGAGCACTTGTTCTCCCCTTATCGGGTTATATCCCCGGGTCCAGGCATAAGGCCCCCCCCCCCCCCCCCCCCCCGCGAACTAGCAGGTTGTTCTTGCTTTCTATTATTTTTTACTTTTAAAAATTTAAAAAAATTAAATTTTAAAAGATATTTAAATTTATAAAATATAAAATTTATTTTTTTTAATTTTATAAATTTTAAAATTTTTAACTTTACTTTTAATAAATCTAAAAATTTAATTTAAATTTAATTTTTCTAAAATTTATTAATTTTAAAATTTTAAAATGTATACAATTTTTTTATAAAATTTTTAAAATTTATACAAATTTTAAAATTAAAATTTTTGCTCCAACTTAAAATTTTAAAATTAAAATTTTTGCTCCCATTTAAAATTTTTATAAAAATTAAAATTTATACAAATTTTTAAATTTTAATTTAGAAAAAAAACTAAGAGGAATGGCATATTAGTCATTTTATATAAAATACTACTATCTATTTCTCTTATTCTCCGTTCTCTATCAAGCACTATTTTTCTTACACCTGGTACTAACCTAATACTCAGCCAAATACAAATTTAAAATAGTTCATTCTTGTTCCAAAAGTTATACTTATTCATAGAATTACTAGTTCTCTCTTATAGCCCAACCAAACGAAGCCCTAAAGATCTGGGCGCCCGAAATGGGATCTGGACATCCGAATTTAGTTTTAGGCGCCCTAATTGAGTTCTGGGCGCCCTAATTAGTTTTAGGGCGCCCGCTGCCCGAAATCTATTTTTATTTGACTATTCTCACTTCCTCTTTCGGATCGTTGTGTGTGAATACGAAGCAAGCATGTCGGCTAAATGAAGATTTGGGCTGTTGATAAGATTTGAGTTGTAGCGATAAAATCGAATGTCTGCTACCTCGGGTTTAAGCGCACTCAATTAGCGCATGCGCATGCTATGCATTAATGGTGGCCGAAATTATGGACTTTCCTTTCAAATGAAGTCTACTTCATTTATCTTCGTGGTTATAAATAGAGAGAGGTTGAGTGTCACGCTCCGAGATTCGAAAAAGGGTTAAATTTTTTTTTTTTTTTAAATCAGAGTTAAAAACTTGAATACTCCAAGGCGTGAACAGACCGCCACACATATAGGAAAGCCTCTGTACAACGGACAGAGTCCCCCCTATATATGCTCGGCTAACAGATACATCCAATCAGAGTAGAAACAGAATTAACTATAACTAAATAAGTTCTACTCTATTACATCCACAAGGTTCATATGTTTATACAATCCAGTTCCAAAATATAATTAACAGTTATGCAGTTCACTAAATCCAAAGGTAAAGTCCTACTATGGACAACTCTATCTCGAATCCTCACACAGGAAGTCCCAATGTCCCCGCACCCAACAGACCTGAAAAATGGTCACCCGAGGGTGTGAGACACACATAAGTGTATCCCAGTGGGCACGACGGGCTGGGAAATAGCAAGCCGTACCTACTGGATACCATAATAAGCGGATAGCAAAAGTAGGACTGAAACTGAAAGGTAAAATGCAAATATACAATCTAAGCAGAGTGCCATCAATCATGGATTAATCACAGAGCAGAGTAATCACATATAAAGCTGATCATGCTATAACTGATAAATCTACAAGCAACAATGAATATGCTATATCTGACAAGCAGGAAATAGTCATACTATCACTGATAATCTGGCAAGCAGAAAATGATCATGCTATAGCTGATAATATGGAAAGCAGGAAATAAACAAGGATAATGCATCAAAGGTATCACCACAAATATACCCAATCTAATGCCACTGTTGGCCACAAGGACCTCAGGCTAAGCTGCCATGGAGCACTAGGACCTCAGGCAATTGCCACTGTTGGTCATTGGGGCCTCAGGCTAATACCACTTTTGGACACCCAGCATGCTATCATAACCCCAACGGGCTCACGGGTCAATGTGACCTCTCTACCAGTAAAGAACACCACTGCGGGTAGCTAATCCACTGGTGTGCGCGACTGAAAGCTGGCTCAACGGCGATCATAATGCTGATGCTCAAATCACGGTCCAACGACCAGACAATCGGCGAAAAGCCGAGGAAAATCCCCACCGGGATACAAATACTGAAGTATATCATGCCAATATTGAAACAATAACTCCTATTCTAAACATGCGGTGAAGAATAGAGAAAGATATAGAACTGAGCTAGTGACCATACAAGCATGGCATATGTCCAGATATGTATAACTACTGCTGGAAATAAAGGCATAATAAAAGCTCATATGTGGGATCAAAGCTGCCAAGAATCAAAGGAAGGGGGTCTGTCCTACTACGGTACCCGTAGGGCCGAAATGATAAAGCACGGACCGAAGATAAACCCACCTCAAGGTAGTCGATCGCGATATCCGCTGGACGGATCACGGGCTGGCTCTTGACGACTGGGGCCTACAATAATACCACGTGTCAACTCAGGATCTCACAAAATCCTCAAAATGCGCGCTTAGCGCGAAACCACCGTTAAATCGACCACTTTGTCGATTAACGTGCCATTAAGCGAATTTGGCTTTACGAAAACCCCGGGAATCCCACCGAAGGGTCAATGTCATATTTAAATACATATTTTATCTTTTCCTTATGTTACAATCGCAGCAAGCCCCTCGGGCTTTTCTAGATTGCACACAATACATGCTTTTTACCCTTTTTTCCTTCATAACTTTCAAACCGGGACTCTAATTTTCACGAGATCTTAACAGCAATTAAAATTCAATGTGCTGGACCCCATGCTCACAGTTTGGGAGTAGGTTGGCACACCCAACACAAGTTGGTCGCATCCAAAGTTATCCTAAAGCTACAACTTAGGCATTTTCACAAATCCAACGGTTCAAACCCATTTCTGATGTGAGCATCCTACTCAGGGGTCCCAAATTAGCCAAGGGCTGACTGTCGCGAAGTCGCAAAGCCGTTGGAACAGCCTAGGTGGACCACAACTCACTTTGAGTCCATGGTCACTAATCTTTTTATTCTACCTGTGCATTCTGTAAACCAAGTGGAGCATCACCTTCAGTATGTCACAGAGGACCAAGGGCTTGCCCTAGCGCAGCACTAACCTTGCCGGATTGCCCACACAAGAGCCCAAGTCCAGAATGGCCTCACCTGGCTTCCACAGCAAACCACTCAGTCATTCTTGCAACTGAAGTGAGCATCAAGCTCAGGGGGACCTGTGGAGTCAGAGGCTCAATCTCAGGGTGGTGCATGGCGGCCGGAACAGTACGGGAAGCAAGGCTCGGCCAAGGCTCGAGCACCCGTAAAGGCCACCCAAAAGCCCTTTGCTCTGGAGGCCAACTAAGGCAAGCACCATCCTCAGGGATCACAAGGCATCATCATGCTTGCGGGTAGGTCAAGAAAAAGGCACGCGGTGGCCGGAGCTAGGCAGCACGACCATGAATGAAGCTTCGGGTTCGGGCAACTCAAAAGGACAGGCTTTTAGGTGCAACCAACAGCACCGGTTCTGGGGACAAAGCAACCTGTCACGCCCCGGGGTCGAAACTGCGACCCGGGTCCGCCGACAGATCCGCCACCTATACGGAACCCCGCATAGGCGAAGCGTTTAATCTGCAAGAAAAGGTGCTACAGCTAACAGATATCAGAGCTAATAAAGTAAAACAGCTGTAAAACAAAAATCCACTCACTGTACAACTGGAAATAACGATACAAATATCCATTTCCCAAAAAGAATCGAATACAATATCCTCATATACAAAGACCATGTAATGTACCAGATTTATGGTATATAAATAATATAAATAAAAATGGTATGAAATACTATTTTTATTGGATTTGGAGAAAAGTGCTAAATTATGGTTTATTCAAAATAGGGGAGAGTGTAGTACATCGATTTTCGCGAAAAGGCGAAGTTTAGCAAAAATACTTGTAACGCATTTCAAATGTAATTACAAGTGAGTTGGAAGCATTTCGAATCGATGCAAAAGTCATCGAGTCGAAAAGTGAGTTGGAGTTGAGAATTTGAAGCTTCAATTGTGAAGCTTAGGTTATTGTTTGGCGATTTCTGCAAAAAGTGCGAAATTCAGCAAAAATACTTTCAAATATGATTACAAGTGGGTTAGAAGCGTTTCGAATCAACGCAAAAGCCGTTGAGTCGAAAAGTGAGTTGTGGTTGAGAAGCGAAGCCTCAAGTTTGCAAAATTTGGACTCGTGCTCGCCGAGTTCGCAAAATGGCGAAATTCGGCGAGAAGACTTGTAACGTGTTTTAAATATGATTACAGTCGAGTTCGGTGTGTTTCGGGCTGACGCGAAGGGCATCGAGTCGAAAAGTGACTTGAACCCGAGGACTTAGCAAATTCTGGAATTTCTGAAATTTGTGATCATGAAGCGTTTTCGAAGCCCTGTTTCGGAGACTTAGAGTAGCCCAAAAATTTAAAAGAAATCGTGGGATGTCTCACAAAAGTTTTCTGATTAAAAGGGGTGAAAAACCTAGATGAGCGATTAAGGAAAAATTGGAGAACAAAGCGAAGAAAATGCTTCGTGAATTCTGAAACTGCAGTTTTGACAGTGCAGTTGATCGCGAAGCTTTTTCGGGGCTCTCTTTCGAGGGCTTAGAGTGGCCCAAAAATTTAAAAGAAATCGTGGGGTGTCTCAGAAAAGTTTTCTGATTAAAAGGGGTGAAAAACCTAGGTGAGCGATTAAGGAAAAATCGGAGAACGAAGCGAAGAAAAATGCTTCGTGAATTCTGAAACTACAGTTTTTGACAGTGCAGTTGATCGCGAAGCTTTTTCGGGGCTCTCTTTCGAGAGCTTAGAGTAGTCCAAAAATTTAATCAAAATCATGGGAAGTTTAAAAAAAAATTTGTAGAATAAAGGGGAGAAGAAAAATTTTATTTTCGATCTCCCAGCTGACGGCAAAGCGCAGTGAAAAGAGGGTACTCAAATTTGCTCACTGCAGGAAAACTGCAGCATTTTAAAGGGTATTTGAGTAAAATTGGGGTTAAGTTGGGGTTTTTTGGTAAAATCACCCCTTTCCCCCACCTACCCCTGCAGAGAGTAAATACTCTACTCTCTCCCTCATTTGAAACCCACACTCTCTCTCTCTCTCTCTCTCTCTCTCTCTCTCTCTCTCAGCTGAGCAGGAAACGAAAGGGAGAAAGAAAGAAGAAAAGAAGAGGAAGAGGAAGAAGAAGAAGAAGAAGCAGGAAGAGCATATCTCTTCCTCCCTCTCTCTCAGTTTGTTTTTTTTAACAGGTGCACGTCTCTCTCTCTCTCTCTCCTCTCTCTCTCTCTCTCTCTCTCTTTTTCTCTCTATTGTGCATGGGAAGTGGAAACAAGAAAGGAGGGGGGGCTGGGCTGGTGGCAGCAGCCTTGCTGCTGCCAGCAGCAGCAAGTCCTGCTGCTGCTGCTGCTATGGGCAGCAGCAGCAGCCCAGCTGCTGCTATGGGCAGCAGCAGCAGCCCAGCTGCATTTGGGCATGTTGCTGCTTGGCTGCTGCTGCAGCCAAGCAGCAGCTGCTTGCGCAGAAGCCACCATGGCAGCTGCTTGAGCAGCTGCCATGGTTGGCAGCTGCTGGCCTGCTGCTGCTGCACAAGGCAGCAGCAGCTGCCAGCAGTAGCCGCAGCCTGCTGGCTGCTGCAGCATCCATGCTGCTGCAGCCAGCAGCAGGCTGCCCTGCAGTAGGCTGCCAGCAGCAGCATTGGCTGCTGCTGCTGGCTGTGCCCCTGCTGCAGCAGCAGCGCTAGCTGCTGCTGTTGGCAGGGCCAGCAGCTAGGCAGGCTGCTGGCTGGGCAGCAGCTTTCGACAAAAAAAAAAAAAAAAAAAAAAAAAAAGAAGAAAAGAGAAGAAAGAAAGAAGAAAGAAGAAAAGAAGGAAAGAAGAAAGAAGAAAATTTCTTCTTCTTTTCTTTTCTCCAATGAGCAAAAATCTGTAAAGCGAGTGAATTGCTCCAATTGAGTTCTTCTCAAATTTTAAAGAAGAAGGAAATGAATGAATGCAAATTCTTGATTTTTGCCGATGTGCGAAATCATTAATTGGGGGAAATTGCTCAAATTGAGTTTCTCTCCAACTTTTGAATGCAAATTCTTAATTTTGCCAATATGCAAAATCGGTAATTGGGGAAATTGCTCAAATTGAGTTTCTCTCCAATTTTCGAATACAAATTCTTAATTTTTGCCGATGTGCGGAATCGGTAATTGGGGAAATTACTCCAAATTGAGTTTTTCCCAAAATTTTGGAGTATTTTGGCCCAGGGTCAAAGAGAGCAAGTTTCTCTTGGGCAACGTGCCGTGGGAGGATGATTCTCCTCCCATTTTTGTAAACCAATCAAAAAATAGCCTTTTGGTGGGAAAAATGATCTAATTGGGGTTTTTCCCCGTTTACTTGACAAAAGGGGTTTAGTTTTATCGCCTTATTGAAATTAGTGAATCATGTAATAGCAATTGCTTTATCTTTTGTTTTCCTTACAATGTAGGGAAGCCTCACGGATCCAAGGAGCTGAAATTGTCTCCTTTAGGAACTAAGGGAAACACATCGAGGTGGGGGATTCTTCCGAAAATGGGTGATCTCTCCACTTTTTCCTTTGCTTTCTGACCTAGAAGCATGTTAGTAAGCATTTAGGGAATTAATACCATGTATGCGATAATAGGGGCTTAACCCTAAGAGCGGATTATATTAAACCTATTGTAGGTTAAATTGTGCATGAGTATAAGGAGTAAAGGATTTATGTGTAGAGTGATCATGTTAGGGAATAACCCTAGAATATTATGTGGATAAAAATAGAGAAAATGCATGATGGTTGTAAGACCTAGGAGAAAACCTAGAATAAGGATTTAATGAGTGGCATGTCAACATAGGAGTTAATCCTAGAAGAACGAGTGGCATCAACTTAGGAGATAACCTAAGGTTGAATATAGAGTATTTAACATAGAGTTATGAACTCTAGGACAAGTGAAGCATGGAAAAACATAGGGTCAATGTACTCTAGGTTAATGTGAAAAAGAGAAAATCATAGAGTTAATAAACTCTAGGGATAATGAAAAGTGGAACTTAGAGTCAATGAGCTCTAGGGTGGAAATGATGAGGAGCTAAAAAAAAAAAATAGAGTTAATGAACTCTAGGAATAAGTTGAATGCAATTAGAGTTAATAAACTCTAGGCCAATGTAAAGTGAATGTAGAGTTAATAACTCTAGGCCAATGTAAAGTGAATGTAGAGTTAATAGCTCTAGGCCAGGAAATTCGAGATGATTAATGTCCTTGTGACATAGTGAAACCCTAAGGTTAATTATGAACATAGGGTTGCAAAATGAGAACAAGCAAGTAGGAAGAGTTGAAAAGGGCTAAGAAGCTAAGAAATTGCCAAGTGACAAGGTTAAGAGAAAATGTGAACAAACAAGATGTTCAATCTAAAATGGTGTTAGAGACACCCAAGTTATCCTAGAGTAAAGAATTTAGGATAAAGAAAGAAAAGTAAAAGAGAAAGCATTGAGGCATGAATGCTAACGGGAGGGTTGAGCATATGTCACTCCCGGGTAGATGAGTGCCAAGGTGCTTTAAACTCATCTGAAACCAAAAGTGTAAAGAGAATGTTATAGAAAAGGTAAACAAGAAAAATAAAGTACATTGGGCCAGGTACTACGGGAGGCGGTGTCGCAACCTGTTCTTGTTTGATTGGGGTTGTAGGCATCCGTCTTTTGGAACCCTCGGACCCCTTAAAGAAAAGTCTAAATGGCTAATTGGGAGGGTTGAGCATATGTCACTCCCAAGTGAATTAAAGTAAAAAGGGCAAGTTGCCGATGGGAGGGTTGAGCAGATTTCACTCCCTGGTGAATGAGTGTCAAGGTGCTTTAAACTCATTCGAGACGAGAGGGTTGAGCAGATTTCACTCTCGAGGAAAATGAGTGCCAAGGTGCCTTAAACTCATTTAAGGCAATGAGAAAAGAAAAGAGAAAAAAGAAAAGCTATCGATAACCTTGGACTGTCTCGCCTTATGGTAGCATGACTGTCGGGCTGGGGCCTGTTGGGGGCTAGGTTTTCCAAGGGGCGAGTAGCTTGAGATTAAAACACAAGAATGGGAAAAGAATAAAGAGGTAATAGAGTGGCCTAGGTGGCCGGATTAACATAACCATTTTGTAGCGGCATAGTGGCCGAACTTATGGATAGTAGCCCAGAGTGGCACGATTGATAGCAGTGAGTCAGGGAACATACACAGATAGTGTAGATTTATTCATACAGGTTATGATCATGTTAGTCAGCCTCTGCAGTTATTTATAGCATAGTTATCTTGCTATCCTGCTTCCATTGGACCAAGTGGTGTAGAACATTCTTTCTCGGTGGTTGAACCCACTGGGAACTCGGTCGTAGTTCTCACACCCCTTGGGTGACTCCCCCCACAGGTTCAGGTGTGGATGTAGCGGTCGAGACGGATCAGATGCAGACGGCGAGGCATACGACAGGGGCAAGGGCCCAGCAGCATAGAGACCTAGAGGGTCTAGCAGAGGTATCCCATTTATATATTTCTTGAGTGAACCTTGTATGGTGAGGAATTCATGTAAAGGAAATGTAATAATTTTATTTGCAAGTTCAGAAATGTAAAGTGTAATAAGTTTAATTTTGGTTCACTCTTGTATGCTTTCATTTCCGCATTAACTGGTTGTTATTGAATAAAAGTTTTAAATTTGTAGTGATTTTTAGTACTCTGATATTCAGCTTCCGCATACACTGGTTGTGTTATTCTGGATGTTACCGTTCCTTTCGGGTTGAAAAAGGTCTTACTCGATTGGTGGGTCTGTTGGCGTGCCCGAACCGTATAAATTGGCGGACTCGGGGCGTGACAGATTAGAGTGGTATCAGAGCCTAGGAATAGTCCTAGGTGGTTAGCAAACCTTAGGGAGACCCTAGGGATTAGCACGAGAGAGTGTGTGGATCATTGGACGAAAGTACTTGATTGGGTATTGTAGTTCCCAAAAAGGATGTTGGGACTGATCGAGGGTGACGAGCTTTCATTCTTCGGATATTACGTTGGCGGCCGACAACGTAATGCTGGAGATGAAAAGGAGTACCCTCCTATACTTTCGCATGATTGGGTCGACGAGCCATTTTGTCGGTATATAGATTGCACATTGCTCAAATGGCTAAGATTTGGGCTAGTTGTTTTCGTTGTGGTGTGCATATTAGCGATGACACCACATAGGGGGACGCGCTTGTTTCGACTCGTGCCGAGAGAGCGCTCTGGGTCGAACAAGGTACACAAGCTGCGATAGCAGGTGGCCGCACTTATTGGTGTGGTCCAGCAGCATGCTGAATCTTCTTGCCAAGAGGCGGAAATTTTCCGCCGGCAAGGAGGCAGATTCCGACGCCTAAAGGTGGCGTCAATGGGACAGTCGGAGTAGATCGATGGGCTCCAGTGGGTGATAGCGCAGCAAGCTGAGGCTGCGTAGATGACGCATGAGCGTACGGCGTCGCCGCATGTTAGGGCGACAGTAGAGAGGATGGTGGTGGCCGCCGAGCTTATGTTGGCGCGCCCTGCACCCTCAGTAAGGGGTGTCGTAAGCTTGGGTCAGCCAGTTGTTGGCAAAGTGCGGATGAAGAGGTCTAGTGAGAGACCCACTCACGAGGTAATTGGTGATCGCTATGTTGCGAGAACCAAGTTAATGTTCCCTGAGAGTTAGGGCAAGAAAGATTTACAGGCCAGGCGGCGGGAACTTCCCCCTGATGACGGTAGTGACCGTGTGGCGTATCACTTGTGGCTGAATTGCCGCATAGTGGTGTTAGTGAGGCCTAGAGTAGGCTTCAGGATGCGAGAACCTCTCGAAAGAGCGAGAGTTTTGTGGCGCCGATTCGATGGATCAGCATAATGGCAATGATTGCCACCGCAGGGTTCGCGTGTTGATCACCAGAGTTGGTGAACAATTATTGTGGTGCCTCAACCCAGTTAGGAGAGGTGTGCGGGAGTCATACACGTGTCTAAGCAAATTGCTTGACACTGGATTTTTACGAATTAGCCTAGGGGCGTAGGACGCCCAACTGTTTGGGTGCTCATGGAGCACAGGTATCGTTTAGCCAGAGAGAGCTGCTTAGGTGGCACATTAGCCTTTGCCTAGTATGGCCAGAGTTGATAGGGAGTTTGGGTCGTGGATTGACGACTAGTGGTTGGTTTTGCTCGGTGAGCGTAGTGGTCGCGTGGCGACGGTTAGTGGGTTCGCTTGGGGACGATCCGTGCCTGGACCATGTTTGTGGACTGTGGGCCTGTAGCCCAGTGGGCAGGCGCAGTCGGCTGTGAGAGACAGCGGCCCGAGACCTGAGGGCGGGGCATGATAGAGATTTGGTCGGGGCGGTAGTCCGAGCGGTGACCCGAGGATGTGGAATGCCACATGTGAGCCTTGAGGCTGTTAGTACACTGAGAGTGTGGATGTGACCAAGCCGTAGGGCTAGTGATGATTGAGGTACTGTAGCTCCTAGTGGGAGTGTTGGTGCGGTAACCTTAAGTGAGGATCTACCCATATTACGATTGGGCCTGCGTGCTAGCGAGAGCCATTGCACAGTGCTGGGCTAGCTTTGGGCTATAGGCCCTATTGGACCGTGGTCTGTGAACCCATTAGTAGTCCGAGATATCGGGTTAGCTGATAACCCATGGACTTAGAGCGCTAGTAGTGTGTGTGATAGCTGGGAACTCGTGGATTGGCCTTGCCCTCCACATTAGGCAGCGAAGCGACCGAAATATGCGGTAAATGTAATTGGTTGCAGATGCAGCCTCATTGTGAAAAGATGATGGCGGAATTAAAGTGGGAATTTCGCAAGAAGAGACGGGGCAATTCGTGGCAATGGAGAGAGAGCAAGTGCTCAACTGTGTCTTTCTCCTATTTGGTGAAAGTGGCCAGACACCAGATCTGAGTTTATCCCTGGATTGAGGTAGGGATTCATGAATGAGTTGCTCGTGTAGTCTCGGCGAGCAGGCAATTTGATGCCGGTCACGATATGCAGTGAGCCCAGTAGTGAGGACAAAATTCCTCCCTCTCGATCAAGTAGGAGTCGAGATGTGATTCAAGTTTCGAGGACAAAACTTATTTTAAGGGGGGTAGAATGTAATGTACCAGATTTATGGTATATAAATAATATACATAAAAATAGTATGAAATACTATTTTTATTGGATTCGGAGAAAAGTGCTAAATTATGGTTTATTCAAAATAGGGGAGAGTGTAGTACATCGATTTTCGCGAAAAGGCGAAGTTTAGCAAAAATACTTGTAACGCATTTCAAATGTAATTACAAGTGAGTTGGAAGCATTTCGAATCGATGCAAAAGTCATCGAGTCGAAAAGTGAGTTGGAGTTGAGAATTTGAAGCTTCAATTGTGAAGCTTAGGTTATTGTTTGGCGATTTCCGCAAAAAGTGCGAAATTCAGCAAAAATACTTTCAAATATGATTACAAGTGGGTTAGAAGCGTTTCGAATCAACGCAAAAGCCGTTGAGTCGAAAAGTGAGTTGTGGTTGAGAAGCGAAGCCTCAAGTTTGCAAAATTTGGACTCGTGCTCGCCGAGTTCGCAAAATGGCGAAATTCGGCGAGAAGACTTGTAACGTGTTTTAAATATGATTACAGTCGAGTTCGGTGTGTTTCGGGCTGACGCGAAGGGCATCGAGTCGAAAAGTGACTTGAACCCGAGGACTTAGCAAATTCTGGAATTTCTGAAATTTGTGATCATGAAGCGTTTTCGAAGCCCTGTTTCGGAGACTTAGAGTAGCCCAAAAATTTAAAAGAAATCGTGGGATGTCTCACAAAAGTTTTCTGATTAAAAGGGGTGAAAAACCTAGATGAGCGATTAAGGAAAAATTGGAGAACAAAGCGAAGAAAAATGCTTCGTGAATTCTGAAACTGCAGTTTTGACAGTGCAGTTGATCGCGAAGCTTTTTCGGGGCTCTCTTTCGAGGGCTTAGAGTGGCCCAAAAATTTAAAAGAAATCGTGGGGTGTCTCAGAAAAGTTTTCTGATTAAAAGGGGTGAAAAACCTAGGTGAGCGATTAAGGAAAAATCGGAGAACGAAGCGAAGAAAAATGCTTCGTGAATTCTGAAACTGCAGTTTTTGACGTGATCGCGAAGCTTTTTCGGGGCTCTCTTTCGAGAGCTTAGAGTAGTCCAAAAATTTAAACAAAATCATGGGAAGTTTAAAAAAAAATTTGTAGAATAAAGGGGAGAAGAAAAATTTTATTTTCGATCTCCCAGCTGACGGCAAAGCGCAGTGAAAAGAGGGTACTCAAATTTGCTCACTGCAGGAAAACTGCAGCATTTTAAAGGGTATTTGAGTAAAATTGGGGTTAAGTTGGGGGCTTTTTGGTAAAATCACCCCTTTCCCCCACCTACCCCTGCAGAGAGTAAATACTCTACTCTCTCCCTCATTTGAAAACCCACTCTCTCTCTCTCTCTCTCTCTCTCTCTCTCTCTCTCTCTCTCTCAGCTGAGCAGGAAACGAAAGGGAGAAAGAAAAAAGAAAAGAAGAGGAAGAGGAAGAAGAAGAAGAAGAAGCAGGAAGAGCATATCTCTTCCTCCCTCTCTCTCAGTTTGTTTTTTTAACAGGTGCACGTCTCTCTCTTTCTCTCTCTTTTTCCTTCTATTGTGCATGGGAAGTGGAAACAAGAAAGGAGGGGGGGGCTGGGCTGGTGGCAGCAGCCTTGCTGCTGCCAGCAGCAGCAAGTCCTGCTGCTGCTGCTGCTATGGGCAGTAGTAGCAGCCCAGCTGCATTTGGGCATGTTGCTGCTTGGCTGCTGCTGCAGCCAAGCAGCAGCTGCTTGCGCAGAAGCCACCATGGCAGCTGCTTGAGCAGCTGCCATGGTTGGCAGCTGCTGGCCTGCTGCTGCTGGCAGCAGCAGCTGCCAGCAGTAGCCGCAGCCTGCTGGCTGCTGCAGCCAGCAGGCAGCTGCCAGCAGCAGCATTGGCTGCTGCTGCTGGCTGTACCCCTGCTGCAGCAGCAGCGCTAGCTGCTGCTGTTGGCAGGGCCAGCAGCTAGGCAGGCTGCTGGCTAGGCAGCAGCTTTCGACAAAAAAAAAAAAAAAAAAAAAAAAAGAAAAAAAAAGAGAAAGAGAAGAAGAAGAAAAGAAAAGAAAAGAAGAAAGAAGAAAGAAGAAAATTTCTTCTTCTTTTCTTTTCTCCAATGAGCAAAAATCTGTAAAGGGAGTGAATTGCTCCAATTGAGTTCTTCTCAAATTTTAAAGAAGAAGGAAATGAATGAATGCAAATTCTTGATTTTTGCCGATGTGCGAAATCATTAATTGGGGAAAATTGCTCAAATTGAGTTTCTCTCCAACTTTTGAATGCAAATTCTTAATTTTGCCAATATGCAAAATCGGTAATTGGGGAAATTGCTTAAATTGAGTTTCTCTCCAATTTTCGAATACAAATTCTTGATTTTTGCCGATGTGCGGAATCGGTAATTGGGGAAATTACTCCAAATTGAGTTTTTCCCAAAATTTTGGAGTATTTTGGCCCAGGGTCAAAGAGAGCAAGTTTCTCTTGGGCAACGTGCCGTGGGAGGATGATTCTCCTCCCATTTTTGTAAACCAATCAAAAAATAGCCTTTTGGTGGGAAAAATGATCTAATTGGGGTTTTTCCCCGTTTACTTGACAAAAGGGGTTTAGTTTTATCGCCTTATTGAAATTAGTGAATCATGTAATAGCAATTGCTTTATCTTTTGTTTTCCTTACAATGTAGGGAAGCCTCACGGATCCAAGGAGCTGAAATTGTCTCCTTTAGGAACTAAGGAAAACACATCGAGGTGGGGGATTCTTCCGAAAATGGGTGATCTCTCCACCTTTTCCTTTGCTTTCTGACCTAGAAGCATGTTAGTAAGCATTTAGGGAATTAATACCATGTATGCGATAATAGGGGCTTAACCCTAAGAGCAGATTATATTAAACCTATTGTAGGTTAAATTGTGCATGAGTATAAGGAGTAAAGGATTTATGTGTAGAGTGATCATGTTAGGGAATAACCCTAGAATATTATGTGGATAAAAATAGAGAAAATGCATGATGGTTGTAAGACCTAGGAGAAAACCTAGAATAAGGATTTAATGAGTGGCATGTCAACCTAGGAGTTAATCCTAGAAGAACGAGTGGCATCAACTTAGGAGATAACCTAAGGTTGAATATAGAGTATTTAACATAGAGTTATGAACTCTAGGACAAGTGAAGCATGGAAAAACATAGGGTCAATGTACTCTAGGTTAATGTGAAAAAGAGAAAATCATAGAGTTAATAAACTCTAGGGATAATGAAAAGTGGAACTTAGAGTCAATGAGCTCTAGGGTGGAAATGATGAGGAGCTAAAAAAAAAAAAAATAGAGTTAATGAACTCTAGGAATAAGTTGAATGCAATTAGAGTTAATAAACTCTAGGCCAATGTAAAGTGAATGTAGAGTTAATAACTCTAGGCCAATGTAAAGTGAATGTAGAGTTAATAGCTCTAGGCCAGAAATTCGAGATGATTAATGTCCTTGTGACATAGTGAAACCCTAAGGTTAATTATGAACATAGGGTTGCAAAATGAGAACAAGCAAGTAGGAAGAGTTGAAAAGGGCTAAGAAGCTAAGAAATTGCCAAGTGACAAGGTTAAGAGAAAATGTGAACAAACAAGATGTTCAATCTAAAATGGTGTTAGAGACACCCAAGTTATCCTAGAGTAAAGAATTTAGGATAAAGAAAGAAAAGTAAAAGAGAAAGCATTGAGGCATGAATGCTAACGGGAGGGTTGAGCATATGTCACTCCCGGGTAGATGAGTGCCAAGGTGCTTTAAACTCATCTGAAACCAAAAGTGTAAAGAGAATGTTATAGAAAAGGTAAACAAGAAAAATAAAGTACATTGGGCCGGGTACTACGGGAGGCGGTGTCACAACCTGTTCTTGTTTGATTGGGGTTGTAGGCATCCGTCTTTTGGAACCCTCGGACCCCTTAAAGAAAAGTCTAAATGGCTAATTGGGAGGGTTGAGCATATGTCACTCCCAAGTGAATTAAAGTAAAAAGGGCAAATTGCCGATGGGAGGGTTGAGCAGATTTCACTCCCTGGTGAATGAGTGCCAAGGTGCTTTAAACTCATTCGAGACGAGAGGGTTGAGCAGATTTCACTCTCGAGAAAAATGAGTACCAAGGTGCCTTAAACTCATTTAAGGCAATGAGAAAAGAAAAGAGAAAAAAGAAAAGCTATCGATAACCTTGGACTGTCTCGCCTTATGGTAGCATGACTGCCGGGCTGGGGCCTGTTGGGGGCGAGGTTTTCCAAGGGGCGAGTAGCTTGAGATTAAAACACAAGAATGGGAAAAGAATAAAGAGGTAATAGAGTGGCCTAGGTGGCCGGATTAACATAACCATTTTATAGCGGCATAGTGGCCGAACTTATGGATAGTAGCCCAGAGTGGCACGATTGATAGCAGTGAGTCAGGGAATATACACAGATAGTGTAGATTTATTCATACAGGTTATGATCATGTTAGTCAGCCTCTGCAGTTATTTATAGCATAGTTATCTTGCTATCCTGCTTCCATTGGACCAAGTGGTGTAGAACATTCTTTCTCGGTGGTTGAACCCACTGGGAACTCGGTCGTAGTTCTCACACCCCTTGGGTGACTCCCCCCACAGGTTCAGGTGTGGATGTAGCGGTTGAGACGGATCAGATGCAGACAGCGAGGTATACGACAGGGGCAAGGGCCCAGCAGCATAGAGACCTAGAGGGTCTAGCAGAGGTATCCCATTTATATATTTCTTGAGTGAACCTTGCTGGTGAGGAATTCATGTAAAGGAAATGTAATAATTTTATTTGCAAGTTCAGAAATGTAAAGTGTAATAAGTTTAATTCTTGGTTCACTCTTGTATGCTTTCATTTCCGCATTAACTGGTTGTTATTGAATGAAAGTTTTAAATTTGTAGTGATTTTTAGTACTCTGATATTCAGCTTCCGCATACACTGGTTGTGTTATTCTGGATGTTACCGTTCCGTTCGGGTAGAAAAAGGTCTTACTCGATTGGCGGGTCTGTTGGCGTGCCCGAACCGTACAAATTGGCGGACTCGGGGCGTGACAGACCAACAACAAAACAGGGAGAATAAACCCAAATAATACCTCAGTGTACACGCTCTCAGTACAAATCATCCTCACTACAACAATCTCTCAAAAGTAGAAATAAAACTAATCTACAGACTGTACTATAAATCTCCAATGTGGGGTACAGCTACTCTCCAAAGACAGGTAGGGATCTAGCTTGCGACTCCTTCGCCTCGAACAGCAACAGCAGAATCAGCATCTCCCACAGATGACTCTGCAAAACAAAGAAGAGGAAAGAAAAATAAGGGGGGGAGAACCCCAAACGGGTGTGAGAACTACAACAGCAAGTACTTCTCAGTGGGTACCGCCACTAAGCCCGACGGTCTGCCTATTAAGTCTACTAGAGGCATAAGATAATAATGTAGTGAAATCTGAACAAGAAAAGCTGGAGGTACTCTACAGCTACCATGCCTCTATCTAAATGCTCAATGGGTGGTACAGATGAAAATATATGCAACTACTCGCACCCAAGGTGCACAATCGACCCAATCAAACTGACTGCCTCATAGGGTCCAGTCAAGCCTGCGCCCACCTACTGCCACACATCCACAAGAGGATGGGACTTATGTAGGGCGTCCGTGACTGCCAAAACTGGCCCAGCCAGAGGGACTACATCCGTGACTGCCTAAAAAAGGCCCAGCCAGAGGGACAACATCGAATAGTCGCAATACAAAAGTAATAGGCCCACTCCGGACGGGGCACTCGAGGGGCGCGACCCCACCGAGAAAAAAGGTATCCGCGCACTCTGTCGAGCTCAAAGTGGCTCATGCAGGCTATAGTCAAAATCCACGCTCACACTCAGAACGAAAGGACTCAGGATGCTCAAACATCTCGCACAACGGTCGGAGTACTCTCAACGACTCAGCTGATCAGCTCTCTCGAATCTCGAGACACTAGCAAACTCCACCAACTCGTGGCACAAAACACACTGGCTGGAGATACTCCACAGCCAGGATCGACCCACAACTCAGGGCTAATAAAACTGGTCGGACAACACTCAACGACCCGGGACCACCGTCAACCCCAACGGTTCCCAACAACACTGACCGGAAGATACTCGACGGCTCGGGACCACCGTCTACCCAAACGGCTCCCCACGACACTAGCACAATCTAAACTCAGCTACCAGACTCCACTCAGCCCCCAGGCACGAGTGCAACAATGTCCCACAGAAACCTGACCCCTCGACCCACTACCCGGGCGAGGCAACACTATGTCCAGAAAAGATGCAAAGTGTGGGATGCCTAAAGCATAAAAGAACCTAGCCCAAGTGAAGGTTCTCTACTGGTCTGGTTAAACATGTAGCATACGACGGGGGTGCTAGGTCAAGTTCCAATAATAGTATTTAAATAAACTAAAACATAAGCAGGAAACATTAATGGATATAATCACCAAAACCAATCAAAATAAGCCTCATTTCCCTAAACATGCTCTCAACTAGCATAGGTGAATACAATCATTGAACATATAATATCTCGAAGGTATCTAATGTGTACCATAAATCATGTAAGCCTCAATCCACATGAACTATATCATTCTTATGCTCACATCTCAAAGCTATAGGTTGTACAATGAATTATGCATGCTCTCAATTACCAGACATGAATATCTTATCTTGCAAGTTTCCATTAGGCATATCTGAATATCATATCATACAATTCCTCAAACCAATATCATTACCAAGCTTGCATCTCAATCAGATATTGGTACCTTAACATGCATGCATTCTATTAAATAGAATTAGAGAACCGTCCACCGGTTCTGGAGACGAAGCACTCACCTGATTCGCTTTCCGCAGGCAAAGCCGAAGTCGGTGAAGTGCGCAGCCACTTACTAACAAAATCCACCGGAACCGTACCCTTGGTACACAGTCGCACCAGCCTCTGCTCAAACCAACAACACAGCCCACAATTAAACAACATCAGAACTTACCCACAGCAAACACTTGCTGTTTTTTTCAAAACAGCACAAAGAAGGCCCTTTTTCACCTGCAATCTATCCTCAGAAAAATCCAGAAAAATCATCGTTGCGATCCTCACGACGAGTAGATATAAATCGAGTATTTATACACCTCAATCCGACACCTATAGGCCAAGATATAAATGAAACACTGTAGCAAGCCAAACAATCCACAATACAATTCTGCAGGAAAAATAGTCCCAAAGAAGCTCAATTATCACCTTCAAGGAGTCCTCCAAAAATTCCAATAAAAATACGGGTGCGTCCCTCTCGAAGAGTAGATGCCGATCGAGACCTCACACGCCCTGATACGATGCTCGTAGGTCAAGATAGAAAATCGACAAGCCTCCGCTATCCAAAATCTCACAACAAAAAAAAAGGGTCACAAAACACCTCGAGAACCATGCCAAAAACCCAAAATAAGGTGAAGCGATCGACACGAAAAACGAATCCGTACCTCTCATGAACGCGCTGCCATAAAAATTGGCTCAAAAGTCCATCGGGGTGATCCAGGGTGTCTCGCGGACTGAAAAGTGACGGTGGAAGCCAAAATCCAAGAAACGTCGCAGTGCGCCGCGTCACAGAAAACGTGGATGTCGAGGCCTCCAAAAAATCTGAAAATCCCTCAGTAGATGGAGAATAAGATGAAGAGCAACTTCTCTTCATGCCTCAGTCGGAGATGGGCTTGGGAAGAGGTCCAAAATCGCGGCCCAAGAGGAGCTATATATAGTCCAAACCAAACAAATCTGAAAATTCCCTCCATGTCCCCTCTTTCGGGTGCCCGAAACTTTCTGGCTGCTACAGGAACCCGAAAACGCACCCCAAACCGTCAGCGCCCGAATCAACCCTGGAGCGCCACGTGTCCCCGCACAGCAAACACCGAGCGCAGCCTGTAATGTCATTGACTTGTTACAATCACTTAAAATTTAAGAGTTTATTTTATTAGCGACTTTTGGAATTTTGAATAGGTACTCGCGGGTATTTTTCGGTGATAGGGCTCGAGAAATGTTGAACGGCGGTGCGATCGGATCTGAAATCCGACTCCCGGATCTCCCGGAATAGAATTTTGAAGTTCGAGGAGTTTGCAGCGCGCATCAAAATCCGTGCAACGTGATATGCACGCTTTTCCAGGCAACGGGGTAGGTTTCTTTTGGATCGGATTAGTAACTGTATTTGTGCGAGTGTAACGAGTCGTTAATTAACCTTCTTTTGTATCCCTTATGTGTGCGCACGAGAGGAGGGTTTGGAATATTTGCGTTTATATTAGGGTTGGGATTTCTCCTCCTATGTATATAAATACCGACGATTTTTACCCTGAGAGAGAGAGAGAAAAAACCCCTCGGGACCTAGTCGTCAACCCAGCCGCCTTGTGTGTGAGAGAGAGAGGACCTCGTCGGGTGATCGACGCATCGGAGGCCGAAAACGGGACGGGGAGCAGACCCGGAACCTTGTACCGCGAGGGACGGGACTGGATCATCCTCGCTGAAACCTCGAGGTGAGCATTGCTTGTTTCTTGGGTTTTCTTTTTGTTGTTTTAGAGTCGTGTTGCACTAGCCACGGCCTCCGCTGCCGCCCGCGCGGGGCGATCTGCTGCCGCGCCGCCGCCCGCCCGCGCGGGGCTCGGCCGCCGCGCCGTGCCCGCGCGGGGCTCGGCCGCCGCGCCGCGCCCGCGCGGGGATTGTGCCCGCACGGGGCTCGGCCGCCGTGCCACGCCCGCGCGGGGCTTGTGCCCGCACGGGGCTCTGCTGCCGCTGCCGCCGCCCAGCGCCCGCACGGGGCTTGTGCCCGCACGGGGCTCTGCTGCCGCTGCCGCCCCGCAGCTCCCGCGCGGGGCTTGTGCCCGCGTGGGGCTCTGCCGCCGCGCCCGAGCGGGGCTTGTGCCCGCGCGAGGCTCTGCTGCCGCTGCCACCCAGCATCAAAAGCTAAACCCCCCAATAAAAAGTCGCCACTTTCGTACACTTGTGCAAAACCATGCACGACCTCTCTAACCGAAAACGAGCCCAAACGCATAAGATTTACTAGCCCCAGTGGTCTCCCTTTCTAACCCAAAGGAGCACCCCGAGACCCATCACGACAATTTCTACAACCATCGCAGTGTCTACGGTAAAATGCCGAACTATGGGTAACACCCATAGGGGAAGAATCCTCATTCCCACCCATACCTTGCCCATGGTGCAAAAAGAATCGGCTGATTATCTGCTATAACCTAACACCAGCAGACCTAGAAGGTGCAAGTTTAGACAAACGGCTGTCCAGTTACCCATGACCGACAAACGGCCGACACACTAACAAACACCGGTAGGTTGCACTACCACCCGTCACCGTTACAGACGACGACCCGAAGGTCGGCAGAGGAAGGGGTTCGGAAAAAACAAAAACCGGCGCAACGATCTGCCGTGCCAACGGCCGCACCCAGTGCATAAACACCGTCAGCAGACCCACCGTGTCCTTTGCTGGTTGCCTTATCCATTGACTCATAGCAACCATCAAGGCCCCGGTGGCAGCCGGTCTCGATCCCAATCTCCAAAACAACCCGACTACACTAGCACAACACCCCAGCTAAACCTTAAAAGAAACTCAACAGTCCCGCACTCTCGCATCTCTACGCAATTATACCCTGATCATTTCATTAGTTAGTAGCCAGTGGTAATGTGCTCCTGTGGATGTTGGACAGCGACTACTGTGGTTAAAGTTGTTTCGCTCTGATACCATCTTAATCTGTCACGCCCCAGGGGTTGCATTAAGCGGAAGACAGCCACTGAAAAGAGTTGAATTTGCATATAAATTTTTTTTTGAAAGCAATCTCCCCGGTGCGTGCCCAGACCCGCCGCATATACAAATTCACTCTGCAAACGGGCAGAGTCTCCTTTGTATATGCACGGCGTCCTGACTACAATATCCCTACAAACATCCATTTAACCCCCTTGTGATTGGGGGTTAAATGGATCAATATTACGCCCAGTATTACGCCCAGTATTGGCGTCCTGACTACAATATCCCTACAAACATCCATTTAACCCCCTTGTGAGGTAAAAAAAAAAAAAAAAAAAAAAAATTATTTTTAAAAAAAAGGGGGGAAAGGTTATGGTTGGTCTGTAATATTGATCTGTCTGTATAAGCCCCGTATAAGCCCAAAACTTTTAATATATTAATAATTTGGGTCCAACAAATTCAATTCTTTAATAGGCCATTTGTGAACACAAGCTTAGGCCATTTTTGAACACAACCATATAGGTCTAATCAAAGTCCGTCGATTTTTTTAGTCACCAAATTAGTCGGATTCCATTTTTTTCTGCCACGCGGGGCCTTACATTTTAAATATTCAATTTCAAAAATTATGTTCAAATTGAACTTTGAATTTTCAATTTTGAATTTCAAATTTTTAACGAAATTTCAAAATATCTCTCAAATGTCACCTATACTCAAAGTTGAAAATATCTCTCAAACGTCACTTGTACTCAAATTTGAATTTTAAATTCAGCCGAAGTCCTTCAACCATCAATTATCTCAAAATATCTTTCAGCCGATTTATCCAAATTCATATTCGAAATTTAAATCCCCAACCAAATTCCAATCAAATTTTGAATTCAAGCAAACTCCCTCATTCGTTAACCGTTAAAACTTGAAATTCAAACACAAACATACGTCCTTAAATTTAAATGTAACATATTAAATTTTGAAATTTAAAATTTGAAATTTAAATACAAACATACTTCTTTAAATTCAAAATGTAATATACTCAATTCTGAAATTTAAAACTTAAAATACGAACTTACTTCCTCATAACTACTCAATTCTGAAATTTGAAATTTAAAATTTAAATACAACCATACTCTCTCAATATTTGAAATTTGAACATATCTTTTCAATTTTGAAATTTGAAATTTAAAATTCGAACATATTCAATTTTAAAATTTGAAATTTGAAACATATCTTTTCAATTTTGAAATTTGAAATTTAAAATTCGAACATATTCAATTTTAAAATTTGAATTTTGAAATTTGAACATATCTTTTCAATTTTGAAATTTGAAATTTAAAATTCGAACATATTCAATTTTAAAATTTGAATTTTGAAATTTGAACATATCTTTTCAATTTTGAAATTTGAAATTTAAAATTCGAACATATTTCAATTTTGAAATTTGAATTTAAATTGAACATATATTTTCAATTTTGAAATTTAAAATTTAAAATTTAAACATATCAATTTTGAAATTTGAATTTTAAAATTTGAACATATATTTTCAATTTTGAAATTTAAAATTTAAAATTTAAACATATTCAATTTTAAAATTTGAATTTTAAAATTTGAACACATCTTTTCAATTTTGAAATTTAAAATTTAAAATTCGAACGAGGTTCCCACGTATTTTTCTCAACGAACCAACGAACGTCGTTTCTCAACGAAACCACGTTTTCTCGCTAACCCCTCAACAAACCCAACGAATCCCACACGATATTTATCTGCCCGATCTTCCTTTGCCCGAGGACAATTTTTTTCCCATATTTTTCCACCACAAAAAAAGAAAAGTCCGATATTGCCCCATATTCCACCGCAAAAAGAAAAACCCGTCCCTCAGCCTCAAGCGCCGATCAACTTCCTCATTCCCTCCGGTCAACTTCCTCGAAGGACACTTCCTCATTCCCCTTCGGTCCTCGGGAGAACTTCCTCAACCTCCTCCGGTCAACTTCCTCATTCCCTCCAGTCAACTTCCTCGAAGAACACTTCCTCATCCCCTTCGGTCCTCGGGAGAACTTCCTCAACCTCCTCTGGTCAGCTTCTTCGATCAACTTCCTCGGGAGAACTTCCTCAACCTCCTCCGGTCAACTCCTTCGATCAACTTCCTCGGCACCTGCCAAGAAACTCAGGTAAAATTTATAAAAAAAAAATAATAATAATAATAAAATAAAATAAAAAAATAAATAATTTCTTTGAAAGCCGGTTTGGGAACTCTGCGGACGAACCTTACTTCAGGCTGAAAGAAAGAAAAAGAAAAAAAAATAAATAATAATTCTTCGAAAGCCGGTTTGGGAACTCTGCGGACGAACTTACTTCAGGCTGAAAAGAAAGAAAAAGAAAAATAAAAAGAAAAAAAAAATAAATAATTTCTTTGAAAGCCGGTTTGGGAACTCTGCGGACGAACCTTACTTCAGGCTGAAAAGAAAGAAAAAGAAAAATAAAAAGAAAAAAAAATAAATAATTTCTTTTGAAAGCCGGTTTGGGAACTCTGCGGACGAACCTTACTTCAGGCTGAAAAGAAAGAAAAAGAAAAATAAAAAGAAAAAAAATAAATATTTCTTTGAAAGCCGGTTTGGGAACTCTGCGGACGAACCTTACTTCAGGCTGAAAAGAAAGAGAAAAGAAAGAAAGAAAAAAGCAAAAAGAAAAAGAAAAATAAAAAGAAAAAAAAATAAATAATTTCTTTGAAAGCCGGTTTGGGAACTCTGCGGACGAACCTTACTTCAGGTGAAAAGAAAGAAAAAGAAAAAACAAAAAATAAATAATTTCTTCGAAAACCGTTTTGGGAACTCTGCGGACGAACCTTACTTCAGGCTGAAAAGAAAGAGAAAAGAAAGAAAGAAAAAAGGAAAAAGAAAAAGAAAATAAAAAGAAAAAAAATAATTTCCTTTGAAAGCCGGTTTGGGAACTGCTGCGGACGAACCTTACTTCAGGCTGAAGAAAAAAAAAAAGAGAAAGAAAAAAAAGAAAAAAAAAGAGAAAAGAAAAGGAAAAAAAGAGAAAAGAAAGAGAAAAGAAAAAAAAAAGAGGAAAAAGAAAGTAAAAAAGTCAACAACGGATGATTTCTTCGTACATCCGAACTCAAGATAAGTCAAAGTGGATTCCCTTCGGGACCTAAATCAATTACAAGACAAAAGGGATTGAACCCTAAGATAAGCCCAAGTGGATTCGGATCCCAAATATAAAGCGGATTCCCTTCAGATCCCAAGTCAAATAAAATAAAATAAAATAGTCTTCTTCGAATCCCAAATAATTTCTTTTTCGGATCGCAAATAATTTCTCTCTCGGATCCCAAATAATTTCAAAAACAAAAAAACTTTCTTGGATCCCAAATAATTTCAAAAAGGGCCCCACATCAAAATAAAATAACGGTACTTGCTCCTGACCCCAAATCAAAGATTAGTGGATTGATTCGGATGCCAAGTCAAAATATAAAATAAAAGGGATGGAATCCCGAGATAAGATTAATGAATTTCCTTTCTCGGATCCCAAATAATTTCAAAAATAGAAACTTTCTCGGATCCCAAATAAAAAAAAAGAAAAAAAAGAAATTTTATTCAGACGCCAAAATAAAAGGGGATATCGAAACAAACAGAAATTTCTTTGAATCCAGAGTCGGTTTCAAATAAGATTCAATTGGATCTAATCAACTTGGAACCTAAGTCCGATTCAAAAGCTCAGTCCACATACGGGTCTCAAATCAAATCCACATACGACATAAGACCCAATCCATATACGGGTTCCAAATCCAAATCCACATACGGATCCTAAAATCCAGTCCACATATGGATCCCAAATCAAATCCACATATGACATAAGGCCCAAACCATATACGGGTCTCAAATCCAATCCACATACGGATCTCAAATCCCATCCACATATGACATAAGGCCCAAACCATATACGGGTCTCAAAATCCAATCCACATACGGATCTCAAATCAAATCCACATATGACATAAGGCCCAAACCATATACGGGTCTCAAATCCAATCCACATACGGATCTCAAATCCCATCCACATATGACATAAGGCCCAAACCATATACGGGTCTCAAATCCAATCCACATACGGATCTCAAATCAAATCCACATATGACATAAGGCCCAAAACCATATACGGGTCTCAAATCCAATCCACATACGGATCTCAAATCCCATCCACATATGACATAAGGCCCAAACCATATACGGGTCTCAAATCCAATCCACATACGGATCTCAAATCCATCCACATATGACATAAGGCCCAAACCATATACGGGTCTCAAATCCAATCCACATACGGATCTCAAATCCCATCCACATATGACATAAGGCCCAAACCATATACGGGTCTCAAATCCAATCCACATACGGATCTCAAATCCCATCCACATATGACATAAGCCAAACCATATACGGGTCTCAAAATCCAATCCACATACGGATCTCAAATCAAATCCACATATGACATAAGGCCCAAACCATATACGGGTCTCAAATCCAATCCACATACGGATCTCAAATCTAATCCACATATGACATAAGGCCCAATCCATATATGGGTCCTAAATTCAATACGGATCTCAAATCCAATCCACATATGACATAGGCCCAATCCATATACGGATCTTAAATCCAGTCCATATACTACCCCAAATCTAATCCACATACGGATCCCAAATCCAGTCCATATACAATATAAGCCGATCCACAAATAAAACCCAAAACCTATTCGATCCATAATAAAACCCAAACCCAAAACCTATTCGATCCATAAATAAAAACCCAAAATCCAAACCCCATTCAATCTCATTGCCTTAACACATATAATTAAGGCAAAGCTATATCGAAACCGACTAGATTCTAAAATCATATACTTAGAATTTAGTCAAAGCAAATTTGGTCGGGCTCTAACACATATACTTAGAGTTCATCCAAACCAACCCAACTAACCCTAATACATATACTTAGGGTGCAGTTAACCTTTACTCTAGCACATATGTCTAGGTAGAAGCCAAATCAATTCAACTAATCCTAATACATATACTTAGGGTTAGCCTCTCATTCTAGCAATATAACTAGAGTGAAAAACATATCAAACTCGGCCAATCCTAATTCATATAGGACTTAGCCACCTCCTACTTTCGAGTAGCATCAAATCCGACCCACCTCAATACATATCCTTGGGGTTTGGTCTCTCCATTTTGGAACATATGCCAAATATGGAATCAAATATAATTGGACTCTAATACATATACTTAGAGCCAATTGAACTCAATTAAACTCTAACACATATAATTAGAGTTTAATATCGACTAGTTCTCAACACACATAATTGGGATCAAGTCAATTTCAAACCCAGCTAAATCCTAACATATATACTTAGGATTTAGTCAATTATTAGGATACGATTTATTCTATCCTCCCCGCAAAGGTCTCTTAATCGAAGGTGCCCCAATCACAAGGGGGTAATTAACAATAGATGCTTGCGTCTATTGGAAGTCATGGATCCACAATACCTGATACCAACATACACCCATCCATCCATACAAATATAAATCTGAATCATGAATACCATCCCACGGGAAACCCCAAAAAAAGGTGAACCGCGCGGGATGAGTCATTCGAGGTGGCAGACAAAATGGCACGCCCGGTGGGACATGACTTTTCCTTCCATCTTTGAGACCTTTCATATATATATAAAAAAAAAAAAAAAAAAAAAAAAAAAAAAAACGGTAAAGGTAAATCCTAATGCTTACATCGAGAAAATAGTACCAACATATATGAACATTGCTGCTTTTACTGGGGCATGATTACCTTTACTACCCTTTCCTAATAAATATGGTCAAATCCTCGGCTGCAGCCTCGAAAAAATAATCTAATGGGGGCATACCCAATCCTCTTCACCAACCCGTAGGTGAACAGCTCATCTACTCACCTACATCCAAAGGATGGTGTTCAAAGACAAGCTCATATTCTCGAAGAAAAATCGAAAAAAAAAAAAAAAAAAAAAAAAAAAAAAAAAAAGAAAAAAAAAGAAAAAAAAAACGAAAAAAAGAAAAAAAATTTCAAAAAAAAAAAAAAAAAAAACTCTCAAAAGAAAAAAAAGGAAAAAAAAAGAAAAAAAAAAAAAATTCAAAAAAAAAGAAAAGAAAAAAAATTTCGGCTGTGGTATAACCCCCACAGGCAAAAATGGGACTCCCCGCTGAGAAATATTCAACACAGGCAAAAGTTAGGGCAAAAGTTGGGGGAAGGTATCGGGTGGAACCCATTGTGGCGCCCGATTGCCACCAAAACATATTTTTCTTTCAAACAAATCCATATTTTTCAATAAACCAAAATTTTTTCAATAAACTCATATTTTTTTAAAATAAACCAAAAAACCCTATTTTTCAATACTCAAACATATTTTGTCTACGACAGCTAACTGATTTTATGACCGGTTATGCACAGCAATTGCTCGTTATTTTTCAATAGCAAAAAAAAAAAAAAAAAAAAAAAAAAAAAAAAAAAAAAAAAAGAAAAAAAAAAAGAAAAAAAAAGAAAACAAAAGAAAAAAAAACAAAAAAAATCAAAAAAGAAAAAAAGAAAAAAACAGAAAAAAAAAGAAAAAAAAAAGAAAACAAAAAAAAAAAAAAAGAAAAAAAATAAAAAAAAAAAAAAAAAAAAAAAAAAGAAAAAATCCCGGCTGTGGTATAACCCTACAGGCAAAAATGGGATCCCCGCTGTGAGGATACACTATTCGAACTCACAGGCAAAAGTTAGGGGAAGGCATCGGGTGAAAACCCATGTGGGCGCCCGATTGCCACACAAAAAAAAAAACATATTTTTTTCAAAACAAACCCATACTTTTCAATAAACCCATATTTTTCAAAATAAACCAAAATAAATCCATATTTTTCAATACTCAAAAATATTTTTTTTTCAAACATATTTTGTCTACGACGAAATTCTAACTCACCCTAGGGTTGGTTATACGCAACAATTTCGATTGCTTCCCGAGACAAAATAAACTCATATATTTCAAAAAAAAAAGAGAAAAAATGCCCCCAAATTATAAGCCAGTTCAACCTAAATCGAATTTAGGTGGAATCATATGAACTGTACCATGCACCAGCTCGACCCCAAATCAAAGTCAAATGGTCTTGAGCCAAACCGCAAAAAGGGTGACTCAAACCAAACTCGAAGGTATCTTAAATCAAATCCAAACCAAATGCAATGGAGTTTCAAGTTCAAACGGATCTCGAACCTAACCATAAGGTTACGAGCCGAATCAAACCAAACTGCAGAAGGGTCCAAGTTGAGCCGAATTATAAGGGCCCGACCAAAATTGAATTCAAAGGGTCTCGAACTAAGTCATAAGGGTTCGACCTAAACCATGTCTCAAAGGGTTCTGAACCAAAGTATAACGGTTCGACTCAAATCAAATTCAAAAGGGACAAATCAAGTGAAAGCCTAAACCGGCTCAGCCCAAATCAAATACAAAAGGTTCAAACCAATTCAATTCGAACCCAACCTGAACAAAGGTTCAAATCGAACTTCAGGGTTGATCCAAATCAAGCAAACCAGCTCCACCCGCACTGAAACAAATCAAGAGTTCAAACCGAGCTAACTCCAAATAAATCTGCTGAGTCAACTTAATCGACTCACAAATCCAAATTCAAACGACCGAAAAGTCATTAAACTAAACCCCATTTCAAACGACCGAAAAGTCATTAAACTAAACCCAAGTTCAAACGACCGAAAAGTCATTAAACTAAACTCAATTTCAAACGACCGAAAAGTCATTAAACTAAACCCAACTTCATACGACCGAAAAGTCATTAAACTAAACTCATATTCATATCGACCGCCATGTCAATAAACTGAGCAACTCATATTCATATCGACCGCCATGTCACTAAACTGAGCAACACATATCCAAACCGACCGCCATGTCACTAAACTGAGCAACCCATATTCATATCGACCGCCATGTCAATAAACTGAGCAACCAATATTCAAATAGACCGCCATGTCAATAACTGAGCAAGTCATACTCATATAGACCCCCATGTCAATAAACTGAGCAAGTCATACTCATATCGACCGCCATGTCAATAAACTGAGCAACTCATATTCATATCGACCGCCATGTCAATAACTGAGCAACCCATACCCATACCGACCGCCATGCCACTAATTGAGCGAGCCATATTCAATTGACCGCCATGTCATTAAACTAAGAAATCAAATTGAATGCGTTCGAAAAAAAAAAAAAAAAAAAAAAAAAAAATTGAAAAAAAAATGAGGAAAGAAAATAATTGAACGTGCATCTTTTCACCGTACTCGTGCCTCGTACAACGAAAATATGGGGGGCATTTGTTTGAGGTAAAAAAAAAAAAAAAAAAAAAAAAATTATTTTTAAAAAAAGGGGGGAAAGGTTATGTTGGTCTGTAATATTGATCTGTCTGTATAAGCCCCGTATAAGCCCAAAACTTTTAATATATTAATAATTTGGGTCCAACAAATTCAATTCTTTAATAGGCCATTTGTGAACACAAGCTTAGGCCATTTTTGAACACAACCATATAGGTCTAATCAAAGTCCGTCGATTTTTTTAGTCACCAAATTAGTCGGATTCCATTTTTTTCTGCCACGCGGGGCCTTACATTTTAAATATTCAATTTCAAAAATTATGTTCAAATTGAACTTTGAATTTTCAATTTTGAATTTCAAATTTTTAACGAAATTTCAAAATATCTCTCAAATGTCACCAACCTGCGACCTTCGCGTTATCAGCACGAATCCACATACGAATCCCAAATCCACTGGGCGTGCCATTTTGTCTGCGATCTCGAATGACTCACCTCGCGCGGTTCACCTCTGTCGGGAATTTTCAATGCCTTTTGCCCGTGCATAGAGTAAAGACAAAAATGAATGGTCTAAAATTGAATAAGCTTCTAAAACATACCATAGGATCCATTAGGTAAGAGAATGGAGTAAAGAAGAGTTTGAGGAGGTTGAAGAAGGCTTATAGGAAAAGAGGCGAAGGCGAAGAGGAAGGGGTAGGTGAGTCCGGCTACTATACTATCGATAGCACCAAGCACTTGGTGCTTCCAAGTTTTCTGCCGTTAGATATATCCCTTTGATCATTTCCACCCCTTAGATTATACTATTTCCCCAACCACCCACTATACCTTAGGAGCTCACTATCACCCTAACCGCACATCACTTCATCCAAGGGTCAAAGACCTAATAGCACCAGTGACTTGGTGCTATTAATAGTATAGTAGCTTAGTTCTATATATATATGCCATAAACCCTATATCAAAATTATTGGAAATAAAGAAAATATTAAAATGACAATGCGACTTCCCATAATTAGAAAATCCTAAACTAAGGAACATATCTGAGTTGCATTTTGAAGTTGGACTTAGCGAAAAGTATATAACAAGATTGAGTAGGAAATCATATTGGATAAAGAATTAGAGAGTTTTCAAAGAATTGGATAAAATGGTTGAAGATATCTTTGAGACCTGTAAGATAATGTTGTCTATAAATGGTAAAATGGGGAAAATATCTTCTTGTTAATGCCTTGGGTTTTCAAGGGAATGGTATTGACAATGTTAAACAAGAAAAGAGCATGTAGGAGCTGTTGGTTTTCATATTCTAATACACTGGATTGTATGCTGTTGGTGTTGGGCTGGCCCTGTGTATTGTTCATTTTTTGAATGGATAGATTGAGTTGATGGCGGTCCCCCTTATTTGAAATTGATGGTGTTTCTTAAAAAAATATAAAAAATCACATTTCTCAAGGAACAACGGTGCTTATCGTAGTAGGTCTAGACGCGCCAGTGTAGACATCATAAAGAAAAACTTCGTAATATCTATGCTTTGTGCAAGCAACCTGCAAAAATTGAAAATATTGTGTTAACACATCTAGTAAGAATCAAAGTTAGCATCGATGTCAAACTATATTTCTACTTAAACTAGAAGATAAAATATCATGTTTTTTTTATTTGAGTTAATATACTTTATTTATTTTTTTTTTTTGATTAAACAGGGTATACCCTATTTGGGGAGTATACAGACAGAAGGGGAGGATAAGGACAAAGCCCCGAAATTACAGCACCCAGCACAGTCATAGGACTGTGGACATCGAGCTAGTGCGGCCCACGAGCCCCTAAAGACAAAAACCAAAACCTGGCAGTAGCTGCTACATTCCACCCCAGCTCAGCACTCGTAGATTGACGCCCCTCGAATAGTCTCGCATTCCGCTCCTTCCATATTTCCCAGCAAGCCGCTGCGAAGCAGACGTCGATGCCAGCCCTGGATGAGCACGACCCCTTTGCCCTGAAGTGCCTCCATCTGTTCGACAGGTGCTGCATGTGCTGCTGCCTCCAGTTGGTCTGCCGGCCTGCAAGGAGTTGATTCCACACGGCTCTTGCAAAACTACAGGAAAAGAGTAGGTGCTCGAGGTTTTCTTCGCTCCTCCGACAGAGCACACAGATTGAGGGCCCCTGCCAACCCTGCTTGGCGAGTGTATCGGCGGTCAAAACTCTGCCGCAAGCCATAAGAACAGTTTCACCTTAAGGGGGGCTCTAATTTTCCAAAGAAAAGTGATTTCGCTGTCTTTGACCCCACTGTTGGCGAGAAAGAAATAAGCACTCCGGGCGGAGAAGCTCCCATCGTTGCTCCAGCGCCAAAGTAGTACGTCTTGTGAATTGGACAGGGAGTAATTCCTTAGCAAAGTTCCCAGTTGGTGGAGCTCGTCCACATCCGACGCGTTAAGTGGTTGCATGAAGGCCCTGTCAAGATCTGCTGGGGACCTGCGGAACCAGCTAGCGACCGAGAGGTGCTTGTTGAGCGAAGCTGCAAACAGGTTGGGGAAAAGGTTGCGCAGGGTGCTGTCTCCACACCATCTTGCGTTCCAGAAGGAGGTCAACCGACCATTACCCAGAGCAAACCCAACCGATGCAGCGAAAGGTGGGGCCAAATTGAGGATGCCCTTCCAGATGGGGGAGCAGCCCGAGGGTATGGAGCAGGTTAGAGAAGGCCGCCTTCTCGTTAATATACTTTATTATGTTGAAAAGTTTATCAAATTTATTAATTGTTGTAATTTCATCAAAAGTAATTAAAACCATTGAATTTGATAGAGTCATTGTTTAATTTAATAAAATTTTCACTTACATTGACTAAATCACTCAAATCGGAAAAAATAAATAAATAAATAAAAATTTCAAGCAGTATCAATCAAGAAAAAAGTAATGTTGGGCCTTACATACATATATTCTCCATATAGGCCTTGGATACATATATTCTACTGCACAAGGTTGAGCCAATTCGTCATTGAGAGAGCATTGTGTCATGGCATTAGGCTAAGAAAAAACAATCAAAGCACCAAATATAAAACAATTTTTTTAGCCTTAAATAACCAATATATAATGTCTTCAAAGAACATAAGTTGGAATTTATAGCAACAAGGCCTTTACTCGGTGGCAACTAGGTAGTTAACAAATTTTTAAAAAGTGAATATATTGTCGCATTTCTACCTCATATGGATTAAGTGGACTCCAACGGACTGTAAGAAACTGCACTGAAGGTTCGCTGATATGTAATCGTGGCTTAGCTAGAACTTCTACCAAAAGGAAAATAGAAAAGTAACACAAAGTAACTCATCACACTACAAGAATTATTATTTTTAACGACCAAATTTTAACGAAGGAAAAAAATTTTGGTCATTAAAAACATACATATAAACGTTTCCTGCGGCTGGGACAAATTAATTTAGATTTTTTAAGTTATCCGGTCGTTAATAGTATAAAATCTTGATATTTTTCTGATAAAGCAAGAATTTTCTTTTACTCTCACATGCAACCTCTCTCCTAAAACCCATTCACCTTCCTCTTTTGCTAATTCCCACTTTTGCTAATTCCCAAACCGACACAGCACCTCTCTTTATTTTTTATTTATTTATTTCTTTTTTTTCCTATCGTCACTTTCCTCCAAAATACTTCTCTTACCCACCTACCTACAGAGACCAAAAAAAACCTCTATAATTTTTCTTCTCTCTATTTTATTCAAGTTCGAAGCCATCCGTCCCGCCCCTTTCAACGCGCGCGCGCGAGAAGGCCTCCGTCGCCGATCCCCTCTCACCGCGCGCGAGAAGCTCCGCCTGCAACCCTTGTCGCCGGACCTCTCTCAACGCGCGCGTGAAGCTCCGCCTATAGCCCTCCGTCATCGGCCCACTATCACCGCACGCGATACACAGTTGACGGCCCGGAGCCCCCAGTCGCCGCCCTTGTAGTCCATCGCCTCACCTACAGACAGTCGCGTTCGCGCCCACGGCCACAACTCGTCGCGCCCGCGCCCCTGCAACCCGTCGTCGTGCCGCAGCCCATCATCGTGCCGCAGCCCGTCGTCGTGCCGATTTTCTGAGTAATTTTTTTTTTACTCATTAATATTATTTTGCTAGAATAATTTGTTAGTGTTTAGAACAGACTTAGCTATGGATGAGTCAATGATTGGCAGGATAATCGAAACATTTTTCTGTTTCTTGTTAATATTATTTTACTCATTAATATTATTTTGCTAGAATAATTTGTTAGTGTTTAGAATAGACTTAGCTATGGATGAGTCAATGATTGACAAGATAATCGAAACATTTGAGTTTTAGTTGTATGCAACGAGAGTTTAATTAAGACATTGCTTATATTTTGTTCTTTATTTTTTAACTTTCACTATTTTTTATTTATTAGGATTTCAAATTTTGATTATTTATCAAAAACTTCTCATAATTAGTTTTGTGTCATTAGTGAAATCACATTATATCTTAAACTTTTTATAGATTTTCATAAATTGCTACTAAGTCTTTTGACAAGTTGCAAAAAGTTTGTCCCTTTCTATGAATAGAAAGAATATCAAATTCTGCTTCTATATATTTAAAATGCATGCTAGCCTTCTTAATAGTCTCTTTAATATGAATGAATTCTAACAATAATTATTTATTTACATTCTTCAGAAAATATTGTATAACATTACTCATTATACTATCTGTTTGTGTAGGTAATTTTTTTGGATTATCTCTACTCGATTATGAGAAAATGGCACCTAGTAAATATTGGATGGATCTAGTTAATGATCGATTAAGTGAAGCATATGAAAATGGAGTTAAAATTTTTTTGAATTATGCTTTTAAACGTACAGGACATAACAATAAAATTCGATGCCCTTGTGTTAGATGTAATAATACATATTCAGGAACTCGTGAGCTAGTTGAGACGCATTTGAAAGTTTATGGAATAGTTCAGAGTTACACTTTCTGGTATCACCATGGTGAAAGATCTGGCGAGTCTCAATCGGATTCAGATTCAGATGATGATAATGAGGGAATAGAAGAAGATGATAGTGCTGATGAAATGCATGAAATCTTAAGGGATTAATATCCTGAATTGAATAGAAATTTTGAGAACAATACTACGATAATTGATGAAGATTTTGAAGATGAACCAAATGACGAAGCAAAGCCTTTCTATAAATTACTTAAAGAGTCTAATCAACCATTATATAATGGTTCGAAATGCTCAAAATTATCTTTGCTAATCAAATTGTTTCATATTAAGAGCCTTGGAGGATGGAGTAATGCGTTATTTACTATGTTACTTCAATTATTAAAAGAAGATATTCTACCAAGCGGAACAACATTCCCATATTCATATTATGAGGCAAAAAAAACTATTCATGATCTTGGACTTTCTTACCAAAAAATTGATGCATGCATTAACAATTGTATGTTATATTGGAAAGAGAATGAAGAATCTGATTCATGCAAAATTTGCGGGACTTCTAGATGGAAGCATGACAAATGTAGTGGGGAAATTGAACATAAAGTAAATGGTAAAAAAATACCACTGAAGTCATTACGTTATTTTCCATTAAAATCTAGACTTCAAAGGTTATTTATGTCAACAAAAACAGCTTCTTTTATGAGATGGCATTTTGATAAAAGAGTAGATGATGGAGTGATGCGGCACCCGGCTGATTCAATGGCATGGAAGTCTTTTGATGAACTACATGAACCATTTGCATTAGAACCTCGTAATGTCAGACTTGGTCTTGCTAGCGATGGCTTTCAACCATTTGGAGATTCGAGAAAACCATATAGCATTTGGCCAGTAATCCTAATTCCCTACAATCTGCCTCCATGGATATGTATGAAGCAATCTAATTTCATTTTGTCAATGCTTATTCCAGAACCTGAGAGTCCCGGGGATGCAATTAATATCTATCTCCAACCATTGATTGAAGAGTTGAAGGAACTGAGTTGAAGGAACTATGGGAAGTAGGTGTTGAAAAATTTGATGCATCAATACGACAAAATTTTCAATTACGTGTAGCTTTGTTGTGGACAATTAATGATTTTCCTACTTACGGAAACCTGACTGGATGGAGTACAAAGGGAAAACTAGCATGTCCTTGTTGCAATAAGAATACCTTTTCTATTATGTTAACTAATGGTTGCAAGCAATGTTATATGGGCTATCGACGATATTTGCCTAATAAGCACAAGTGGCGATATGATAAATATTCTTTTGATAGAACCAAGGAGCGAGGTTATGCACCAAAGTTATTTAGCGGTGATGAAATCTTCGAACAAGTGCAAGATCTTGAAGGAATCATTTTAACAAAAGCTCCTAATAAAAGGGTAAAAATATCACATAACATTCGAGGTGATAATTGGAACAAGAAAAGTATATTCGTTGAACTTCCATATTGGAAAACTCTTTTGTTGCGTCATAATTTAGATGTAATGCACATTAAGAAGAATATATATGATAATGTACAAGGGACAATTATGAATACCAAGGGAAAAACTAAGGACACAGTGAAATCTCGTCTTGATTTGCAAGCAATGAATATAAGACCAGAATTACATCCGATCCAAAAAGGGGATAAGTTTGTTCTTCCTGCTGCCTCCTACATGTTATCGCCAAATGAGAAGCACACAGTTTGCCTTTTTCTTAAGCAATTAAGAGTTCCAGATGGCTTCTCGTCAAATATATCTCATTGTGTAAATCTTAAAGAACATAAGATTTCTGGATTGAAAAGTCATGATTGCCATATTATGTTGCAACGCCTACTTCCTCTTGCTCTATGTGGTTTACTTCCTAAAGAAGTTTATGAACCACTTTTTGAGTTTTCTTTATTTTTCACTGTGCTAGGTTCTAAGACCCTAAAGGCAGATGATTTGGATCAAATAGAAAATCAAATTCCAATAACTCTTTGTAAATTAGAGAGAATTTTTCCTCCTTCATTTTTTGATGTTATGATACATTTGCCAATTCATCTAGCAAATGAAGCTAAGATTGGAGGACCAAGCCAATATAGGTCAATGTACTCTATAGAGCGGTACTTGTATACTTTAAAAGGGTTTATACGCAATAGAGCTTGTCCAGAAGGTTCAATTGCAGAAGGCCACATTGCAAATGAATGTATGACCTTTTGTTCAAGATATCTTCATGGCATTGAGACAAAATTTAATCGTCATGAGCGGAATTATGATGGTCGAGATAACATATCTGATGAAGGTTTATCTATTTATTCTCAACTTGGAAAAGCGCTAGGAGCTGGTACTATATATGATATGGATGCGAACGAGTTCGAGCAAGCACAACTTTACATTTTAAAAAATTGCCTTGAAGTTCATAATTTGGAAGAAGGTAATGGAAAGTTAATATCATACTTTTTTTAAATTCTAGTTTTTGTATTTATCATAAATATTATTTGGGTTTGATTTCTGTACAAAATGGAGGCACAGTCGGTCAACCACCAAGCTTAGCAACTATATTTTTTGAGACTCGAAAAAAGGGTGACAAGTTAGTAGATGAAGACACTTTAAAACAATATGTATGTGGAACATATATTTATATTTTGTTTTAATTTTTGTTACTTTTAATGCATTATCAACTTACTATTGTTTACCTTATTTCTTGAAGGATAAAATTATTGATGCTACTCAATGGGGACCCTCCTTATCCAATATAGAGTTAGTTGAAGAATGTTTTGGGCCACAACGTCATAACCATATTACTTGCTATGGTGGTGGCTTAAAGCCTAATGATATGAAGACTATTGGAACTAGAGCTGAGCTTCAAGCTAAGCTTCGTGAAACCTAAAAAGAAAATGATTCGTTTAAGAACCGTATGGATGAAATGGAAGCCGAAGTAAGAATGATTAAGGAAATGCTTCAACATCAACATTCCAATAGTCCACCTTCATTTGAAGAGTAAACAATCTAATCTTATTTAGATTTGTAACGTTTTTGCATGTGTATATATATTGGCACACAAAAGTTGCTTTTAAATTCTATGAGTTATTTGTTTGCTTTCTTGTTCAAAATCTATTTGTATGACTTAATTACTTTCATATTATTTTAACTTTCATTCTTTCTCTCTTTTGTAGGTAATTCATGGTGATTTTGGGGACAAGAAAGACAATGAATTGTAATATGCCTTTTTTGCTTTAATCCTTTTTTTAAAAAAAATGATGAGTAGTAGGCATTTTGTTTTTTGGTGAATGTTAACTATATATGTAATGGTGTGATGAAAACTTTAATGTATTAGGTGAATGGTAGTAGGCATTTTATTTTTTGGTGAATGTTAACTATATAAGTAATGGTGTGATGAAAACTTTAATGTGTTAGGTCAATGGTTTGGAAAAAAGTTTGAATGTTGTGGATGCTAATTACTTTTATTGTTAATAAAGTATTGTTATAAATTTGTTCATATATTGTGAATTTGTATAAGCTTGCTTATATTTATATATTATTGTGTATACAATGTACTTATATTGCTAAAAGTAATAATTGGATGTAATATTTGTATCATTAACGACGAAAAAAATGGTCGTTATTATATTATCTTTTTTACTTACGAAATGCTATTAACGACGAAAATTATGGTCGTTATTATATTACTTTTTTTACTTACGAAATACTATTAACGACGGGAAATATGGTCGTTAGTTATACTAGCGACTAAATTTTTGGTCGTTATTAATACTATGAATAGAACAATTATAATTTCTATAATATATATTACGACGGTCGAATTGGTCGTTATTGTAAAATGGAGTGGTTACTAAAGAAAATAAATAACGATGACAAATTATATGGTCACTATTAGTTTATAACGACGGGCAGTTTATTTTGGTCGGAATTGGTTTTAACGAAGGAGGCTTTTTACGACGGGCCACGACGGACGAATTTGCTGTCGTTAGTGATATTTAACGATGGAAAGTCTAATTTTTAACAACGGTACCGCCTTTCGTTAAATAACTTATTTCCTATAGTGTCAGGAGGAAAATTAGCATCAAATATAATTAAAACAAAACATTCATTGATGTTTAGTTTTAGGTAAAACTGTTGTTGTAAACAAATGCCAAGAAAAGGATGTCTTTCATGTAAATGAAAATCTGTGTTAATTATTGTATGATTAGGTGACGATCAAAATAGTTTACTGGGTGTATGCGTGTTTTGGAAGAAAAGGAATGAAGAGAGTGGTAAGAGAAAGTGAGGAGAGGTGAGGTGTTTTTAGTTTCATGTTTGCATTTTCTATAGAAAAAATGCAAAACATATATAATGTATTATATGAAATTAGATGCTTGGGAAACTCTTTTTGATGCAAAACCTATTTTCAAACCTCTTTAAAACCAACCGAACACTATGTCGGCTAAAACTTCACAAAACTCAGCTAATGTGAGCAACCTACTATTTGGGAGAGAGAGAATTACGCATTGATCTATATGGTGTACATCATAGTAAAGAGATTACAGGATAAAAGGGCATCCATCATGTATGTGGTAAGGGAACTTGCCAGATGTCGGACCATATGTGGAGCAGTAGAGGGTATTAAAGTCATAAACTGATAAACACCCAGCACGAGTCACAGTTACAATATTAGAACCCTTAAGTAATAGCATAATCCATCAGAAAATTAAGAACAAAATTACTTGAAACAAAATTAAATGAGCAAATTATATCGAAATTTACCGTAGAATCGAAGTCCAATGCTGAAATTCCTTTCCAGCTGAACAAAAGTAAAGAAGGTGAGTACTTCCTCTCATGACATTAGGAGTATGCAATTTTAGGTTAATGCTTGGCTTGAGGGATATTCTTTCAGAGGCGGTAAAAAAAAATCCCCATAACTTTACTAAGGTACCAACTCCAATATGTTTGGCATGATATCATAGAAGGGAATAAGTTGGATGAAGTCCTGTTATAGGGATATTGCAATTCCACCAATCCAATGTAATTGCTATTTCCAGGATACAAGTACATCTTTCCCACTCAAGTCCAAGTGAGAATAGCTCTTAACTAGATTGCATTTGGTAGAATAATAAGTATACTGTATACATGATAGTATCCCCACCTTAATCCTGACTCTGAGTGAAACACTACCTAGTAAAAAATAAATATAGAGGATGGCACTAACACATTAAAGTTTTGACTTGCACAAATTTCTGGAGTGCCCGTCCGGTGCTCAAAAAGTTTAACCTTCTCAACCCAAAAAAGAAAAAGAAAAAAAAAAAGCTTTCAGATAATCATCCAATACAAAAAATAATATACAACAATAATTGATTTTTTTTTAAAAAGAAGCTACTAAAAAAAATTATCATCATGAACACTTAAAGTAACTGTACTTTATAATTGTATAATGCAAAATGCACTACTGGTTGAAATTGTTAAAATATAATTTATCCCTTGCTTGCTTGTTTTTCTCTATTTGCATGGTATTAAAACCCAACCAATCTATTGGTGATCTCTTTCTAACTCCCATTTATTCAAGATATGCTTCCAAATTCATCTTCTTCACATCTTTCTACCTACCGATTGTCATCAGAATTTTTGTTCTTTCATGGCTACATCTTCTTTCACCCTTCTTCTAGTCCTTATGTTGTAAACGTAACCCTCTCTGTTTATAAGAAATTTATAAGTAATTATTTTGTGTGTTCCTATTGTTCTTTTAAATTGTGTGGAAAATCTATGATCTTAAAGGTCACGTCAGGGAAGGTGCCTCTCTTCGACTTGTGTCCCTTTCAGCAGAAGGAAACAAAACAAAGCTAACAACTGTTACCACATATAGCTTATTACCACATAAAGCTCATATTTAATTTGTATAGTTTATTAGTTTCTATATTCATTGTAATTGTATATTTCCATATTCATTATATTTCTTTAATTAGATTGCACGGCTGTAAAAGGAAAGAGATGAGCATTGTATATGTGCCTATAAATTGAATAAGAAGAAAAGAAGAGACGATCATCTTTTTCAATCAATATTCTATCATGGTATCGGAGCCCTGGTTTTAGAAGTTTTTTTGGTTTGTTTGGATTGTTTTGCTACTCTCTTTGGATCAGAGATTCTGAAACAAACAGTGAGCCGCAGCGAAGTGGTGGCAGATCTGTGCACGGGTGCAGTACCTTTACGTTTTGGAATTTGGCGTGGAAAGGTAGCTCACGATTTCGGTAAAATTTTAGCTTTCTTTGGTGATTTTTTTTTCTTGATGCGAACTATTCTTATTTCTTTGCAATGGCGAGTAGCACTTCTGAATTTTGTGTTAAGTTTACCGGAAAAAATTATACCGCATGGGAGTTTCAATTTCAATTGTTTGTTACTGGAAAGGAGTTATGGGGACATATTGATGGCACTGTTCCAGCTCCTACGGATGCCACACAATTGTCTCAATGGAAAGTCAAAGATGCTAGGGTGATGTCTTGGATTATTGGGTCATGTGATTCTCAAATTATTCTTAATTTACGTCCATATAAAACTGCTAAAGACATGTGGGCATATTTAAAAAGAGTTTACAATCAAACACATTCTGCAAGAAGGTTTCAATTGGAGTGCGAGATTGCACATTACACTCAGGGAGGATTATCTATTCAAGATTATTTTTTTGGTTTTCAACAATTATGGACTGAATTTTCTGATATTGTTTGTGTTACCGTGTCGAAAGATTCTCTCCATGATGTAATGGTTGTTTATGAGGTTAGCAAGCGCGATCAATTTTTGATGAAATTGCGATCAGATTTTGAGAACGTTCGTTCTAATCTGATGAGTCGTCATCCTCCTCCTTCATTGGATATATGTTTTGGTGAATTACTTCGTGAAGAACAACGTCTTTTTACCCAAGCCACTCTGGAACAAGAAAGGTTGACTACAACACCTATGGCATTTGTGGCTCAAGGAAAAGGCAAAGGCAGGGATATGAGTAAAGTTCAGTGCTTTAGTTGCAAGAATTATGGTCACATTGCTGCAAATTGTGCTAAGAAATTTTGCAATTACTGCAAAAAGCCTGGACATATCATCAAAGAATGTTCAATTCGGCCTCAAAATCGTCAGACTGCATTTCAAGCTTCTACTACTAATCCTTTTACAGGTCAAATTCCAGCTGGAACCTCAACAGCAATCAATCACAATGCTGAGCAAACAGTCCTCACTCCTGAAATGGTGCAACAAATGATTATTTCGGCCTTTTCAGCTCTAGGACTTCACGGTAATGGTAATTCTCCATCTAAATCTTGGCTTATTGATTCTGCCGCATCAAATCATATGACTGGCTCGGTGGCTTTGCTTAAAAATGTCCGCGCATATCGTGGTTCAGAACATGTCCGGGTTGCAAATGGAAACACCTTACCTATTACTGCTGTAGGAGATATTACTCCAACTCTCAACAATGCTTTTGTATCACCTGGACTCTCTAATAATCTTCTATCAGTTGGACAATTAGTAGAAAATAACTATGATGTACATTTTTCTCGTGGTGGTTGTTATGTGCAGGATCAGGTGTCGGGGACGGTGATTGCGAAGGGGCCTAAAGTAGGACGACTGTTTCCACTCCAACTTTCCATTCCTAATCATGTTGCTTTGACTTCTTCTACTACTATCAATAAAAGCGAAAGGTGGCATAAACGTTTGGGACACCCCAATTCTGATATTTTGTCTTATTTATTGACTTCTGGTTTATTGGGCAATAAAGATAAATTTTGTTCTTCTCGTGCTTCCTTTGATTGTTCTACTTGTAAGTTAGGAAAAAGTAAACTGCTTCCATTTCCTATTGCTGGTAGTCATGCGAAAAATTGTTTTGATATTATTCATACTGATGTGTGGGGAATTGCACCTGTTATTTCTCATGGTCAGTATAAATATTTTGTAACATTTATTGATGACTATAGTCGGTTTACTTGGATTTATTTTCTCCGTTCTAAATCTGAAGTTTTTTTAACTTTTAAATCCTTCCTAGTGTATGTCGAAACTCAATTTTCCGCCACTGTTAAGATTCTTCGATCTGATTCTGGTGGAGAATACATGACTAATGCATTTCATGATTTTCTGAATCAAAAAGGCATTTTGTCACAGCGTTCATGTCCATATACGCCTCAACAAAATGGTGTGGCCGAACGAAAGAACCGTCATCTCTTAGAGGTGGCTCGGACATTATTACTCGAATCTTCTGTTCCGCCTATTTTTTGGGTAGAAGCATTATCTACAGCAGTTTATCTTATTAATCGACTACCTTCTCGAACTCTTGATCTTGACTCTCCTTATTTTCGTCTTCATCATCAGCATCCTCCCTATCGACATTTGCATACTTTTGGTTGTGTGTGTTTTGTTCATTTGCCTCCTCATGAACGTCATAAGCTTTCTGCTCAATCTGTGAAATGTGCTTTTTTGGGGATATAGTACTAATCATAAGGGGTTTGTTTGCTATGATCCTTCTTTAAAGAGGCTTCGTGTTTCTCGAAATGTTGTTTTCTTTGAAAGTCAACATTTCTTTCCAACTCATGTTAGCTCATCCCCTGAAGTCGCTATTCTTCCTACTTTTGATGACACGTCTTCTTCTATTAACCGGTTCAAACCTGGAGTTGTCTACACTCGACGTCGTGCACTGCAGCCCCTTCCCGAGCCAGATCCGTCATCTGCTCCTGCCCCACCTTTACCGAGGCGATCTATCCGAGTTTCTCGTCCTCCTCCTCGGTATGACTCTTATCATACATCATTTTCTGCTGCTTTGTCCTCCATTTCAGTTCCATCTTCTTACTCAGAAGCAGTGAAGCATGAGTGTTGGCAGCGGGCAATGCAGGAGGAATTTCGTGCTCTTCAGGATAATCAGACTTGGGACATTGTTAAATGTCCACCTCATGTTAAGCCCATTGGTTGTAAATGGGTTTATTCAATAAAGCTTCGCTCTGATGGATCCCTCGATCGCTATAAAGCAAGATTGGTTGCCTTAGGCAACAGACAAGAGTATGGGATAAACTATCATGAAACATTTGCTCCTGTCGCCAAAATGACTACGGTCCGTACAGTTCTTGCTATTGCCGCCTCACAGGGCTAGCCGCTTCAACAGTTGGATGTCAAAAATGCTTTTCTCCATGGTGATCTCAATGAAGATATATACATGACACCTCCTCCTGGTTTGTTTTCCTCTTCTACTATGGAAGTTTGCAAATTGAATCGTTCATTATATGGCTTAAAACAAGCTCCTCGAGCGTGGTTTGAGAAGTTTCGCTCTATTTTGCTTCAGTTTAAGCTTGTCCAAAGCCAATATGACTCTTCATTGTTTCTTCGAAAATCAACTACTGGAGTTGTTCTTCTTTTGGTGTATGTTGATGATATTATTATCACTGGGACAGATTCTTTATTGATTACTCAGCTTAAGCAATATCGCTCATATTTAATTTGTATAGTTTATTAGTTTCTATATTCATTATAATTGTATATTTCCATATTCATTATATTTCTTTAATTAGATTGCACGGCTGTAAAAGGAAAGAGATGAGCATTGTATATGTGCCTATAAATTGAATAAGAAGAAAAGAAGAGACGATCATCTTTTTCAATCAATATTCTATCAACAACTTGGCAATAGGATATATGGAAAAGCTGGATTAAGGCAAGTCTGGTTGAAATGAGGTCAATTGAGGCCCGTTTGGTGCAATCCAGAGTTGGGATTAGTAAAACAGTCATTACTTTGCGTTTGGGTGTTTGTTTTGGACAAGAAGCTCAGCCTAGAGCCAACTTCTAGCTCGAACACCTATTAGCAATTGTCCAATTTCTCTCTAAAAAAAATCAGATCGGTGAACCTTTTACTGTGTTGGGAAGTAGGAAAGATTTGTCCATGATATAGTATACATCCATACTAGCAATAAATATACACAGTTTAGTACTCGTTAGCAATAATAACTCGTTGGGTCCAAACCATCAGCAAAAATTACTTAAGTCCAGTTATTATTACTAATGTCTATGATCTTTTATATACCCAATCACAACCCAGTTCCCATTTGATATGGGACTATTAGAGTGTCGCACCAAAACATAAGGTTGAATCTGTTTTCACATAGCAATCTGCTCTGATACCAACATGATGTAGAATTAAGTTCTAGCAAGCTTAAGAGGTGTAAATAACAAGGAAATGTGTTCATTCAATATTATAGCAAGGAAAAAAAAAAAGTTTGATGTATGGATTGAGCGAGGGAGTGTGGCTCTGAGGGAGCGATGGGAGGTTGGAGTAAGGAGCTTGGCTCATCGCAGGGACGGGCTGTTCCGCTGTTCCGCGGGACTTCGCGCGCGGGGGAGGGACCCCGAAGTGCTCCTCTGCTCCGATCAAAGGTTAGAAGAGCCAACATCAAGGCCTGCAACGGTATTGGTACTCGAAGGAGTCGTGCTCGGAGAGACAACTTACCTGGGATCCTTGGTCCTGGGCCTGCTAACCTCTCCAGGCATCGCTGCATGAAGGCTGCCTGCGTCATAGATGCTCCGTCCCGTCGCCAGCCTGTGTCGAAGACAGATTCTCCTTGTCTGCCTCGACCTTTCCCCTCGAAGGGTGCCTCTAGGGTGTCCTGGGCTCAACCTCTCTGCTCTTTCATAAGGTTAGATGAGAGGTCAGCTCACTGTGCACCACACTCCACCTTGAAAGGACCGGACAGCAACCTCGCTCAGCACCTCTCTACTCTGCGGGCCAATGGTGCCCCCCCGGTTTCTCCTGTGATCCCTCCTGTGCATGGCCCTCTCACTTATAAAGAGGCCCTGCTCCGAAGACCTCCAGCAGTTAGCACCGCTGAGCGGACCCACCACCGTCTTTCCGATTCCCTTTCCGCTCTTCGCCAACCCTTTCCCTCCCCCTTCTATGCCAAATCCAAGAGGTGCTTTAGGTGCTTAGCCTCGGACCACTTGATTCGAAGCTGCAGGGATCCCCTTCGCTGCGCCGCGTGCTTCCAGGTGGGGCACAAAGCCAGACTCTGTCCCCGTCGGGCCCAGCGAAGCAAGATGATGCGTGGCGGAGGCAGGACTTTTCGACCGCAAGTTTCGAAGGCCTTCATTCCCTTGTCTGAGGACTACCGCATTCGACAGAACAAATGCCGGAATGCGGTACTGGCGGATGTTGTAGGACGTTCAAACCTGGGACTTCACCCACAAGGAACCATTGCTGCGGACTTGGCTGATCGTTTTGGTGGCTTCCCCGCTGACTTTCTTGCGGCGATGTACAGGGAGAGGGACTACGTCATCTTCCTCCCGGAGTGGGTCCGTCCGGATGACGTTATCAACAACGGGCTCCTGCGCCTTCGGCATTGCCGATTGAGCTGCCACACTTGGGAGCCCTACCGCGACGCCGAGCGCTCCAGACTCTCCTACAAGGCGTGGCTGAAGCTCTCCAACCTCCCTTTCGAGTGTTGGTCGCGCGACTGTATCAAGTTACTCGTCAGTGGGTTTGGCCGATTCCTTCAAGCAGCTGACATTAGCACCAACGTGGGGGATATGACCGGCTACCGATGCCTGGTCGCGGTGGATGATCTTGCCGACATTCCTGAGACTCTTTCTATCTCCATGGGCGACCTCATCATCTCGGTGTCGGTGCGAATTGACAGCACCTCGCCCTTCGGCGGAGACGACCGTGGCATCCCGTTTGTTGGGGGGGGGCCTAGCGAAGGTGGGGATCAAACGGACCCCCAAGGAGCGCGGCTCGCCAGAAGGGTTGCTTTGGTCGGTCTGGGGGGCGACGACAGCAGCTCCAGAGATGCCACCCGCGACGGACAAAATGATTCTTGGGATTCCTCCGAGATTCGAGACCGACGGCGCGGACCCCTTGTCTCTTCCGGGAATCTTCTGCTGGCGGGGACTCCTTCCTCCGGTGAGGTCTCCGGCGTGCGTGACCATCTCGGTCCTCGGGCCTTTCCGCCTAAAGGACCACCCCGAGACCACCTGGCGCTGACGTTAGCCGCTGCTGCCTCTGCTCCTCCCCGAGAAGCCCAACGTCCGGATCTTGGAGTTCGAAAGGGGAAGATGCTTGACCTTGATCTTGGGTCTTTGCCTTTTTCATGCTACATTTCAAATTTCTTTTTTCTTCTGGGGAGTCGACTCCTCTCCTCTATAATGGTTGACAACAGCCTTGGAAAACCACCGCGAGAGGCTACAGGGGCCCTCAAAGGCTCTGGAACCCTGTCCTTGGATCGATGGGTGCCCACCTGGGAACCCGAACCTTCCTCTTGCTGTCCCTCTCCTCTAACCGGGCAGGGGCCTGTGACTTTTGTTGGGCCAAACAATCCACCTGCGGCCCTGCTTCCTCTCCCGCTGTGCACGCGGGCCGGGCCCCTTGCCGCTCCTGTGTTCGAGGGCCTTGCACCTCTGCTTCGGGCCGCTCTTTATCAGCCGGCCCTCGACTCCACCCCTTCGGTCTTCTGCATGCAAAGGCCGGGCCCGCTGCAGCGGCCCTACTCGGTGGGCTCGCTGTCCACTCGGGCAGGCCGGACTTTGGTCCTAGTGGGGCCGCTTTCTGACCTTAGTCTGCTGCTTTTCCTGGGGCCCGCTGGGCCGTTTTGGCCGCCACCTTCCACCCTTGTGCTTGGAGATCGCGAGGGGGCCCGGCCTCTCGCACCGGGATCGCGAGGGGGCCCGGTCTCTGAGTCGGACTTCTCTTGGGTCCCTTCGGAAGGACGGCCGGCTACTGCATCCCCTCCTTCTGACGACGGACTCATGTTGCCGGAGGACATCTGCCACGAAATTTCTCCTCCTCCACCTTTGGCACTGACCGACGCTCCCACCGACTTGAGCGAGCCTACCCGGCAACCCCGGTTCTCGAGAAGAAGCCCCAGGCTCGCTAAGAAGAAGGGGGGAATGGTGCTGGACCTTGCGATTGCCCGCAAGTGTGTCCTTCTGGGAGGCGGCTCACCGGTCCCTTCTCCAACGGCCCCGGGCAGCTCCGGAGGTTGTGATGTGTCGTCAACACAGCGGAAGATCAGAAGGAAGTGTTCTAAGTTTGGCATCAGGATCAGCGACGCGGACGCCTCCCTGTTTCTGGAATTCGCCAGCAGCGCGACCTGACCGGCCTGGACCTTTGGACTGTTGCCGGGTTTTGGTGGTTTTCTTTCCTTTATGTTTCAAATATGTTCGTGGAACGTTAGGGGGTTGAACGACTCAGCAAAGCGGGTGCTTGTTAAGTCGTTGGTTCGAGGCTACTGCGCCTCTAGTGCATCTATCCTTTGTTTTCAGGAAACTAAAGTTAGTTCATTTTCACGCTCTTTTATTCGCTCCTTCGCTGGATCGGGGTTCGATAAATGCATCTTCATCCCCTCGGCTGGGGCTTCGGGAGGCCTAGTTACCTGCTGGAACGCTAGGAACTTTTGTTGCTCTGAAGTGTTAGTGCGCAATCACTCTCTTAGTCTTCGGTTGAAATGCATTGCTAGCGGTCATTCGTTTTTCTTAACGAATGTCTATGGGCCTCCTACCTGGGATGGGAAGGCTGATTTTTGCCGTGAGTTGATTGAGCTTAAAGGATCTTGCTCGGGCCCCTGGGTGGTTTGTGGGGACTTCAACCTTACGCGACATCAAAGCGAGAGGAAAGGGCGCACTTGGTGTATTAGACTTATGAACCTTTTCTCTAATATGATTAACGAGCTTGACTTGGTGGACCTTCCAATGTCCAACCAGAAGTTCACGTGGTCAAACATGCAGAACGCTCCCACACTTGCCAAGCTTGACCGCTTCCTGATTTCGACAGACTGGGACTCTGCTTTCCGCTTCACTTTGGTCTCGGCGCTACCAAGAATCACCTCAGATCACTCCCTCCTACTCCTCAAAACGCTTGCGCCTCAGGCCTCACACCTCTTCAGATTCGAAAAAGTTTGTGTAATGTACCGAATTTTCGGCACATAAATAAATATAAATAAAGGTGGTATGAAATACTAGTGTTATGAAAGTTAGGGAAGTAAAGAATATGTGGACGCGAGTTGGGCCCAAATCGGGTTAAAATGGAGAGATCTAAAAATTTATTTGAGAAAGGGGGCCCAGATTTTTAGTAGAAAATTTACAGTGTCGGAAAATTCCGAGAAAATTACGGGAGCCCCGTAAATATGTTTTAAGATCACAGAAAAAGTTTCGCGTTGATCGGATACCCGATAGTGAAAATGGGCTCCGCCAACAGTGTCGAAAAATTCTGAGAAAATTTGGAGAACTTCGTAATTATGTTTTAAAGTCACAGTAAAAATTTCGGGTTGATAGGATACCCGGATTGTGAGAACGGGGTCCGCCAATGACTCTAAATACAGCGAGGCTTTTGGTGGCCCAGAAATGGCCCAAACTGAAAATTTAAATTTTTCTGTGATAAATTTAGCTGAAACGAACCCGCCTGTCAAATTTGGACGGAAACGGACGAAAAATGGACAGAAAACGGACCAAAAACGAATCTCAAGGTGGCGTTGGCGCGCGGCTCGAGGCGCGCACAAGCTGCGTGGGCACAGGCGCGGGACGAGCGCCACGTGGCGCTGGGGCGCGCGCTGGACCCGGTGCGCGCCCTCTTCATGGTGGACCGCCACACGGCAAATTCTTATTGGGCGGTCCCGTAGACCCGATCCACGGACCACCCTTCTCCTTTTTCTCCTTCTTTTTCTTTTCTTCTTCTTCCTTCTCCCTCGCAGACCCTTCCTCCTCTCCTTTCTGTTCGTCTTCTCCAACCGAGCTTCAACCGAGCTTCGAGGGAGAGAGAGAGAGAGAGAGAGAAAGAAAGAAAGAAAAAGAGGAGAAAATTTTGTGAGATGGAACGGCGCGACTGTACGAGGTAAGCCCCGCACATTATTTTTACGATATTTTTGGCACAATATTTATGCCTCCTTTGGGTTTGGATTTGACCCCATTATCGTGTTGCGTGTTAGGAACCGAGTTATACTGCGCCGTTTTGTTGCGTAGACTGTCGGGGACAATTTTGGCGCGCCTCGTTTTGCGTGCCAATCCGAGGTACGTGCTCCGTTTTACGCACAGATTGAGTTGTTGTGCACGGTTTTACATGCAGTTTATAATATTATACATCGTTTTTCGTACAGAGATAAAAAATATGCACCGTTTTACGTGCAACCTTACAGTTAAACTTGCACCGTTTTGCGTGCAGATCATTTTATCGCGCACCGTTTTGCGTGCAGTTTATAATATTATATATCATTTTTCGTACAGAGATAGAAAAATATGCACCGTTTTGCGTGCAACCTTACAGTTAAACTTGCACCGTTTTGCGTGCAGATCATTTTATTGCGCACCGTTTTGTGTGCAGTTTATAATATTATACATCATTTTTCGTGCAGAGATAGAAAAATATGCACCGTTTTGCGTGCAACCTTACAGTTAAACTTGCACCGTTTTGCGTGTAGATCATTTTATTGCGCACCGTTTTGTGTGCAGTTTATAATATTATACATCATTTTTCGTACAGAGATAGAAAAATATGCACCGTTTTGCGTGCAACCTTACAGTTAAACTTGCACCGTTTTGCGTGCAGATCATTTTATCGCGCATCGTTTTGCGTTCAGTTTATAATATTATACATCATTTTTCGTGCAGGGATAGAAAAATATGCACCGTTTTGCGTGCAACCCTACAGTTAAGCGTGCACCGTTTTGCTTGCAGATTTGAGGTACTTGCACTGTTTTGCGTGCCGACCGTGTTGTCGCGCACCGTTTTGCGTGCCGATCCTAATATTATGCATCGTTTTTCGTACAGGGTTGGAAAAGGCATGCACCGTTTTGCGTGCAGATTCGAGGTACGTGCACCGTTTTGCGTGCCGGTTGATTTAACGCGCATCGTTTTGCGTGCAGACTAAAATGACGCACACCGTTTTGCGTGTGGGTTTTTAGTGACGTGCATCATTTTGCGTGCAGGTTTGGTGGACGTGCACCGTTTTGCGTGCAGACTCGAGAGAAGTGCATCGTTTTGCGTGCAAGCTCGAGGAGACAAGTGGAATCGCGCGGAGACCAATTGCAAGTGTCTACAAGCAATTGGGTACACTACAAGGTGGGGAATTCTGCCGAAATTGGGTGACCTCTCCCCTTGCTCCTTTGCTTTTCGATTTGAAGCATGATAGTAGCCTGTTAGAGGCGTTAGGTTGATCATGATTATGATTGTTTGTGTAGATGGATTCAGATGGAATAAGGGCAACTGTTGGTTGCCAGAGATAGAGGAATAGATGTGTGTGTGTGCAAATTGACACAGAGATAAAGTGCAACTGTTGGTTGCCAAAGATACTTGATGAATATGCATGCGTAGAAGTAATTACTATTTGATGAATGAAATGAAATAATTGCATGTATGAGAAAGATTTGTTGATTATGAATGTGATCATATTAGGGTATAACCCTAGGAATCATGTGGCATTAAGGAAAAGGACATGTTGGTAGTAAGACTAGGAGAAAACCTAGATTTAGGGTTTGACGAGTGACATCAAACTTAGGAGTTATCCTAGGGAGGACGAGTGGCATGGTCTTAGGTGATAACCTAAGGACACTGGATAGAGTGATCAACATAGAGTCAGAGAACTCTAGGGTGTATATGACATGGAACTTAGGTAAAGAGAACCTAAGGAGAATTAGTGTTCAACATAGAGTCAAGGAACTCTAAGATGAGTATGACATGGATCTTAGGTAAAGGAAACCTAAGGTGAATTAGAGGTCAGCATAGAGTCAAGTTGACTCTGGGATTCAGTAAGGAATCAAGAGAATGGAACAATGGATCAAATGTGGAGATATGAAAGGGAAAACAGGAAAGTAGAGTCATGTAATTCTAATATAACAGTGGAACATGCAATTAGAGTCAGTGTAACTCTAAGTTAATAGTGGAACAGGAAAATAGAGTTAAGTTAACTCTAGGATTCAATGAGGAATCAGGAAAATGGGATAAGATCCCAGGGTTAAAGAGTTTATCAAATATAACCCTAGAAAGTCATAGGGTGTCTGGGCAAATGGACAATAACTTTAACTTCAATTTGAGTTAAAGAAATAAAAGAGAAATGTTTAAGAGTCCAGGAGACTCTCTAGTTATCCTTATGGCAAGACCTAGGATAAGAGATAAATTGTTGTAAAAAGGCAAAGTTTAAAGAGCAAGCTAAAAGTGGCTAAAAAGTATAAAGAGAATGTAAATGGCGCCTTCGAATTTGAGACTCGTCAAGTGGAGCAGGACTCCCTGGGCAGTGACCCGTCGGACGAGGTACTTTCGAAGGGCTAAAAGTGAAAGCAAGGAGCTAAATGCTCGAAGAAAAGAGAAAGTAAATTGCCAGTGGCAAAATGGGAGCTATAAGCTCGAATAAGAAAGGAAAGCAAGTGTTCAAAAGCAAAGAGGCTAAGAACTAAAATAAAAGAGAAAGAAAAAGAAAAGAAAAGAAAGAAAATTAAAGATAAAACGGGCGTACCTCCGGGGGCGAACGTACAACGGTCAGGAGTTGGACAGGGTCCCTCTCCCGGGCAGCGACCCGTATGACTGGTAGATAGAGTACTCTTGTCAGAGTTGGGCAGTGACCCTATCGGGCAGTGTCCCGTATGACAAGTCCCCCCGGCAGGACGGGGTAACACTTGCGAGTGTTATCGGCAACCTTAGAAATCTTATCTTATGGTAGCAAGACTACCGGGCTCGGGCCCGTTGGATAAGAATTTCCAAGGGTTAACTTGAACTAAAGCACCAGAATCTAAAGAATAAAGAAAAATAGAGTGGCCAGGGTGGCCGGGTTAGTTGAACCCAGTATACAGCGGCATAGTGGCCGAGTTGGTGCTTAGCAGCCTAGTGTGGCTAGACAGAGTAGTGCTGGGTTGATGGTTGTACACAGATAGTGTAGTGATATATTATTGCATAGCTGCATATTGATGTTGAGGATTTTAGTTTCCTAGCACACTATTATTATTGCTTCCATTGGACCAAGTGGTGTAGGACACTTTCTCTCGGTGGTTGAACCCACTGGGAACTCGCTCGTAAGTTCTCACACCCCTTGGGTGACCCCCCCCACAGGTTCGGGAATGGATGCAGCGGTCGAGACAGATCAGATGCAGTCGACAGCGAGGCATACGACAGGGGCAAGGGCCCAGCAGCATAGTGACCTAGAGGGTCTAGCAGAGGTATCCCTTTCTATGTATTTCTTGAGTGAACCTTGTATGGTGAGGAATTATGTAAAGAAAATGTAATAATTTTATTTGCAAGTTCAGAATTGTAAAGTGTAATAAGTTTAGTTTATGGTTCACTCCTGTATGCTTTCATTTCCGCATTAGTTATTGAATGAAAGTTTTAAATTTATAGTGATTTTTAGTACTCTGATATTGTGCTTCCGCATACACTTGTTGTGTTATTATGGATGTTACCGTTCCTTTCGGGTAGAAAAAGGTTTTACCCGATTGGCGGGTCTGTTGGCGTGCCCGAACCGTACAAATTGGCGGACTCGGGGCGTGACAGATTAGAGTGGTATCAGAGCCTAGGAATAGTCCTAGGTGGTTAGCAAACCTTAGGGAGACTCTATGTGATGATCCGGACTCCCGCAGGAACTGTGCAACATTAAACAGTGACTGCGGGGAGCTTGTACAGTGCACTGGAGCTTGTAGAATTGAAATTATATATTTAAAATAGACTTGGCACGAAAATTGGGGCAAACGGGAATTTTCGGGAGCCTTCGGCAAAATTTCGGATGAGAATTTGGCGAAACGGACGGCAAAATCGGACTCAGCGCGCGAAAACGGTCAAAACGGTATATTCGCTTTATTTTTCGGCTTCCGGGTACTGTTCACGCCGGAACAGTAACTGCCGGCCGGAATTACTGTTCCGGCCGGCGGCGGCCGCCGGCGAGCGGCGGCGGGCGGCGGCGCACGGCGGCGGGCAGCGGCGCAGCGGCGGGGCAGCGGCGGAGCGCGGAGGAAAGCGGCGCGGGCAGGCGCGGGCAGGCGCGGGCAGGGCTCGGGTGCGCGGTCCATGGGCCAGGCGTGCACCAGGAGCACCGAGGGTTCCAGCTGCCACGTGGCAGCTTCTCATTGGTGGGTCGGCTTCTAGAAGCCCGTGGGACGGTGACACGTGGCATGCTCCTATAGGCCGACAACCTTCCGGAAAACCCGGAGCACGGGGCAGACACACGCCCCACGTGGACACGTGGCGCCTTTCCATTGGCCCTGCACCGGCTGTTTCCTGTTTGGGCGACACGTGGCGCTTCCTGGTTGGCTCGTTTCGGTGTTTCGTGTTTGGATCTGGATTCCGTGAGGGAATATCCCTTTTGGCCCACTATATAAGAGCCCCTCACCCCCCTCTCATTCCACCTCGATTTGCGTGCCAAGAGAGAGAATCAGAGAAAACTCTGAATACGAAAGTTGTTCCTCTCTCTCTCCTCTTTCTCTCTCTAGAATCTCAGAATTTCTGGAGTTACAGATAGTGAGATATCTGCGACGCGGCGCACTGCGACAATTTTCTTTTTAGGCCCATTTCCCGTCGCAGTTCCGTCGAAAATTCACTGCGGGCTAACCAGGTGGAATTTTTGGACGATTTTTGCGACAGCGCGACCGTAAGAGGTAGGGCTTCGATTTCCGTATTGATCATTTTGCTCCGTTTCGTACTTTTGGCACAGTTTTTAGGTCCTCTTTGACCCCCCTTTTTGCTGTGGTAATTTTTGGACAGCACCGACTTCTCCGATTTTTATCTTGACGTAGGAGCGTCAGATCGAGGCGTTTTAAGAGTCGATTTTGATCTACTCTTCGCGAGGAACGCAACCGTGATTTTTCTGGGATTTTAGGAGCTCATTTTAGAGGTGAAAAATTCCTCTTTTCCCGTGCTGTCTGAAAAACAGCAAATATTGTACTTTTTAGGAGTTATTTTGACCAGCTGTGCGCTGATTTGCAGGGTTTGAGGACTGTGGACAGCCAGGAGACTACCTGGGGTGTTGGTTGAGCTGCTCGAGGTGGGCGGTTGTTGCTTACCTCATTTTTGACAAGCTCACTGGGATTACTAGAAATCCCCTAAAATATGACAATTAACTGGAACAATTGGGACAAAGTAACAGGACAATTAATGAGAACCATTGGGACTACTAACAGGACTACTAACAGGACTACTAACAGGACAACTAACAGGACAATTAATGAGAACCATTGGGACAAATTAATATGACAAATGACAAGGACCGTTGGGACAAACTCCCCTAAAATTTAATATAACCCCACAAATGATATGATGACTTATATTGGGACACTGTGATTGAGACAAAGGCTATGATCTCGCATGCAAATGACTTTTATTCAGTAAATCAATTGTTTTAAACGTTTGACCCTATTTTACAACTATTAAAAATAAAGACAGTTGCATGCATGCCCGGACATCAGGTAAGGCCACTATTCATTGCTACACTATCATATTGGGATTTGAACATGTTTCATTGTTGTCCTTTGCATTCAGATGTTGTTGCTCAAGTGTGAGCAGGGGTTTGGGATAGTGTAGCCACGGTTGTGCTAGATTATGGGCTTGTGGGGTATTACGGTGACCGCGGACAGTAGGCGGTTGACCAGATGTTTATCCTTGCATCAGATTGGGGTTGAGTTTGGTTTATTTATTGCATCAGTTGGGGATTGGGTTCCTATAGTGGATGGAGTTTCCCACTTTGATCATGGTTATGATCCAGTCCTGCTATATTGAGACATGTGCTACAGAGATACTTGTGATACTGATGACAGAGATATTTTACTCGTGTGGGTCGCTCCCCTCGAGTGCCACTCCGGAGGTGTGCTTTCTCGGACCCAGCCGTGTGTGCCGGTCTGATACTCATGTTGGGATGCGAGCCGTGCGAGCCGATCCCGCGGTTTCGAGCCGTGTGTGCAGATTCCGCTTTATGTTGGGATGCGAGCCGTGCGGGCCGATCCCGCGGTTTCGAGCCGTGTGTGCAGATTCCGCTGAGCAGGCAATACCAGTTGTTACTGGTGACTAGATTGGGTTTATTTGGTCAGATACTATTTCTGATGCATGCATACAGTTTTGACAGCATAATGGTGATAGTTTTCCTGTTTCAGCATCTTTTGTATCTACCACTTTCCCTTTTTGCCTCTAGTAGTCCTAGTGGGTGCGTCAGAGTTGAGGTTTTACCCACTAGGGGAGGCTGCTGGTTTATCTGGTAGTTCTCACCCCCATTATTGTTTTCTGTTTCTTCCTTCTCCTTTATTTTGCAGAGTCATCTGCAGGAGCTGCTAGGCCATCGGCAGCTGATCGAGGTAAGGGGATCGCTGAATAGATAGATCTCCTGGGAGACTGAGAGCTGTAGATAGATGTTGTACCCCCCACTCAGACTGTGAGATTCTCCTTTTATTTTGGGTCTGGCTTCCGCCAGCGGGTTGTATTATTTTAAGTGAGCTGGGAGATAATTGTACATATTACAGCTATATTTGTAGTTCCAGTCTGAGATACTATGTGGTTCTTCTATTTCAGCTCTGTATTATGCTCTTTTATTGTACTTTAATATCTGAGCAGGTTACCAGCGCTTCGTGTACGTGGGAAATCCCATGTGCACGGCGGATCTGTAGACGGGCCCGGGTCCTGATTTGCACCCGGGGCGTGACAGATTAAGTTGGTATCAGAGCTTAGGGATAGTTCAGTTGGGACTTAGGAAACCCTAGGCTTTTGGCAGACCCTAGGATAATAGGGCATGAGAGACGTGGCATTTTGCGAAAGTCGTCGATTTATTTTGTTTGACTCTTCCAGTGAGAGAAGAGGGGTCGACATAGCCTATTTCTGGTGGACAGTTATGTTGGCTGCAGACAACATAAAGTCACAGGAATAGGGGAATGTCTTTGACTTTCGCTAGATTGGGTCGTGTGGGGTTCCGATACTGAGTGTGGTTTCTTGTGGTAGGATGCCTCCGCGACGTAGGATGTTGACGCGTTCTCAGCTGGATTCCCCTGAGCCCGAGCCAGAGGAGTTCGAGCAGGTCCAGCAGAGTGAGGTGCAAGAGTTGCAGGCTCAGATGGCCCAGATGTCCGAGGCTGTTCGGCGTCAGGAGGAGGCTATGGGTCGGCTGACGCAGATGTTAGAGCAGAGGGCTCAGCCTGTTGTAGCCCCTTCAGAGAATTCTCCCGTACCTTCTTCCCCTGCTGTGAATCCTCCAGTTGTACCGGTGACCCCGGCATCCCCTATTGCTCGGGGTACTGGTGGACAACCGTCTGGGTTGACGGGATCTCTTACACCGGCAGAGCAGCGGGGATTGGTGGACTTGTTGATAAGGTTCCGCAAATTTGACCCGCCCCATTTTTCGGGGCAAAATACTGAGCCGTGGGAGGCAGAGTCGTGGATCACGGCAATGGAGCGACGTTTTGAGACGTTGTTTATCGAGGAGCGATATCAGGTGATATTGGCGACAAACTTTTTGGAACACAACGCCGAAGCTTGGTGGCGGCGTGTTCGACCGGCGGGTCCGCCTGGGGCTCAGCTCTTGGCCTGGGCGGAGTTCCGCAATCTCCTTCTCGGGGCTTTCTTCCCAGAAAGCGTCCGGCAGAGGTTGGAGGAGCAGTTGAGAAACCTTCGCCAAGGAGATCGGCCCGTACACGAGTACATTGCCAATTTCAATCAATTGTTGGCATGTGTACCGAACGTGGCCAGGGACGAGGCGCACCGGATCTACATGTTCGAGCGAGGATTGCGCCGGGGCCTTTTTCAATTGGTTCGCTCGCGTAGGTTGCAGACCTTGGAGGCCTCGATGGAGCAGGCACTCTACGTTGAGTGCGGGGAGGTAGTGATGGGGGAGGTAGCTCCAGCTCCCGTAGTGATCCCGGGGGCGAAGCGACCGGCACCGGAGGTTGGGGGACAATCTAGTTCGTGGAGGCCGCCACGACCGCCGCAGCCGCAGTTCCCCGGCCAAGGACGGACCGAACGACGAGGGCCTGGTGGATCCCAGAAGCGGCAACAGCAGCAAAGATCACAGTCGTCGCAGCGTGGGTCGCAGCGGCAGCATCAGCGACAGCGGCAGTCTCAACAGCAACCCCGACAACCACGAGCCCCCGGTAATTGTATTTTCTGCGGAGGTCTGCATTTTTCCAACACCTGCGACCAGCGGTGGGGTCGCTGCTATAGATGTGGACAGCCAGGGCACATTCAAGCTTCGTGCCCCTTTTCGGCCCCCACCACCCCCTCTTCAGCATCTGCTCCATCTTCATCACAGCAACGGTCGACGGCTCAGCGGCCATATGCTCCAGCGAGCAGACCATCTTCTTCCTACCCCACGGATTATCGCCCTCCAGCTCAGAGTGGGCGAGTGTATGCTGCGCAGGTAGAGGACTCTTCGGCAGCAGATCACGTGGTGGCAGGTATCACCCTACTTTCTGGCATTAGGACTCGTACATTATTTGATACTGGAGCATCGCATTCTTTTATTAGTAAATCATTTGCATCATTACATGGGATAGAGGTAGGACCTTTACCACGTGCACGAGAGGTTCAGATTCCCGATCACACTTTGCACGTGGAGGAGTGCTGTTGGTCCTGCCCGATGCAAATCGAGTCCTGGATTATGCCAGTAGACCTGTTGGTCTTGAGACAGCTGAAGGACTTCGATGTGATCCTCGGAATGGACTGGCTGGCTCGGTACTTTGCGACTATTGATTGTGCCGCAAGAACCGTCACTTTTAGAGAGCCAGGCCAGGAGATGTTGGTATACCGGGGATGTCAGAGTGCTTTCTTTGCCTCTATGGTTTCGACTTCCCGAGCGAGGCAAATGATCCGTCGAGGATGTGTAGCCTTTTTGGCTAGTGTTGTTGAGGGGCCTACGGCGGCGCCGGAACTCAAGGATATCCCAATTGCCCGCGAGTTTCCGGATGTTTTTCCACCTGAGCTGACTAGCATGCCGCCAGATAGGGAGATTGAGTTTGTGATTGACGTAGTTCCAGGAACTGCGCCAATCTCAAAGGCTCCTTACCGGATGGCACCGGCTGAGTTACGAGAGCTTAAGGCGCAACTCCAAGATTTAATGGATAAGGGCTTTATTAGGCCGAGTGTATCGCCTTGGGGAGCGCCGGTGCTATTCGTGAAGAAGAAAGATGGGTCACTTCGACTTTGTGTGGATTATAGGGAATTAAACAAAGTGACCATCAAGAACAAGTACCCTTTGCCGCGCATTGATGATCTTTTTGATCAGCTGCAAGGGTCTTGTGTCTTCTCTAAGATAGATCTACAATCCGGTTACCACCAGTTGAAGGTGAAGGCCGAGGATATTCCGAAAACGGCATTTAGATCACGGTACGGGCATTATGAGTTTACAGTTATGCCTTTTGGGCTAACTAATGCCCCTGCCGCATTCATGGATTTAATGAACCGAATCTTCCGACCATACTTGGATCGATTCGTAGTAGTGTTCATTGATGATATCTTGATCTACTCCCGAAGTGATATTGAGCATGAGGAGCACTTAAAGATTGTGCTGCAACTTCTGCGAGAGAAGAAGTTGTATGCCAAGCTGGCAAAGTGCGAGTTTTGGCTTCGGGAGGTAGTCTTCTTGGGCCATGTGATTTCTGCCGCAGGAGTGGCAGTAGACCCAGCAAAGATTGAGGCAGTCCGTGATTGGCCCCAACCGACGACGGTTTCTGAGGTACGTAGCTTTATGGGTTTAGCTGGGTATTACCGTCGGTTTGTGGAAGGCTTTGCGAAGCTTTCCACACCCCTCACTCGCTTGACGCGTAAAGGAGTGAAGTTTATTTGGAGTGAGGATTGTCAGAAAAGTTTTGAGGAGCTAAAGACTAGATTAATGACCGCTCCTATCCTTTCCCTTCCTGTTATGGGGAAAGGATATGTGATCTACAGCGACGCATCACACAGTGGACTTGGTTGTGTGTTGATGCAAGAAGGGAGGGTAATTGCTTATGCATCAAGGCAACTCAAAGATTACGAGAAGAATTACCCCACCCATGACTTGGAGCTTGCTGCTGTAGTGTTTGCACTAAAGCTTTGGCGTCATTACCTTTATGGAGAGCACTGTGAAATCTACACCGACCACAAGAGCCTAAAGTACCTGTTCACGCAGAAGGAGCTGAATTTGAGGCAACGTAGGTGGTTAGAGCTATTAAAGGATTATGATGTGGATATTCTCTACCACCCAGGAAAAGCTAATGTGGTCGCTGACGCCTTGAGTAGGAGAGCGGTGCAAAGTTTGTCTATGATGATCACAGACCAGGCACCGCTATTAGAAGAGATGAGACGGCTCGAGATAGAAGTTGTGTCCCCTGGGGTCTCTGCTAGACTGACATCTTTAGTCGTGCAGCCCACTCTGCTAGACCGGATCAAGGAAAAACAGAGTGAGGACCCCCACTTGACCAGGATTAGAGATCAAATTCCGAGTAATCAGTCTGGGGACTTTTCGGTAGATGCCTCGGGAGTACTGAGGTACAGGAACCGAGCATGTGTGCCAGCGGATGCAGAGATCCGAGAGCAGATATTGCGAGAGGCCCATTATACACCTTATACCCTACATCCTGGTGGGACTAAGATGTATAAGGACCTCAAGGCACATTTCTGGTGGAAAGGCATGAAAAGGGATATCGGGAGATTTGTGGCTCAGTGTTTAACTTGTCAGCAGGTGAAAGCTGAACATCGAGTGCCAGCTGGCAAGTTACAAAGTCTCCCAATTCCCCAGTGGAAATGGGACCACATTACGATGGATTTCGTGGTCGGACTTCCTAGGGCACAGGGAGGAGCAGACGCTATCTGGGTAGTCGTGGATCGACTTACCAAGTCGGCGCACTTTCTGCCCATGCAGACTACGTGGCCACTTGACCGGCTAGCCCAGTTATATCTGGATGAGATAGTAAGATTACATGGAGTACCAGCCTCCATAGTATCCGACAGAGACCCAAGATTTGTTTCGCATTTCTGGAAAAGTTTGCAAACAGCCTTGGGGACTGAACTCAGGTTCAGTACGGCTTTCCATCCGCAGACGGATGGGCAATCTGAGCGGACGATACAAATCCTGGAGGACATGCTGAGGGCTTGCATCTTGGATTTCGGCGGAGGGTGGATTCGACACTTATCTTTAGCCGAGTTCGCGTACAACAATAGCTTTCAAGCGAGCATTCAGATGGCTCCGTTTGAAGCATTGTATGGACGCAAGTGCCGATCACCGCTTTATTGGAGTGACGTGGGCGAGAGGCGGACCTTGGGTCCAGATGTCTTGATAGAGGCAGAAGAGAAGGTCCGAGTAATCCGACAGCATCTTCAGACCGCCCAAAGTCGACAAAGGAGTTATGCCGATGTTCGGCGACGAGACTTAGAGTTTCAGGTTGGTGATCATGTGTTCCTAAAAGTCTCGCCATCCAAAGGAATCAGGAGGTTCGGCATTCGTGGGAAGCTTAGCCCCCGATATATTGGACCTTTTGAGGTATTGGAGCGTATCGGGCCAGTTGCCTACCGACTTGCACTTCCTCCGAAGCTTGCTGGTGTCCATAATGTATTTCATGTCTCTACTTTGAGGAAGTATGTCTTCGACCCATCGCACGTCATCGACTTCACACCGCTGGAGATCAGCGAGGATTTGAGGTATGAGGAGCGCCCACTGCGAATTCTGGATCGAGAGGTGAGAGAATTGCGCAATCGGGCCATTCCCTATGTGAAAATTCAATGGGGCAATCATGACGAGCGTGAGGCTACATGGGAACTTGAGTCGGAGATGAGGGATGCCCACCCCTACTTATTCGAGACATCGGACTGAGGATTGTTGTTGAGTCTCGTTTCGAGGACGAAACTCTTTTTAGTGGGGGAGGATGTGATGATCCGGACTCCCGCAGGAACTGTGCAACATTAAACAGTGACTGCGGGGAGCTTGTACAGTGCACTGGAGCTTGTAGAATTGAAATTGGATATTTAAAATAGACTTGGCACGAAAATCGGAGCAAACGGGAATTTTCGGGAGCTTTCGGCAAAATTTCGGATGAGAATTTGGCGAAACGGACGGCAAAATCGGACTCAGCGCGCGAAAACGGTCAAAACGGTATATTCGCTTTATTTTTCGGCTTCCGGGTACTGTTCACGCCGGAACAGTAACCGCCGGCCGGAATTACTGTTCCGGCCGGCGGCGGCCGCCGGCGAGCGGCGGCGGGCGGCGGCGCACGGCGGCGGGCAGCGGCGCAGCGGCGGGGCAGCGGCGGAGCGCGGAGGAAAGCGGCGCGGGCAGGCGCGGGCAGGCGCGGGCAGGGCTCGGGTGCGCGGTCCATGGGCCAGGCGTGCACCAGGAGCACCGAGGGTTCCAGCTGCCACGTGGCAGCTTCTCATTGGTGGGTCAGCTTCTAGAAGCCCGTGGGACGGTGACACGTGGCATGCTCCTATAGGCCGACAACCTTCCGGAAAACCCGGAGCACGGGGCAGACACACGCCCCACGTGGACACGTGGCGCCTTTCCATTGGCCCTGCACCGGCTGTTTCCTGTTCGGGCGACACGTGGCGCTTCCTGGTTGGCTCGTTTCGGTGTTTCGTGTTTGGATCTGGATTCCGTGAGGGAATATCCTTTTTGGCCCACTATATAAAGAGCCCCTCACCCCCTCTCATTCATCCTCGATTTGCGTGCCAAGGAGAGAGAATCAGAGGAAACTCTGAATATGAAAGTTCTTCCTCTCTCTCTTCTCTTTCTCTCTCTAGAATTTCAGGAATTTAGGAGTTACAGATAGTGAGATATCTGCGACGCGGCGCACTGCGACGATTTTCTTTTTAGGCCCATTTCCCGTCGCAGTTCCGTCGAAAATTCACTGCGGGCTAACCAGGTGGAATTTTTGGACGATTTTTGCGACAGCGCGACCGTAAGAGGTAGGGCTTCGATTTCCGTATTGATCATTTTGCTCCGTTTCGTACTTTTGGCACAGTTTTTAGGTCCTCTTTGACCCCCCTTTTTGCTGTGGTAATTTTTGGACAGCACCGACTTCTCCGATTTTTATCTTGACGTAGGAGCGTCAGATCGAGGCGTTTTAAGAGTCGATTTTGATCTACTCTTCGCGAGGAACGCAACCGTGATTTTTCTGGGATTTTAGGAGCTCATTTTAGAGGTGAAAAATTCCTCTTTTCCCGTGCTGTCTGAAAAACAGCAAATATTGTACTTTTTAGGAGTTATTTTGACCAGCTGTGCGCTGATTTGCAGGGTTTGAGGACTGTGGACAGCCAGGAGACTACCTGGGGTGTTGGTTGAGCTGCTCGAGGTGGGCGGTTGTTGCTTACCTCATTTTTGACAAGCTCACTGGGATTACTAGAAATCCCCTAAAATATGACAATTAACTGGAACAATTGGGACAAAGTAACAGGACAATTAATGAGAACCATTGGGACTACTAACAGGACTACTAACAGGACTACTAACAGGACTACTAACAGGACAACTAACAGGACAATTAATGAGAACCATTGGGACAAATTAATATGACAAATGACAAGGACCGCTGGGACAAACTCCCCTAAAATTTAATATAACCCCACAAATGATATGATGACTTATATTGGGACACTGTGATTGAGACAAAGGCTATGATCTCGCATGCAAATGAATTTTATTCAGTAAATCAATGGTTTTGAACGTTTGACCCTATTTTACAACTTTTAAAAATAAAGACAGTTGCATGCATGCCCGGACATCAGGTAAGGCCACTATTCATTGCTACACTATCATATTGGGATTTGAACATGTTTCATTGTTGTCCTTTGCATTCAGATGTTGTTGCTCAAGTGTGAGCAGGGGTTTGGGATAGTGTAGCCACGGTTGTGCTAGATTATGGGCTTGTGGGGTATTACGGTGACCGCGGACAGTAGGCGGTTGACCAGATGCTTATCCTTGCATCAGATTGGGGTTGAGTTTGGTGTATTTATTGCATCAGTTGGGGATTGGGTTCCTATAGTGGATGGAGTTTCCCACTTTGATCATGGTTATGATCCAGTCCTGCTATATTGAGACATGTGCTACAGAGATACTTGTGATACTGATGACAGAGATATTTTACTCGTGTGGGTCGCTCCCCTCGAGTGCCACTCCGGAGGTGTGCTTTCTCGGACCCAGCCGTGTGTGCCGGTCTGATACTCATGTTGGGATGCGAGCCGTGCGAGCCGATCCCGCGGTTTCGAGCCGTGTGTGCAGATTCCGCTTTATGTTGGGATGCGAGCCGTGCGGGCCGATCCCGCGGTTTCGAGCCGTGTGTGCAGATTCCGCTGAGCAGGCAATACCAGTTGTTACTGGTGACTAGATTGGGTTTATTTGGTCAGATACTATTTCTGATGCATGCATACAGTTTTGACAGCATAATGGTGATAGTTTTCCTGTTTCAGCATCTTTTGTATCTACCACTTTCCCTTTTTGCCTCTAGTAGTCCTAGTGGGTGCGTCAGAGTTGAGGTTTTACCCACTAGGGGAGGCTGCTGGTTTATCTGGTAGTTCTCACCCCCATTATTGTTTTCTGTTTCTTCCTTCTCCTTTATTTTGCAGAGTCATCTGCAGGAGCTGCTAGGCCATCGGCAGCTGATCGAGGTAAGGGGATCGCTGAATAGATAGATCTCCTGGGGGACTGAGAGCTGTAGATAGATGTTGTACCCCCCACTCAGACTGTGAGATTCTCCTTTTATTTTGGGTCTGGCTTCCGCCAGCGGGTTGTATTATTTTAAGTGAGCTGGGAGATAATTGTACATATTACAGCTATATTTGTAGTTCCAGTCTGAGATACTATGTGGTTCTTCTATTTCAGCTCTGTATTATGCTCTTTTATTGTACTTTGAATATTCGAGCAGGTTACCAGCGCTTCGTGTACGTGGGAAATCCCATGTGCACGGCGGATCTGTAGACGGGCCCGGGTCCTGATTTGCACCCGGGGCGTGACACTCTAGGGTTTAGGCATGAGAGAGTGTGTGGATTATTGGGCGAAAGTATTTGATTGGTTATTGTTGTTCCCAAAAAGGATGTTGGGACTGATCGAGGGCGACGAGCTTTCATTCTTCGGATATTACGTTGGCGGCCGACAACGTAATGTTGGAGATGAAAAGGAGTACCCTCTTTTACTTTCGCATGATTGGGTCGACGAGCTTCCTTGTTGGTGTATAGACTGTGCGTTGCTCAAATGGCTAAGTTTGGGCTGGTTGTTTCGTTGTGGTGTGCATATTAGCGATGGCACCACATAGATAGGCGCACCTGTTTGACTCGAGTCACGAGAGGGCTCGGGGTCAAGCGAGGTATACGAGTTGCGATAGCAGGTGACCGCACTTGTTGGAGTGGTCCAACAGTAGGTCAGACTTCTTGCCGTCGGCGGAAATTCTCCGCCGACAGGAAGACAGGTTTCGACGCCTAAGAGTAGCGTCAGCATGACAGTTGGAGCAGATAGATAGGCTCCAGTGGCTGATAGCGCAGCAGGCTGAGGCTTGTATAAATGACGCATGAGTATGCAGCGTCGCCACATGTTGGGGCGACAGTTGAGAGGGTGGCAGTGGCCACCGAGCTTTTGTCAGTGCACCCCGCACCTTCAGCAGGGGGTGTTATAAGCTTGTGTCAGCTAGTTTGCGGGCAAAGTGTGGTCAGCGAGGTCCAGTGAGAGACCGACTCACGAAGAAAATGGTGATCGCTATGTTGCGAGAACCAAGTAAGTATGTCCTAAGGGTTAGGGCAAGAAAGATTTACGGGCCTGGCGGCGTGAGTTCGCCCTGATAACGGTAGTGACCGTGTGGCCTATAGTTGTGGCTAAATTGCCGCATTGAGGGGTTGGTAAGACCCGGGACAGGTTTCGAGATTCGAAAACCTCGCAAGAGAGCGAGAGTTTTGTGGCGCCGATCCGACGGATCAGCATAATGGCAATGATTGCCACCACTGGGTTTGCGTGTTAATCACCAGAGTTGGTGAATGATCGTTGTGGTGCCTCAACCCAGTTGGGAGAGGTGTACAGGAGTCATGCGCGTGTTTAAGCAAGTTGCTTAAAATTTGGATTACGCAAGTTAGCGTGAGGGGGCGTAGGACGCCCAACTGTTTGGGTGCTCAAGAAGCACAAGTATCATTTAGCCAGAGAGAGCTGATTAGGTGGCGTATTAGCCTTTGACCAGTGTGGCCAGAGTTGATATAGAGAGTTTGGGTCGTGGATTGACGACTTGTTAGTTGGTTTTCGCTCAGTGGAGCATAGTGGTCGCGTGGCGACGATTTGCGGGTTCGCGTTAGGACGATCCGTGCCTGGACCATGTTTGTGGACTGTGGGCCTGTAGCCCAGTGGGCGGCGCAGTCGGCTGTGAGAGACAGCGGCCCGAGACCTGATGGCGGGGCATGATAGAGATTTGGTCAGGACGGTAGTCCGAGCGATGACCCGGGGACGTGGAATGCCACGTGTGAGCCTTGAGGCTATTAGTACACTGAGAGTGTGGTATGACCAGGCCGTAGAGCTAGTGGTGATTGAGGTACTGTAGCTCCTAGTGGGAGTATTGGGGTAGTAATCCTAAGAGGGGATCTACCCGTATGACGATTGGGTCTGTGTGCTAGTGAGAGCCAGGGTGCAGTGTTGGATTAGTTGGGCTATAGGCCCCTATTGGATCATGGTTTGTGAACCTATTAATATACCTAGATATCGGGTTAGCTGATAACCCGTGGACATGGAGCTCTTGTAGCGTGTGTGATAGTTGAGGACTCGTGGATTGGCCTTTGCCCTCCACATTAGGCAGCGGAGCGACCGGAAATGCGGTAGATGTAACTAGTTGCAGATGCAACCTCGTTGTGAAAAGAATGATGGCGGAATTAAAGTGAAAATTTCGCAAGTAAAAACTGGATCATTCGTGGCAATTGAGAGAACAAGTGCTCAACTGTGTCTTTCACCTACTTGGTGAAAGTGGCCAGACACCAGGTCTGTGTTTGTCCCTAATTTGCGATAGGGATTCATGAATGAGTTGCTCGTGTAGTCTCGGCGAGCAGACAATGTGATGCCGGTCACGATATACAGTGAGCCCAGTAGTGAGGGCAAGATTTCCTCCCTCTCGATCAAGTAGGAGTCGAGATGTGATTCAAGTTTCGAGGACGAAACTTATTTTAAGGGGGGTAGAATGTAATGTACCGAATTTTCGGCACATAAATAAATATAAATAAAGGTGGTATGAAATACTAGTGTTATGAAAGTTAGGGAAGTAAAGAATATGTGGACGCGAGTTGGGCCCAAATCGGGTTAAAATGGAGAGATCTAAAAATTTATTTGAGAAAGGGGGCCCAGATTTTTAGTGGAAAATTCACAGTGTCGGAAAATTCCGAGAAAATTACGGGAGCCCCGTAAATATGTTTTAAGATCACAGAAAAAGTTTCGCGTTGATCGGATACCCGATAGTGAAAACGGGCTCCGCCAACAGTGTCAAAAAATTCTGAGAAAATTTGGAGAACTTCGTAATTATGTTTTAAAGTCACAGTAAAAATTTCGGGTTGATAGGATACCCGGATTGTGAGAACGGGGTCCGCCAATGATTCTAGATACAGCGAGGCTTTTGGTGGCCCAGAAATGGCCCAAACTGAAAATTTAAATTTTTCTGTGATAAATTTAGCTGAAACGAACCCGCCTGTCAAATTTGGACGGAAACGGACGAAAAATGGACAGAAAACGGACCAAAAACGAATCTCAAGGTGGCGTTGGCGCGCGGCTCGAGGCGCGCTTGCGTGCTGGCGCGGGACGAGCGCCACGTGGCGCTGGGGCGCGCGCTGGACCCGGTGCGCGCCCTCTTCATGGTGGACCGCCACACGGCAAATTCTTATTGGGCGGTCCCGTAGACCCGATCCACGGACCACCCTTCTCCTTTTTCTCCTTTTTCTTTTCTTCTTCTTCCTTCTCCCTCGCAGACCCTTCCTCCTCTCCTTTCTGTTCGTCTTCTCCAACCGAGCTTCAACCGAGCTTCGAGGGAGAGAGAGAGAGAGAGAGAGAGAAAGAAAGAAAGAAAAAGAGGAGAAAATTTTGTGAGATGGAACGGCGCGACTGTACGAGGTAAGCCCCGCACATTATTTTTACGATATTTTTGGCACAATATTTATGCCTCCTTTGGGTTTGGATTTGACCCCATTATCGTGTTGCGTGTTAGGAACCGAGTTATACTGCGCCGTTTTGTTGCGCAGACTGTCGGGGACAATTTTGGCGCGCCTCGTTTTGCGTGCCAATCCGAGGTACGTGCTCCGTTTTACGCACAGATTGAGTTGTTGTGCACGGTTTTACATGCAGTTTATAATATTATACATCGTTTTTCGTACAGAGATAAAAAATATGCACCGTTTTACGTGCAACCTTACAGTTAAACTTGCACCGTTTTGCGTGCAGATCATTTTATCGCGCACCGTTTTGTGTGCAGTTTATAATATTATACATCATTTTTCGTACAGAGATAGAAAAATATGCACCGTTTTGCGTGCAACCTTACAGTTAAACTTGCACCGTTTTGCGTGCAGATCATTTTATCGCGCACCGTTTTGTGTGCAGTTTATAATATTATACATCATTTTTCGTGCAGAGATAGAAAAATATGCACCGTTTTGCGTGCAACCTTACAGTTAAACTTGCACCGTTTTGCGTGCAGATCATTTTATCGCGCACCGTTTTGTGTGCAGTTTATAATATTATACATCATTTTTCGTACAGAGATAGAAAAATATGCACCGTTTTGCGTGCAACCTTACAGTTAAACTTGCACCGTTTTGCGTGCAGATTATTTTATCGCGCATCGTTTTGCGTCCAGTTTATAATATTATACATCGTTTTTCGTGCAGGGATAGAAAAATATGCACCGTTTTGCGTGCAACCCTATAGTTAAGCGTGCACCGTTTTGCGTGCAGATTTGAGGTACTTGCACTGTTTTGCGTGCCGACCGTGTTGTCGCGCACCGTTTTGCGTGCCGATCCTAATATTATGCATCGTTTTTCGTACAGGGTTGGAAAAGACATGCACCGTTTTGCGTGCAGATTCGAGGTACGTGCACCGTTTTGCGTGCCGGTTGATTTAACGCGCATCGTTTTGCGTGCAGACTAAAATGACGCACACCGTTTTGCGTGTGGGTTTTTAGTGACGTGCATCGTTTTGCGTGCAGGTTTGGTGGACGTGCACCGTTTTGCGTGCAGACTCGAGAGAAGTGCATCGTTTTGCGTGCAAGCTCGAGGAGACAAGTGGAATCGCGCGGAGACCAATTGCAAGTGTCTACAAGCAATTGGGTACACTACAAGGTGGGGAATTCTGCCGAAATTGGGTGACCTCTCCCCTTGCTCCTTTGCTTTTCGATTTGAAGCATGATAGTAGCCTGTTAGAGGCGTTAGGTTGATCATGATTATGATTGTTTGTGTAGATGGATTCAGATGGAATAAGGGCAACTGTTGGTTGCCAGAGATAGAGGAATAGATGTGTGTGTGTGCAAATTGACACAGAGATAAAGTGCAACTGTTGGTTGCCAAAGATACTTGATGAATATGCATGCGTAGAAGTAATTACTATTTGATGAATGAAATGAAATAATTGCATGTATGAGAAAGATTTGTTGATTATGAATGTGATCATATTAGGGTATAACCCTAGGAATCATGTGGCATTAAGGAAAAGGACATGTTGGTAGTAAGACTAGGAGAAAACCTAGATTTAGGGTTTAACGAGTGACATCAAACTTAGGAGTTATCCTAGGGAGGACGAGTGGCATGGTCTTAGGTGATAACCTAAGGACACTGGATAGAGTGATCAACATAGAGTCAGAGAACTCTAGGGTGTATATGGCATGGAACTTAGGTAAAGAGAACCTAAGGAGAATTAGTGTTCAACATAGAGTCAAGGAACTCTAAGATGAGTATGACATGGATCTTAGGTAAAGGAAACCTAAGGTGAATTAGAGGTCAGCATAGAGTCAAGTTGACTCTGGGATTCAGTAAGGAATCAAGAGAATGGAACAATGGATCAAATGTGGAGATATGAAAGGGAAAACAGGAAAGTAGAGTCATGTAATTCTAATATAACAGTGGAACATGCAATTAGAGTCAGTGTAACTCTAAGTTAATAGTGGAACAGGAAAATAGAGTTAAGTTAACTCTAGGATTCAATGAGGAATCAGGAAAAATGGGATAAGATCCCAGGGTTAAAGAGTTTATCAAATATAACCCTAGAAAGTCATAGGGTGTATGGGCAAATGGACAATAACTTTAACTTCAATTTGAGTTAAAGAAATAAAAGAGAAATGTTTAAGAGTCCAGGAGACTCTCTAGTTATCCTTATGGCAAGACCTAGGATAAGAGATAAATTGTTGTAAAAAGGCAAAGTTTAAAAGCAAGCTAAAAGTGGCTAAAAAGCATAAAGAGAATGTAAATGGCGCCTTCGAATTTGAGACTCGTCAAGTGGAGCAGGACTCCCTGGGCAGTGACCCGTCGGACGAGGTACTTTCGAAGGGCTAAAAGTGAAAGCAAGGAGCTAAATGCTCGAAGAAAAGAGAAAGTAAATTGCCAGTGGCAAAATGGGAGCTATAAGCTCGAATAAGAAAGGAAAGCAAGTGTTCAAAAGCAAAGAGGCTAAGAACTAAAATAAAAGAGAAAGAAAAAGAAAAGAAAAGAAAGAAAAATTAAAGATAAAACGGGCGTACCTCCGGGGGCGAACGTACAACGGTCAGGAGTTGGACAGGGTCCCTCTCCCGGGCAGCGACCCGTATGACTGGTAGATAGAGTACTCTTGTCAGAGTTGGGCAGTGACCCTATCGGGCAGTGTCCCGTATGACAAGTCCCCCGGCAGGACGGGGTAACACTTGCGAGTGTTATCGGCAACCTTAGAAATCTTATCTTATGGTAGCAAGACTACCGGGCTCGGGCCCGTTGGATAAGAATTTCCAAGGGTTAACTTGAACTAAAGCACCAGAATCTAAAGAATAAAGAAAAATAGAGTGGCCAGGGTGGCCGGGTTAGTTGAACCCAGTATACAGCGGCATAGTGGCCGAGTTGGTGCTTAGCAGCCTAGTGTGGCTAGACAGAGTAGTGCTGGGTTGATGGTTGTACACAGATAGTGTAGTGATATATTATTGCATAGCTGCATATTGATGTTGAGGATTTTAGTTTCCTAGCACACTATTATTATTGCTTCCATTGGACCAAGTGGTGTAGGACACTCTCTCTCGGTGGTTGAACCCACTGGGAACTCGCTCGTAAGTTCTCACACCCCTTGGGTGACCCCCCCACAGGTTCGGGAATGGATGCAGCGGTCGAGACAGATCAGATGCAGACGACAGCGAGGCATACGACAGGGGCAAGGGCCCAGCAGCATAGTGACCTAGAGGGTCTAGCAGAGGTATCCCTTTCTATGTATTTCTTGAGTGAACCTTGTATGGTGAGGAATTATGTAAAGAAATGTAATAATTTTATTTGCAAGTTCAGAATTGTAAAGTGTAATAAGTTTAGTTTATGGTTCACTCCTGTATGCTTTCATTTCCGCATTAGTTATTGAATGAAAGTTTTAAATTTATAGTGATTTTTAGTACTCTGATATTGTGCTTCCGCATACACTTGTTGTGTTATTATGGATGTTACCGTTCCTTTCGGGTAGAAAAAGGTTTTACCCGATTGGCGGGTCTGTTGGCGTGCCCGAACCGTACAAATTGGCGGACTCGGGGCGTGACAGATTGGCTCACCCGGCCTGACTTTAACTCACTGATCCCGGTCTGGTGGCAAGAAATTGACGCCAAACATGGGAGGCAGGGGAGTATCCTAACTTTTAATGCCAAGCTGCGACATTGCCGCAGAAGAATTAAAGAATGGTGCTCGACCAACTTTCACAGCATCTCTCGTGTGAAGAGGGCAGCAGCTGCGGAGATTCAAAGGTTAGACTCGTTGGAAGAACAACGTGGACTGTCTACCATCGAACTGGAGTCGAGACTCGAACTCAAGAAACAGCTGCGAGGAATTATACGCGAAGAGGAGATCCTTTGGAAGACCAGGGCTAAACAACACTGGCTCAAGGAAGGGGACGGGAACACCAAATTTTTCCATGCAATGGCAAATGGCAGGCGTAGAACTAACCATATCGAGGTCATTGAAGGCGACGGTCTCAAACTTGTCAGGGAGAAGGACAAGAGGGAGTACTTCTTCCAGCAGTTCAAGGATAGATTCGCGCCCGTTAACCTCCCTTCCTCCTCTTTTGGGGATTGGAGCGACCTCTTTCCTGACAACTCTGCGCTTAGCCTGGATTCACTCACCGCCCCCTTCTCTATTGAGGAGATCAAGAAAGCTACCTTCCAAATGAACGGAGATAAAGCGCCGGGCCCCGATGGATTCAGTATGGTTTTTTATCAAAGATTTTGGGATGTAATCAAGGATGACCTATTCAAAATCTTCGACGACCTTTTCAATATGACTCTGAACACCGGCCCCGTCGACTACTCGCATATCTGTCTGATTCCCAAATCAGAAGGAGCTAAATCAGCCAATGACTACCGCCCTATCAGTCTCACCAACTGTATTCAGAAAATAATCTCCAAAGTGCTCGCGAACCGGCTAGTCAACGTGATGCACAAGATCATCTCCCCTTCGCAATCCGCATTCCTTAAAGGAAGAAATATCTTAGACTCTTTTGTTACTGCCAGCGAACTTTTCAGCTGGGGAACAAGCCAGCATATCAACTGCGTCGGTATCAAGGCGGACTTTGAAAAAGCCTTCGACAAAGTTAACTGGGACTTCCTCAAACATATCCTGATTTGCTTGGGCGCCAACCAAAAATGGTGCGGGTGGATCGAACAGTGTACTTCGAATGGCAAGGTCGCTATCCTTGTCAACGGAACCCCCACCAAATGGTTCAAGCTGAAAAGGGGCCTTCGCCAAGGGGACCCGCTGTCACCATTCCTGTACCTGATAGTTGCCGAGGGGTTGGCGAGAATGACCAATAGGGCTGTCCAAAACAATCTATTTTGTGGTGTTGGGCCCTGCCAGGTGGCAAAAACCTCTATTCTCCAATTTGCGGATGACACCTTCTTCTTTTGTGAGGCGACTACAAGACAAATCCACAATCTTCGACTAATGTGGCAGATCTTTGAGTGGGCTTCTGGACTCAAGATTAATAGGCGTAAATCAGAACTATTCTACCTGGGGAATCGAATTAATGTAGGGGAGAGACTTGCGGCTATCCTAGGCTGCAAACTGGGCCTGCTTCCAACCAAATACCTGGGGCTACCACTGAAGAAAGGCAAAATCCCGAAGGAAGACTGGCACAATATTATTGCTAAGGTAGAGCACAGGATCGCAGGTTGGCAAGCAAAGCTGCTATCTCTTGGTGGGAGGTTAATCCTGGTCAACTCGGTGCTCTCGAATCTCCCTCTTTATTACCTCTCGGTCTTCAGAGCCCCAGTTTGGGCCCTGCGAAGAATCGACTCGCTCCGGAGAGCCTTCTTCTGGAAAGAAGGGGCTTCTGTGTCGGGGGGCAACTGTCTAGTCAACTGGAAGACAATCTGCAGGAAAAAAAGAGACGGGGGACTAGGTGTCCTGAACTTGGAAAGCATGAACACCGCTCTGCTGGCGAAATGGTGGTGGCGCTACTTCTCTTCAGAGACGACCCCCTGGAGATCTCTTCTCACAAGCCTCTATTATTTGCGCAGAAGACCGCTGAGAGAAGGAATGTCTTTCAAACCATTTTCGCAATGGTGGAGGAGTGTGCTGGGAACGAGGGAGCTATTCAAATGTGGCACATCCCATTCAGTGGGAAATGGGGAACTGACCGACTTCTGGTCTGACATCTGGATTGGGACCTCACCCCTCTCGACTCAATTCCCTAAAATCTATGACTTAGTCCGTCTCAAGAACCTTAGAGTGAGGGACTGTCTAGGTCAAGGGGACTGGAACTGGGACAAAATTTTAGAAGGCACCGCAACCGATGACAGTGGTCTTCAAAGCCAAATCCAAAATCTGAAGACCACTGCACCCAACCTGCCGACCACTAACAATAAAGATGCATTCCTCTGGCGATGGGACAATCAGAACACCTACTCCGTCAAATCGATGTACGACTTTCTGCAAGATAGCGGTGAAGTAGACAGCCGCTTTGTCAAACTGTGGACCATCAAAGTACCACTGAAGGTAAAAATCTTTGTTTGGCTAGTCCTCAGAAGGCGGATCCAGACAAGGGACACTCTTCCGAGAAGAAACTGGGTTGGACCTAGCAGCTGTGTCTTCTGCCCAAACTCCGATGAAACGGCGGACCACCTTTTCGTCTGCTGTACCTCCGCAAGAGTGTTGTTGCAAGCGCTGATGCCTAACTACCAGGACATTCGTAACTGCGAAACCGTTGACCGGCTTTGGGAAGTGATCACTATCCAAAGTGGGACTCTCGGCAAGAGGGCACGAATCACCATCGCGGCAATCTGGTGGAACATCTGGTTGGAAAGAAATAGAAGATCCTTCGACAACAAGTTTCGTCAGCCCGGGGCCCTCCTAGCGGACGCTTTAGATTGCCGAACCGACTGGTCCAGTCTCTGTGCTTAATACTTGTTATTTGTCTCTTTTCTTTTTTTTTTTCTTTTTTTTTTTTTTTTTTTTTTTTTTGGCCCGGCTGCCTACTTGCTTAATTCAAGTTCGCTATGAATGAAGCGGCAGCATGCTGCCTTTCTCTCAAAAAAAAAAATATTATAGCAAGGAAAGTTTTCTCTCTCAAAAAATATGTGCATAAATATTGCAGGAAAGTACATTAAAAACTGAAAGTAAACTTGAAGATACAAAGCTAGTCTCTCTAACCCTTTTCGAGTGCTCTACTTATGCATCAAAAGAGACCCTTAACGACACAAACAAGTGCCTCTAAATACTAATTTTCTCGAATCCGCCTTGTATCCACAGTAACATAGATATGCATATGAAAATCAAAGTGCTCTAGAATCTCAAAATCGTGTTTATAATCTCCATCCACAAGAAACTTAAATCGAATTGAGGATCTCTTACTGTTGCCAATGAGTCAAGCAGGAGCTGGGAGGCATTGCGCCGGTAGTCCAAATTGAGTCTCCCGTCCAGTTCAGGGGCCACTCGCGACCACCGACTCCTTCCTCTGCAAACAAGTAAGAAACCAAAAACGAGAGTATCGATTCTCACCTAAACGAGCACGGCATTGAGCAAGAGAAAGGGAGAACTAGTCCGAGGCAAAACCCTAGTAAATTCGCCATGGTTCCGTCGTTTGCGACCCAAAGGAGAGCAAGCGAGCGAGCGAGAGAGAGAGAGAGAGAGAGAGAGAGAGAGAGAGAGAGGAGAGGAATGGGTTTACGCGCCAGAGAAAAGAGAAGAGAGGGGGGAACGATTATAAAGGGAGGGTTTAGAGGAGAGAGCGCGTGTGGGCGCGCGTGGGGCGTGCGCACGTGCGGACCGAACAGCATGGCGTTTCCCTTCGTGAAAACGGTTATTGTGGGCCCATCATTGATGAGATCTGAGCCTTTCGTTTCATGCTTCTTGAATCGTAGCCGTCTATCTGCAATATTATTTAGATTAATTAATACTACCCATACACTTAAAATGAGTTATATTATCCATCCAAGGTTGTGACTTTTTAAAATTTATTTCTAGTATAAAATGCACATCTATACAGAAAATATATATATATTTTTTTTACAAGTATTTTTACCAGAGAAAAAGGAATATTTATTTATTGATTTATTAATGAACAAGCACTTGGTTAAATATTCTTTGGTTAATTTTTCTTTTGTAAATCATGCTATTCCATTAATCATCTACTTATGTTTGGTCGTAAAACAAAAACTTAGAATAAAATATTGTTCGGTCTTATTCCCCAAACATATTTAGTGATGGTGGGAACAACAATTTTCGTCTCTCTAAAATAAATTGGTATAAATCTAAAATTACTGTTCTACTTTTTTCTCTTAAAAAAAATTTATTACCACTTGAAAATAAACTTATTTAAAATAAATATCATTTTAATGTCACGCCCCGAGTTTTAAAATCAGGTCTGAAATTTTTTTTTTTTTCTTTATAAATCAGAGTTTGCAAACAGGGCGTAACAGACCGCCACACATATAGAAAATCCCCTATCCCAATGGACAGAGTCTTCCCTATACATGCACGGCTAGGCGAGTGCAATGATCATCAATCAGAGAGCAATACATATCTCAACTAAACAATAACTAAACAACCTGAATAATCCAAGATAAAACATGCTAACATCAATCTGAAATATCCCAATAAACTAGATGCCGAAATACTATGAAATGATAATCAACTACTAATCATCGAAATCTCAATCACAGATATATCATCAGGGGGACAGCTCTATCGTGACGGTCTCACTCGAACGTCCCAACATCCCAGCACCCGACCGACCTGAAAAATGGTCACCCAGGGTGTGTGAGATACACTGTAAATGTATCCCAGTGGGCACGACGAGCCGAGAAATAGCTAATCGTACCTACTGGGTACTAAAATCTGCGGATAGTAATAATCGATGGGTAAAGCTGAAATAACCGATAATGTCTACTGAAAATCAAATAATCCACAAATAAGACTGAATAGGCAGATAATCAAGCATAAGAAAACTGCAGGTAATAAATGCTGGAATCAGGGTATAATTGTAATAATCAAGCATAAGGAATCTGCAGGTACTAAATGCTGGAATCAGGGTATAACTGTAATAATCAAGCATAAGGAATCTGCAGGTACTAAATGCTGGAATCAGGGTATAACTGTAATAATCAAGCATAAGGGAACTGCAGATAAATAATGCTGGTAAGCATGACATAACTGAAAAATCCAGCATAACTGAGCAGCGAAGGTACAAGGCAAATAGCTACAAATGACAGTGCAAGCTAAAAATGATGCGTCAAAGATAGAAATCAAAGTATCCAATCATATGCCATTATTGGTCTCACAGAACCTCAGGCAATACCACCGATCCGCACCCCATCCGCTGACAATAACCCGGCACTCACAGATGCAATCGGGGCTCACGGGTCCTATCTCAAGACCACTTTACCGGTAAAGAACAATCTCCACGGGGAGCGACCCCGGCCATGTTCCTGAAGTACAGCAGTGCGTGGCAAATCATAATGCTCAATCTCACGGTCTAGTGACCGGGTAGTCGGCAACATGCCGAGATCCCAACCGGGAATCATCAGTCTATATCTATCAATCAGGATCAATCATGCATATCTGAATAAAGCAGTATGACGAGTGACATGAAACTAACAGAAATAATCGATCATGACATCTATACACCAAGATATGAAAGCTGACAAGCAGATGTATATAAATATAGTGTGTCTAAGGGATCAATGTCTAGAGAAATCAATAGCTGTCAAGATAGGTCATATAGATAAAATCAACAGGGCTAATCAAAAACAGGTGTCCGACTGGACGAAAGCAACCAGAGGGCCGAAAAGATAAAGCCCGGACCGAAGATAACCCACCTGGATGTAGGCAGATCCTCGAACTCCCGCTCTGCTACTGGGAGGCTGGTGCTGAACAACTGGGCCCTGAATACACAGCTATAATCAGTAATAAACTCACACATACCCCTCCCGACGACACAACAGTAACGGAAAGCTAAAACGAGACAATATCGCCGATTTACCGAACAAAAATTCGATTCCCGATCAACGAGAACCTACGGAATCCTAACAAGATGCCCAGTAGGCATGAAAGCACTGTCTAAAGACAGCCCGTGTGTCCAAATTGCATTTAGGTCCATAATATATCTTAATTTGCATAAAAACACTAACATTATCGCTTGTTTCGACTCGTTCTTGAAATCCGGGAATCCAAAAACAGCGCCGTAAGTTTCAGCGCGTTTGTTTTGACAAGACGAAGGCCGTGCTCACAGGTTTGGGCTGGCACGGGGCCCGAGGGCAAAGTTGGCCCATAAAAACTAAAGTCCACAATATCGTACTTGGCTATTTCTATCAAACTATGCATGCAACTCAAGATTTAATGTGAGCACCATGATCTTGATACAATACTGGGTCGAGGGCTCACCTTTGGCACGTCGGAGGCTGGCCGGAATGCTTGCCGGAGCAAGGTGGTTCACCAACAATGCAAGCCCAAAGCTCGGGTGGGGTGTTCTTGGAGCAAACCAGGCTCAGACCTGCTGCAAGGTGAGCACTAGCATTAGAACCCTCCCAGATACAGGTTGGTCATGGCCAGGTTGGTTGCCGGCGGCCGGAGGCAAGCCCGAAATGGGTAGCTCGGGTGCAACATTTGGAATCAAGGAACAGGGGGTTCCTGGGCCAAAATAAAAATGCTGGGACATTTAAAACAAATCTTTAGACCTTACATGTAGAGGGGGCCGGAGCCCAGACCGCCGGAGATGGCCGGAAGTCGAGATTGGACGAATCTCGGGTGCAACTACAGAGATCAAGGACCGGACGTTAAAACCCACATGCAAAGCCACCATTGTCACAAAAATGATCAAATAAGCTTACCTTCACGGTTGGCCGGCGTCTGGAGGCGACGGCGACGCGTGGCGGCGGAGCTCGGTGGAGCTCAAAGGTTGTTAATGGCGGAATCCGGCCGAGTGCCTTCGGGCCGGTGCAACATGGACCAGAAGGTTCCTTCCAACCCCACGAAGCTTGCTGCGGTGGTGGCCGGCTACGGGGGCGAGCGGCGGCGCCGGGCGGTCAAGATCGGCCAACGGGAAGAAACCTCCGTTCCTAGGGCAGACCCGTACGACGTGGATCCTCGTCCGATGAAGTCCAAACTTGCGGGGCTTCCTGCAGTTGCCGAGAGGACGATATCTACCGGTCTTGATCTCGAGCTTGACGGCCGGATGACGGCGGCGCCCGCGATCGGCCAAGAACAATAGTTCCGGCGACTTGGTTGCCCCGGCCGGTTAACCGGAGCACCACCGGCCTCGAGGCTGCACGAGGATGACCCTCTGGGTGTCAGTAGGTGACTGCACAGGTTCATGGGGGAGTTTAAAGCAATTCTTTCCAAGAACTTACCTCGCCGGGAAGAAGAAGGAAGAAGACACCCTCCGCGGCGGCGCACGGCGGCGGCTGGCGTCGGTTCACCCCGGGCTCGGTTGCGCTTCACAGAGGACTCCACAGGAAGGGGTTTGATCGCCTAGGACCCTCCCGAGCACCTTCCTCTCCAAACACCTTAGATCAAGGTGGCTTTTGATCTTTTCTCCTCCGGCGACGGGGAGGCGGCGGCCGGTGCGAGACTCCCGTGGAGTGCGGCAGAGAGGAGGAGGCAGTTGGAGCTGCGGCTGGGGCTGGCTCAGGGTTTAGGGTTTCTTGGAACCCTAGCCGAGTGTACACATATATAGTGTACATGGCACAATTGTTGTTTAGCCCCTCAAACTTCGTTATTTCCAGCCCAGTCCCTCACTGCACTTTAGTCTCACACTTAAGTCCCTCTCACAGAGGTGGCACGCTAATTGAGGCATGAAATCTAGGGACTACTGTGCAAAAAGCCGTATTTTCACCGTATTTCACGCTTTTCGAGGCGTTCTGGTCGTCGAAACGAAAAATGGACTTCACCACGACGTCCGGCTCGACGAAACCTATTAGGTAGCGATTTTCGTTTTTCGAGGAAACGCCCGGATAAAATCTCGGTCCATAAAATACTGTTCCAACATACAATTATCGCGCTTTTCGAGCCTCTAGGGTCGTCAAACGGAAATTCCGTCAGTGACATTGCGTTCAGAATGACGAAACCGTTCAAATCGACTACCTGGATCGTTATGACCGGAGTCTGGACAGCGAATTGGCTAACGTTGGCACTTAGGGGAATTCGAAATAGGGTTATTATTCATCTACTGTTCCAAAGCACTATTCACTTAAGTCGCGGGTCCCGCCCGCTTCTTCGCTGATTTCTGGAAGATCCAACCGTCGGATCTAAACTTGCTTAATATCGTTTTCGATCGGTTCGACGAGACGGTCGCACTGGTGATATCGGATTTTCGAGATTAGGCTCGGATTGAAAAGCGACATTTTAGCCTCGTAAACTGTGTAATTACACAGTGGAAAAAGGGGTCAACTGGATATTTCATTCTTTTCCTCTTTATTTATTTACAATAAAATTCAAGTTTTTACATTTAAACTATTATATTAATTTTTAATTAATCTGAGTAATCTAATTATTTTATTAACTAATTATCAAACTATTAAATAATTAACTAATTGGCTTATTAATTTATTAATTTATTTGTGGTTAATTAAATTATTAATTAACAATATACAATATTATTAAGTATTTTATTTAATTAATATTTAGGATTATCTAGCTCTATTCAAGATTAATTAGTTAATTAAATAAGTTAAATTATTGTTGAATTATTATTTTATATTCATTAATTAGATAAAATATTTTTATTTTAAAATTATAGTTACTTTTATTTTTACTGTTTCAATCTAACTATACAAACATTATTTTTCTTATTTTCGAAAATAATTTATTTTTCACACAATTGTAAAATTGATGTTGTTTTTGCTTATTCCAAAAATTATATTTATTTCAATCCTGAACCAAATGATACCATACCCTCCATTTGGTTTCAGAATAAATTGGAGACAACGAAAGTTATAAAAAAATAGCAAAAATAATTATTCTAGGCAATCCTAAAATAATTGGAAAACAATTATTCCGTTATCTTGATGCTATGCTTAGCTTAATAGCAAAAATAATTATTCTAGGCAATCCTAAAATAATTGGAAAACAATTATTCCGTTATCTTGATGCTATGCTTAGCTTAATAAAAGTAATTAAGTAATATAAAAGCACGATTATATATATATATATATATATATATATATATATATATATATATATATATATATATATATATATATATATATATATATATATATATATATATATATATATATATAATTTTTAAATATATTAAGATATTTTAAAATAATAATAATAATTATCATTATTATTATAAAATAATAAAAATGATAATTTTTTTTTTTTATTATTATTAGTGGTATAACAACTACTAGTACTATTATTATGTTATATTGTACTATATTATATTATTATATGATTATTTTTATAAAATTATATAATGCGTTATCCTCCGATATGCCGTATAATATAAAATAAAATATTACACAAGATAATAAATATATTAAATATTTAATATTTTAAAATATATTCTCTATGAATATTTATATAATATTATATCTTATTATTAAGTTATATAATAATATTGAAGTATTTTATATAATAATATGATTATAATAGTATTATTATATATAATATTTTAATTATTTTGTTTAACAAAATATATTAATTTTTTAATATATATTATTGTACATATATTAAATATTTTATATATGAGAGGTATAAACTAGAACAATCTTGGCATTTTAAAATTTTCATCTACTTTTTCTACTATTTTTTATTATTTTTAATAAAATTACCAAATAAAATTTTAATTGTCCTAGAGTATAAGAAAATATCAAATCAAATACATTTTTTTTTTATTTCTATGTATTTCAAAATAATAATTTATTTAAAAATTAAAAATATTTATTTTTAAAAATATTATTTTATTACTAAATGCAACCTTAGAAGTAAAAATGTTCAAATACAATAGGATTATTGATAAAAATGGTCAAATAAACAACACATGGATGCTAAATTTTAACATTGGTATAGAAGTTTAGAGGTTTTTTTTTTTAGTGTCATCTCCATTTTTTTTTAACAAATAATTCTAGTAAATTTATATTTACATTTATGAGCTCTTTCTTTGCCACACGATCACGTTGGCAGTCTCATCATGTTCATATTCACATTTTAGCCCTTTTTTTTGATATTTTTTTTTTTAAAATAACCTTAAAAATTTTAGAAATTTAGAAACTAACCCTTTAAAAAAAAAAATTGCAAGAGTAACCCTGCATTTGCCAGCAGGGCGCCACGGCGGCAGGACAACCTGATTCAGCGTCTTCAGTGTATTTCCTGAAGGCGCTGAATCATTAAGCGTCTTCACAAAAATCCAGTGAAGACGCTGAATAAATCAGCGCCTTCATAATATACGCTGAAGGAGCTGAATGAATCAGCGCCTTCAGCATATACTCTGAAGGCGCTGAATCAATCAGCGTCTTCATTATATATGCTGAAGGCGCTGATTCATTCAGCGCCTTCAGCATATATTATGAAGGCGCTGATTCATTCAGCGTCTTCAGCATATACTATGAAGGCGCTGAGAACTTGGCCAATTTTCGCAAAAATTGGCTAAGTCCTCAGATATAACTGCTAAAGGCGCTGAATGGTTCAGCGCCTTTAACATATGATGTTAAAGGCGCTGAACCATTCAGCGCCTTTAACTGTTAGAGACGCCGAATGGTTTAGCGCCTTTAACATTTATGTTAAAGGCGCTGAATGGTTCAGTACCTTTAACCATAGTAAAAACAAGAATTTTTTTTCAAGTCAAAAAAATAAAATTTGTACAACAAATTTCATAGCAAAATGAAAAGTACAACAAGTTTCACAACATCTAGATATTGAGCTAAAACATTCAGAAATAATATGGAACAATTTCACAACATTCAGATATAACAGTTGAGTAACAACAAAAAAATATAATCACAAAAATGTTAATAATACACCCTCAAACTCAAATTTGAGATAAAACTTAATTTTGAGCTTATCCTCTCCCTCGACCTCCTCGGCCACGCCTACGTCCACGCCCTCGCGGACGCCCACGCCCACGAGGAACAACAAGCTCGATAATCGGCATATCATCAAGATGCTCAACCGCTGCCAACTGATCGAGATCCTCGATAATACCACCCTCATCATGCTCAGCAATATGTTGGATCTCCTGTGGTGATGATGACGAGGGACGACGACGTGAATATGTCGATGTAAAAGATGTCCGTGATACATGAGGCAGGAGTGACTCTGACGTCGAGGGAAATGTCGTAGGGGCCTGAATAGGAGGAGATGGAGATCGTGGTACCTGAAATGGCGTAAATAGTTAGTTAATTTGAATTTGAAGACTTAATTTAAAATTTCTAGTGATATGAAGGTACTTGATGACTCGAGGACGATGCGTGAGCATAATCTCCTCGTCCCTCAGCAACTCTGACAGTAGGTACCGACGGTACATTTTGCAGTACCATATGAATATGCTCGCGCATATCTGTCAGAGTCCCGAATATCCTCGTAGGCGACGGACGATCGTGCAATAACTGGCCTATAGTAGTATCCATCTGTCGTAGTGTGTTGGGCTGCATTTCAATGGACAAATTAAATTTATATTAAATATACAAAACATGTTAAATTTATATATATAAATTATTATACCATTGTCCTCTCGATATGCCCACGGGGATGAAAAGTCAGCGGAGGACGTTTTACTGGACAATATATCCATCTCCTCGTAATCGTCCAGTACCATTGCATGTATATGGATGCCGCCTGCAGTGGGTCCTCACCAGCAGCCGGGAGCTGATCAACAATGTGATCTAGCCTCTCTGACCACCTCTCAATGTGTACAGCGTGAAATGCAATCCAATCCTCATCCGGACGCCCACGTGATATCACGCGTCGGATGGACTCCACATTGAGAGGTATATGCTGGAGAAGACCGAATTGCCGCAGGACTCTGTCTGGTACATGCATCTCTACTATGTGATAGCAGATGATGACTGTCCTTGAACGCCAGACTTGCGAGCCATGTACACAGAAGTCTGGTAATGCAGCTAAAATCTCATCTGTGTACGGCATCCATATAACCTGTTAATGACACAAAATGATCAGTTAGTATAAAAATTTTTAGAGAAAAAATATTTAAAGTATTGATTAAAACATCTACATGCATGCGTCTCTCTCTGCTGATCTAACTCATCTCTATAAAACTCAATGTCAGCGGTCCTGACATTGGCTCTGAATCGTAGTCCTCCAGCGTTTTCCCATCTAGATTGTAAAATATATATATTAGTTGCAATTACATTTGAAATAAAAAAATCTACTATATTAAATAAATATCTTACCGGCAACCCAGAGGGAGATCTAAAATATCGGGTAGCGCTAGGACGTATGTAGGTCGGCCGATATGAATATGCTCCCAAGCCCAAATCTATATATTAACACAAACGACTTAATATTAGAAATAAAATATTAAATACCAATATTAACATAATAATGAAATCAAAATATTATATATTATACCTACAATAGCGTCCCAAAACAACAACACTCGCCCTTCCCGTACAGTGAGGCAAGTCCTAGCGCTCGATACATATAAGCCAAGGCAGCTGCACCCCATGCATAAGCCCCGCAGAGATCAAAATCAGCTAAAAGTGATAGCCACTTTAGGTGAACTCTGTGTCCGCTGGGGTTGGTTAAGAGACCTTTGCGGGGAGGATAGAATAAATCGTATCCTAATGACTGACCAAATCCTAAGTATATGTGTTAGGATTTAGCTGGATTTGAAATTGAATTGATCCTCTGCTTATATGTGTTGAGGACTAGTCGATATTAAACTCTAATTATATGTGTTAGAGTTTAATTGGGTTCGATTGGCTCTAAGTATATGTATTAGAGTCCAATTATGTTTGCTTCCATATTTGGCGTATATTCCAAAGTGGAGACATGACCAAACCCCAAGGATATGTATTGAGGTGGGTCGGATTTGATACTACTCGAGAGTAGGAGGTGGCTAAGTCCTATATGTATTAGGATTGGCCGAGTTTGATATGTTTTTCACTCTAGTTATATGTGCTAGAATGAGAGGTTGACTAACCCTAAGTATATGTATTAGGATTAGTTGAGTTGATTTGGTTTCTACCCTAGATATATGGGCTAGAGTAAAAGGTTAACTACACCCTAAGTATATGTATTAGGGTTAGTTGGGTTGGTTTGGATGAACTCTAAGTATATGTGTTAGAGCCCGATCAAATTTGATTTGACTAAATTCTAAGTATATGATTTAGAATCTAGTCGGTTTGAATATGATTTTGCCTTAATTATATGTGTTAAGGCGATGAGATTGAATGAGTTTTGGGTTTTATTTGTGGATCAAAATGGGTTATCAGTTTTATTTGTGGATCGAATGTGTTTTGGGTTTCATTTGTGGGTTGGAATGGGTTATCAGTTTTATTTGTGGATCGAATGGGTTTTGGGTTTTATTTGTGGATTAGAATGGGTTATCGGTTTTATTTGTGGATCAAATGTGTTTTGGGTTTTATTTGTGGACTCGGCTTATATTGTATATGGACTGGATTTGGGAGAGTATGTAGACTGGATTTGGAACTCGTATATGGATTGGGCCTTATGTCATATGTGGATTGGATTTGGGATCCGTATGTGGATTGAGCCTTGTGGATTGGATTTGGGATTCGTATATGGATTGGGCCTTATGTCATATGTGGATTGGATTTGGGATCCGTATATGGATTGGGCCTTATGTCATATGTGGATTGGATTTCGGACCCGTATATGGATTGGATTTGAGGATTGGATTTCGGATCCGTATATGGATTGGGCCTTATGTCATATGTGGATTGGATTTGGGATCCGTATATGGATTGGGCCTTATGTCATATGTGGATTGGATTTCGGACCCGTATATGGATTGGATTTGAGCTCCGTATATGGTTGGAATGATTAGTCCTTTTTGAATCGGACTTAGACTCCCAGTTGATTAGGACTCATTTGAATTCTTTCTCGATTCAAAGGAATTCCCATTTATTTCAATATCCCCTTTTTTATTTTATTTTATTTTGCATCCGAAGAGAATTTTCTAATTTATCTTGGGATTCACAGAAAATCCCTTATTTTATCTTGGGTTTCGGAGCTCCGTTATTTTATTTTGATGGTATGATCTGAATAAATTCCCCCTTTTTTTTTCCTCGGGATTCCATCCCTTTTATTTTATAATTTGACTTGGGATCCGAATGAATCCACTAATTTTTGTTTTGGGGTCAGGAGAAAATACTGTTATTTTATTTTGATGTGGGCCCTTTTTGAAATTATTTGGGATCCGAGAAAGTTTCTATTTTTGAAATTATCGGGGATCCGAAGAAGAAATTATTTGAGATCCGAAAAAGAAATCATTTGGGATTCAAAGAGGTCTATTTTATTTTATTTTATTTGACTTGGGATCTGAAGGAAATCCAATTTGGGATCCGAATCCACTTTGACTTAGCCTAAGTTCGGATGTCCGAAGAAATCATCCGAATCGGTTTTGGGTCTTTTGTTGACTTTTTTTTTTTTTTTTTTTTTTTTATATTTTTTTCTTTTGACTTTCTTTTTTTTTCTCTTTTTTTCTTCTCTTTTCTCTTTTTTTTCTCAACCTGAAGTAAGGGGCGTCCGAAGAGGTCCCTAACCGGTTTTCAAAGAAAGTTATTTTTTCCCTTTTTTTCTTCTCTTTTCTTTTTTTTCTTTTCTTTTCAACCTGAAGTAAGGGACGTCCGAAGAGGTCCCAAACCGGTTTTCAAAGAAAGTTTATTTTTTTCCCTTTTTTCTTCTCTTTTCTCTTTTTTTTTTTTCTTTTCTTTTCAACTGAAGTAAGGGACGTCCGAAGAGGTCCCAAACCGGTTTTCAAAGAAAGTTTATTTTTTCCCTTTTTTTTTTTTTCTCTTTTCTTTTTTTTTCTTTTCTTTTCAACCTGAAGTAAGGGACGTCCGAAGAGGTCCCAAACCGGTTTTCAAAAAAAGTTTTTTTCTTCTCTTTTCTTTTTTTTTTTTTTTTTTTTCTTTTCTTTCTCTCTTTTTTTTTTTTCCTTTTCTTTTCTCTTTTTTTTCCTTTTCTTTTCAACCTGAAGTAAGGGACGTCCGAAGAGGTCCCAAACCGGTTTTCAAAGAAAATTAATTTTTTCCTTTTTTTTTTTTTCTTCTTTTCCTTTTTTTTTTTCTTTTCTTTTCAACCTTTTTTTTTTTTTTTTTCTTTTCAACCTGAAAGTAAGGGCGTCCGAAGAGGTCCCAAACCGGCTTTCAAGGAAATTTTATTTATTTTTTTTTCTTTTCCTTTCTTTTTTTTCTTTTTTTTTTCTTTTTTTTTTCTTTTTCTTTCAACCTTTCTTTTTTTTTTTTCTTTTTCTTTTCAACCTGAAGTAAGGGGCGTGAAGAGGTCCCTAACCGGTTTTTCAAAGAAAGTTTATTTTCCTTTTTTTCTTTCTCTTTTCTTTTTTTTTTCTTTTCTTTCACCTGAAGTAAGGGACTGCGAGAGGTCCCAAACCGGTTTTCAAAGAAAGTTTATTTTTTCCCTTTTTCTTCTCTTTTCCTTTTTTTTTTTTCTTTTTCTTTTCAACCTTTTTTTTTTTTCTCTTCTTTTCAACCTGAAGTAAGGGGCGTCCGAAAGAGGGTCCAAACCGGCTTTCAAAGAAAATTTATTTATTTTTTTTCTTCTTTTTCTTTTTTTTTTGTCTTTTCAACTTTTTTTTTTTCTTTTTCAACCTTTCTTTTTTTTTTTTCTCTTTTCAACCTTCTTTTTTTTTTCTTTTTCTTTTCAACCTGAAGTAAGGGGCTTCCGAAGAGGTCCCTAACCGGTTTTCAAAGAAAGTTTGTTTTTTCCCTTTTTTCTTCCTTTTTCTTTTTTTTTTTTCTTTTAACCGTAAGTAAGGGACGTCCGAAGAGGTCCCCAAACCGGTTTTCAAAGAAAGTTTATTTTTCCCTTTTTTTCTTCTCTTTTCTCTTTTTTTTTTTTCTTTTCTTTTCAACCTGAAGTAAGGGACGTCCGAAGAGGTGGGGTTCCCCCAAACCCCGGTTTTCAAGAAAGTTTATTTTTCCCTTTTTTTTTTCTTCTCTTTTCTTTTTTTTTCTTCTCTTTTCAACCTGAAGTAAGGGACGTCCGAAGAGGTCCCAAACCGTTTAAAAGAAATTTATTTTTTTTCCTTTTTTCTTCTCTTTTCTCTTTTTTTTTTTCTTTGTCTTTTCTCTTTTTTTTTTTCCTTTCTTTTCTCTTTTTTTTTTTTCTTTTCTCTTTTTTTCCTTTTCTTTTCAACCTGAAGTAAGGGACGTCCGAAAAGAGGTCCCAAACCGGTTTTCAAAGAAAATTAATTTTTTCCTTTTTTTTTTCTTCTCTTTTCCTTTTTTTTTCTTTCCTTTTCACCTTTTTTGTTTTTTTTTTCTTTTCAACCTGAAGTAAGGGGCGTCCGAAGAGGTCCCAAACCGGCTTTCAAGGAAATTTTATTTATTTTTTTTCTTTTCCTTTCTTTTTTTTTTTCTTTCTTCTTTCTTTTTTTTCTTTTTCTTTTGCAACCTTTCTTTTTTTTTTTTTTTCTTTTCAACCTGAAGTAAGGGGCGTCCGAAGAGGTCCCTACCCGGTTTTCAAAGAAAGTTTATTTTCCCTTTTTTTCTTCTCTTT
>CM054943.1:6965534-7100039 GCA_029168755.2 Tillandsia fasciculata | reverse complement strand
TTTTGTCAGCGATCTCGAATGACCCATCTCGCGCGGTTCACATCTTTCGGGTTCCGTGGGATGATATTCATGATTCAGATGAATATTTGTATGTGGAGGGTATATGTGGGTATCAGGTATTGCGGATCCATGACTTCCAATAGGACGCAAGCATCTATTGTTAATTACCCCATGTGATTGGGGCCAACTTCGATTAAGAGGCCTTATGAGGAAGGATAGAATAAATCGTATTTTAATGATTGACCAAACAATAAGTATATGTGTTAGGATTTAGCTGGATTTGAAATTGACTTGATCTCGATTATATGTGTTGAGAAATAGTCGATATTAAACTCGAATATATGTGTTAGTGTTTAATGGGTTCGATTGGCTCTAAGATATTATTAGGTCGATTATATTTGATTCCAATTTTGGCGTAGTTACAAAGTGGAGGGACCAAACCCCAAGGATATGTATTGAGGGGGTCGGATTTGATACTACTCGAAAGTAGGAGATGGCTAAGTTCCTATATGTATTAGGATTGGCCGAGAGTTTGATATGTTTTTCACTCTAGGTATATGTTGCTAGAGTGTGAGGTGTGACTAATCCTAAGTATATGTATTAGAGTAGTTGAGTTGATTTGGTTTTCTACCCTAGTATAGGTGCTAGAGTAAAAGGTTGACTAGGCTAAGAATATATGTATTGGGGTTAGTTGGTTGGTTCGGAGGAACTATAGTATATGTGTTTTAGAGCTCGATCGAATTGGATTTGCTAAATCCTAAGGATAGGTTTAGAATCTAGTCGGTTTGGATATAATTTTGCCTTAATTATATATGTTAAGGCGATGAGATTGAATGAGTTTGGGTTTTATTTATGGATCGAATAGGTTTGGGTTTTATTTGTGGACTCGAATGGTTTTGAGTTTTTATTTGTGGAGCTAGAATAGGTTTGGGTTTTATTTGTGGATCGAATGTGTTTGAGTTTTTATTTGTGGATCGAATTAGGTTGTGGGTTTTTATTTGTGGATCGAAGGATTTTGGGTTTTATTGTGGTTACTGAATAGATTGTGAGTTTTATTTGTGTGGATCCGATAGGTTTGGGTTTTTATTTGTGGATCGAATAGGTTTTGGGTTTTTATTTGTGGATCCGGCTTTGGGACCGTATGTGGTTGGGATCATTAGTCCTTTTTGAATTGGACTTAGACTCCAAGTTGATTAGGACTCATTTGAATTTGTCTGGATTCAAAGAAATTCCCATTATTTCAATATTCCTTTTATTTTATTTTATTTGCGTCTGAAGAAAATTTCCTAATTTTATCTTGGGGTTCGTAGAAATTCCTATTTGAAATTTACTACTTTTTTACTTGGGGTTCTAGAAAATTCCTTATTTTATCTTGGGTTCGGGAAGATAGTACCGTTATTTTATTTTGATGTGGGATCCGAGTAAATTCCCTTTTTTTTTCCTTTTTTTTGTTGGGAAATTATTTGGGATCCGAAGGAAATTCACTAATCTTATCTTGAGATTCCATCCCTTTTATCTTATAATTTGACTTGGGATCCGAATCAATCCACTAATCTTTGATTTGGGGTAAGGAGAAAATCTCTTATTTTATCTTGGGATACGAGGAAATACCGTTATTTTATTTTGATGTGGGGTCCCTTTTGAAATTATTTGGGATCCGAGGAAGTTTCTATTTTTGAAATTATCGGGGATCCGAAGAAGAAATTATTTGAGATTCGAAAAAGAAATTATTTAGGATCCGAAGAAGTCCTCTTTTTATTTTATTTTATTTTATTTGACTTGGGATCTGAAGGAAATCCACTTTGACTTATCTTTGGGATCCGAAGGAAATCCATTTGACTTATCTTGGGGTTCAATCCCTTTTGTCTTATATTTGATTTGGGATCCGAAGGGAATCCACTTTGACTTAACCTAAGTTCGGATGTCCGAAGAAATCATCCGAATTGGTTTTGGGCCTAAAGTTAGGGCGTCCGGAGAGGTCCTAACGGCTTTGTTGAATTTCCCTTTTTTTTTTTTTTTTTCTTTTTTTCTTTTTTATTTTTTGAGCCTAAAGTTAGGACGTCCGGAGAGGTCCTAACCGGCTTTTACTGACTTTTTTTTTTTTTTTTTTTTTTTTTTTTCTCTTTATTTTTTGAGCCTAAGTTAGGCGTCCGGAGAGGTCCTAACCGGCTTTACTGACTTTCTTTTTTTTCTTTTTTTTTTTTTTTTCTTTTTTTTTTTTTTGAGCCTAAAGTTAGGGCGTCCGGAGAGGTCCTAACCGGCTTTACTGACTTTCATTTTTTTCTTTTCTTTTTTTTTTTTTCTTTTTTTATTTTTTGAGCCTAAAGTTAGGGCGTCCGGAGAGGTCCTAACCGGCTTTATGAATTTCCTTTTTTTTCTTTTCTTTTTTTTTTGTTTTTTTATTTTTTGAGCCTAAAGTTAGGGCGTCCGGAGAGGTCCTAACCGGCTTTACAGACTTTCTTTTTTTTCTTTTTCTTTTTTTTTTTTTTTTTATTTTTTTGAGCGTAAAGTTAGGGCGTCCGGAGAGGTCCTTACCGGCTTTATTGAATTTCTTTTTTTCTTTTCTCTTTTTTTTCTCTTTACCTGAGAAATACGTCTAAAAAAAAATGGCCAAGGAAGTCTGCTGAGGAAGTCGATCGGAGGTGCCGAGAAAGTCGATCGGTGCTGAGGAAGTCGATCGGAGCTGCTGAGGAAGTCGACCGGAGGTGCTGAGAAAGTCGATCGGAGTTGCTGAGGAATTCGATCGGAGCTGCCGAGGAATTCGATCGGAGGTGCAGAGAAAGTCGATCGGTGCTGAGGAAGTCGACCGGAGGAGTTGAGGAAAGTGCTCTTTTTTTTTTTTTTTTTATGTGGCGATGAGGGATATGTGGTGGAATCTGGGAGGAGGTTGTTTTTTTGTAGTGGAATATGGGTGGAATATGGGAGGTTTTTTTTTTGTGGTGGAATATGGGAAGTTGTTTTCTTTGTGGTGGAATATGGGAGGTTATTTTCTTTTCTTTTTTTTTTGTGGTGGAATATCGGACGAGCTTTTCTTTTGTGGTGGAATATGGGATGAGCTTTTCTTTTTTTTGTGGTGGAATATCGGACGAGTTTTCAGACCAGGCCAAATATTCTTTCTATTTCCTCTATTTATAGTGGGGAGTGGCAGAAAAATATCGCGTGGGGTTTGTTGGGATTTGTTGAGGGGATGGCGAGAAAATGCGGGTTTGTTGAGAAACGACGTACGTGGGAATATCGGTTCGTTGAGGAAAAGACGAGGTTCAAAATTTGAATACGTTGAGGAAATTATTATATTCAAATTTCAAATTTTAAATTTCAAATTTCAAAATTAAATTTTAAAATTGAAAAGATAAGTTCAAATTTTAAAATTTAAATTTTAAAATTGAATATGTTCAAATTTCAAAATTAAATGGTTATGTTCAAATTTCAATATGTTGAGGGAGTATGGTTATGTTCAAATTTTAAATTTTAAATTTCAAAATTCAAAATTGAATATGTTCGAATTTAAAAATTGACCGATTATGTTCAAATTTCAATATGTGTTCAAATTTCAAAATTGAACGGTTATGTTCAAATTTGAGGAATGGTTGTATTTAAATTTCAAATTTCAAATTTTAAAATTGAATATGTTAAAATTTGAGGAAGTATGGTTGTATTTTAATTTTCAAATTTCGAAATTGAATATGTTCAAATTTCAAAACTGAACGGTTAACGAACGATGGAATTTGCTCGGATTCAAAAGTTCAAAACAGAATATAGGCAAAGTTTGGGTAAGTCAATTGAGAGATATTTTAAAATGTCGTTTAAGATTTGGATAAGTGCATTTGAGCTAATTGACGCATGAGGAATTTCGGTTGGATTCAAAAATTTAAATTTGAGTATATGTGGCATTTGAGAGATATTTTGAAATTTCGTTGAAAATTTGAAATTCAAAATTCAAAATTTAATTTTAACATAATTTTTGAAATTGAATTTTTAAACAAGAAGTTGACGATAATGTAAGGCCCGCTGGGCAGAAAAAAATAGGATCCGACTGAAAAAAATCGACGGAGCTTTGATGAGACCCATAAGCTTGTGTTCACAAATGGCCTAAGCTTGTGTTCACAAATGACCTATTAAAGAATTGAATTTGTTGGACCCAAATTATTAATATGTTAAAAATTTTGGGCTTTTACGGGGCTTATATAGACAAATCATGAGGATTTTTTGTATATTAATTAAATGCTAGGAGCTTAATGTTAATGGTCCTTGTGGAACAATGGCATGATGATCTAGGAGAAAATCTAGTGTAGGATCTTGATGAGTGGCATTAACCTCAGGATCTCCCATGTAGCATTGGTGTAAGAGTAAACTAAGGTTATGAGACAGAGTTTTAACTTAGAGTCAAAACTCTAAGGATTGTGGTATTGGTTGAGGTTAAAGAGCAAAGTAAAAGAAATTCCTATAGTTGGTATTAGGGAGTTGGGCAAATGAACACTCACTTTAACTTCAACATGAAATAGAGAATGGAAAAGAAAAGTGTAATTAAAGTCCAAGGAACTTTTTGGTTACCCTTGAGGGAAGGACCTAGGGTGAGAATTGAGTAAATGAAAGATAAGCTAAAAACTTTAATGAAAGAGAAAGAGATTTGCTAGATGGCAATGGGAGCTAAATTAAGGCTCGAATGAAAAAAAAAAAAAAAAAAAAAAAAAAAAAAAAAAAAGGCAAATGCATAAAGTGCCAAAGAGGCCAAGTGCTGAAAAAAAAAAAAAAAAAAAAAAAAAAAAAAAAAAAAAAAAAAGAGAGAGAGAAAAAAAAAAAAAAAAAAAAAATGATGATCGCACCTTCGGGGGTAAAACATAGAGCTTCTCTCGGAGAGAGTAAGCGCAAAGACCATCTCCCGGGCCGGGCCCGTATGACAAAGTTTTCCGTTGGGCAGGGTAACACTTGAGGTACTATCGGCAACTTTAGAAATCTTATCTCATAGTAGCATGACTGCCGGGCTGGGGCCCGTTGGGCAAGAATTTTCGAGGGTTAAACAACTTGAATTAAAACACAATAACGAATACGAGTTTTTTGTCAAGTGGTTATGTGGCTAGTATGAAACCTTGGGTAATGACATAGCGTCGTGTCATGGCAAATGTTAAAAATATACATAAACATTCTAGATAGAGTTTACAGCTTTCAATATTATATTGTCATCTATTATATTTTTTCCATTAGACCAAACGGTGTAGGACATTCCTTCTGAATGGTTGAACCTATTGGAAACTTTAAGTAGTTCTCACACCCTTTAGTGACCATTATTATAGGTTCAAGTTCATCGAGCAAGGCACGCGACAGGGGCAAGGGCCCGGCAGCTTAGCGACCTAGCAGTTTAGAGTCGCCAGTTTTATTTTGGGTTTTTATTTTGAGCGAACTTTGTATGTGAGGAAAATATTGTAATTTTTAAAAATTAAAGGTTCATTTTGGAAGTGAATGATGTAATTATTTTAAGTTTTAGCTTGCATTTAAGTTCCTAAAAGAGGGTTGTATAATGATTAAAGTTTAATATTTCGCTCAAAGTTTTTACTTTCATCCTTCTAAACTTGTTGTTTGAATGTATGGAAGTTTTTAATTACATAGTTTAGTTCTCTAATTGTTACTCTTCCACTCACACTAAATTGTGTTGAATTTGTTCAACCGTTCCTTTCGGGTACAGAAAGGTCATGCCCGATTGGCGGGTCTGTTGGCGCGCCCGAACTGTCCAATGTGGCGGTCTCGGAGTGTGACAGGGTGGCTGGTGGAATAGTATGATCTAAAGAATAGAAATAGTCAAAGGAGTAAATCTAATAAAAAAAAAAAACTAGATAGCATTTGTTGGGGCCGAAATATGATGCTGACCGTCGACCCGGTGCGCAATCGGCCTCAAGGTTGACCCTCTAAGATGTGATGCGCCGTGTGCCAAAAAAGGATCAAGCGATTAGGCCGAGAAGAATCCGCTCTGCCGGATTCTTCTCAATCAAACTCTTGAGAGAGTTCAGCCTAGAGGAGCCGAACTAGGATTTGGAGACAGGAATTTGACACGGCCGAATAGCTGATTTTGAAATTGAATTGCTCGAAAGGGGTTACAGGAAACGATTACAAGTAAGACTACTCCTAGGAAAGCAATAAGGAAAGTAGTAAATGCAGGTATGAAAGACTAGCTAGGAAAACAGTAAATGCAGGTATCGAAAGGTATTGAAAAGTATGGATGGTCACTAGCTTACGAGGTTGCAGGACCCCTTTTTCTTCGATGGTTCGGTTATTTATATCCGTTCGAACCATGTGTGTAACCGCCGATGTTAGTAATCGACGTGATCTAATGGAAATCATCGCATATCTCTCAACTATTTTCTTTTGAGTCGATTATCCTCCATGGGATAGTAGCTGTTTTTCGTCCATATTCATCCCCTAAATGGCGCGCCAAAGCATGATCTTTGGCGCTTCCCAATGTTGGGTGTCGCTTGCCATTCGGAGTTGGTTACAAGATTCGCGTCCGGATCTTGTACTCTTTTTTTCCAAGGTCTTTCCTTTGCGGCTCGGGCAACCGAGAATTGACTCTGACTTCGCCTCTTTCGTCATTCGACTGAGGCGGCTTGATATTTGCCTTCGGCCGATGTCAGTTCTGGATGAGACGATAACCTTTTTGTTGGTTATTTCTCCTATCGGCTGATGCCTTTAGCTGATGACGATCGCCACGTGTCGCAGTCTTGCGTGGCGATATTTTTGACCTCAACAATGCTACTTCGATAATTGCCTAATGTGCCATTTCGGGTGATTGTCGAAATTTGAAAAAAGACCGGCACGTGCTGCGGGACCTTTGATCATTCCCCGATTGGCGGGTACGCGCGGCGCGGCTCAGGGAAAAAGGCGCTGCATGGTGGACCGGGAGCTCGACGCGTGGCAGCCTGGGATTGGCGGGCTCACGTGGTCGCGGTCCACGGATCCTGCGGGTGTGTACGGGGCAGTGGCGCGGCCGACGCGTGGCGCCCCGCACTCGAGTGCGCCACGCGTCGCCCCGCGGTCGCTCCGCCCCACCTACCCCCTCGCGCGCGCTGAGGGCGACGTGGCGCGCCCGGAAGCCCCTTGTACAGCTGTTTGCTGTTGCGGGGGTACGTGGCAGGCCCTCAGCGTTTCGGGCGCGTCGTATGGGGTCCGTCCGACCCTGTGTTGGCGGATTCGGGCGCCCGAATTCTGCGCCCGAATCCGGCCCAACACAGGGTTAGGCTGGACTATAAATAGGGGGGCTTGGGTTTTTATTTCGGGTTTTGGACTTCTCCTCCTTGTGGGCTCTTAAGGAAACTTCCTCCTCTCTCAGTGCAGCACCCTTTAGAGGATTTTGGAGATTTGTGGAATTCATCTGTTCGATTTTATCTGCGACGCGGCGCACAGTGACGCTTCTACTTCGTCGACCCGTTTCGTCACGTTTTAGTGTGCAGACTGGCCCGACTCGTTCCGATCTCCGTTTTTAGCGATTTTTGCGCCGTCGGACTCACGACTGGTAGGACTTTAACTTTGATGTTCAGAGTTTTCTCAGATTCCTTTCGGATTTTGGAGGTTTTTGAGCTTTCTTTTGCCCCTTGTTCTTCACGGATTTTTGGACAGCATTGCAGAGTTTCGGCCATAACTTTGCGTACCGACATCGGATTGAGGTGATTCAAAAGGCAAAATTCATCTACTTCTCGCGAGGAATCTCCTGGATTTTTCTCAGAATTTACTGAATTGGATTCGATGGTGAAAATCTTTCTTCTTTCCGAGCTCTTATCTGTGGAAATTTGTACAGTTATGAATGAGGTGTTTCTCTTGCCGGATTTATATCTCAGCGTAGAAAACTCGGAATTGGACGTGCAGGTACTCGTTTCGAAGTTATCGACGCGTAGATCGCGGAGATATTTTAATTGGTTTTTTCTGGGGACTGTCAGCAGGTGATTTTGGCACATCTTTGCAGCTGAATTTCAGTGTAAATTCTGACAGATTTGGGGGAATGTAGGTGTAACGACAGCTCTGTTTTGTACCAGGAGCAGTTGTGGACAGTGTTGGACCCGTTGGACTCTGTGTAGCTGTTTTTCTGGTATTATCAGCTGTAGGACTTTTGACAGTTCGACTTGTCAGGTGGGTGGCTTTGCTTTCAGGATCTATGGACTGTGCTCTAATTCTATTGATATAGAATCATACATGATAGTGATGGGACTTGGTAGCATGCTAGAATTTGAATGTTAATATTCTTTGTATCTATCTGTCGATCGTATGATCTCTTCTGCTTCCTACACCTATTAAATAATTGTTATCTTGGAACCTGACCTAGCACCCCCGTCATATGTTGCATGTGTAACCAGACCAGTAGAAAACCCTCACTTGGGCTAGGGTTATTTATGTTTAGTCATCCACACTTTATGTTTCATTCCTGGACTTAGTGTTATCCTCGCCCGGGTAGTGGGCCGAGCGGTTGAGACTTCTTTTTAGTGTGGGATGCATTTGCACTCGTTCTTGGGGGCAGAGTGGAGTCTGGTAGATGTAGTGGATTGCTGGTCTGTACCGGGAACCGTTTGGGGTAAACGATGGTCCCGGGAGGTTTTGTTTTTCTCCTGTTTGGGGTTGCCGCCACTGTGTTAGTGGCAGTAGTTCATTAGTGTTAGCCGGACCTAGAACCTAGAACCCTTTTCGACATACACATGATTTTAGTCTACCAATATTTTCTTCCAAGCATCGAAGGGCCGCTGGAGTCTGTTCTTGTTTGATTGGACAAAGGCATCAGCCCTTCGGGGTTTGGGTAAAACACTTGATTTCTAACTGTTTTTCTAAAAAAGAACTAAAGTCATTAAATATGGATTTCTTCCAGATCAAAATAGTTTTCAATAACAAATGTCACATTTTTCCTGTAAATCTCTTCACTCGAAAGGATTCGAGTGGTCTAGGTTCTAGGGGCCGTTCCTTGTCGGGACTTTCGGGTCCTGTTGGTGTCTTCTGCGTGTTGTACTGAGGGTGTTGTGTTCCCGAACTATAAGGGGTCGGGGACTTCGATAGGCGGAGCCTAGAGTCTATTCTTGTTTGATAGGGTTCTAAGCACCGGTCTATCGGGTTTCCGAACCCTTATGGTGTCAGTCTTTCCGGTGAGTTTAGTGTTCTGTTGTGGGAGCCGTCTGGGGGACGGTGGCCCCAGCTGTGTGGTTTTCCAGCCTGTGTTTGAGCGTTTGTGTTGTTAGTCGATCTTGTTGATCGTGATTTGGACTTTAGCCTGCATGGGCCACATTGAGCTCGACAGAGATGCGCAGATACTTTGCTCGTTGGGGTCGCGCCCCTCGAGTGCCACTCCGGAGCTAGGCGGGTTACTTGCTATCGCGACTTGTCGACACAGTCCCTCTGGCTGGCCCAGTTTTGGCAGCTACGGACGCCCTACGTCAGTCCGGTCCTCCGGGATGTAACGGCAGTAGGTTGGCGCAGGTTTGACTGGACCCGAGGAGGCAGTCAGGTAGATTGGGTGACTGTACTTTGAGATTTAGTAGATGCATCATGTTTCCATCTGTTCCACTTTTTGAGCATCTAGATAGAGGCATAGTAGCTGTAGAGCTATTTTTCCAGCCCTTTCATTTCAGTATTATATTGTTACCTTATGCCTCTAGTAGACTTAGTGGGCAGACCGTCGGGCTTGTTGGCGGCACCCACTGAGAACTACTTGGGACGTAGTTCTCACACCCGTCGTGGTGTCTTTTCCCGCAGGGACTTCTACTCCTGTTCCTGTTGCTCCTGTTGCTGCTTCTGCTGATCGAGGTAAGGGAGTCGCGAGTTAGATCCCTACCAGATGTCATCCTGAGAGTAGTTGTACCCTCATATTTTGAGAGTTCTGTTGAGTGATCTTGTAGCGAGGATCGAGTTGTACTTTTCTTTATTTTGAGAGACCTATGTATTTTTTGGTGAGGACTTAGATTGTATATTTCTAGAGTTGCTTTTATTTCAGTTCAGCATTTACTATTTAGCTCTGATATCTGTATAGTATAGATGATTTTATGCAGGTTAGACGCTACGTTCATATGGGGCTTCCCGTATGGGCGGCGGATCTGTTGGCGAGCCCGGGTCGCAGTTTCGACTCGGGGCGTGACAGATTAGAGTGGTATCAGAGCCTAGGTTGTTGGTCGTGGTGGACTTAGGAACCCTAGGCTTGTGGTTGGACATTAGGATGACTACGTGAGAGTCGTGACTGTTAGCGAGAGTCCAGATTGGGTTCCAAACCCTCCCAGGGGATGGGATGAGTGGCCGACATGTCTTCCTTCGGTGGCAACTATGTTGGCTGCAGACAACATAGTACTACGGGAAGGGGGACATGCCTTTGACTTTCGCTGAATTGGGTCGAGTGTTGTTTGGTACTGTCCTGATGTTTGCATGTGTATTACAGGTGGGCACGATGCCTCCCCGACACAGGGTACAGACGCGTTCTCAGCCTTCCCCCTCTGGTGAGACTGGACAGGAGGAGCCAGTGCAGGGTCAGCAGAGTGAGGTGCAGGAGCTTCGGGCTCAAATGGCCCAGTTGACTGAGGTTGTTCAGCGTCAGGAGGAGACCTTGCGACGCCGGGAGGAGGCTTCTCGCCGCCAGGAGGAGGCCTTGGGTCGGATGATGGTTCTGTTAGAGCAGAGGTCGCAGCCAGTGGCACCCCATGATAGTTCGCTTGTGCCTTCTTCCCCAGCTGCGGCACCCCCTGTTGTTCCTCCAGCACCGGCAGTTCCTGTGGAGCCGGTTCTTTGCAGACCACCGTCTGTGTCGATGGGACCTCTGACTTCAGCTGAGCAGCGGGTGGTGGTGGATTTGTTGATGAGGTTTCGCCAGTTCGATCCACCCCGATTTTCTGGTATGGGAGCTGAGCCGTGGGAGGCCGAGACTTGGGTCACGGCCATGGAGCGTCATTTTGAGAGTTTATTCATTGAGGATCGCTTCCGAGTTCTCTTGGCTACCCATTTCTTGGAGAGCAACGCCGAGGCTTGGTGGCGGCGTGTGCGACCGGCTGGGCCGCCGGGGACGCAGCTTCTCACTTGGATTGAGTTCCGCAGTCTTCATCTTGGAGCCTTCTTCCCTGAGAGTATCCGTCAGAGACTGGAGGAGCAGCTGAGGACTCTTCGTCAGGGAGATCGGCACGTGCATGTGTACATAGCTGATTTCAATCAGTTGTTGGCTAGTATGCCTCACGTGGCCAGGGATGAGGCTCATCAGATCTACATGTTCGAGCGAGGATTGCGTCGGGATATTTATCAGCTTGTTCGCTCCCGCAGACTGCAGACTTTGGAGGCCTCGATGGAGCAGGCATTATATGTTGAGTCAGGAGAGGCAGTGATGGCAGAGGTGACGCCAGCCCTTGTAGTGACTCCAGGGGCGAAGCGCCCAGCACCGGATGATGAGCGTCAGACGAGCCAGCAGGGATCTCCGAGACCTCCACGATCTCATCCTCAGGGTCGTGGGTTTCGTAGGCGTCAGAGATCAGGTGGACCCCAGCAGCAGCAGCAGCAGTATCGGTAGCAGCGGCAGGAGCGGTGTGTCATCTGTGGCGGGCCTCATCCACCGTCGCAGTGTGAGCAGGGACAGGGGCGGTGTTTCCTCTGTGGAGAGTTGGGACATTTCCGCGCAGCTTGCCCCTAGGCCATTTTGTCAGTGCGGCCGATTGCGACAGCACCCCCCTTGCCTATCCATGCAGCGGAAGCCCCTCCAGCACACCATCAGACAGAGTGGGCCACGACGTCGGGACAGACGGGACGACGATCTGCAGCACCCAGTGGACGGGTTTATGCAGCCCTGGTGGAGGACACCCCGGCAGCAGATCGTGTCGCGGCAGGTATGATTTATTTCGGTTAGTGAGTTGAGTATTGCGTTACCGCTGTATTCTTCTGCATTATCGTAGAGCATTTGCATCAGCATCTTTGTATGGGGGTGGGTTAGGAATTTTGCTATATGTTTTAGCGATTGGATTCTTCCCAGTATCCTACGAGCAGAGGAGGATTGCGGTGCATGATCAGTGCAGTTGAATCTTGGGACTTTACCCGCTGATGTTACGATTCAAGGACAACTCCAGGACTTTGATTGAGCACACAGGTTGGACTGGTTGCTGCGGTGTCGTGCTACGACTGATAATGGAATGAGAGCTGTTACCCTTCTGCGAGTTGGATAGGAGGAGTTCGTTTTCTCGGATTGTCGGCGTATCCTTCCAGCAGCATCGGCTTTAGCGGCAGTGGACAGGCGCCACCTCGGGAGCAGTTGTGACGTTAGGACTAGAGGTTGTGTCCTTAGGAGTCTCGTTAGTAGTAGTTTTCGTTTTCTTGGCCATTGCAGGAACGGCACCAACACTTCTCCCCCTTTTCTCGCCTTTGTGCTGAAATTTACGAACATGACGAAAACTTCAAAAGATTGCTCCAGAAATGGAGACAGTGCCCGAACCTGTTCTTGTTTGAGTGGGGCGAAGGCACTGATCTTTTGAAATTTTTGGATTTTTCGCTAATTTCAGCTGTTTTCTAAATCGAGGGTTGGAGTTGATGACCTTCCTGCTGATGGAACCTTACCTTCCTTGGTCTTTTGCGTAGTTTTGTTGGTTTGGTCTTGTTGTTGTGGGTTGTTTTAGTTTCGGGGACGAAACTTCCTTTTAGTGGGGGAGGATGTGGTGGCCCTTAACCCCGTGCAATTTTTCTGGTGAATCCATAGTTTAGAACACCTATTATTGGTGTATCAGGCCCATAGTGCATCAAGGAGATGTCACAGATGGACCCTGTGAGATATCTTTTACTGTATTGGCCTTCGGCTGTGTTTGCCAAAATTTTTTAGAAGGATTTTGGCCAAACAGAGGTTGGAATTGGATTCAGCACGGAAAAACGCTTGAAAACGGCTATTTGCTTGTTAAATTTGGAGTCCGGATGACCAAAAAGGGGCTACCGGAAGTTTTCGGGGAATTCTGGTGCATGGGGGTGACCGTAGACCGGCCGGAGCCACGTGGCGGCTTGTAATTGGGCCGGCTCACACCGCTCGGTCCACGGGAGTAGCGCGCTGGCGCATGGACCTGTAACAATTCCGGACGATCCGCAGCCGATCGTGATGAGATCTCTCTGAATCTGGCTTGGCGGAGAGGATGATGGGTAACTCTTGTGATTTCCAACCGATCTATGATGAGATTTATCTGAGATCGATCAGGTAAGAGCTACTATCCAATGCTCGATTTGATCTTGGATGATCAGATCGAGGAAATTGGGGTTTTGGATCTGAGATTTGGGAGAAGTGGAGGGAAATTTGGGAGGAGGAAAGGGAGAATTTCAGAGAGAAGAGATAGAGAAGGAGAAGAAGTGGAATTCTTATTCAAATTTTCGACCATTTGTTTGTAATACAAATTCCTATTTATACTACGCTTCATCTGGACTAATTTGTAATAATGCCCTCTTCAGGGTTTGGTACTGTAAATTGTTTATTACAAGTGGGTCCCAAATGGGCCTAATGTGGATCCGAACTGGGCCGCTCGGACTGGATTTGCCTCTTCCACAGTGTTGCGTCACCTTGGATCCGCATCATCCGCATCTGCACCCGCTCCACCGGAACTTCGGATCGGCACCCGTCTCTCTCGCCCGCTCCATTCGGAACACTCCAGGCCTCCCTGCCACCCATCTTGTCTTACCTACTCCTGTACTACACTCTAACCCTGCCCTGGTTACCACCTCCTCCTCACTATGGTCTCATCCTTCTCCTCACTCTTCGTCTCCATCACCAGCACAGCCCTTCTATAGCTTCCCTACTACTCCCTTCTTCCCCATCTTCTACAGCCGTTACACTCCACCCCCCACGAGATTATCCTTGTCCTCAAGGATCAAACTCGGGATATCTTGCCTTCATCTCCCAGTAATCTTCCCATGATGCCTTCTCTAGATCCAAGTTACTCCACTTCACTAATACTTGGGAAATGGCCCGATTTCCCCTCTTCAACAACCTCCTCTCCAAGATCTGCTCCGGCTGCGTTAAGAGTTGACCCCCTTCTCCAACTTGAGGCATAACCTCCGGTTGCGGCACCTTTTCTGGCACTCCTTTCTTCAACTGAGAGACATGGAACACGGGATGGATCCTGGCTTCTTCGGGTAACTTCAACCTGTAAGCTACCGAACCAACCTTTTGCAAAATCTCGTAAGGCCCGAAGTACTTAGAGGTAAGTTTTAAGCTGCGACGCATGGCTATACTACTCTGTCGGTAAGGCTGAAGCTTCAGGTATACCTTCTCCCCCACTTGGTACTCCTTATCCACCCTCTTCTTGTCTGCGTTTTGCTTCATACGATTTTGGGCCTCTCGCAGTCTCTCTCTCAGTTCTTGTATCATTTGGTCTCTGTCTTTTATCCACTCCTTAACTGTGGGACTAGCTACTGTATCACAGTTAGCCATTGAGGGTGTTGGGGGCTTGTAACCGTAGAGAGCTTCAAATGGTGTTGTACCGAGGGAGGAGTGGTGGTTGGTATTGTACCACCACTCTGCCAGGGCAAGCCATTTGATCCACTTACTCGGTTGTTGGGAGCACATGCACCTAAGATAGGTTTCCAGACACCTATTTACCCTCTCAGTTTGGACGTCGGTTTGTGGATGATATGCAGTGCTCATGTGTAGCTTAACTCCAGAGAACTTGAATAATTCCTGCCATATCTGGCTCGTAAATATCTTATCCCGATCAGAAATTATGCCCCTAGGCATCCCATGCAACTTGTAAACCGTGTCTAGGTATGCCTTTGCAACCCCCATTGCTGTATAAGGATGAGTCAGTGGAATGAAATGTGCGTATTTTGTAAGTTTATCCACCACCACTAGAACTGTGTCTTTATTATCGGATTTTGGGAGGGCTTCAATAAAATCCAAGCTAACCATTTGCCATGCTTCCGTGGGTATAGGTAGAGGTTGTAACAGCCCAGCATAAGGTGTTCCATCCACTTTATTTTTTATACAAGTCTCACAGGCCTTAACCCAATTCTCTACTTCTTTCTTCATCCCAGGCCAATAGAAGTGTTGCTTCAATCTGCGGTAAGTGTTGTCAATTCCAGAATGCCCACCCACAGCCGTAGAGTGTAGTTGATCAAGTAATGTTTTCCTTAATTGTCCATTACTTCCCACATAGACTCTACCTTTGCATCTCAGTAGCCCATGATGATAGGACAACCCATTTGGTAGATCTTGATGTAGCATTGCTTCCAGTAGGAGTTGTTGTGCCTTTGGGTCATCTCTGTAGCTGTCTGTTACCTCTTCCATCCATGCGGGTATAGATGCAGATATGGCTTGGTTGTTGCCTATCACTGGGATGATTCTAGACAAGGCATCAGCAGCCAGATTCTCCTTCCCTTTTCTGTATGTGATGCTATACTCTAATCCCATCAACTTAAGCATACCTTTCTGCTGAACTGCTGTGGTAATCTTCTGCTCCAACAGATATTTTAGGCTCTCATGATCAGTTTTGATTATGAATGGCCGGGGACTAAGATAGTGTTTCCACTTACTCACAGCTAGTAGTATGGCTAGGAACTCCTTTTCATAAGTTGAAAGCCCCAAATTTCTGGGACTTATTGCCTTACTGATATAAGCCACTGGTTTTCCTTCCTGAGAAAGTACAGCTCCCATCCCTACCTCACTTGCATCTACCTCCACAACAAAAGGTTTATTGAAATCTGGCATAGATAGGACAGGAGCAGAAACCATTACCATCTTCAATTTATCAAAAGCCTCCTGAGCTGCACTAGTCCATTTGAAGTTGTCCTTTTTAAGAAGTTCAGTCAAGGGTTTGCTGATTTCTCCATACCCTTTAATGAACTTTCTGTAGTATCCAGTGAGTCCAAGAAACCCTCTGAGCTCCTTCAGGGTTGTAGGTTTGGGCCACTTGACCATTGCCTCAATCTTGCTAGGGTCAGTGGCTACTCCTTCTGTTGAAATTATATGGCCCAGATACTCTACATGTCTTTGTCCAAAAGAGCATTTACTTCTTTTAGCCAGAAGCTGATTTTTCTCCAATAGCTTCAGCACTACTCTCAAGTGGTTGACATGATCCTCCAAGCTCTTACTATAGATTAAGATATCATCAAAAAATACCAGTACAAACCTCCGGAGATGTGGTTGGAAAATCTCATTCATCAGTGACTGAAAAGTTGCTGGTGCATTAGTTAATCCGAAGGGCATAACCAGAAATTCATAATGCCCCGCGTGAGTTCTAAAAGCAGTTTTCTCCACATCCTCGTTATGCATTCTAATTTGGTGATACCCCGATCTTAAGTCGATCTTAGAAAACCATTGAGATCCCTTCAATTCATCTAATAAGTCATCAATTATAGGAATTGGGTACTTATCTTTAATAGTAGCCCTGTTCAATTGTCTGTAATCCACACACATCCTCCAGCTTTGATCTTTCTTTTTCACCAACAATACAGGGGATGCGTAGGGACTTGAGCTTTTCCGAATGAAATTGGACTTGAGCAATTCAATTACTTGCTTCTCCACCTCTCCTTTCTGCTCATAGCTGTGCCTGTAAGGCCTAGTGTTGACTGGATGAGTTCCTGGTTGTAGAGGAATCCTGTGGTCTTGCTCTCTTTTGGGGGGAAGGCCCTTGGGTTCTTGGAAGATATTAGAGTACTGCTCTAGCACCTCTTGTATCTCATTGGGAATGGGATCCTCACCCCTCAATGTATCCTCCTTGAGCTGAGCTATGGCACAGCAGTGACCTTGCATTCCTGCTTTGACCCATTGTTTGGCTCCAATTGCTTTAAGCCTAGCTCCTTCAGTAATACCCTCAACAGTGATGGGTTTTCCTTCCTTATAGAAGGTGACAGAATTGTTGGAGTAATCAAAAGTGATCTTGCCATACTTCTTAAGCCAATCTATGCCTAAGATTATGCTGGATCCATCCAATCTGATAACCCTGAGATCTTCTTGATACTGCTCTCCCTGCATCATCCACTGAAATCCAGAACATTTTAACTTGCACAGAACCTTGTGTCCATTGGCCACAGTGACAATAAGGGGTGTCGCTGCTGTCATATTGGCCTTCAAACCCTTAGCCACTTGAAAGTCTATAAAACTGTGGGTACTCCCAGTATCTATGAGGATAACTAATGGTTTTTTTCCAGATTCCCCTTGCACTTTAATTGTCTCTTGAGGGACTTCACCACTGAGTGCATGGACAGATATGCCCACTTCATCTGGCTCAATTTGTTCCTCTTCTTCACAACCATCTTCTTGGAGCATGACTTCATCAAATACCTCTTCTACTTCAGCTTCACTCACAATTTGATTTAGAGATTTTCCCTGACACTGGTGCCCTGAGAAGTATTTATCCCCGCACTTGAAGCATAGTCCCGCAGCTCTCCTCTGCTCTATCACTTGTTTGCTGACTGTTGGTTGCCAGGACACACCCTTAGAGTTGGTTGATGTGTTACTCTCCATACCCCTTGGGTTAAACTTCTGACTGTAACTCTTGTAGCCTTGATTGCCCATTGGTTGCCCACTTCCTGATCTACTAATAAGCTTGTGTTTCCTCCACATCATTGCGAGGGCCTGCTCATGCAACTTAGCCTGTTCATAGACTTCTTCCAATGAACTTGGATTAGTTAGATCTATAAATGGTACCAATTCCTCCTTAAGTCCACTGATGTAGCTTTGGATAAAATGTTCTTCACTTAAGGAGGGATTGAGATATAGCATCCTTACTCTCAATTCTTCAAATTTCTCCTGATATGATTCCACACTTGAGGTTTGCTCTAATTTGTTGAATTCTCTGACAAGTTTCTTCAGGGAGGCTCCATCAAACCTTCTACAGATAGCTTCTGTTAACTCAGTCCATTCCAAATCTGATTTGTCAATGATAAAACCCTCCTTCCACTTATGTGCCTTCCCTGTAAAATGCATAGTGGCAATTTCCACCCACTGTTCTTCTGGAATTTGGTACAATTTAAAAAATTGCTCGCTCTTACTAATCCACTCTCTAGCCTCTTCACCCCCAAATATTGGATAATCCAACTTTGGATATGGAACATAGTGGTGCTGCCTGGAATTTGGGTGTGAAGTGAAATTCTCTGCCCCATTCTGTGGAGTGGGTAACACCCCTTTTCCCTTTTCATCCTTGAAATGTACCCTGCTGCTACTACCTGGAAACTCTGCCCTCTCTCCTCTAACTTGGATTGGTGGTTGGTGGACAGTATGAGGGGGCTTAGGCGGTGACCCAATCAACTTCAACAATTGGTCATGCCTCTTAACTGCTTCTATCTGCTGAGCTTCATATCTCTGTTGATTACCCAACTGGATATCTTCTAATTGATGGACTAGGGTTCCCAGTTTCTGATTGTATTCAGCTCCAAACTGCTGCAACTTGTCCTCAATGATAGTATGGCACTCAGTGGGAATTAAATGCATCTTTTCCTCCAACATTCTAATTTGCTCACTCATTTCTTTGAGTCTCGTTCCCTCAGCCATCTCAACCAGGAAAGGTTCTTTTGGATTATAGTGAAATCTGTTGTATTTGGATTTCCCTATTTTGTATTTATGAACACTGATGCTACTTCTTCTTCTTATCCAGATACAGATATTGCAATACTATGATTCATATAATGATCGAAGCAATAAGATGAAATCAGTACCTCCAAGCCGATCGTGATGAGATCTCTCTGAATCTGGCTTGGCGGAGAGGATGATGGGTAACTCTTGTGATTTCCAACCGATCTATGATGAGATTTATCTGAGATCGATCAGGTAAGAGCTACTATCCAATGCTCGATTTGATCTTGGATGATCATATCGAGGAAATTGGGGTTTTGGATCTAAGATTTGGGAGAAGTGGAGGGAAATTTGGGAGGAGGAAAGGGAGAATTTCAGAGAGAAGAGATAGAGAAGGAGAAGAAGTGGAATTCTTATTCAAATTTTCGACCATTTGTTTGTAATACAAATTCCTATTTATACTACGCTTCATCTGGACTAATTTGTAATAATGCCCTCTTCAGGGTTTGGTACTGTAAATTGTTTATTACAAGTGGGTCCCAAATGGGCCTAATGTGGATCCGAACTGGGCCGCTCGGACTGGATTTGCCTCTTCCACAGTGCTGCGTCACCTTGGATCCGCATCATCCGCATCTGCACCCGCTCCACCGGAACTTCGGATCGGCACCCGTCTCTCTCGCCCGCTCCATTCGGAACACTCCAGGCCTCCCTGCCACCCATCTTGTCTTACCTACTCCTGTACTACACTCTAACCCTGCCCTGGTTACCACCTCCTCCTCACTATGGTCTCATCCTTCTCCTCACTCTTCGTCTCCATCACCAGCACAGCCCTTCTATAGCTTCCCTACTACTCCCTTCTTCCCCATCTTCTACAGCCGTTACAGGACCGCGCCCAGGGCCACGTGGCATTCCCGGATTGGCGGGTACGCGCGGCGCGGCTCAGGGAAAAAGGCGCTGCATGGTGGACCGGGAGCTCGACGCGTGGCAGCCTGGGATTGGCGGGCTCACGTGGTCGCGGTCCACGGATCCTGCGGGTGTGTACGGGGCAGTGGCGCGGCCGACGCGTGGCACCCCGCACTCGAGTGCGCCACGCGTCGCCCCGCGGTCACTCCGCCCCACCTACCCCCTCGCGCGCGCTGAGGGCGACGTGGCGCGCCCGGAAGCCCCTTGCACAGCCGTTTGCTGTTGCGGGGGTACGTGGCAGGCCTCCAGCGTTTCGAGCGCGTCGTACGGGGTCCGTCCGACCCTGTGTTGGCGGATTCGGGCGCCCGAATTCTGCGCCCGAATCCGGCCCAACACAGGGTTGGGCTGGACTATAAATAGGGGGGCTTGGGTTTTTATTTCGGGTTTTGGACTTCTCCTCCTTGTGGGCTCTTAAGGAAACTTCCTCCTCTCTCAGTGCAGCACCCTTTAGAGGATTTTGGAGATTTGTGGAGTTCATCTGTTCGATTTTATCTGCGACGCGGCGCACAGTGACGCTTCTACTTCGACGACCCGTTTCGTCGCGTTTTAGTGTACAGACTACCCCGACTAGCTCCGATCTCCGTTTTTAGCGATTTTCGCGCCGTCGGACTCACGACTGGTAGGACTTTAACTTTGATGTTCAGAGTTTTCTCAGATTCCTTTCGGATTTTGGAGGTTTTTGAGCTTTCTTTTGCCCCTTGTTCTTCGCGGATTTTTGGACAGCATTGCAGAGTTTCGGCCATAACTTTGCGTACCGACATCGGATTGAGGTGATTCAAAAGGCAAAATTCATCTACTTCTCGCGAGGAATCTCCTGGATTTTTCTCAGAATTTACTGAGTTGGATTCGACGGTGAAAATCTTTCTTCTTTCCGAGCTCTTATCTGTGGAAATTTGTACAGTTATGAATGAGGTGTTTCTCTTGCCGGATTTATATCTCAGCGTAGAAAACTCGGAATTGGACGTGCAGGTACTCGTTTCGAAGTTATCGACGCGTAGATCGCGGAGATATTTTAATTGGTTTTTTCTGGGGACTGTCAGCAGGTGATTTTGGCACATCTTTGCAGCTGAATTTCAGTGTTAAATTCTGACAGATTTGGGGGAATGTAGGTGTAACGACAGCTCTGTTTTTGTACCAGGAGCAGTTGTGGACAGTGTTGGACCCGTTGGACTCTGTGTAGCTGTTTTTCTGGTATTATCAGCTGCAGGACTTTTGACAGTTCGACTTGTCAGGTGGGTGGCTTTGCTTTCAGGATCTATGGACTGTGCTCTAATTCTATTGATATAGAATCATACATGATAGTGATGGGACTTGGTAGCATGCTAGAATTTGAATGTTAATATTCTTTGTATCTATCTGTCGATCGTATGATCTCTTCTGCTTCCTACCACCTATTAAATATTTGTTATCTTGGAACCTGACCTAGCACCCCCGTCATATGTTGCATGTGTAACCAGACCAGTAGAAAACCCTCACTTGGGCTAGGGTTATTTATGTTTAGTCATCCACACTTTATGTTTCATTCCTGGACTTAGTGTTATCCTCGCCGGGTAGTGGGCCGAGCGGTCGAGACTTCTTTTTAGTGTGGGATGCATTTGCACTCGTTCTTGGGGGCAGAGTGGAGTCTGGTAGATGTAGTGGATTGCTGGTCTGTACCGGGAACCGTTTGGGGTAAACGATGGTCCCGGGAGGTTTTGTTTTTCTCCTGTTTGGGGTTGCCGCCACTGTGTTAGTGGCAGTAGTTCATTAGTGTTAGCCGGACCTAGAACCTAGAACCCTTTTCGACATACACATGATTTTAGTCTACCAATATTTTCTTCCAAGCATCGAAGGGCCGCTGGAGTCTGTTCTTGTTTGATTGGACAAAGGCATCAGCCCTTCGGGGTTTGGGTAAAACACTTGATTTCTAACTGTTTTTCTAAAAAAGAACTAAAGTCATTAAATATGGATTTCTTCCAGATCAAAATAGTTTTCAATAACAAATGTCACATTTTTCCTGTAAATCTCTTCACTCGAAAGGATTCGAGTGGTCTAGGTTCTAGGGGCCGTTCCTTGTCGGGACTTTCGGGTCCTGTTGGTGTCTTCTGCGTGTTGTACTGAGGGTGTTGTGTTCCCGAACTATAAGGGGTCGGGGACTTCGATAGGCGGAGCCTAGAGTCTATTCTTGTTTGATAGGGTTCTAAGCACCGGTCTATCGAGTTTCCGAACCCTTATGGTGTCGGTCTTTTCGGTGAGTTTAGTGTTCTGTTGTGGGAGCCGCCTGGGGAACGGTGGCCCCAGCTGTGTGGTTTTCCAGTCTGTGTTTGAGCGTTAGTGTTGTTAGTCGATCTTGTTGATCGTGATTTGGACTTTAGCCTGCATGGGCCACATTGAGCTCGACAGAGATGCGCAGATACTTTGCTCGTTGGGGTCGCGCCCCTCGAGTGCCACTCCGGAGCTAGGCGGGTTACTTGCTATCGCGACTTGTCGACACAGTCCCTCTGGCTGGCCCAGTTTTGGCAGCTACGGACGCCCTACGTCAGTCCGGTCCTCCGGGATGTAACGGCAGTAGGTTGGCGCAGGTTTGACTGGACCCGAGGAGGCAGTCAGGTAGATTGGGTGACTGTACTTTGAGAGTTAGTAGATGCATCATGTTTCCATCTGTTCCACTTTTTGAGCATCTAGATAGAGGCATAGTAGCTGTAGAGTTACTTTTCCAGCCCTTTCATTTCAGTATTATATTGTTACCTTATGCCTCTAGTAGACTTAGTGGGCAGACCGTCGGGCTTGTTGGCGGCACCCACTGAGAACTACTTGGGACGTAGTTCTCACACCCGTCGTGGTGTCTTTTCCCGCAGGGACTTCTACTCCTGTTCCTGTTGCTCCTGTTGCTGCTTCTGCTGATCGAGGTAAGGGAGTCGCGAGTTAGATCCCTACCAGATGTCATCCTGAGAGTAGTTGTACCCTCCTATTTTGAGAGTTCTGTTGAGTGATCTTGTAGCGAGGATCGAGTTGTACTTTTCTTTATTTTGATAGACCTATGTATTTTTTGGTGAGGACTTAGATTGTATATTTCTAGAGTTGCTTTTATTTCAGTTCAGCATTTACTTTTTAGCTCTGATATCTGTATAGTATAGATGATTTTATGCAGGTTAGACGCTACGTTCATACGGGGCTTCCCGTATGGGCGGCGGATCTGTTGGCGAGCCCGGGTCGCAGTTTCGACTCGGGGCGTGACATATCGGCGGATCTTCCTTCTATGCGTTTTGATTAGATCGCCAAGATAATTTCCAGCTCCATTCCCTCTTCATCGATTGTGCCTCGGTCGCTTCTTCATTAAGGTTTCACTCCTCGATCTTCGCAATTGCTCATTGCTTGCGCTGATCTGATGTCACCAATCTATCCAACGGTTTGCATCCGTTCATAGATCGTTTCACCATAAATGTTGCCGATTTTCGAGGGATGGCGGTTCCTGCTTCATCGGATCGAAACCCTTATTTCCTTTTTGCCAATCTTGGGGCACACGTTATCTTTCGGCGTTTAAATATCTCTTACTCCAATACTTCTTTACCGCTTTTTTCTTTTCCTTGCATTATCTTCTTCGCCATTTGTTCGGCTCTTTTTTTTTTTCATGGCTTCTCGCGCTGCTCCGTTGCCATCTAACCCCAACGTTAATTTTCGACTCCTTCGTTATTAGGAGTAAATAAGACTAAATTTCTTAATTTGGCTATAATATTTTGGATGGTGACTAGGCTCAAGAGATTAAGAGGGTTGAACATGTTAAAACTAGAGTAGTTTTAGAATGAATGACTCTAAAAAAAAATGAGGCATCACAATTTAAAATATAAAAATAACTGTTGCAATCCAAAATTAGTACCAGATAAACCTTTTTTTTTCTTTTTTTTTTCTAAGCTAGTTATTAGGAGTTTTTCTCTCTTTGTGATGGGCTTTCTTTTTTTTTTGCTCAGTCAAAGAAATTTAACACGACAAGACTATAAAAATCAAAGTCAAATATTGTCAATTAATTAACACGGCAAGACTAGAAAGTCTAATAAGTCCAAAACAATCAGTGGCTCGGCCAGATTAGAAGATTCAAGTCAAAATGATTTGAAGAGTTAATTGTATTCCTGGTCCTTCAAGTTTGGGCAGATACCAAGTGCGGGTAACTAGGATACCCGCCCGCTTGCCTGCCCACGAGTGGATATGGACAAAAATTTTGGTTATCCAAAAAATTATGAATAAATTTTACTCATATCCATATAACGTACGAATATAATAACCCGCTGGTGGATTACTCAACCCGTCCGTTTGCCAGGGACACCGACAATCAATGCATATCTTAGTGAGTAGGCGAGGCATGGAACTGGGTCTAAACCTAAATAAGGCACGCTGGTCTGTGCCTCCCTTGGGCCGGACTTTGGGTACTTGAAAACGGACTTCAAGTCCGATTAGCCCACCAAATTTAGGCCCAAAATTGTTCGGACCTATTTGCGCTTAGTCAGGCCCAACCGAAAACCTGTCGAAAATGGCCTGAATCTATACACATGAATAGTTTGGGACTCAACACAAATGCTCAGCATCACAGCTAGGGATTGATAATAAGAGATAATTGCTTGTGTACTCTTGAAATCTGAAGAAATATCTGATTTACCATTTTTATTTTTTTCTTTCCAATATACCCTTCATACGTTCCACCGTTATTAAAAATACCCCTACCGTTTCCCTTTGTTAAGTTAACTAGGGTTAAAAATATAGTTAAATAATAATCAGAGTTGAAAACTATCAGATATACCTATTTTGTCCCTATCTATCAAAACTATTGAAAATTTTAAGAGTACATAAGAAAAGTTGATTATGATAAAAGAATATATTTGAAAGGGCAAAATGGTAATTAGGGATTGATAATAAGTACTAAAATCAGCCGCTTTGGCTCGGTTTTATGTGTGATTCGGTTTTAATCGGTTATAATAATTAAAATTCGGAAAACTGAATTAATTAACCAAAATTTTAGTAATTTACTGTACATTATAGGTCTTAAATTTAAAATAAATATGTATTAATCATTTATAATAAGCAAATAATTAGAGATGTCAATTATTATTATCTTTAAATTAATAATTTTTGACAAAATAAATAATTAGGATTATATTTTATTTCTAGTAGTTTAAATTCTTTTAACCCGAATAAAAATATTTTATTGAAACCAAATAATTTGAACCGAACCAATTGAATTATTTCTGTTCAGTTCAGTTCATACTTATAATTAGATTCAGTTTGGTTTTGAAAAAACTGCAAATATTGAATCAAGCTAACATATGCTTGCCATCCCTTAACCTCAATGATGTAAGATGAATGTATCTTTTGAATCTTTGATACACTAAACGACCGTTTTGATCTTAAGCTCAGTTCGAGCCGAATATGAACTGGCTCGCGAACAACAAACTAGATTGCCATTCCTAGCGGTTTGGATAATAGTGGGTTCCTAGAATTTAGTGGGTGGTTGAAAAAATAGTATAATTTAAAAAATAAAAATGATCAAAGAGCTAGATCCAACGGCATAAAGCTTGATAGCACCAATATATATATAATTAAACTCCTATACTTTTAAAAGTACCAAGTCATTGATGTTCGTAGGTTTTAGCTCTTGGATAAAAAGATGTGGAGTTAGAATGATAGTGGGCTCGTTGGGTTAGGTGAGTATTTGGTGAAATAGAATGATTTAAGAGATAAAATTAGTCAAAGGGGTAGATCTAATAGTAGAAAACTTACAAGAACCAATTGTTTGGTGCTTGTACAAGCATAGTAGCCGAACTCTCTCTCTCTCTCTCTCTCTCTCTCTATATATATATATATATATATATATATAGAGAGAGAGAGAGAGAGAGAGAGAGAGAGAGAGAGAGAGAAATTCGAGTTTGTAAAAATTAATAAAAAAATGAAAAATAGATTTGTAAGTCAAGGTGCAAAATTGTACAGCAACTTACAAATCCGAGTTTAATCTCGAAAATTTAAAATCGCCAGTAGAACCGTCTCGTCGAATTGATTCAAGATGGTGCAATCTGATTTTCGATCTGACGGTCGGATCATCTCGAAATTGGCGAACAACGAAGTGGGGCCCACGACTTAAGTCATAAATAGTAACCCTCTGATTTAATTCTCTCGTTGGCCAACATCGGTCGATCGACTGTCTGGAGTCCGAAACTGACGATCCATATAGTCGATTTGAATGGCTTCGACGTTCTGAGCGCAGTGGCACTGACGAAATTTATGTTTGACGAGCCAAAGTCCTCAAAAAGCGTGCCACACTAGGTAACACCACTGTATTTTATAGATTTTAAAATTATAGAGGATCGAATGCGACAAACCAAAATCGTTATCTGATAGGTTTCGTCGAGCCGGACGTCATGATGGTGTCCGTTTTTTAGTTTGATGACCCGATCATCTCAAAAAGCATGAAAATAGTGAAAAACAGCGTATTTGCATTAAAGTCCCCATATTTTATGTGCAGAATCCAATGAGATTCTTTGGAAAGGGACCTCTATGTGAAATAAAGTCCTTGTAAAGGTCCCAGCTCTAAATACTAGTTGTGGAGGGAGTTTTTAGCATTTTGTTCAAATGCATTTATATTCGGTGAAGGGATCCGAGTTGCCCTAGCCTCGGATCCATTGCACCCCAGCCACACCAGAGCGCCTCTTCACCTCTCTCTACACCCTCCTCCGACGGTTACGCCGCCTAACGCCGCCGGCCATCGCCGGAGAAGCCGAGAAAAGCAAGATCCATTCTTGCTTTCGGGTTGGTTGGGAGGGAAGGGACCTAGGGCCGCCGGAACCCTAGTTTTGGCCGGAGTTGTCGCGCACCGCCTCCGAAGCTTCCGCGGTGGAACCAAGTTGGTTAGAATCTTCTGCTGATCCCCAGAACACTACCCACAAAGTTTGAAGCCTTTTGGTGCAGTGTAGAGATCAGGGGGAATAAGCCCTAGCGTCTCGGTTCTTGGTGTTGGCCGAACAGCGCCGCCCCATCACCGCCGTCGCTCCTCCGGCGCTGGCCAACTCTGCTTGTTTAGGTCGTCTTCTTCGGCCAAGCGCTTCACCGGAGCACCTTGGCAGTGGTTGGCGGTGATAATTCCACCTTTAGGAGTTCTCTGAAGCTCATGCTCACCTCAGGTTGAAGCTTGACCGAGAGGAAGTGAAGAGTTGGTGTGAAGACCCGGATCCCCGTGATGAGATTACTGGTTGATTGGCAGCTTATGGAGGCCTATGTGGTGTGTCGGTGGTGTTTGTGCACAATTTGGACACAAGTGATGGACTTCGGATGTTAAATGGATCACGTGGGTAATCGGATGACCCCGCCGAATGTTTAGAAGTGGTTTCGCGTGAAACGGATATCAAAATTGGACTCATCGCGAAAATTTGGATTAAGAACACCTTTTCGGATGCCTTCGGCAATTTTTAGAAATGGAATTTGGCAAAACGGACAGCGGATTTGGATTCAGCGCGCGAAAACGATCGAAATAGACTATTTATTTGTATTTTTCGGAGCCTGAATGCCAAAAGATGGATTTCGAGGCAAGGGTTACTGTTCCGACCAGCTGGGGCAGCGGGCAGCGGCGGAGCACGGCGGCGCGGCGACGGGCAGCGGCAAGCGCGCGCGGTCCACGCGAGGAGCGGAGCGAGTGACCGGGGCAGGTGGCCGTACAGCGGGGCAGGTGGCGGGGCAGGCGGGCGCGCGTGGGCGTGCCACATGTCGGCGTGTAGTTGGAGCCTGCCAACCACCCGCACGGGGGGCGCGGGCCACGTGGCGCGGAACGAGTGGGCGGTTGGCGCTGTTCGCTGTTATGCAATGACATGGCGCAACCGCGGTGTTTCGAGCGCTCGGCGGGACAGTGCGGGCGGCGCACTGTAGCAGCCCGGATTAATTCGGGCGCCGAAAACAGGGGACACAGGGGTTATTTTCTGATTTGTTGGGTTTTGAGTATAAAAGGCCCCCTTTGCAGCGCGTTTTGGCCTTCTTCCCGAGCTCCTCTCACTATGAGGCCTTTAGCAAACTTGTTCATCATCTTGTGGTGCATCTCATGATGGATTCTCGAAATTTTTAGAGGCCGCGGCATCGACGTTTTCTGCGACGCGGCGCACTTCAACGTTTCTTCGATTTTGGCTTCTACTGTCGCATTTCAGTGCGCGAGACACCCTGGATCACTCCGATGGTATTTTGAGCTGATTTTTGCGGCAGCGCGTTCATGAGAGGTACGCCTTCGATTTTTGTGTTGATTACTTCATCCTATTTTGGGTTTTTGGCATGGTTCCTGAGGCAAACTTTGACCCCTTGTACTGCTGTGAGATTTGGGACAGCGGTGGAGTATTGTTGAATTTTCTCGGTCTACGAGCATTGGAATGAGGTGTTTAAGGACTCGATTGATATCTACGCTTCGAGAGAAACGCACTCGTATTTTTATTGGATTTTTCTGAGGGCTCTTCAATGGTGATAATTAGGCATCTCTGGGACTTCTTTGCAGCAGACTTGTGTTCTTGAGGAAGTGGGCTTCCAGTATTGTTCTAATTGTTTCTTGCCCTACAGGTGTCGGAACGAGGTGTATAAGTACTCGTTTTAGATCTACTCGTCGCGAAGATCACAGTGGTGATTTTTCTGGGATTTTTGGAGGACCGTGTGCAGGTGAAAATCCCCCTCTTCTCTGCTGGTTTGTAAAAACAGCATGTGCTGTTTTTGGGGAGTGTTGTGGTGTTGGTTATTGATTGTTGGTGATATTGTTGGTTGGAACAGAGGCTTGCGCGACTGAATACCGAGGGTGCGGTTTTGGTAGATTTTGGATAGCGTGTGACTACGCACTTCAACGAATTCGGCCTTGCCTGCGAAAAGTATTTCAGGTGGGTTGTGTGAGGACCCGGATCCCCGCGATGAGGTTACTAGTTGATCAGCAGCTTCTAGAGGCCCATGTTGGGTGATAGAGGTGTTTGCGCGCGTATTGGAACCCAGGATTTGACCCGGCACGAAAAATATATCAAGTTGACTTTTCTGAGAATTTTCAACAAATTTTAGAAGTGGAATTTGACAAAACGGACAGCGAATTTGGATTCAGCACGCGAAATCGATCGGAATGGACTATTTACTTATTTTTTTTGGAGCCCGGATGAGGAAACACAGATTTCAAGGTGTTGGGTTACTGCTCCGGCCGGGCAGGCATCGCCGGCGGCGGCGGGCAGTGGCGGAGCGCGGTGGCGCAGGCGCGGGCAGGCGACGGAGCAGGCGCGGGCAGGCGCGCGGGCAGGCGCGCGGTGCAGCGCGGGAGAGTGCCACGTGGCATCTTCCTATTTGCTGAGGTCTGGACACGTGGGAGATTTGATTGGCGGGTGCACCGGCGCAGTTCACGGAGCAGGGCGGCTGTTGCCTCGGGAGGCGTGCGCGGCATGGGCGCCGGCAGCGCGACGTGCGCGCACGTGGGCACGCCGACCGAGGCATTGACGCGGTCCGCGAGCGCCAGGGGAGCGGCCACGTGTTGCGAGGTGAATGGATGGGTTCGCTGTGCGCTGTGCGGAGTGCCACGTGTCACGCAGGCAATGGCTGTGTCACGCCCCGGGGGTTTTTCGGTTAAGCGAAAAATGTGAAATATTAAAATTTTTCTTTACAGTGTCCCCCAGTGCGCGCCAAACCTGCCACACGTGCAAATTCCTCGACCCCGCGGGCGGAGTCTCCTTTGCACGTGCACGGCGGTTTCAACTTAGATGGGCATACCAACCCGCATATAATCTCGTTCATACTTTAACCACAATCATCGAACACAACAATAAGAGAGAGTACCATAATTACTTAACACGACCGTCGATATTTAGAAAGGATAAATCCATGGGTTTTTAAATCGGTGCCTACACGACACTCGTTGTTTTAAAAGCCATTTTCGCAAACATTTTTTTTCCTGGTTTGAGAAAAGGCCGAAAACTACGGAGTATGAAAGCAAACAGGGTCACCACAGTAATTTGAACATCCACACCACAGCACCGACGAACCCACTCACACAGCACGAAAAAACTAAAAAGAAAAACATGAATAAAAACCTAGCAATGTCACTCATAGGAAAGCCAAACAAACGACACATTCTCGCAGACCGTCCTCACATCCGTCCCGTGCCTGCGCCCGACCGAACCTGTCACGAGGTGGGGAGTCAGTGACACTACCAAGGTGCAATACAACTATGGGGTAACAAAATATATACGATAACAAGAGAAACTGAAAATAATGCAAACCGAGTCACCCGCGTGTCCGTGTTTACCCCCTCCCAAGAGAGCCACGGTACCCTGTAACAAATCAGACAGGTGCACCTACTCCTGTAACAATCAAACATGTGCACCTGCTCCTGTAACAATCAAACATGTGCACTTGCCCCTGTAACAATCAAACATGTGCACTTGCTCCTGTAACAATCAAACATGTACACTTGCTTCTGTAACAATCAAACATGTGCACTTGCTCCTGTAACAATCAAACATGTGCACTTACCTCTCGTGATTGCTTATAACCCCTCCACAGAAACTCGTGCGGCATTTGCAGTGACCGCGAGGGGTCCCCATCATCACTAGTCGTGGGGTACACGGTCCACCGTGCCATCTTTTCGAAAAAATACACCAGTGTGGTGGCCAAACCACTGGTGTGTGTGCAGCAAGCAACCTTGGGCTCAAAACGTGATAATAGTGTGTATCATAAACCAGAGCGACCAGCAGTCACCAGAGATATTAGTAATAAACATGCTTATGTAAAACAGGGGTTAGATGAGATCATAATGTCAATATTATTATATTCATGCATGCACGAAACTTTACCATATATCATAAATGTTAGGATTTGAAGGGGCACCCACCTGAACAGCGTTTGGTCGGAACACCCGAAGTTGACTCACAGCCCCCGAACGACACCCCGACCTACGGAGACCCCAGAAAAACCAACAGTTAAGATCCAAGATTAGTGCGAAGACACTACACACGAACGGCTCCACAGTAATTAGGTGACAGCCGGGACACGAACGCACACGACGGGAACACGAACGGAGTCGAGCGACGGCGGCACAGCTGGGCCGCGGTAACAGAAGCAGCAGCAGCGACCCCCGCGCGGGCGCATGCCCACGCGGGCGGCGCGGCGGCAGGGGCAGCAGAGCCCCGCGCGGGCACAAGCCCCGCGCGGGCGCGGCGCAGTGGCAGCGGCAGCAGAGCCCCGCGTGGGCGCGGCGTGGGGGCAGAGCCCCACGCGGGCACAAGTCCCGCGCGGGCGCGGCGCGGTGGCAGCGGCAGCAGGGCCCCGCGCGGGCACAAACCCCGCGCGGGCGCGGCGCGGCGGCAGAACCCCACGGGGGCACAGCCCCGCGCGGGCGCGGCGCGGCGGCAGCGGCCGCAGAGCCCCGCGCGGGCGCGGAGGCAGAGGCAGCAGAGCCCCGCGCGGGCGCGGCACAGCGGCAGCGGCAGCAGAGCCCCGCGCGGGCGCGGCACGGCGGCAGCGGCAGCAGAGCCCCGCGCGGGCACAAGCCCCGCGTGGGCGCGGTGGCAGAGCCCCGTGCGGGCACAAGCCCTGCGCGCGCGCGGCGCGGCGGCAGCAACAGCAGAGCCCCACTCACGCACAAGCCCTGTGCTGGCGCGGCGCGGTGGCAGAGCCCCACCCGGGCACAAACCCCGCGCGGGCGCGGCGCGGCGACAGCGGCAGCAGAGCCCCGCGCGGACACAAGCCTCGCGCGGGCACGGCGCGGCGGCAGCGGCAGCAGAGCCCCGCGTGGGCGCGTCGCGACGGCAGCGGCAGCAGAGCCCCGCACGGGCGCGGTGCGGCGGCTGTGCCCCGCGCGGGCGACGGTACGGCAGCAGATCGCCCCGCGCAGGCAAGGCCCCGCGCGGGCTGCAGCGCGGCAGCGACGGCAGCGGAGGCCGTGGCTTGGGCAACATGACTCTAAAACAACAAAGAGAAAACCCAAGAAACAAGCAATGCTCACCTCGAGGTTTCAGCGAGGATGATCTGGTCCCGTCCCTCGCGGTACAAGGTTCTGGGTCTGCTCCCCGTCCAGTCTCCGACTTCCGATGCGTCGATCACCCAACGAGGTCCTCTCTCTCTCACACACAAGGCGGCTGGGTTGACGGCTAGGTCTCGAGGGGTTTTTTCTCTCTCTCTCTCTCAGGGTAAAAATCGTCGGTATTTATATACATAGGAGGAGAAACCCCAACCCTAATATAAACGCAAATATTCCAAACCCTCCTCTCGTGCGCACACATAAGGGATACAAAAGAAGGTTAATTAACGACTCGTTACACTCGCACAAATACAGTTGCTAATCCGATCCAAAAGAAACCTACCCCGTTGCCTCGAAAAGCGTGCATATCACATTGCACGAATTTCGATGCGTGCTGCAAACTCCGCGAACTTCAAAATTCTATTCCGGAAGATCCGGGAGTCGGATTTCAGATCCGATCGCACCGCCGTTCAACATTTCTTGAGCCCTATCACCGAAAAATACTCGCGAGTACCTATTCAAAATTCCAAAAGTCGCTAATAAAATAAACTCTTAAAATTTAAGTGATTGTAACAAGTCAAGGACACTACATCACACACCCCTTAAAAGAAGTTTCGTCCTCGAAACTTAAACTCTTTCCCCGCCAACAATTCGAGAATCACTCTCTCATATTGATTCTAACTCCCACGTCGCCTCTCACCCCTCACGATTACTCTACTGCACCTTTACGCAGGGAAACACCTAGTTGCACAACATCTCGTCCTCCCGTGCCAGAGTTCGTATTGGTGCCTCCCTGAAGCTCAAGTCCTCTCGCCGCTCAAAAGCGGGAACATCCAGAATAGGCGACGGATCCGCGAGATACTTCCGGAGCGTCAGAACATGAACAACGTTGTGCACCCGGTTGGGATTCGGTGGTAGCATTCAACGATAGCTTACTGGGCCAATGCGCTCCAGGATTTTCAAAAGGTCCGACAAAATGCGGGCTCAACTTGCCCCGCAGTCCGAACCATTTGATTCCCTGGGATGGCGAGACTCAGAGCAAACGTGTTTCCCAACTAGAAACTCCAAGTCCCGTCGTCTTCGATCTGCGAAGTTCTTCTGCCGACTCTGGGCGTTCACCAGCCGCTGTCGGATGAGGCGTACCCTCGCCTCGGTCTCCTCCCAAAAGTTTGCCACAAACGGGTGTCTCTGTTCGAAGTGATCGATATCGGTACCCCATGCAGTCTCTCAATATCGTTGATGTAGACCTGCGCCAGGCGGTCGCGGGTCCACGTCGTAGGGATAGGTAGGAAATGAGCTGTCTTGTCAAACGATCCGCTACCACCGAGATTGCATCATGACCTTGTTGCGATCGCGGAAATCCCATGACGAAATCCATGGTGATCCGCCCCCACTTCCACTCCGGCACTGGTGGTGGCTGCAATATCTCCACCGGCACTGGTGCTCGGCTTTTACTTGTTGACAACCTAGACAGTGCGCCACGACTCGCGTTACGTCCTTCTTCATTGCCGGTCACCCCAACACGCCCGCTTAAGATCTATGTACATCTTTGTGCCATCCGGGTGCGCTGCATAGGGAGAACAGTGTGCCTCCGTTAGAATCTCGTCCTTTAAATCGGGCAGGTCGGGTACACAAATATGTCCCCGGAATTGGGTTGCGTCGCTCGTGCCCACCGAGACGTCGCTCTCTCGGTCTTCGAAGTGGACTTGCCCGTTGAAAGCTGCAGCCGCGTGTCTGTCCTTTGACCTTCCAGGATTTTCTCGACCGGGGTCGGCTTGCCTACTAGGGATAAGAGTCACAAAATTGTACCGGCTGGTACCACCTCCAATCTCTTCCACGAGAGAACCGTGATTAAACGATCCTGCTGAGTAGGGACGCACCTTAGCAGTACTTCTGACTGACCCTCCCTACTCAAGGCGCCGGCAACTACGTTTGCCCTTTCAGGGGTAATAAATATGGCCAGACCGTAGTCCTCTAACGGTTCCAATCAACGTCTTTGTCGTAGGTTCAATTCCTTCTGTGAGGGAAGATATTCAAGACTCCAGTGATCCGAAAAGATGTTGCAGTGAGCTCCATACGGGTAGCGCCTCTAGAGTTTTAAGGCGAAAACAACGGCCGCAAGTTCCAGGTTATGCGTGGGGTAGTTTCGTTCATACTCCTTGAGTTGTCTTGAAGCGGAGACTATAACTTTCCCTAGCCCTACGTCAAAATCCTTAGCGGGGTTTACTACTAAGTCTCAAAGACATGACAGCCTTCCCAACCTTAGCGGGTAGGAAGGTAAACAACTATTCGTTTCTAGAGGCCGTCCAAGGGTCTGGGCCGACATCGTACTACGAAGGGGTCTAACATAACTAACTATGGACAAAAGTGATAACGCAAGAGGCGAAGAGGTGGGATACTCCAGATGTCGAAATGGGTCAAACTCGAGAGGGAAAAAAACTAAGGGTAGAGTGTCTCTGCTACTACTTCATCCGGGGCAGGGCGTCCTTTGTCATACCGTCGCGAGGGACCTCTTACCCGTGTCGCACCGCTGAAGGGGTTGTCCCCAGGTTCAGGGGGCAATAAAGGCGAGGATGCTCCGGCTCGCCACCACGGAGCAATGCTTGGGCTTCCAGGAACAGTCGATTACCCGGTGTGCCCCTCCGCAGACGTTGCCTGGCCGGTCTCTTCTGACTCCGGTCCTCTCGTCGGCGTGCTTCCGGTTCCTTGTTGCGTCTTCGGATACTTGGGTCGTCGGCTCCCGGTCCTCCTACTGGTCGGGCGCATTGGCCAATTCCCGCTCTACCGAAGTGGCCCTGTCGATTGCTTCTAGGGAGGCAGGTAACCCATGTCGTTGGTATTCCATCACTTCTGCAAGCGTTGGTAGTTGCCCGGCCAGGTCATACAACTGTTGTCAAAGTAGCCGATCCTCCGCAACTGTCAAAGCCGTCACTTCTCTTCCCGCGCTGTTGATTAAAGACCATGTCCAGGCCGTCATCCGTGTACACAAAGAAAACAAGTCAATCCTAGACTTAACTGGTCTAGCACCAAGACCTACGACCGACCAGAAACACTATCATCCCGTCCCCGAAACACTCGTGCTCTACGCACCTATGGCTCGATCATCTCATCGATTAGCTGCCAGTGGTATGGTGCTCTGTGGATGTTGGATGCCGACCACTGTGGATAAAGTGAGTTTTTCTCTGATACCATATAATCTGTCACGCCCCGGGGGTTTTTCGGTTAAGCGAAAAACGTGAAATATTAAAATTTTTCTTTACAGTGTCCCCCAGTGCGCGCCAGACCTGCCACACGTGCAAATTCCTCGACCCCGCGGGTGGAGTCTCCTTTGCACGTGCACGGCGGTTTCAACTTAGGTGGGCATACCAACCCGCATGTAATCTCGTTCACACTTTAACCACAATCATCAAACGCAACAGTAAGAGAGAGTACCATAATTACTTAACACGGCCGTCGATACTTAGAAAGGATAAATCCATGGGTTTTTAAATCGGTGCCTGCACGACACTCGTTGTTTTAAAAGCCATTTTCGCAAACATTTTTTTTCTTGGTTTGAGAATAGGCCGAAAACTACGGAGTATGAAAGCAAACAGGGTTACCACAGTAATTTGAACATCCACACCACAGCACCGACGAACCCACTCACACAGCACGAAAAACTAAAAAGATTAATATGAATAAAAACCTAGCAATGTCACTCATAGGAAAGCCAAACAAACGACACATTCTCGCAGACCGTCCTCACATCCATCCCGTGCCCGCGCCCGACCGAACCTGTCACGAGGTGGGGAGTCAGTGACACTACCAAGGTGCAATATAACTATGGGGTAACAAAATATATACGATAACAAGAGAAACTGAAAATAATGCAAACCGAGTCACCCGCGTGTCCGTGTTTACCCCCTCCCAAGAGAGCCACGGTACCCTGTAACAAATCAGACAGGTGTACCTACTCCTGTAACAATCAAACATGTGCACCTGCTCCTGTAACAATCAAACATGTGCACTTGCCCCTGTAACAATCAAACATGTACACTTGCTCCTGTAACAATCAAACATGTGCACTTGCTCCTGTAACAATCAAACATGTGCACTTGCTCCTGTAACAATCAAATATGTGCACTTGCTCCTGTAACAATCAAACATATGCACTTGCCTCTCGTGATTGCTTATAACCCCTCCACGGAAACTCGTACGGCACTTGCAGTGACCGCGAGGGGTCCCCATCATCACTAGTCGTGGGGTACACGGGCCAACGTGCCATCTTTCCGAAAAAATACACCAGTGCGGTGGCCAAACCGCCGGTGTGCGTGCAGCAAGCAACCTTGGGCTCATAACCCTAGTGTGTATCATAAACCAGAGCGACCCGCAGTCGCCAGAGATATTAGTAATAAACATGCTTATGTAAAACAAGGATTAGATGAGATCATAATGTGATGATCCGGACTCCCGCAGGAACTGTGCAACATTAAACAGCGACTGCAGGGAGCTTATACGGTGCAACGGAGCTTGTAGAAGCGAAATTGGACCTTAGAAATAGACTTGGCGTGAAAATCGGATCAAGTGGGCTTTTCCGGGGACTTTCGGCAAAATTTCGGATGAGAATTTGGCGAAACGGACGGCGGATTTGGATCAGCGCGCGAAAACGATCAAAATGGTATATTTACTTTATTTCTTTCGGCGCAAAAATTACTGTTCACGCCGAAACAGTAACTCCGACGCCGGAATTACTGTTCCGGCGACCGGCGGCAGCCGGCGGCAACCGGCGGGTGGCGGCGCGGCGGCGGCGCGGCGGCGGAGTGCGGCGGAGCAAGGCAGAAAGCGGCGGAGCGCGGCGCGGGCAGCGCGGGCAGGCGCGGGCAGGCGCGCGGGAGCGCGATCCACGGCATGGAGTGCACCGGGAGCACCGAAGATTCCCCTTACCACGTGGCGACTCCTGATTGGCTGGCCGGCTTCTAGAAGGCAGCTGGGGAGGTGACACGTGGCGCGATCCCATTGGCCGACATTTTCCGGAAAACCCGGAGCGGGGACCAGGCATGTGCACCACGTGGACACGTGGCGGATTCTCAGTGGCATTGCACAGGCTGTTTCCTGTTTTGTGGACACGTGGCGCGTTCCAGTTGGTCCATTTCGGTGTTTGCTGTTCTGTCCGGATCCTGTGTGGAGCCCAAGAATATTCCTTGGCCCATTATAAATAGGATCTCTTCCCCCCTCCCTTTCCCACCTCGATTTTCGAGCCTTAGAGAGAGAACCAGAGCTTGGGCTCTCTACGAAATTTTTTCCTCTCTCTCTTCTCTCTCTCTCCTAGAAATTTTAGAATTTTTGGAGTTACCGATAGTGAGTTATCTGCGACGCGGCGCACTGCGACGATTTCCTTTTTCGGCCCATTTCCCGTCGCAATTCAGTCGAAAAATCCCTGTGTTCTAACCAGGAGGAATTCTTGAACGATTTTTGTGGCAGCGCGTTCCTAAGAGGTAAGGCTTCGATTTTCGTGTTGATCACTTTGCTCCATTTCGCACTTTTGGCACGTTTCCCGAGGCCTCTTTGACCCCCCTTTTTGCTGTGGAAATTTCTGGACAGCATCAACTTCTCCGATTTTTATCTTGGTGTAGGAGCATCAGATCGAGGGGTTTAAAGAGTCGATTTCGATCTACTCGTCGCAAGGAACGCCACCGTAATTTTTTCGGATTTTTCTGAGCACTGTATAGAGGTGAAAAACTCCTCTCTTTCTGTGCTACTCAAAAAATAGCAAATATTATACTTTCTGGGAGTTGTATTTATACCGGGTGCATTGTTATGAACAGCTGTGCACTGATTTGCATGGTTTGAGGACTGTGGACAGCTAGGAGGCTTTTTGGAGTGTGGTTTGAGCTGCTCGAGGTGGGCGGTTGTTGCTTACCTCATTTTTGACAAGCTCACTGGGATTATTAGAACTCCCCTAAAATTTAATTGATGAGAATCATTGGGACAAACTAATATGACAATTGATGAGGACCATTGGGACAAACTAATATGACAATTGATGAGGACCATTGGGACAAACTAATATGACAATTGATGAGAACCATTGGGACGAACTAATGTGACAATTGATGAGAACCGCTGGGACGAACTCTCCTAAAAGTTAATATAACCCCACAGATTATATGATAACTTATCTTGGGACACTGTGATTGGGACAAAGGCTATAATCTCGCATGCAAATAACTTTTAATCAATCTGTTAAAATAAATATTTGACAGCTTTTAAAATAAGACAGTTGCATGCATGACTGGACATCTAGTGAGGCCACTATTTATTGCTACACTACCATATTGGGACTTGACATGTTTTATTGCTCTCCTTTGCATTTAGATGTTTGTCGCTCGAGTATGAGCAGGGGTTTGGGATAGTGTAGCCGAGATTGCACTAGATTGTGGACTTGTGGGGTATTTGCGGTGACCGCGGAAAGTAGGCGGTCGACCGGATGTTTATCCTTGCATCAGATCGGGGTTGAGTCTGGTTTATTTTTGCATTAGCTGGGGATTGGGTTTCTGTAGTGGATGGAGTTTCCCCACTTTGATCATAGTCATGATCCAGTCCTGCTTTTGAGACTTATCATACCGGCGCGGTTGTTGCCCGGTGATGCTTTACTCGTGTGGGTCGCTCCCCTCGAGTTCCACTCTAGAGGCTAGGGCCAGACAGTTATTGACAGTTTTTGCTATCACATCGGCGCGGTATTTGCCCGATGATGAGAGCGGAGCAGGCAGTACCGATCGTGGATCAGATGACGGATTGAGTTATTTTGGACAGTTTCTGTTTACTAATGCATGCATACAGTCAGTACCGCATTAGAGGCATAGTAGTGGTAGTTTTCCTGTTTCAGCATCTTATGTGCCTTACCACTTCACCTTTTCCCTTTTGCCTCTAGTAGTCCTAGTGGGTGCGTCAGAGTTGAGGTTTTTACCCACTAGGGGAGGCTACTGGTTTATCTGGTAGTTCTCACCCCCATTGTTATTTTCTGTTTCTTTCTTCTCCTTTATTTTGCAGAGTCGTCTGCGGGAGCTGCTAGGCCATCGGCAGCTGATCGAGGTAAGGGGATCGCTGAATAGATGATCTCCTATAAGACAAAGAGCTGTAGATAGATGCTGCACCCTTTACTCAGACTGTGGTATTCTCCTTTCATTTTAGGTCTGGCATTCGCCAGCTGGTTGTACTATTTTGGTGAGCTGGGAGATTATTGTACTTATTACAGTTTTATTTGTAGTCCCAGTCTGAGATACTATGTGGTTCTTCTATTTCAGCTCTGTATTATGCTCTTTTATTGTTCATATTATATCTGAGCAGGTTACCAGCGCTTCGTGTACGCGGGAAATCCCGTATGCACGGCGGATCTGTTGACGAGCCCGGGTCCCAGTTTACACCCGGGGCCAAACACATAATGTCAATATTATTATATTCATGCATGCATGAAACTTTACCATATATCATAAATGTTAGGATTTGAAGGGGCACCCACTTGAACTGCGTTTGGTCAGAACACGCGAAGTTGACTCACAGCCCCCGAACAACACCCCGACCTACGGAGTGCCCAGAAAAACCAACAGTTAAGATCCAAGATTAGTGCGAAGACACTACACACGAACGGCTCCACAGTAATTAGGTGACAGCCGGGACACAAACGCACACGGCGGGAACACGAACTGAGTCGAGCGACGGCGGCACAGCGGGGCCGCGGCAGCAGAAGCAGCAGCAGTGGCGACTGCGAGCCCCTCGCGGGCGCATGCCCACGCGGGCGGCGCGGTGGTAGGGGCAGCAGAGCCCCGCGCGGGCGCGGCGCGGCGGCAGCAGCAGCAGGGCCCCGCACGGGGACAAACCCCACGCGGGCGCGACGCAGCGGCAGAGCCCCGCGCAGGCACAGCCCCGCGCGGGCGCGGCGCGGCGGCAGCGTCAGCAGAGCCCCGCGCGGGCACAAGCCCCGCGCGGGCGCGTCGCGACAGCAGGGGCAGCAGAGCCCCGCGCGGGCAGAAGTCCCGCGCGGGCAGAAGCGCCGCGCGGGCGCGGCGCGGCGGCAGAGCCCCGCGCGGGGCACGGGGGCGGCGCGGCGGCAGCGGCAGCAGAGCCCCGCGAGGGCACAAGCCCCGCGCGGGCGCGGCGCGGCGGCAGAGCCCCGCGCGGGCATAGCCCCGCGAGGGCGCGGCGCGGCGGCAGCAGCAGCAGAGCCCTGCGCGGGCACAAGCCCCGCGCGGGCGCGACGGCAGAGCCCCGAGCGGGCACAAGCCCCGCGCGGGCGCGGCGCGGCGGCAGGGGCAGCAGAGCCCCGCGCGGGCGCGGCGCGGCGGCAGGGGCAGCAGAGCCCCGCGCGGGCACAAGCCCCGCGCGGGCGCGGCGCGGTGGCAGCGGCAGCAGAGCCTCGCGCGGGCACAAGCCCCGTGCGGGCACAAGCCCCGCGCGGGAGCTGCGCGGCGGCGGCAGAGCCCCGCGCGGGCACAAGCCCCGCGCAGGTGCTGGGCGGCGCGGCGGCCGAGCCCCGCGCGGGCAAGGCTCCGCGCGGGCACGGCGCGGCGGCCGAGCCCCGCGCGGGCAAGGCCCCGCACGGGCGGCGGCGCGGCAGCAGATCGCCCCGCGCGGGTGGCAGCGTGGCAGCAACAGCGGCAGCGGAGGCCGTGGCTAGGGCAACATGACTCTAAAACAACAAAGTGAAAACCCAAGAAACAAGCAATGCTCACCTCGAGGTTTCAGCGAGGATGATCCGGTCCCGTCCCTCGCGGTACAAGGTTCCAGGTCTGCTCCCCGTCCCGTTTTCGGCCTCCGATGCGTCGATCACCCGACGAGGTCCTCTCTCTCACACACACAAGGCGGCTGGGTTGACGGCTAGGTCCCAAGGGGTTTTTTCTCTCTCTCTCTCTCAGGGTAAAAATCGTCGGTATTTATATACATAGGAGGAGAAACCCCAACCCTAATATAAACACAAATATTCCAAACCCTCCTCTCGTGCGCACACATAAGGGATACAAAAGAAGGTTAATTAACGACTCGTTACACTCGCACAAATACAGTTGCTAATCCGATCCAAAAGAAACCTACCCCGTTGCCTTGAAAAGCGTGCATATCACGTTGCACGGATTTCGATGCGCGCTGCAAACTCCGCGAACTTCAAAATTCTATTCCGGGAGATCCGGCAGTCGGATTTCAGATCCGATCGCACCGTCGTTCAACATTTCTCGAGCCCTATCACCGAAAAATACCCGCGAGTACCTATTCAAAATTCCAAAAGTCGCTAATAAAATAAACTCTTAAAATTTAAGTGATTGTAACAAGTCAATGACATTACAGGCTGCGCTCGGTGTTTGCTGTGCGGGGACACGTGGCGCTCCAGGGTTGATTCGGGCGCTGACGGTTTGGGGTGCGTTTTCGGGTTTCTGTAGCAGCCCGAAAGTTTCGGGCGCCCGAAAGAGGGGACATGGAGGGAATTTTCAGATTTGTTTGGTTTGGACTATATATAGCTCCTCTTGGGCCGCGATTTTGGACCTCTTCCCGAGCCCATCTCCGACTGAGGCCTGAAAAGAAGTTGCTCTTCATCTTGTTCTCCATCTACTGAGGGATTTTCAGATTTTTTGGAGGCCTCGACATCCACGTTTTCTGTGACGCGGCGCACTGCGACGTTTCTTGGATTTTGGCTTCCACCGTCACTTTTCAGTCCGCGAGACACCCTGGATCACCCCGATGGACTTTTGAACCGATTTTTATGGCAGCGCGTTCATGAGAGGTACGGATTCATTTTTCGTGTAGATCGCTTCACCTTATTTTGGGTTTTTGGCATGGTTCCCGAGGTGTTTTGTGACCCTTTTTTTTTGCTGTGAGATTTTGGATAGCGGAGGCTTGTCGATTTTCTATCTTGACCTATGAGCATCGTATCAGGGCGTGTGAGGTCTCGATCGGCATCTACTCTTCGAGAGGGACGCACCCGTATTTTTATTGGAATTTTTGGAGAACTCCTTGAAGGTGATAATTGAGCTTCTTTGGGACTATTTTTCCTGCAGAATTGTATTGTGGATTGTTTGGCTTGCTACAGTGTTTCATTTATATCTTGGCCTATAGGTGTCGGATTGAGGTGTATAAATACTCGATTTGTATCTACTCGTCGCGAGGATCGCAACGGTGATTTTTCTGGATTTTTCTGAGGATAGATTGCAGGTGAAAAAGGGCCTTCTTTGTGCTGTTTTGAAAAAAACAGCAAGTGTTTGCTGTGGGTAAGTTCTGATGTTGTTTAATTGTGGGCTGTGTTGTTGGTTTGAGCAGAGGCTGGTGCGACTGTGTACCGAGGGTACGGTTCCGGTGGATTTTGTTAGCAAGTGGCTGCGCACTTCACCGACTTCGGCTTTGCCTGCGGAAAGCGAATCAGGTGGGTGCTTCGTCTCCAGAACCGGTGGACGGTTCTCTAATTCTATTTAATAGAATGCATGCATGTTAAGGTACCAATATCTGATTGAGATGCAAGCTTGGTAATGACATTGGTTTGAGGAATTGTATGATATGATATTCATATATGCCTAATGAAAACTTGCAAGATAAGATATTCATGTCTGGTAATTGAGAGCATGCATAATTCATTGTACAACCTATAGCTTTGAGATGTGAGCATAAGAATGATATAGTTCATGTGGGTTGAGGCTTACATGATTTATGGTACACATTAGATACCTTCGAGATATTATATGTTCAATGATTGTATTCACCTATGCTAGTTGAGAGCATGTTTAGGGAGATGAGGCTTATTTTGATTGGTTTTGGTGATTATATCCATTAATGTTTCCTGCTTATGTTTCAGTTTATTTAAATGCTATTATTGGAACTTGACCTAGCACCCCCGTCGTATGCTACATGTTTAACCAGACCAGTAGAGAACCTTCACTTGGGCTAGATTCTTTTATGCTTTAGGCATCCCACACTTTGCACCTTTTCTGGACATAGTGTTGCCTCGCCCGGGTAGTGGGTCGAGGGGTCAGGTTTCTGTGGGACATTGTTGCACTCGTGCCTAGGGGCTGAGTGGAGTCTGGTAGCTGAGTTTAGATTGTGCTAGTGTCGTGGGGAGCCGTTTGGGTAGACGGTGGTCCCGGGCCGTCGAGTATCTTCCGGTCAGTGTTGTTGGGAACCGTTGGGGTTGACGGTGGTCCCGGGTCGTTGAGTGTTGTCCGACCAGTTTTATTAGCCCTGAGTTGTGGGTCGATCCCGGCTGTGGAGTATCTCCAGCCAGTGTGTTTTGTGCCACGAGTTGGTGGAGTTTGCTAGTGTCTCGAGATTCGAGAGAGCTGATCAGTTGAGTCGTTGAGAGTACTCCGACCGTTGTGCGAGATGTTTGAGCATCCTGAGTCCTTCCGTTCTGAGTGTGAGCGTGGATTTTGACTATAGCCTGCAGGAGCCACTTTGAGCTCGACAGAGTGCGCGGATACCTTTTTCCTCGGTGGGGTCGCGCCCCTCGAGTGCCCCGTCCGGAGTGGGCCTGTTACTTTTGTATCGCGACTATTCGATGTTGTCCCTCTGGCTGGGCCTTTTTTAGGCAGTCACGGATGTAGTCCCTCTGGCTGGGCCAGTTTTGGCAGTCACGAATGCCCTACATAAGTCCCGTCCTCTTGTGGATGTGTGGCAGTAGGTGGGCGCAGGCTTGACTGGACCCTATGAGGCAGTCAGTTTGATTGGGTCGATTGAGCACCTTGGGTGCGAGTAGTTGCATATATTTTCATCTGTACCACCCATTGAGCATTTAGATAGAGGCATGGTAGCTGTAGAGTACCTCCAGCTTTTCTTGTTCAGATTTCACTACATTATTATCTTATGCCTCTAGTAGACTTAATGGGCAGACCGTCGGGCTTAGTGGCGGTACCCACTGAGAACTACTTGCTGTTGTAGTTCTCACACCCGTTGGGGGTTCTCCCCCCCTCCTTTTTCTTTCCTCTTCTTTATTTTGCAGAGTCATCTGTGGGAGATGCTGATTCTGCTGTTGTTGTTCGAGGCGAAGGAGTCGCAAGCTAGATCCCTATAGATCCCTACCTGTCTTTGGAGAGTAGTTGTACCCCACATTGGAGATTTATAGTACAGTCTGTAGATTAGTTTTATTTCTACTTTTGAGAGATTGTTGTAGTGAGGATGACTTGTACTGAGAGCGTGTACACTGAGGTATTATTTGGGTTTATTCTCCCTGTTTTGTTATTGGTCTTTGTATATGAGGATATTGTATTCGATTCTTTTTGGGAGATGGATATTTGTATCGTTATTTCCAGTTGTACAGTGAGTGGATTTTTGTTTTACAGCTATTTTACTTTATTAGCTCTGATATCTGTTAGCTGTAGCACCTTTTCTTGCAGGTTAGACGCTTCGCCTATGCGGGGTTCCGTATAGGTGGCGGATCTGTCGGCAGGCCCAGGTCGCAGTTTCGACCCCGGGGCGTGACAGGTTGCTTTGTCCCCAGAACTGGTGCTGTTGGTTGCACCTAAAAGCATGTGCTTTTGAGTTGCCCGAACCCGAAGCTTCATTCATGGCCGTGCCGCCTAGCTCCGGCCACCGCGTGCTTTTTTCTTGACCTACCCGCGAGCATGATGATGCCTTGTGATCCCTGAGGATGGTGCTTGCCTTAGTTGGCCTCCAGAGCAAAGGGCTTTTGGGTGGCCATTACGGGTGCTCGAGCCTTGGCCGAGCCTTGCTTCCCGTACTGTTCCGGCCGCCATGCACCACCCTGAGAGTGAGCCTCTGACTCCACAGGTCCCCCTGAGCTTGATGCTCACTTCAGTTGCAAGAATGACTGAGTGGTTTGCTGTGGAAGCCAGGTGAGGCCATTCGGGACTTGGGCTCTTGTGTGGGCAATCCGGCAAGGTTAGTGCTGCGCTAGGGCAAGCCCTTGGTCCTCTGTGACATACTGAAGGTGATGCTCCACTTGGTTTACAGAATGCACAGGTAGAATAAAAAGATTAGTGACCATGGACTCAAAGTGAGTTGTGGTCGATCCACCTAGGCTGTTCCAACGGCTTCGCGACTTCGCGACAGTGAGCCATTGGCTAATTTGGGACCCCTGAGTAGGATGCTCACATCAGAAATGGGTTTGAACCGTTGGATTTGTGAAAATGCCTAAGTTGTAGCTTTAGGACAACTTTGGATGCGACCAACTTGTGTTGGGTGTGCCAACCTGCTCCCAAACTGTGAGCATGGGGTCCAGCACATTGAATTTTAATTGCTGTTAAGATCTCGTGAAAATTAGAGTCCCGGTTTGAAAGTTATGAAGGAAAAAATGGTAAAAAGCATGTATTGTGTGCAATCTAGAAAAGCCCGAGGGGCTTGCTGCGATTGTAACATAAGGAAAAGATAAAATATGTATTTAAATATGACATTGACCCTTCGGTGGGATTCCCGGGGTTTTCGTAAAGCCAGATTCGCTTAATGGCACGTTAATCGACGAAATGGTCGATTTAACGGTGGTTTCGCGCTAAGCGCGCATTTTGAGGATTTTGTGAGATCCTGAGTTGACACGTGGTATTATTGTAGGCCCCAGTCGTCAGGAGCCAGCCCGTGATCCGTCCAGCGGATATCGCGACCGACTACCTTGAGGTGGGTTTATCTTCGGTCCGCGCTTTATCATTTCGGCCCTACGGGTACCGTAGTAGGACAGACCCCCTTCCTTTGATTCTTGGCAGCTTTGATCCCACAGATGAGCTTTTATTATGCCTTTATTTCCAGCAGTAGTTATACATATCTGGACATATGCCATGCTTGCATGGTCACTAGCTCAGTTCTATATCTTTCTCTATTCTTCACCGCATGTTTAGAATAGGAGTTATTGTTTCAGTATTGGCATGATATACTTCAGTATTTGTATCCCGGTGGGGATTTTCCTCGGCTTTTCGCCGATTGTCTGGTCGTTGGACCGTGATTTGAGCATCAGCATTATGATCGCCGTTGAGCCAGCTTTCAGTCGCGCACACCAGTGGATTAGCTACCCGCAGTGGTGTTCTTTACCGGTAGAGAGGTCACATTGACCCGTGAGCCCGTTGGGGTTATGATAGCATGCTGGGTGTCCAAAAGTGGTATTAGCCTGAGGCCCCAATGACCAACAGTGGCAATTGCCTGAGGTCCTAGTACTCCATGGCAGCTTAGCCTGAGGCCCTTGTGGCCAACAGTGGCATTAGATTGGGTATATTTGTGGTGATGCCTTTGATGCATTATCCTTGTTTATTTCCTACTTTCCATATTATCAGCTATAGCATGATCATTTTCTGCTTGCCAGATTATCAGTGATAGTATGACTATTTCCTGCTTGTCAGTTATAGCATATTCATTGCTGCTTGTAGATTTATCAGTTATAGCATGATCAACTTTATATGTGATTACTCTGCTCTGTGATTAATCCATGATTGATGGTACTCTGCTTAGATTATATATTTGCATTTTACCTTTCAGTTTCAGTCCTACTTTTGCTATCCGCTTATTATGGTATCCAGTAGGTACGGCTTGCTATTTTCCGGCCCGTCGTGCCCACTGGGATACACTTATATGTGTCTCACACCCTCGGGTGACCATTTTTCAGGTCTGTTGGGTGCGGGGACATTGGGACATCCTGTGTGAGGATTCGAGATAGAGTTGTCCATAGTAGGACTTTACCTTTGGATTTAGTGGACTGCATAACTGTTAATTATATTTTGGAACTGGATTGTATAAACATATGAACCTTGTGGATGTAATAGAGTAGAACTTATTTAGTTATAGTTAATTCTGTATCTACTCTGATTGGATGTATCTGTTAGCCGAGCATATATAGGGGGGACTCTGTCCGTTGTACAGAGGCTTTCCTATATGTGTGGCGGTCTGTTCACGCATTGGAGTATTCAAATTTTTAACTCTGATTTAAAAAAAAAAAAAAATTAAACCCTTTTTCGAATCTCGGGGCGTGACACTCAACCTCTCTCTATTTATAACCACGAAGATCAAATGAAGCAGACTTCATTTGAAAGGAAAGTCCATAATTTCGGCCACCATTAATGCATAGCATGCGCATGCGCTAATTGAGTGCGCTTAAACCCGAGGTAGCAGACATTCGATTTTATCGCTACAGCTCAAATCTTATCAACAGCCCAAATCTTCATTTAGCTGACATGCTTGCTTCGTATTCACACACAACGATCCGAAAGAGGAAGTGAGAATAGTCAAATAAAAATAGATTTCGGGCACCGGGCGCCCTAAAACTAATTAGGGCGCCCAGAACTCAATTAGGGCGCCTAAAACTAAATTCGGATGTCCAAATCCCATTTCGGGCGCCCAGATCTTTAGGGCTTCGTTTGGTTGGGCTATAAGAGAGAACTAGTAATTCCATGAATAAGTATAACTTTTGGAACAAGAATGAACTATTTTAAATTTGTATTTGGTTGGGTATTAGGTTAGTACCAGGTGTAAGAAAAATAGTGCTTGATAGAGAACGGAGAATAAGAGAAATAGATAGTAGTATTTTATATAAAATGACTAATATGCCATTCCTCTTAGTTTTTTTTTTAAATTAAAATTTAAAAATTTGTATAAATTTTAATTTTTATTAATTTAAATTTTTATAAAAAATTTAAATGGGAGCAAAAAATTTAATTTTTAAATTTTAAGTTGGAGCAAAAATTTTAATTTTAAAATTTGTATAAATTTTAAAAATTTTATAAAAAAATTGTATACATTTTAAAATTTTTAAAATTAATAAATTTTAGGAAAATTAAATTTAAATTAAATTTTTAGATTTATTAAAAAATAAAGTTAAAAATTTTAAAATTTATAAAATTAAAAAAAATAAATTTTAAATTTTATAAATTTAAATATCTTTTAAAATTTAATTTTTTTTAATTTTTAAAAGTAAAAAATAATAGAAAGCAAGAACAACCTGCTAGTTCGCGGGGGGGGGGGGGGGGACAAGTGCTCCCCTTATTTCCTCGCTTCCCCACTTTTTGTTTGGGTATAAAGGGGGAAATAACCTCTTTTGTACCCGAACCAAACAGAGTGTAGGAGGTCAGGATCATATTTAGAGGCCCAAAACTTTAGAAAGTCCAGATCGTGTTTTGGAGGCCCAACATTTTAAGAAGTCCAAATCCTGTTTAGAAAGCCCAGATTTTGCTTAGGAGGCCCAAAACTTTAAGAAGCCCAAATCCTGTTTAGAAAGTCCAGATCGTGTTCAGAAGGCCCAAAATATTAGGAAGCTCCAATCTAGTTTAGGACGGCCATATTTTATTTTTTAAAAACTTTCTTTTTAAATAATTTTTGATGCCTTTATATATTTATGAAAAAATTTTAATATTATTTTATTAGCACAAATTTAATTTAAAAAAAAATTGGTTCAAACGTGCTTTTAATCAACAAAAATGTTTAATTTTTAGCTTAAAATTTTTTCTTTAATCAAGAGTGATTATTAAACAATTTAGTGTATAGAGAGAATAGAATTGGTCTTTAGATCTTGAAAGTAAAGATAACTTCAAGAGATGAAGCTGGGTGCTCATAAAATACATGTCTTGAGTTTCTTTCTAAGATTTGAATATTCTGATCGTAAAACTCAAAATGAAAGAATTAATCCAATTATTTGTTATCATCAAAATCTAATTATGGACTAACATCACTAGGCCAACAAAATATACTATTAATAGAAAAATATTGAAGATTAATATAAAGGTGTAGATAGATAGATATACTATTAATGGTACCGAGCATTTGGAATTATCAAATTAGAGTTGAGTTGAAATAAAATTGGTAGCAAACTAGCTTTGTTGCTTTTAATTTGTTTTCGATGATGACGTATCTAAATCGATGATCGGTATCGTTGAATATGATTTATATTACTTGAAATATTTAAAATCAAATTTTAAATTTTTTCGATATTATTTTCCTAATGATCAAAGGGTTGCAAAATTTATAATTTTAATGATAGATATGAAGTATTTGTTCGTTTAACGGTGTAAAAAAAATCTAAATCAATTAAATTTTAGTTAGAAATTTTTTTAAACTATTTAAAACAAGATATATAATCTTGATTCTGATTACAAAAATTTTATCATGATGTTTTGAAGGATATTTATTTTTAGCCGTTCATTTTTATGTCCACTTAATGCACAAGAGAATAATATCGAAAAAATATATAATTTGATTTTTAAATACGTCTAGTGGTCTAAACCATGTTCAACCATGTCGATCGTCGATTCACATGCTCCATCATAAAAAGCAAATCAGTAGCAATGGAATTCGTTTGATATTAATAGTATTCTAGCCCAACTCTATATATATAGAGAGAGAGAAAGTACAGCTATAATGCTACCAATAGCACCAAGCATTTTATGATGGAGCATGTGAATCGACGATCATAAAATGCTTATACCTGGTATAACCTGATAATAGGGGGATATAACTCGATAAGGGGAGAACAAGTGCTCCCCCTTATTTCCTCGCTTCCCCACTTTTTGTTTGGGTACAAAGGGGGGAATAACCCCTTTTGTACCCGAACCAAACATAGTGTAGGAGGTCAGGATCATATTTAGAGGCTCAAAACTTTAGAAAACCCAGATTGTGTTTTGGAGGCCCAAAATTTTAAGAAGTCCAAATCCTGTTTAGAAAGCCCAGATTTTGCTTAGGAGGCCCAAAACTTTAGGAAGCATAAATTCTGTTTAGAAAGTCCAGATCGTGTTTAGAAGGCCCAAAATATTAGGAAAAGCTCAAATCTAGTTTAGGGCGGCCATATTTTATTTTTCAAAAAGTTTCTTTTTAAATAAATTTTGATGCCTTTATATATTTATGAAAAAGTTTTAATATTATTTTATTAGCACAAATTTAATTAAAAAAAAAATTGGTTCAAATGTGCTTTTAATCAACAAAAATATTTAATTTTTAGCTTAAAATTTTTTCTTTAATCAAGAGTGATTATTAAACAATTTAGTGTATAGAGAGAATAGAATTGGTCTTTAGATCTTGAAAGTAAAGATAACTTCAAGAGATGAAGCTTGGTGCTCGTAAAATACATGTCTTGAGTTTCTTTCTAAGATTTGAATATTCTGATCATAAAACTCAAAATGAAAGGATTAATCCAATTATTTATTATCATCGAAATCTAATTATGGATTAACATCGCTAGGCCAACAAAATATACTATTAATAGAAAAATATTGAAGATTAATATAAAGGTATAGATAGATAGATATACTATTAATGGTGCAAAGCATTTGTAATTATCAAGTTTAGAGTTGAGTTGAAATAAAATTGGTAGCAAACTAGCTTTGTTGCTTTTAATTTGTTTTCGATGATGACGTATCTAAATCGATGATCGGTATCGTTGAATATGATTTAGATTACTTGAAGTATTTAAAATCAAATTTTAAATTTTTTCGATATTATTTTCCTAATGATCAAAGGGTTGCAAAATTTATAATTTTAATGATAGATATGAAGTATTTGTTCGTTTAACGGTGTAAAAAAAATCTAAATCAATTAAATTTTAGTTAGAAAATTTTTTAAACTATTTAAAACAAGATATATAATCTTGATTTTGATTACAAAAATTTTATCATGCTGTTTTGAAAGATATTTATTTTTAGCCGTTCATTTTTATGTCCACTTAATGCACAAGAGAATAATATCGAAAAAATATAAAATTTGATTTTTAAATACTTCCAGTGATCTAAACCATGTTCAACCGTGTCGATCGTCGATTCACATGCTCCAACATAAAAAGCAAATTAGTAGCAATGGAATTCGTTTGCTATTAATAGTATTCTAGCCCAACTCTATATATAGAGAGAAAGTACAGCTATAATGCTATCAATAGCACCAGGCATTTGATACTACCAAGCTTTTCGCCCTTAGATCCATCCCTTTTTATCATTTTCACCCCTTAGATCATACTATTCCACCAACCATTCACTAAACTTTAGAAAATTACTATCATCCTAACCGTATATCCTTTTATCCAAAAGGGCGAAAATCAAACAGCATCAATTATTTAGTGCTATTAATAGTATTCTAACTTAGTTCTATATAGAGTCCAATTACAATGCTATAAATAGCAGCATCAAGCATTTAGTGCTATTAAAATTTTCATCGTTATATCTATCTTTTTTTATCATTTTCACTCCCTTACATCATATTATTCTACCAATCACCCACTGAACTCTATGCGTTTGGTTCGGGTATAAGCAATAACTGTTTATTTCAGAAATAGATATAAGTTTAGAAACAAGTATGAACTAATGTAATTTTGTATTTAGATGAGTATTAGAATTGTATCAGATATTAGAAAAATTATGTTTGGTTTGATAAAATGAAATAAGAAAAATAAAGAAAAAGAAATTTTTTTAATTCACAAATTTGCCATTTAAAAAAAAAATAATTATAAATTTAGCTTTCGTATATTAAAAATTTAATTTATTAAAAAATTTAAAAATTTGTTTATAAATTTTAAAATTTTAAAATTAATAAATTTTAAAAAAATTAAAAATTTATATAAATTTTAAAATTAATAAATTTTAAAAATATATATAAATTTATAATTTTTTAAAAAATTAAAGTTAAATATTAAAAATTTATAAAATTTAAAAAAATTATAAATTAAAAAATTTAAAAATTTTAATTTTAATTTTTTTAATAAATTTGCAAAAATTGGTGGGGGTGTGAATTCTCCCTTCCCAACAAAATGGGTAGAACAAGGGGTGGAAAGTTCTCACCCACCTCTATTTGTGTTTGGGTATAAAGGGGATAAACCTCCTTATCCCCCTTTATATCTAGGCCCCGTTTGGTATCTGGAACTAGAGGGGGATAACCCCTAGTTCCAGGTACTTATATCCAAACAAAAATTTGGGGGGCGGGAACAACCTGTTTCCATCCCAAACGGGTTATCCTACGATAACCCGTTTGGGATGGGAACAGCTTGTTCCCAACCCCAGGTGGAACAACTCCCCTGCTCTCTTTTTTTTTTTTTTTTTTTTTCCTTTTTTTTTCTTTTCTTTTTTTTTAATTTTAAATTATAAGATATTTAGATTTATAAAATTTAAAATTTATTTTGTTAATTTTATAAATTTTAAAATTTTTAATTTACTTTTTAATAAATCTAAAAATATAATTTTTTTTATATTTTTTTAAAAAATTTATTAATTTTTAAATTTATGCAAATTTTTTTATAAATTTTTTTAAATGTATACTAATTTTAAAATTAAAATTTTTGCTTCTACTTTTGTAATTTTTTGAGATAAGTAAAATTAAAATTTTTAACATTTATAAATTTTTAAATTTTAAATTTTATAGCTTTTTAAATTTGTCACTTTAATTTTTAATAAATTTATCAATTTATAAAAATTTAAATTTTATTATTTTTACAATTTATACAAATTATTATATTTTTAATTTTAATTTTTAATAAATAATTCACCAAATTTTTAAAATTTTTAATTTTATAAATTTATACCTATTTTTATATACAAAATTTTGAATTTTAAAAAATTTATAAATTTTAATTATATTATAAAGGGTAAAATAGTCAATAAAAATTTATATCCTCTCTAACCTTCTTATTCCTTTTTAATTTACCAAACATAATTTTCTTTATACCCGGTATAACTCTTATACCCACCTAAACATAAATTAACATTAGTTCCTGCTAATACCATAACTTATATCTATCCTCGGTATAACCAAATTAATACCATAACTTATATCTATCCTCGGTATAACCAAATTTTTTTTATACTCGAACCAAACGCAGCCTAGAGACCTATTATTTAACTGCATATCTCTACATTTAAGGCCCGAAAATTTAATAGCACAAATAATTTAGCATTATTAATAGTGAGTTTTTGGCCTAGAGTCCGAATAATTTAGCGTTATTAATAGTGAGTTTTTGTCCGAAAAGTAATTTTGGGTTTAAAAATGATTTTCGGCTCTACAAAGCAATTGGCAATATCGTTTTCAAAATCTAATTATGAATATTAAAATTAGTTATCTAATTTTCAATGGCTAAAATTAGAAGCAGCTAAAACTAACTTTTTAAAATATGATTATAATTTTGGATTCAAATTTTAAATTTGAAATTTTATTTCATTTTAGATTTAAATTTTAAATTTTAAATTTACATTTGCATTTTTAAATTTCAAATTTTAACTTTTAAATTTTAATTTTTTAAAATTAAAATACAAAATTTACATATTGAATTTCAATTTTAAATTTCAAATATCAAATTTTAAATTTAAATTCTCAAATTTTAAATTTTAAAATTTTAAATTTCAAATTTAAGATAATATTTAAAATTTTAAGTATTAATTTTCAAATTACAAATTTCAAAAAAATTTTATAATTTGAAATTTAAAATTTTAAATACCAAATTTAGTTTTTTAAATTTGAAATTGAAGATATAAATTTAGTTTTAAAAAATAAATTTTAAATTTTAAATTAAAACATCAAATTTTAAATTTTTGTGCAAATTTAAAATTTAAAAACTTTAATTTTAATTTTAATTTATTTTAAAATAAAATTTAGTAAAAATTTATTATTCGCAAAAGCAAAATTTTTTTATCAAATAATTTTATAAAGTTATTTCAGAAAATTTACTTTCTATTTAAACTCACCCATACACTTTATAATTTTTAATCAAAATTAATTTTTAAAATAAAATTTAATTTTGTAAAAATTATTTTTTTAGAATTTAAACAAAATGAAGCTATAGTATAATAGCCAAGTCCTATAAATATAAATGCACCGGTATACATGTAACATTTTTCAAAAAAAAAAACCCAAGAGATGCCAGATCTGGACTCTTCTTAGGAAAAGAAAAGATTAAAGGCAAACAAAAATTAAAATTGAAGAGAATCGGACAAAGCATTATTGGATTTTTTATATATATATAAATAAATTTTTTTAAAAAATTATAATTGGTCAAAAATATATTTGGTCAAATAATTTTTTTTTTTTTTATTAACTTAGCATAAGATAGAGGTTTTTTTCAAAAAAAAAAAAAAAAAAAAAAAGAATTATTCGGGATAAAGGGAGAATAATGCCATTTATTTCACTATTCTTGTCAAACGAGGGTAAAAAATGACTAGAAATAAAAGTTTAAAATAATTATTACTTAACGGGTTATTCTGAAATAACCCGTTAAGAAATATTCCACATCCTCCCTGGAATAAGGTTTATACCTCTTAAATGGAAATTTTTTTTTTTTTTTTACATTAGCTTACTTTCTAATTTAAGACTATATGAACATAAGACTATGTAATATGCGGTTATGTAATTATTTTTATTTACTAATTATTATTTACTAAAATATACTATAAAATATAAAAAATTATTTTATTTATGTCAGATATAATTTATTATTTATAATTAAATTACTATTTTAATTAATTTATAATAATTAAAATTAATTTATATATATATAAGGTAAGAGCAAAGTTGGTATTTTGAAAAAAAATTTATCATTTTTTTTTACTATTCTTTATTATTCCATAATTTTAACCAAACATATTTTTTTTTTTATTTCAGAGAATACTAATTTTTGAACCAACCGCAATTTAACTTTTATACTTGATTATTTCGGAATAGCAAACTATTTCAGATATAAAAAAATTTATACCCGAACCAAACGGGCATTGGTGAATAATTTATATTATAAGACGGTAAATTTATTGTAATATAGAAAACGGTAAATTATTCACCGTATTATTGATAAAAAATTTATGGCGTTTGTAAAATGTTTACGAAGATATAAAATATTTATTATTTTTTAAAATTAGAAAATAATGTATTATTTAAAAAAAAAATTATTTAGCACTGAATAGATAGAAAAAAATATAAGTAACAGTACATCCTAGATTAGATATATATTTTATTTATCTAAAAATAAAAAAAAATTTATTTATTATTTTAAAATGACGAATAAAATTGATCGAGAATAAAAAAATATAAATCATAGAATTTATAAGAAATATATTTTTAAAAAAAATATATATATAATTGGTCAAATATATTTGACCAATTATAAAATTTCATTATCCCATTTCGTAATTAAGGGTCGAAGCGAGAAGCGCGCCGTTCAAAAAACGAATCCCTCGCGTTCCCACGTCAGCCCTAATCCCTTTCCCACCAGCTAAAATCTCATCACAACCGTCCGTTGCAGTCTCGAGAATCTCAACCGTCCAATCTCTCCGCTCCTTGAATTCCGAACTGTTTCCGAAACCTTATCCAAAGCCCATCCCGTAATTATCTCCTATTTATTAGTTTTATAATATAATGCTCTGGTAAAAATGTACGGCGACCCCTCACCTTATCTCAAATTTTTCACATCAAATTTGATATTATTAAATATAATATCTTAATTATTTTTTAGCAAATATATCTGAGGTAAATAAAACTTTAAACTTAACTAAATATATAAAAAAAAAAAAAAAAAAAACCTTCATTTTCACTTTCTCAGTTGTTGGTTAACATATAATGCATTGCTCACTCATTTAAATTCCTTAAATGCTAATTATGATAAAATGCATGAATAATACTAATTACTTATCCTTTCTTTTTTCACTTAACATTTTAGTCCGTAAACTTAAAAAAAAATGAAAATCACTCCTTAATTACAATTAAATTATAAATTTTAATAGAATAATTGTTTCATTTATCTAACTATAGATTTTAATCAAAAACTAAAATGTAATAGATGCATTTAGAAATTAAGCAATACCAAAGTATTTAATAACCAGTTTGAAAAATATAATATTTTATACTTTGGTAGATTTTAAAAATTTTAAAACATTTTGTAAATTACTATTTTTAATGCTTTAAAATGGCATCAGAAATAATTATTTGAAAAATAATAGTATCATAATATATAATAATACTTACATATACTGCAAACACGACAACACATAGACGAATACGACAATTACCTAATTTTGCATTCAACATTTTTTTGCAAATAAGTTAAAAAGTATAAGATTACTTATTTAAATTGCATATGAGACATGCACTGAGAAAAAAAATTTAATAGAATATGTACATTGCATTATACATTATGCATTGACACATTAATATACTAAGTCCTTGATGGTGATCTTTGTCATCATTGAAAGGCTTTGAAAGCGAAAAAATTCAGGCCCGTTTGGTAACGAAATAAGGCAGAACTAGCTATTTCAGAGATAAGTATAAAATACGAAATTAGTATAAAAAAACGTTTGGAATGGTTCCAGAGATAAAAAATTTTTGTGTTTGGTATAAGAATGAGAAATAAAAAATTTTAATTGATGTAAATTACCTTTTTGCACTCAAACTTTATTATGTAATAATAAGGTAAGAGATGGTATCTCGGTAGACGTGGAAGGATATTTAAGAAAAAAAAGTAAGAGGATGGTTGGAAAGAGTGAGAACAGTAATTCTCACTTATTCTAGTTGTACCGAAATAAGCTATACCGATTGATTTCTGGTGAATTTGGAAGAATAAAAGGGATATCTTTTCTATTTTCGGTTCTATACCGAATCCAAACGGGCCACTATAATTACTTATCAAACTAATATTTTTATAAGAAAATTTTTCGTGAGAACTAAATAAAAGATTAAATCACACTTTTGGTACGCAAACTATTGCTTATTGTAATTGTTTATTCAAAATTTTAAATTATTACGATTAAGTTTCAGTTCAATATAGATTAAATAATAATAGTAATACAATAATATTATGGTGAATAACTTGTCAATAATTAAAAAAATACTAATTAAGTAATTATTAAGTTAACTAAATTAAATAGTATGATTTATAAGTAACAATAATTTAGAAAATTTAAATTAAAAATAATAATAGATTAAAATTCTTATCAGCTGTGTAATTTGAGGACTAATAAAAGTGCGATTTTGCATAAATAAGAAGTGGAGGGACTACATAGCACTCACATGCAAGGGTTAAAAGCACAGGGAGTATCCATACATTTACCACCTCACTAGACCCTTCTTTACTCTTATTAATCTAATTATTTATTATCTTTTACTCACCAAACTAGCTTTATTTTTTAATTTTTATTTATTATTATTATTATTTTTGGTTTTTCTCTCTTCCTTCCTCACTCTATAAAAAGAGCTCTCGAAGCGCGAGCCACGAGGCACCCCCGAGTCACCCTCTCTCTCTCTATACTCTACACATCGAGGAGAGAGAATCACACGCCCCACACAAAACCCTCAAAACCCTACCCTCCCCGTCTCCGTCTCCGCCACCTCCGCCGCCGACGATCGCCGCCGACGACGAAGAAGAGAAAGTGAGATCTCCGGCGAGGATTCGGGGAATGGGCGGTGCGGTCATGACGGATCTCGCGGCGGAGATCGTGATCCCCGCGGCGGCCGCGGTGGGGATCGCGTATGCGCTGGTGCAGTGGATCCTCGTGGCTAGGGTTCGGCTCTCGCCGGAGAACGAGGCTGCATCGCCGCAGCAAAGGGGGAGCGATGAGAATGGGTTCGGAGACTTCCTGATCGAAGAGGAGGAGGGGATCAACAACCGCGACGTCGTCGCCAAGTGCGCCGAGATCCAGAGCGCCATTTCCGAAGGTGAGAGAGGTTTTTTCTTTTTTTTTTTTTCCTTTTATTAGGATTTTTAGACCCTCTGAGGATAATTACGGCGTTTTTTCTTTTTAAGAGACCTGGTGGGATTTGTCGGGAGAAATTTGATTTTTTATTTATTTATTTTTTAATTTTTTTTTTTGGGAAACTTGTAATTAGGAGTGGCAATTCTCGGTTCGCGAGCAAACACGTGTTCGGCTCGAAATAAGTTCGAGATTGAAACGTTGGTTTAGCAAACGAGCCGAACACGAGCTGGATTCAGCTCGCTTTTGTTTGTCTCTTGTTCGGCTCGATAACAACTCGAATATATATAATTTAAAATTTTCAGATCGTTTAATAAACGAGTTGAACACGAGCCGACGAGCCGGAGTCAGCTCGTTCTTGTTCGGTTCGATAATAACTCGAATATATATATTTTACTATTTAGATTTTAGATCATCATTTTTTTATAAATTTTAATTAAAATTAAAATTTTTTATTTTTTTTTAAATTTTAATTATTAGATTAATTTTTTTTTTAACTTTATAATATAATAATAGGAATGAAAATTAAACTTATTGTTTGCGAGCCGGCTCGTGTTTGGCTCGTTAAACCGAACACTAATTAATTTTTTTAGTTCGATATTTAAATGAGCCGGTTCGCTCGTGTTCGGCTCGTTTACGCCTACTTGTAATTAATGTTTTCTTAAAGGGGAAAAATAACAAATATTTTAACTTGTTGGCAGTTTAACGGTTGTTGCGCTAAGATAAATTTATTATTTACATAAAAATTTCAAATTTTGATCTCATTTTTTTGTAACCTCGCTTTTTAATAATTCATTGATTCGGGGTGTTTTTCACAAATAAAAAAAAAAAAGAAAAAAAGAAGACCTTTATCTTGTTTTTACTTTGTTGACTCAAAAATTCCTTTTTTCTATTGTGTGCTGCTAAATATTAGTTTATTGGGTATTATTTTATTTTAGCAATAAAAACTTTTAGGAAGCGGGGAAAAAGGTTTTTTTTTTTTTTTTTTTTTTGGTTTTGATGATGATGATGTTGCTATTTCTTCATTTTATATTTGACTTGTTGGCTGGCTATGTCTTCTGAAAATTCCTACTATTTTCTTTTCCTTTGTATACAGCTTTTCAGGATATAGAATTGTCAAGTGGAATTGTACTAGTTTCTTAAAAAAATTTAAGAGACAATAGTAGGCTTGGGTTGATTCTTTGTGACATGCAGCTCACAGTGGTTTCCTTGAGCATCTAAATGAGAACAGTTGGATCAAATTGTTGTTATTCTTGAAAATATTCTAGCATTTTTTACATTTTTTTTTTGATTTTATATGGGTAAATTGCACGTTTGGTCCTCAAACTGTGAGGTGGGTGACATTTTGATCTTCAAACTTTATTTTGTTGTAAATTTTGGCTCAAACTTTGGAAATTATTGCAATCCAAGTCCTGTAACCTTATTTAGTTGACTAAATGTTGATATATCGTAAATGTAGAAGTAATGTAGTAGTGTTGTGATTGATAATACGCCAATAATTAAGATGCCGCATCATTTTTACATCATTGATGCGTCAATATTTAGTTAACTAAATTGAGTTGTGCCACTTGATAGCAACAATTCTTAAAGTTCGAGCTAGAAATTGTAGTAAATTAAAGTTCGTGGACTAAAATATCACTTGCCTCATAGTTTGAGGCAAGAATTAAAGTGTCATGGCACGAGAGTGTGCTGGTCGTTGGCTGGCACGGTACGGCACATGCATGCTTGCGTGGCACGGTACGGCACAGGCATGCTTGCGTGGCACAGGCATGCTTGTGTGGCATAGTACGGCACAGACATGCTTGCGTGCCGACGGATACGCACACTCTCGTTGGGACCAAACCACAGCCCAAAATACTTAAGCCCAGTTATTATTACTAGTGTCCATGTCTCATATAAACCATATCCGATGTGGGACTATTGGGGGCGTCACAGACTCCCCCCGTTTAGGCCTGACGTCCTCGTCAGTCCAAATACAAACTCCCCTCGTTTAGGCTTGACGTCCTCGTCAGTCCAAACACACACACAGTCGTTTAGGCTTGACGTCCTCGTCAGTCCAAACACACACACAGCAGCCCAAGATCATCAGGCGATGTGAGACTTGTCTTGCTAGCCCTATTATCTAAACCCAGGCTCAGCCGAGACTCGCCGCACACTTCCGGCTGGTTATTGGCTCTGATATCAAATGTAACAATCCGGCCCACTAGCATTAATAACTCGTTGGGGCCAAACCACAGCCCAAAATGCTTTAGCCTAGTTATTATTTCTAGTGTCCATGTCTCATATAAACTCAATCACAATTCCATTTACATCCGATGTGGGACTATTGGGGGCGTCACAATAAAGCTTTATAATGTTATTTTAAAAGTTTTACAGTAATAATTATAAATTTTGGTTATGTATTGATTTGTCTTGATCTAATGTCAATAATAACTTACTAAGTTACTAGTTAATAGCTTAATATAGGAGCATTCTTCTTTATATGTGAAATAAAATAGAATTATAATTTATAGAGAAAATTATTTCTTCTTTAAATTTTTATGAAGATTCGTAAAATTCATTTGTATTGATTCGATAAAAAACCGTACGATGACTAGACTAATTATTATAGGACCACAAGTGCGCTGATAATTTCTTTTCATTTTCAATTTTTTAAAAAATATTTATGTAAAATTTGAAGAAAATTATTTTTTCTAAAAATTTTTAAAAAATTATTAGATCTGTTCATGAAAATTTTATAATAAACCATACTATGAATAAATTAAGCAAATTTATGATATGAATAAATTAAGCAAATTTATGATATGAATAAATTAAGAAAATTTATGATAAAAATTGATTAACTTTTATTTTTTTTATTTATCTTTTATTTTTTAGAATTTTAAAAATTATAAAATATAAATCAGAGAAAATTATATTTTTTTTAAAATCTTTATGCAACATTTGCAAGATTCATCTAAGAAAATTACTTTTTTTTTAATTTTAAATAAAAAAAACTTGTGAGATTTATTTATGAAAATTTAACAATAAACCATATGACATATACATTAAGAAAATTTAAATATTAATTGCTTCTATTTAGTTTTCAATTTAATTAGAATTTTCATCCTTCTAAATCCAATAATAAAATTTTCAAAGTTAAGAATATCTTAAGTTTCTCACAAAATACTAAATCCATCCAAGAAAAATAAAAATGGATCATATAATGACTAAATCAAGTGAATATATTTTCAGATTTTTATAAATTATTAATAAAAATTTGTATAAGAAACTTTACTAGTTAAATATATTCTAAATGTATGATAAAAAAATTAAGTTATAAATTTCTTGACTTACCTAATAAGTAGATATTTGATTTTGCTATTTCTTTGCGTTTTCTTTTAAGATCAAAGTGATCAAAGAATAATAAGATGTTGAAAGAAAAAATTAAAGAAAAAATTATGAGAAAAAATGGGAGAAAAAAATAGAACGGAAAAAAAAATAGGGGAGGAGATGTGAGAGGAAAGGAAAGAGAGTAGAAGAAAATAAAAGGTAGAAGTGAAGAGAAGAAAAGAGATTTGAGAAAAATAAAGGTTTATGAAAGAAACAAAAAAAAGGCCGAAATAAAAAATAAAAAAATAAAAACATTGTGTGCTTGTGTGGGCACGCACCGGCACGTGCCGTGATACCTTCTGAGTATCGTTTTGTCTCTTTTGATACTCAGAGGGTATCGCGGCACATAGGGGCCAAAAAAGACTCCCCTGTACCATGCCACCTAATTGGTGGCACGATACGTATCGTCCCGTGCCGTAAGGCACTGAGAAATACTTAATTCCTTGTTTGAGGACAAAAAGTGCAAATTACCCTTTTTATATTCTTGGTTGTTGGCTCGTAATTCAATACTTAATTCCTTGGTTTGAGGACCAAACGTGCAAATTTCCCTTTTTATATTCTTGGTTGTTGGCTCGTAATTCACTTGGTACTAAGAAGAATTGTGCCTAAAGTAGTACTCAGATGGATTGGTTCCCCAAGCTGACCCACAAATAGTTGGAAGTGAAGGATTAAGGGTTTTAATCAATGATCACTCATGACCTGACTCGCAAAAGTGTTTGTTCTTTTATTCTGTAATTTTCGTTTCTTTTTTCCTTTCTGTTTGTGCGTGAGAAGATTTAAGTATGTGTGTTTGGACATAGTTATGTGTCCTCTTCTTAATTTTGTCCAAGTTTTTAGCTATCACCAATTTTGCATTGCAACATCCAAATAGATGTTCCATCTGAGATGTGTTAATTTGGTCTGTTTCTACCTCTTTCATATATTGCTGATGCAACGGTAATAAACATTGTGAGAGTCTGTCATACGATTTACATAAATGAACATTACTAACTTATTGCTATGAACAGGAGCTACTTCATTCCTTTTTACGGAATACCAGTATGTCGGAATCTTCATGGTTGCTTTCGCTGCCCTGATCTTCCTCTTCCTCGGCTCCGTGGAGGGCTTTAGCACGAAGAGCGAGCCATGCACTTACAGCAAGGACAAGTACTGCAAACCTGCCCTGGCTAACGCCATCTTTAGCACCGCTTCATTCTTGCTTGGTGCGATCACCTCTGTTGTGTCTGGCTTCCTCGGTATGAAAATTGCAACCTTTGCAAACGCTCGCACCACTTTGGAGGCAAGGAAGGGAGTCGGAAAAGCTTTTATCACTGCATTCCGGTCCGGTGCAGTGATGGGCTTCTTGCTTGCGGCAAATGGGCTCCTGGTGCTTTACATTGCTATTAACCTATTCAAATTGTATTATGGTGATGATTGGGAAGGTCTCTTCGAGTCTATTACTGGCTATGGCCTTGGTGGGTCTTCCATGGCTCTCTTTGGGAGAGTTGGGGGAGGCATATATACAAAGGCTGCTGATGTTGGTGCGGATCTTGTTGGGAAGGTCGAGAGGAACATTCCAGAAGATGATCCGAGAAATCCAGCTGTAAGTTTCGTTTTTTTGTTTGTAATTTATTGTTTTTATGTCTTCTTCTTGCAAATGTGTGCAACAAATTATACTTGATGACTATAAAAAAAATCTCTCAGGTTATTGCTGACAATGTTGGAGACAATGTGGGGGACATTGCCGGGATGGGATCTGATCTCTTTGGCTCCTATGCTGAATCTTCCTGTGCCGCTCTTGTCGTTGCATCTATATCTTCTTTTGGAATAACCCATGATTTTACCGCAATGTGCTACCCTTTGCTTATTAGCTCCATGGGTATTATAGTTTGTCTCATTACCAGTGTTTTCGCAACCGACTTCTTCGAGATAAAGGCAGTGAAGGACATTGAACCCACATTAAAGCGACAGCTGATTATCTCCACTGCTCTCATGACTGTCGGCATAGCCATAGTTAGTTGGCTCGCTCTTCCGTATAAGTTCACCATTTTCAATTTCGGTGAGCAGAAGGAAGTCACTAATTGGTGAGATGAATTTTGCGTAGTTGCCTGGTTGCTTAGGAGAGTTATATTTCGACGGTCATTTAATTTTCCCTATATTGGTATTTGCAGGCAATTGTTCTTCTGTGTTGCAGTTGGTTTATGGGCAGGCCTTGTTATTGGGTTTGTCACTGAATATTACACTAGCAACGCATACAGGTCGGATATCTTTTATTTACTTGTCCCTAGTTGTATTTAGTTGAGGATCAGTATGGCCTGGTTGGAGATTCTGAATAAAGGTGGCTTGAGTAGAGATGTTCGAAGAAGTCACTAACAGCTTTTTTCCTCAATTTCTTGCTGTAGTGGAAGCACAAGCTTCAAATTGAAGGTTTTGCTTTTGTGGGAAATTTCTTTTAGCTGAACACTTGGTTTCCAGAAACTTCTGCTTTCTAGAGTAGAGAAGCTGTTCTATAAGCTAGGCAAACAGGTTCTGGCCATTTGAAATTGAACTTGTCCTGTTAATTTCTTGCCTGAACTCATAGTCTCTTCTTTGTTGTGTAGCCCTGTACAAGATGTTGCAGATTCTTGCAGAACCGGAGCAGCTACAAATGTTATTTTTGGGCTTGCTTTAGGATACAAGTCTGTGATCATCCCAATATTTGCCATTGCTATCAGCATCTTTGTCAGTTTTAGCCTTGCCGCCATGTACGGCATAGCTGTTGCCGCTCTCGGCATGCTGAGCACCATCGCCACTGGTCTTGCCATCGATGCTTATGGCCCCATCAGTGATAACGCTGGAGGGATTGCGGAGATGGCTGGAATGAGTCACAGAATACGCGAGAGGACTGATGCACTCGATGCTGCTGGCAACACTACTGCTGCCATTGGAAAGGTAGCTTTATGCTTCAATCATCTTCGACTTCATTTTCGGGTTAATATTGTGAAAAAAACCTATTTCTCTATTGCAATTTGACCCAGTAACTATAATTTGGTGAGAGAAACCTGGTAGCCTCTTTTCCATTGTAAATTTACCTACAAAGTTTGATTTGGTCAAATAACTAACTATTTAATGTTAGCGCACTTGCTTTGGTGCAAGTAATTAAATTCAGACTACAAAATAATATTGGTCAAAGAAAACAAAATTCGGCAGCTTAAGGATTGATAATTTCACATGTTTTCATGATCTAGACGATGCAATGTTCTGAAGTTTCAATTGTTTGTTTATTGTTTGCATGTTGTAGTTGAATGTCTGCCTTCAAAGACATGTCTTATCCATTATTCTTATCCTCCAGGGTTTTGCCATTGGTTCTGCTGCACTCGTCTCCCTCGCTCTCTTTGGCGCCTTTGTGAGCCGAGCAAACATCTCAACTGTTGATGTCCTAACGCCAAAGGTCTTCATTGGGCTTATTGTAGGTGCAATGCTCCCCTACTGGTTCTCAGCCATGACGATGAAGAGCGTCGGGAGCGCAGCCCTGAAGATGGTGGAGGAGGTCCGCCGGCAGTTCAACACCATACCGGGCCTAATGGATGGGAGCGCGAAGCCCGACTATGCTACTTGCGTGAAGATCTCTACAGATGCGTCTATCAAGGAGATGATCCCCCCTGGCGCACTGGTTATGCTCACTCCTCTCATTGTTGGAACTCTCTTTGGTGTCGAAACCCTTTCCGGGGTTCTCGCTGGCGCTCTTGTTTCTGGAGTTCAGGTTTGTATATTTACAAGTATATTTTTTTCCTTGTCTCTTTAGCATTTTCATTGGATTAGTCTGAAGAGTGTTTCCTTTTGTTGTTTCACTAGATTGCTATATCCGCATCTAACACTGGTGGGGCGTGGGATAATGCGAAGAAATATATCGAGGTAACATTCTCTCGCATTTTATGTTTCTTGTAGCATAGCTGGAATCTATATATAACCCATTAAATAGAGCACATTTTGAAAGAAAATTCCTTTTTTTTTTTTTTTCTTAAATTTCTTTATTGACATCTCATAAACTACTAGTCATTTTTTATTTTAAATTATTCCATCGGCCAAGTGTATCGTTGAGCAGTTAACTTCAGAGGAATCCCCAATGTAAAAATACAATAAAATAAGAACAAAACTGGAGTAATTATTAGGAGAAAAAAAGAAAAGTATTCTTTTAAAATACACCCTGTTGTTAATTCTAACATATGAGAATTCATTAAAGTAAATATTTTGTGCTGGTCAGGCCGGGGCAACGGAGCATGCGAGGACGCTTGGCCCGAAGGGATCGGACGCCCACAAGGCTGCAGTGATCGGTGACACCATCGGAGACCCGCTTAAGGACACATCTGGGCCGTCGCTTAACATCCTTATCAAGCTCATGGCAGTTGAATCTCTCGTGTTCGCGCCCTTTTTTGCCACTCATGGTGGCCTTCTCTTCAAGATCTTCTAATTATATTAAAAAAATAAAAATAAAGAGTCATTTACGACTATGCGATGATGGTTCATCATATATTAAAAAAAGAAACCAAAAAGAGGAAAATCTCTCCTAATTTCCATCTTTTTTATCTGTATGCTTTGTTTTAGTTGGCAGGTTTTGGGTAGGTGAAGGCCAGGTGTTAGCTTACTGGGCATGGTCGTGAGTAATTTTTCCCATGGTTTTGGTAGATGATGATGATGATGATGATGATAATGATAATGTTGATATTGATGGTTATGATAGTTACTTTTAATGTGTAGAAGGATGATAGGAAGGTTTTGGTCATAGTGGTTAAATGAGATTTGATTGCCTCATTGTCTTTATGCATGATGTTTCTTCGTTGAATTCGATATGAGTAAAGATAAGAATATTCGTATATTTTATAAAATATAGTTGATCAGGTAGAATTATATATATATATATATATATATATATATATATATATATATATAGTATTATATATGTAGCGGGTAGTGGTTTGATGTTTTCAAGTCTTTTATTAATTATTTTGTAAGATTTCTAAAAGAGCTGAAGTTTGAAATTCGGTACAGTTAATAACCAATAATTTAAAAACCAAATTGAATATCGTAATTTAGTCTATTCAGCAAGTTTGGTTCAACTATTTGAACTCGATAGGCTAAAGAATTATTTTGTCCCTAGAATTTATACTATTTTTTCAACAACTTAATAAATCCTAGAGAGGCCATTATCATTCTAACCGCACATTTCTTTATGCAAACGTGAAAATATTATGAGTATAAAGAAATTTATACTCATAAGAGTATAGTAGCCCTACGCTATATATATATATATATATATATATATATATATATATATATATATATATATATATAGTATACCTTATATGCTTTTAAAAGTACAAGATAATTCATGCTTGTGAATATATATGTGTGTGTGTATATATATATATATATATATATATATATATATATATATATATATATATATATATAATTAGATTGGAATACTATCGATAGCACCAATCCATTGGTGCTATCAAGTTTTTAGCCGTTGGATTAAAGGATGTGTGGTTAAGATGATAGTGGTCCCCTAGGGTTTACTATGTGGTTGGTTGAATAGTAAAATCTTAGGGCATCACTATAATCCCAACCGCATATCTTTTCATCCAACGGCTGAAAACTTGATAGCACCAATTGCTTGGTGCTATCGATAGTATTCTAGCCGGACTCTCTCTCTCTCTCTCTCTCTCTCTCTCTCTCTCTCTCTCTCCCTCCTATATATATCTATATATATATATATATATATATATATATATATATATATATATATATATATATATAGGGAGAGAGAGAGAGAGAGAGAGAGTAGGACTTGTATACTTTCAAAAGCACAAGCCCAAATATACTTATGAATTTTTTGCCATTGGATTTGCATTGAGATTTGCGCCATTAATTACTTTTTTCTTTCTCTCTCTTTAGTTGATTTTACAATAATACAAATCTAAATGCCAAACCAATGGTGAAAAAATTACAAGTATAGTTGGACTTGTAATTTTAAAAGTACATAACCTCTACTATATATATATATATATATATATATATATATATATATATATATATATATATATATATATCTTCTATACTTATAAAATTACAAAGTTATTTGTGGTTGTAGGTTTTAGCCATTGGATGAAAAAATGTGCATTTAGGTTGATAGTAGGCCAGTTGGGTTTCTTGAATGGTTGGTAGAATAGCATGATTTAAGTAATAAAATTAGTTAAAAGAATAGATCTAATGGTAGAAAAATTATAAACACTAATTGCTTGGTACTTTTACAATCATAATTGTGGTGACCCGGATCTTTGCAGGGCTTCTCCAGTGTGACCAGCAGCTTCTGGAAGCCTACGCGGCATGTCGGCGGTGTTCGCGCGCCAATTTGGACACAAGTGATGGACTCGGGGCTTAAAATGGATCACATGGGAAAACGGGGGACCCCGTCGGATGTTTAGAGGTGTCTTCGAGCAAATCGGATATCAAATTTAGACTCGGCGCGAAATTCGGATTAAAAATACCTTTTTGGGAGCCTCCGGCTAATTACGGGTTTGGATTTTGGTAAAATGGACGCCGTATTTGGAATCAGCGTGCGAAAACGGTCAAGATGGGCTATTTACTTGCTATTTTTGGAGCTTGCTACAGTTTTTTACTGTTCATCGCCGGAACAGTGTTTCCGGCGATCGCCGGCGGCGGCGGAAGGCGCTCGGGCAGGCGGCACGCGGCCGCGGGCAGGCGCTGAGGCCGCGGGCAGGCGCGCGGTCCACGGCACGGGCGTGCACCAGGGCGGTGCCACGTGGCGGCTTGGGGTTGGTTGGTTCAGGAGGCGCGGTCCACGGAATTTCTTCGGGTGCACGGTGGACTGATGGGTGGCACATGGCAGCTCTTGATTTGCTGGTTCCGTACACCCGGTCCACGGAGCAGGTTTCGCTGCCTCGGGCCGCGTGCACGCGTGGGCGCCATGCCGCGCTGACGCTCGCGGCACTGTGCGCGGTTGACCTTGAATGGGACACGTGGCAGGCTTTGGGTGGACTTCTACAGGTGTTTCCTGTTTCGGGGATGTGGATGGTATTTTGTGAATTGTTGGTTTGGTTTTCTTCATGGATGCAATCCGAGGGAGCTTCCTTAGCCATTTCTGCCCTCCTCGAGCCACCTTCTCTCCGAGGGCTGAGAAAGAGAGTTGATCTCCATGAAGTGAGGATTACACCCGTCAAGTTTCAGATTTTTCGGCGGCACGGATTGCGAGATATCCATTTTCCCGGCGCGGCGCGACGTTTCCTTTCCGGTGTCCTCCTTCGTCGCAGCGGCAGTGTGATGACTCCCCTGGCCTACCCCGAGCTCCTTTTTCTGTGATTTTTGCGCCGTTGGCTTCACGACAGGTAGGGCTTCATCTTTCATTTTGATCGCGCATTCCGATTTTGACTCCTTGGCTCGGATCCCGAGGTAACAATGGTTATCCTTTTTCTGTGAGGGATTTTGGGACAGCAGCGGATTGTGGAGGCGATATCTTCGCGCACGAGCGTCAGACGGAAACGCGCCTATACAACTTTTTCATCTACAGATCGCGAGGAACACGCTCGTATTTTTCTTGGATTTTTCAGAGATTTATTTCGAGGTGAAAATCCCTGTTTACCTGTATTCAGTGCCACAGTATTTTTTGATACAGATTGTGTTGAGTGTACTAACTTGCCGAATTAATATCTTGACTTACCGAACTCAGATTTGGGCGTGCAAGCAGCCGTTTCGAAGGTATCGATGCGAGGATCGCTGTGATATTTTTTTGGGAATTTTCTGGGCATTTTCAGCAGGTGAAAATTAAGCATCTTTGGGACTGTTGTTGTATGTGATTGTGAGAGCAATTTTTGGAATGAATGTGTAATGGTGGACCTTGTATTGTGCCCAGGAGAGTTACGGGTGTTGCTGGACTTGTTGGAGCGAGAGATTGGTTTATCTGTTTGGGCGAGAACACTCTTTGGACAGCGAGAAAGATTTTACAGACTTGGATTGCGCAATTCCAGGTGGGTGGTTGCTTTATCCCTCGTTCTGATACCCCACTAGGAATATTAGAGAGATCCTCTCTATTGGACATGTTGAATGATCATCTACTGCACATGCATGCTTAATAGGAATCATTGTGAGCCTATCATATGGATAACATCATAGTGGAAACGTGATAGTGGTTGGAACTTATACATGCTTATGGGAATATTATTGGCATTTAACTTAACATGGGGGATTCACTTTTATACTGGGATATTATGAAATGTCTTGCGGGAGGGTACCACTTGAGGATATTTTGGACAGGCTTAGGGGGATGGTTTATATGATGGTGATTAGCAGATTATAGACAGGTGTAGTCGGATTATGATTTTAGCATGATGATTATACCCAGGTGAAGCTATTAATTGATACACTGGTCGAACCGCTATTTGTCACATTTTTTTCTATCTCTCATGAGGACATGGGCTGACTTATTTGGACATTTTGTAGGGCCATTTCTTATCGCCACACTTTATGTTGGGATTTGATTTAGAAGAAACCTATTTCCTTCTTCTCCCCCTATTCTTTAGTCAGGTGACTATTTGTAGCCGGGGCCTGGATTTTGGCTTCTTGGGTATTAGGGCTACCGCGGATAGTAGGCGGTGGACCAGATGTCATATGTGGGACATGTTTGTGATCTTGGGTTTTGTTGTGAACCCCTACTTTTGATTACCCACTAGGCGTTGGAATAGCTTCTATGATTAGAAGGCTGATTACTAAATTGGGGGCTTTGGGCATGCAGTATAGACAGGCTATCTCTTATTTCCTATCCTTATATATTTTATCAGCATGCTTTAGCAAGGTAAAAACGTATCGATATCTGCTTTATTTTATGTATATCATCTTGGGACATTTGCATGCTTGTATGGTCACCTAGATATGCCACCTTTTTCTGCTACACTATCATGCTGGAATTGACATAGGAGAAACCCTTCTTGTTATTCTTTTCTCCTTTCATTTGAGGCTCAGGGTATTTGCAGCTCGTGCGCGAGCAGGTGGATGGGATAGTGTAGTCAGGTTCTTGGGTTTTGGGACAGGCCGGGTATTACGGCAACCGCGGACATTGGGCGGTTGACCGGAGATTTCTTATGCATCAGATTGGGTATCAGGTCTCTTGTGGATGGAGTTCTCACGGTTTGTCTATCTTGCACCAGGTTGAGATCGGGTCTTTCTTTAGTGGATGGGTTTTCCCACTTTGATCAGAGTCGTGATCCAGTCCTGCTGATTTATGATACTTATGTTACTGAGATACTTTTCCTCGTGTGGGTCGCTCCCCACGAGTGCCACTCCGGAGTGCGCGGCTGACAGACTTTGAGTCCTTGGGACTCCTTTGCTTCGGTGTTATGCGTAGGCTGGCATGCCCGTCGCGACAGAGCAGGCAGTACCAGTGTTTACTGGTGGTCAGATTGGGTTATTCAGATAGGCATTTTTATTTTGATGCACACCTTTAGCTATTTTCTTAGCTCAGCATTTAGAGGCATACTAGTGGTAGCTTTTCATCAGGAGTCTTATTCTTTTTGGCATACCATATTTATTTTCTTTTGCCTCTCGTAGACCTAGTGGGCGTGTCAGAGTTGAGGTTTTACCCACTAGGGGAGGCTACTGGTTTACTAGTAGTTCTCACCCCCATTCTTCATTCTTTTTTTCTTTCCCCCTTGTTTTGCAGTGTCTTCTGCGGGTGCTACTGGGCTCAGAGTGGCGGGTCGAGGAGAGAGGACGGCCGAGTAGATAGATCTCGAGGCAGGATGTGATGACCCGGATCTCCGTAGAGCTGCTGCAGTGCGTTGGGGTGGCCATCGGAGGCCTACATGGTGTACTGGAGGTGTTTGGGGCATAATTGGGCACAAGAGTTGGACTTCGGGCTCAAATGGACCATGTGAGTGATCAGAGGACCCCGTGGAGGGTTTAGAAGTAGTTTCGCGCGAATCGGATATTAAATTTGGGCTCCGCGCGAAATTCGAGCTAAGAATACACTTCCGGGAGCCTTCGGCAATTTTTAGAGTTGGAATTTGGAGAAATGGACGTCAAATTCGGATTCAGCGCGCGAAAACGGTCAAAATGGACTACCTACTTGACTTTTTGGGCACGGGTTACTGTTCACCGCCGGAACAGTAACTCCGGCAGCGTCCGGCGGCGGCGGGCAGCGGCGGAGAGCGGCGGCGCGGCCTCGGGCAGGCGGCAGCGCGGCGGCGGGCAGCGCGCAGCGCGCGGGCAGGGGCGCGGGCAGGCGCGCGGTCCACGCGCCGGCGTGCACCAGAGCGGGGTGCCACATGGCAGTTTCCCATTGGTTGGTCCTCGGGTCGCGGTCCACGGAGCATAGCGGGGTGTACGGTAGACCGGAGCGGGGAGACGTGGCATCTTCCTATTGGTTCAGTTCATGAAGTCGGGTGCACCGGGTGCAGTGAACGAGAGGGTTGACACGTGGCGCGCGGGGATTGGACGCGCCACTGTGCGCGGCAGGCGCGGGCGTGCGCGGTGTACGGTGGACTGGATAGGGACACGTGGCAGATGTTCATTGGTTCGGTGTTTGGGGTTGTTGTGCACCAGGTTCAGCGAAATTATGGCTTGGACACGTGGCGAGCGAGGATTGGCTGTGCTACTGTGCGCGTGCGGCGAGGCAGGTGGCGTGGCAGGCGGCGGTGGCAGGCGTGGCAGGCGGCAGGGTGGCGCACGCGGGCGCCACGTGGCGGCCCGCCATTGGCGGGCGCCAACGGCCCCGTTGACCAAGGGGCGCCACGCGGCGCGAGGGGAGCGGCCGGATCCGCTGTGCGGTGTTCGTGGACGCGTGTCAGTGCGGGGAGCGGGTTGGACGACCGTTCGGTCCGACCGGATCGCGTGCGCGGAGTGGGCCGGGCCGGGCCGGGTTACTGTGCGCGCCCGAAAGTGCGGGCCGGGCCGCACTGTTTGCGCACGAAACATTTCGGGCGCCCGAAAGTGAGGACACAGTGGGCATTTTGGATTTGTTTGGAATGGCCTATAAATACCAACCCGAGCCCCTTCTTTTCGAGTTTTTCTCCCCTTTTCGAGCCTCTTCTGCCCGAGCCACCTTAAGGGGATTTGTTCACCTCTTGATGCTTGATCTTCCTACCAAGTTCTAGGATTTTAGGAGGCTTTAGGAGGATCTTCCCCATTTTACGGCGCGGCGCGACGATGCATTTCCTGTTTCCTTCTTCGGCGCAGCAGTGATGTTTTGGCTCCCCTGGGCTACCCCGAGTTCACTTTTCTGTGATTCTTGCGCCGGCTGACTCCTTACAGATAAGGCTTCAACTTTCATTTTGATCGCGCTTTTCCGTTTCGAGGTTTTGGCACGGATCCCGAGGCAAACAGTGACCCCTTTTTGCTGTGTGGTTTTCCTTGACAGCAGCGGAGTATTTCGGCCATATCTTCGCGCACGAGCGTCAGACGGAGACGAGCTTATACAACTTTTTCATCTACGGATCGCAAGGAACGCGCTCGTATTTTTCTTGGATTTTCCAGAGATTTGTTTCGAGGTGATAATCACTGTTTTCTCAGTGTACTGTGTACAGTTTTTCTTCACAGTTTGTTGATTGGATTACCACCTTAACGAATTTATAACTTGGCTTACCGAACTCTGATTTGGGCGTGTAAGGTACCGTTGCGAAGCTATCGACGCGAGGATCGCCGTGATATTTTTCTGGGAATTTTCTGGGCACTTTCTGCAGGTGATAATTTAACAGTTTTGGGACTGTTGTTGTATGTATCTCTAAGAGCGTTATTTGGGAATTTAAGTGAGTTTAGTGGACTTTGTATTGTGCGAGGAGTGTTACAAGTGTACTGTACTTGTTGGAGCACAGGATTGGAGTTTTTGGTATTTTCTGCTGTACGGATCCGGTCAGTTAGTGCTTCAGGTGGGTGGTTGTTGCTTGCCTCTACATCTGACTTACTCACTAAGTTTATTAGAAAACCCCCAATGTTGAGCATATTGATTGAGTATCCTGCATGTTTGACTGATATAGATGTGAGCCTATCATCTGAGATTTCTTTGGTGGATATAGCATGTTGGGGATATTACTGGGGTAATACTACTGTAGGAATATGATCATTGGAGTAATTTATTATTGATAATTAACATGCTGTATTAGCACCTAGATTTTATGAAAGTGGATTAAATGGATTAATTGTTGGGACATAATGACATATCTAGGCGCGGGTGCCACTTTGGGATTTATTATGGATCAGGGATCATTTACATGTGTAGTGGACTGATGATTTTAGCAGGGTTGATATATTTATGTTGATATTATTAATTGTTACACATGTAAAACTGTTATTTGACATTCCCTCTCTTTCATATTTCATGAGGACTTTTGCATGCTTATTTGGACATCTAGATGTTACGGAATTTGAGTTGGCGTATTTCGTGAATGTATTAAGTCTTGAAGATTGAAGATGAAGAAACTTTGGATCGTATACCTCAATCTCAAGAAAGAAGAATTCAAAAGGATCAGGTACGTTTAACTAAAGAATTTTGATGATCCGAATACTTCTTATAGTGTAGAAACACCTGGAAGAGGTTTTAACTGCTTAAACATCAAAAACTGGACATGGGACATGTTCAGGATCCGGATCGTGGCTTGCAATCCGGATCCCGAAGGGTGTTGGTTCATACACTGGTTCAATCCGGATCGCAGCCTCCTCTGATCCGGATCCCGAACATTAGTTTTACCTGCTTGCTTCCTCGATCCGGATCAGGAACTGCAATCCGGATCCCGAACATGATGTTTTGGTAAAACTGTATGAACGATCCGGATCGGGGACTACGATCCGGATCCCGAACAAGCAATTTTCTGGAAACCGTCTTTTGTGCTTCTGCAATCCGGATCGCCAAATCCAATCCGGATCGCCGTCGGTAATTCTTTCCAGAAAAGGCTGTTTTTGATCCGTATATTCTTCCTAGGGTTTCTAACCTATAAATAGGCCCTGTATTCATTTTCTAGGGCATCCGCAGTATCAGCTATTACAAAAGAAAATAGCCGAAAAGAAAAAATCCACATATATAGAGAAGAAAGGAAATCAATAGATTTATTCTATGTTTCTTCATCTATATTGATTGATTTGATTCTAGGTTTTTCATACTCACATTTTGAGTAGAATCAAATCAATGAATACTTAGATGGTATTTCCGATCTATCTTTAATCTAAGTATTCGGCGGATCATCACCACCCAAACAAACAACGATTTACCCCAAAATCGGCGCGTGGACTCGCGTGGCCTTGTGGATTCAAGGTGCAACCGCTCTCGTGGATTCGGAGCGAGGTACGTTCGTGGATTCGAAGCGTGCCATTGGGTGAAGACCGTGGATTCGGTCGGACGTCGTGGACTCGACGTTGGACGCTGTGGATTCAGCGTTGGGCGCGGATCGTGGATTCGAGAAGCGTCGTGGAGCGAGCGGGAAGATCTACTAGGAGCGTATGTAAAAGGTTGAGTCGTCTGTGAGTACGTTATATCACCTTGTACGTGTGTTAATTCTAGTGGATTTCGCCGTGTTATCGGTCCCGTGGTTTTTTACTCCGGTTTGGAGTTTTTCCACGTAAAAATCTTGCGTGTTCTTTTATTTTTCCGCATTGGGTTTATTGCGCAATGATTTTTTGAGTGTTTATTGTTTACACCTATTCACCCCCCTCTAGGTGTTTTTTCCCCTATTTAGATCCAATTACTTATAACCCAACAAGTGGTATCAGAGCGGGAATAGGGTTGTAAACAATGGTTGAAGGTGGAAACATCAATCGACCCCCTTTCTTTGATGGAACAAATTATGCGTACTGGAAAGTGCGGATGAAAGCCTTTTTAATTTCCATCGACGAAAGGGTGTGGCAATCAATTGAATTAGGATGGTCTAATCCAACTGAAATTTTAGATGATGTTCGCACCTTAAAACCTAGGTCGAAATGGACCAAGGAAGAGATAGACTTATCTTCTTACAATGGCAAAGGAATTAATGCTCTATTTAATGCTTTGTCACAAACTGAGTTCTCTCGCGTCTCGGCATGTGAGACTGCGAAAGAAATCTGGGATGTTCTTCAAGTTACGCATGAGGGAACTAACCTAGTGAAGATTCAGAAACTGCAAATGCTCACGAGCAAGTTTGACTCTATCTCTATGGCAGAGAATGAATCCTTCACTGACTATTACACACGATTGCAAGACATCGTAAACTCATGTGCTAACTTGGGAGAGAAGATTCCAGAATTTAAAGTTGTAAGAAAAATTCTAAGAACTCTTCCTGAACGATTTCGCCCGAAGGTCGCAGCCATTGAAACAATTAAACACCCGGACGAAATGCGTGTAGAAGAATTAGTAGGTGCTTTACAAACTTATGAAATGACATTTCCTACTAACTATTCTTCTGGAAAAGCATCCTCTTCTAAGTCTTCAGGTTACGCATTGAAAACAACTAAAGAAGAAGACGCGGATTCATCCTCCTCGGACGACGACGAGAACCTTTCTATGGAGGACTTTGAGAAGCAGCTCGCTCTCTTGACAAGGAAGTTTCGCCGCAACTTTCGAAGGGGTAATCCAAGCAAAACTCCATCCTTCGGAAAGTCGAAGAAAGGCAAGGGTTCTTCAACTCACAAGTCAAGAAAGCAAGAAAACTTCTCAAAGGATAAGAAAAGTTCTGAGGGACAAGTTCAGTGCTTCAAATGTCGAGGCTACGGCCACATTTCAACGGAGTGTCCCAACAAGAATCCGGCTAAGAAGAAAGCGATGCAAGTTGTTACTTGGGATGACAACTCCACGTCAAATGAGTCATCCTCAAGTGATGAAGAAGACAACGCGACAGCTTTCCACGCGTCCACTACATCTTCGCCCTTCATGTGCTTAATGGCAAGTACATCCGAGTCACTGTCCAACTCCTCTGTTGAAAAGATTGCAACGGACGATGAATCAGATGATTCTGAAGGTGAAGATTTTGCTCTAGCCTACCATAAGCTTTTGAGGGATTCAAAGAAACTGGCTAAGCAAAACAAGGGGTTGAAAGGGAGATTGCAGGATCTCGAAGAAGAAGTAAAAAGGGTAACCTCTCTCTCAACCGATCTTGAAGTGGAAAGGGATAATTTGATTAAAACAAATGTTTCCCTTCAAGAGTCCAATGAGCAACTCGAGAAGAATTATATGGATATGGTGAACAAAGCGAATTACTTCTTGAAGCTCAACGGCGAGGCTCGACAGGAAAAATTGGAAATGACGGAGACCATACGCCAACTGAAGGATGACTTAAAGAGATTTTCTTCTGGAAGGAGTAAGTTGGACAGACTTCTTGGTCTTGGTCAAAGAAATAAGTTCGGCCTCGGATACACTCAAACTGGAGACATTCCAAGTTCGAGTGGGACAGTATTTGTGCCTCAGTCGGTATCTCCTCCTCCGACACCGGAATTCACGACAAGCAACGACAACAAGCCTACTACATCCTCCTCGGGATCGACAAGACCTAAGGTATGTTTTCGTTGTGGCATTTCAGGGCACATAAGGAGAAATTGCAAGACGGAAGCCAAACGCACACCTCAAGCACCTCTTGCAATGACTACCAAAAAGGCTATTCCTCGAAAATCAACTGCAACTCAATTGAAGGAAAAGAGCCTTGGTAGTACACCGCTCAAGACGACATCATCAAGGAGCAGCAATTCTTCAAGCAAGACGCTCTCACCTAGGAGATCAACTTCACGATCATTACCGACGCACTCCAAAAAGGTTTGGGTGCGCAAAGGTGAAATTTTCCCCTGTCTTGCTACCAATGTTTCCTTGCATGCATATGATAGTTCGTCTTGGTACCTGGATAGCGGGTGTTCCCGTCATATGACCGGTGACAAAAACTGTTTTCAAACATTTGAGAAAAACTCCGGAGGACTTGTTGTTTTCGGAGATGGTCGGTCTTCCAAAATTGTTGGAAAGGGAACGGTAGCTATTCCAGATGGCCCGGTTCTAGATAATGTGTTATTTGTTCATGGCCTTAAGACTAACCTCATAAGCATAAGTCAACTTTGTGATAGTGGTTATTCAGTTAATTTTTCATCTGATAAATGCACTGTAACTGACATGAACCATGCTTTCTTTTTAAAGGGGGTTAGATCAGAAAACAATTGTTATGTAGTTCCTCTAAGATTTCTGAAAAATGTAACCTAGCATCTTTGAAAAATGAAACACTTTGGCATGAAAGGCTAGGTCACATAAACTTTAAGGAACTTGCTAGAATTTCGAATAAAGATGTGGTCAAGGGGGTTCCGAAACTTTCTTTTGAACAAAACCTTGTGTGTGGCGGTTGCCAAAAAGGAAAACAGTCTAGGACTGCACACAAGAACTTGAACCACATAGGTACAAAACGGCCTTTGGAACTTTTGCATATGGACTTAATGGGGCCAACTCGTCAACCATCTCTGGGAGGTAAATGGTATATTTTCTTATTGGTTGATGATTTTCTAGATATACTTGGGTAGCATTCTTAAAAGAAAAAGCTGATACCTTTGATTCTTTTCTCGAAATCTGCAATCGTATTATGACTGAAAAGAATGATAGGATTACTCGAGTTAGGAGTGATAGAGGTGGGGAATTCATAAATTCCAAATTCATTGATTTTTGCACTTCTAATGGCATTAAACATGAATTCTCTGCACCTTACACACCTCAACAAAATGGTGTAGTCGAGCGCAAAAACAGGGTCGTACAGGAAATGGCACGTGTTATGCTTCACAGCCGGAACTTACCTTTTTATTTTTGGGCTGAAGCGGTGAACACTGCTGTTTATGTTATTAATCGCGTGTATTTGCGCCCGGGGACATTGAATACACCATATGAACTTTGGTTTTGTAGAAAACCTAACATCAAATATTTTCGCATCTTTGGGAGTCGGTGTTTTATTTTACGTGATCGTGAGAATCTTGGAAAATTTGACTCTCGAAGTGACGAAGGGATTTTCTTAGGTTATTCTACAAACAGCAGAGCATATCGAGTTTTTAACTTACAATCTAAGACGATCGTAGAATCGATAAATGTTAAGGTAGATGAAGCTTTTCACTTTGAATCTGAAAAATCTACCCTCGATATCTCTCTTGATGATGATACACCTGCTAATGCATCTTCTTCTAACAATTCTTTCGATAATAATGTTGATGCATCTAACGGTTCTTCAAGCTTATCTGATGTGCAGGAATCATCTCGTGTACCTCCGTCTACTCCTCTACCTCAGACGTTACGCATCTCCAAGGATCACCCTGAATCGAACATCATTGGAGATCCACAAGAAGGAGTTAGAACACGGAGACAATTGGTTTGCGGATTTGCATGCTATGTATCTCAAATCGAACCAAGGAATGTTGATGAAGCTCTCCAAGATGACTACTGGATTAAAGCAATGCAGGAAGAGCTCCATCAATTCGAGCGAAACAAAGTCTGGGAATTGACGAAGCCTCCGAAGCAACACAATGTGATAGGTACCAAATGGATCTTCAAGAACAAGAAAAATGAAGAAGGTACTATCATCAGGAACAAAGCAAGGTTAGTTGCTCAAGGCTATTCTCAAGTAGAAGGTATAGACTTTGATGAAACTTTCGCCCCTGTAGCTAGACTCGAGTCCATTCGTATATTGTTTGCGATTGCTTGTCATTTTAAAATCAAATTATTTCAAATGGACGTTAAGAGCGCCTTTTTAAATGGGTTTTTAAATGAGGAAGTTTATGTGGCTCAACCGAAAGGTTTTGTGGATCATAAACTACCTAACCATGTTTTTCGTTTGAAAAAGGCTCTTTACGGTCTGAAACAAGCACCGCGAGCATGGTACGAAAGGTTAACAAAGCACCTTTTGGAAAAGGGCTATACTCGAGGGGGAGCTGACAGGACTCTCTTTGTGAAGCATTATCAAAACAATTTCATAGTTGCTCAAATCTATGTCGATGACATCGTTTTTGGCGCAACGAGAGATAATGATGCTTCCAAATTCGCGGAGACCATGGAAAGCGAATTTGAGATGTCCATGATGGGCGAATTGACTTATTTTCTTGGATTACAAGTTAAACAAAACAATGAAGGAATTCACTTGTGTCAATCCAAGTATGCACTGGAGTTGGTCAAAAAGTTTGATCTTGAAAATTTGTCACGCCCCGGGTGTAAACCAGAACCCGGGCCCGTCTACAGATCCGCCGTGCACACGGTATTTCCCGCGTACACGAAGCGCCAAACCTGCTCAGATATATAAGAGATAATAATAAATGAGCAATAAAAGACAGAGCTGAACTAAAACTAATACATCTCAGACTGAAGCTGGAAATAAAATACAATACATCTGTAAAAATGATACATCTGTCTCTCCCAGCTCACCAAAATAAATACAACCTGCTGGCAAAAGCCAGTCCCAAAGTAAAAGTACAACCGTCTGAGGAAACACGGGTACACCAACAGTCCAGCTAACACGCTCAACCTGCCTCGAAGTCTATCTACTCAGCCGTCCTCTCTTCTCGACCCGTCGCTGAAAACCCAGCAGCACCCGCAGAACACACTGCAAAACAAGGGAGAAGAAAAAGAGGAAAGAAGAATGGGGGTAAGACTACCAGTAAACCAGTAGCCTCCCCTAGTGGGTAAAACCTCAAATCCTGACACACCCACTAGGTCTACCAGAGGCAAAAAGGAAAGAAGTGTGGTAAGCAATGATGACTGCCGAAAACAGGAAACTACCACTACTATGCCTCTAATATGCCAAGCTAAAGAGATAGCTAACTGTATGCATCAGAACATAAATGCCTGCCTGCCTAGACCCAATCGATACACCAGTGAGCACTGGTACTGCCTGCTCTGCCTGCCTGCCTGCCTGCCAAATCGGGTATGCTGGCCAACGCATAACACCGATAGGGAAAAGGGAGTCTCAAGGACTCGAAGCCTGTAAAACGCACACTCCGGAGTGGCACTCGAGGGGAGCGACCCACACGAGTATAATGCCTGGGTAACAAGTACCAAAGATCAGCAGGACTGGATCATGACTCTGATCAAAGTGGAAAACCCATCCACTAAAAGAAGCCCAAATCCTCTACCCCAATCTGATGCAATAACCACTGTCCGGTCAACCGCCAAAGATCCGCGGTTGCCGCAATGCCCTGCCCTCACAGCCTGCCTGTCCCAAAATCCATGATCCACAATCGGGTAGAATAATCGATATCCGGTCAACCGCCTACTGTCCGCGGTTGCCGCAATAACCCCCAAGTCCGACATCAAGTACACCCTGTCTCTGACCCCAAGGTCCCGGCTACACTATCCCAAACCCCCGCTCGAACCCGAGCAACATGACTCGAAAGTCTAAATAAGAAGGAGAAAGAAAGCAATCATGGTTTCTCCTAAGTCAAATCCCAATATGATAGTGTAGCAATAAAAGATGGCCTATCTAGATGTCCATACAAGCATGCAAGTGTTCTCAAGGAAATATAGTTAAAGGCATTAATCATTAACAGTATCCACCTACGCATGTCATCTACCCTCAAGTAGTACCATCAACCGGATAATCAAATAGTCCAACATAAATATTCCATTCCACATGCAAGGTTAACCGCTATCAAAGCAACCCTATTCCCACACCGGCATGCATGAACCCAACCCCAATCATGATTAATCAAGATGTCCAATAAAGGGGATCACTCTAATATTCCTAGTGAGCATGTCAAAATAGAGGCAATAAACAACCGCCCACCTCGAACGCTAAATCCTGATCCCAACAGCGAAGTCCGCGCCCGGTCTCAACGATCACCACGGTACTGCACAAAATATCCCAAAAGAACAAGCACAATTAATCAACCATGCTCACACCAAAATCTGTCCATAATACAATCAGTCCACAGTTTAGCCTTTTTCACCTGCTAAACGCGCCCACAAAATTCCCAGAAAAATACCACTGCGATCTACGCGACGAACCGGTCGAAACGAGTACCTGCACGTTTACCCATGATTTTTCTATGCTGAGAACCAAAATCGACAAGGGAACCACCCCGAACAATACTTTCACCCAAAAACTGTGCTACAAGGTTCTGTAAAAAGGGGTTCTCACCTTCAGGGAAATTCCACAAAATTCCACAAAAATTCAGAGAGATTCCTTGTGATGCGTAGATGCAAATCCCTTTTTGAATCGCCTCAATCCGATGTCCGGTTGCGGAGATATCGCCGAAATACCGAACCGCTGTCCAAAACTCCATCACAGCAAAATGGGGTCACAAGATGATCCGAAAAACCCATGAAAACCTCGGAATGGGGAAAAACCAGTAGAAATAAGAAACGTAGCCCTACCTGTTACGAATCCAACGGCGCAAAAATCGTGAAAATAGGAGGTCGGGGTGAGTCGGGGGAGCCTGAACACTGAAATGCGACGAATCGGGTTGCCGGAGAATGATCGTCGCGCCGCGCCGGAAAAATCCCCAACCTCGGGATCCGTGTCTCCTAAATTCCTCAAACTTGACAGGAGTGTTCCTCTCTTCAAGATGAAGATTTCATCTTCTCACTCCTTGAGAAGATGAGGCCTCTATGATGGAGAAAATAAGCCTTGAATGAGCCTCGGATTCCCTCAAAACCACAGCCAAAACCAACATTTCAGATAATTACCTCTGTGTCCCGCCGAACAGGAAACACCGAAAACATCCACTGAAAACGCGCCACGTGGCACACCCTGCACACGCTATGCCCGGCTCACCCACCTTGTGCACCCGACGAACCACGCACTGCCACGTGTACAACCCTGGACCAATGGGATATTGCCACGTGGCACACCACCAGCTTGCACCTGCACCTGACCACGCGCCTGCCCAGCCTGCCCGCACAGTTGACCCACCAATGGGAGAGTGCCACGTGTCAACCCAACCGTTCGGTGCACCCGGTGCACTAATTCCCGTGGACCGTACCAATAGAAGCCTGCCACGTGTCCAAGACTGGTGCACCATGGACCATGAGCCAACCCGAAAACTCCGTAGACCAAATGCCGTGAGCCGACCTATCATGTGATGCCACGTGTCCTCCCTGTCGGTCCACTATGCACCCGAAGAGTTCCGTGGACCGCGCCGTATGAACCATCCAACCACCTCATGCCATGTGGCACCGCCTCGGTGCACGCCCGCCGCGTGGACCGGCCGCCTGCCCGCGCCCCCGCCGCGCCTGCCCGTGCCCTCAGCGGCTGCCCGCGGCCGCGCGCCGCCTGCCCGAGCGCCCTCCGCCGCCTTCCGCCGCCGCCCGCCGCCGCCGCCCGCCGCCGCCGCCCGCCGCCGGCGATCGCCGGAGTTACTGTTCCGGCGGTGAACAGTAACCCGAGCCCAAAAATGCAAGTAAATAGTCCGTCTGAAGCGTTTTCGCGCGCTGAATCCGATTTTGACGTCCGTTTCGCCAAATTCTCACTCTAAAAATTGCCGAATGCCCCCGGAAGAGTATTCTTGGTCCAAATTTCGCGCCGAGCCCAATCTCAATATCCGTTTTGCGCGGGAACACCTCTAAACCTCCGACGGGGTCCCCGATCACCCGCGTGATCCATTTAGGCCCGAAGTTCATCACTTGAGTCCAAATTGGCGCCCGAACACCGCCGACATGCCCCAAAGGCCTCCAGCACACCGCGTAGGCCTCCAACAGCCACCCCAACGCACCGCAACAGCTCTGCGGAGATCCAGGTCATCACATCCTCCCCACTAAAAGAAAGTTTCGTCCTCGAAACTAAAGTCGTTCCTCCACTCGGAATCTCAACCAAATAGAGGGGGTAAATATCCAATCATCCACCACTCAAGCTCCCAAGGCTGACAAATACCTCCTCCAGAGACGCGATGCAATCCTCGGGTCTCTAACCAGAACGAAACAAAGGAGAACACTCCAGAGGGCCACGCCACCTCAACTAGGTACAGCTGGGCTAACTGCTCGGCCATCAAGTAGTCTGCATCGGTACAAGCATCTGTCCCCGCTAAGGCCTCAGATAATCCAACCACAAGTCCAACAACACCCAGCTCAACCCGAGTACCTCGGTACTCCCAAGGCATCCGATATAAGTCCCCCAACTGATCACGTAGACTCTGATCTCTAATCCAAAATCGTCGGGATGTAGAAGCACATCCCTAACCCTCCGGCATCAACACTCAGCCATGAGCAGCCGAGAGAACCAGATTGCAAATCCAACTTCGCGGAGATCCAATACCCTTGAAGCTGGTAAAACAAATTCTGCTTGACAGAAGGGTGCTAGCTCCCGATGGTCACTTCATCAAATTCTTACGGGTCCTCACAAAGCCGAAGTGAACCAACCTTCCACAACTCGAATAGCACCGGCGCCCCCAAAGGTGCCACACTTGGCCTGACACAAATCCAACACATCAAATCCTGGAGTTGGGTCCTCAACTCCCAAACTGGTGTCATGCCAAACAACTCCGATAGGAGAACAGCTAGGAACTCACCACCAAAAAGGGTATCTCCAAGTCCTGGTGCCGCCGCAGATCCCTCAAACACACCAGCCAAAAGGCTACTCACCCACTACGAGACATCCGCCTCGCTCACAAGGTCAAAACCAAAGAGGTGAAGATACTCTCAAGCAAACCAAGTACACCAACACCTCCAGGCCTGGCTCCCACGAAAACCGTCCTCGCAGCATAATCAGCTGCCGCGAAAAGAAAAAGAAAACCGAGCCAGCCTAACCGTCCTAAGTACCAAACCAAGCCCAACAACTGGGTCAAGACCATCAGGCCTACAGGTACAACCAAGGACTCAACCGCACCGGGCAGGACCCACGACACTCCCCCCAGGTGCAAAAGATAGGGAATACGACCTCCCGAACACCAGGTAACCGTCCTACCCCGACCCAAAACAATGAAGCCAAACACTACCCACCAAGAAGGGAAAACCTCTCGTATCGAAAGATACGAACCCAAGAGCCTGGAACAATTCAAACCCACCGCCACACTGGCCGCTGGAATCTAAGTGCTCTGACGGTCTCAAAAATCCACTATCCAGAAAAAGAAATCAGGAATGCCTCATCCGACTGGCCTGTCCTCCATCACCCGGCGCCAAACGCCTCAATCAGAACTCGCCTCAGGCGGCAGATCCCAATCCAAAGGAACTACAGTGCCACGCTCCATACCCGGCGCCTACTCCAATGAGGCGTCCCTAGAACTCTCAATCCCCCACCGAACAAGACCCTGCCACCAAAGGCTCCATACTCGGTCCCACAAGTCAGGGCAACTCATCCGCCAGATCTGGCTCACTCCTTCAATGCAATCCCACAGTTTTCCCTGCTGTCAACTGTCCACCCTTCCTCGGTGCCCCAGCACTAAACGTCGGCACGGAGGGGCTACTCACTAGTCCGACAACTGTGCCACTGCACTGATCCGACAACTGTGTCACCGCGCTGCTCCGACAACTGTGTCACTGCTCCGACAACTGCACCACTGTGCTGATCCGACCACTGTGTCACCGCACTGCTCCGACAACTGTGTCACCGCGCTGCTCCGCTGATCTGCCTCCAACACTCCTACCCTTCGGGTCCGGAGCCCCCCCCCCAGACCCCAATCTGGGTATCCGGCCCGAAACAACCAGCTCAGGCCCAACTGCCGCACCAAGGTGCACTCGGGTCAGAGCCCAAACGTCGGGGAGACACCGCTCACCACGACAAAACCGCAAATCAGCACACCCCAAACACTCGACCCAATCTAGCGAAAGTCAAAGGCATCCCCTATTTTTGTAACGTTATGTTGTCTGCAGCCAACATAACTGTCCCACAAAATAGGGTATGCCGATCCCTCTTCACTCACTGGAAGAGTCAAAACCAAATCACCGACTTTCGCCAAAAGTCACGTCTCTCACGCCCTAACATCCTAGGGTTCGCCAAAAGCCTAGGGTTTCCTAAGTCCCAACTGACCTATCCCTAAGCTCTGATACCAACTTAATCTGTCACGCCCCGGGTGTAAACCAGAACCCGGGCCCGTCTACAGATCCGCCGTGCACACGGTATTTCCCGCGTACACGAAGCGCCAAACCTGCTCAGATATATAAGAGATAATAATAAATGAGCAATAAAAGACAGAGCTGAACTAAAACTAATACATCTCAGACTGAAGCTGGAAATAAAATACAATACATCTGTATAAATGATACATCTGTCTCTCCCAGCTCACCAAAATAAATACAACCTGCTGGCAAAAGCCAGTCCCAAAGTGAAAGTACAACCGTCTGAGGAAACACGGGTACACCAACAGTCCAGCTAACACGCTCAACCTGCCTCGAGGTCTATCTACTCAGCCGTCCTCTCTGCTCGACCCGTCGCTGAAAACCCAGCAGCACCCGCAGAAGACACTGCAAAACAAGGGAGAAGAAAAAGAGGAAAGAAGAATGGGGGTAAGACTACCAGTAAACCAGTAGCCTCCCCTAGTGGGTAAAACCTCAAATCCTGACACACCCACTAGGTCTACCAGAGGCAAAAAGGAAAGAAGTGTGGTAAGCAATGATGACTGCCGAAAACAGGAAACTACCACTACTATGCCTCTAATATGCCAAGCTAAAGAGATAGCTAACTGTATGCATCAGAACATAAATGCCTGCCTGCCTAGACCCAATCGATACACCAGTGAGCACTGGTACTGCCTGCTCTGCCTGCCTGCCTGCCTGCCAAATCGGGTATGCTGGCCAACGCATAACACCGATAGGGAAAAGGGAGTCTCAAGGACTCGAAGCCTGTAAAACGCACACTCCGGAGTGGCACTCGAGGGGAGCGACCCACACGAGTATAATGCCTGGGTAACAAGTACCAAAGATCAGCAGGACTGGATCATGACTCTGATCAAAGTGGAAAACCCATCCACTAAAAGAAGCCCAAATCCTCTACCCCAATCTGATGCAATAACCACTGTCCGGTCAACCGCCAAAGATCCGCGGTTGCCGCAATACCCTGCCCTCAAGCCTGCCTGTCCCAAAATCCATGATCCACAATCGGGTAGAATAATCGATATCCGGTCAACCGCCTACTGTCCGCGGTTGCCGCAATAACCCCCAAGTCCGACATCAAGTACACCCTGTCTCCGACCCCAAGGTCCCGGCTACACTATCCCAAACCCCCGCTCGAACCCGAGCAACATGACTCGAAAGTCTAAATAAGAAGGAGAAAGAAAGCAATCATGGTTTCTCCTAAGTCAAATCCCAATATGATAGTGTAGCAATAAAAGATGGCCTATCTAGATGTCCATACAAGCATGCAAGTGTTCTCAAGGAAATATAATTAAAGGCATTAATCATTAACAGTATCCACCTACGCATGTCATCTACCCTCAAGTAGTACCATCAACAGGATAATCAAATAGTCCAACATAAATATTCCATTCCACATGCAAGGTTAACCGCTATCAAAGCAACCCTATTCCCACACCGGCATGCATGAACCCAACCCCAATCATGATTAATCAAGATGTCCAATAAAGGGGATCACTCTAATATTCCTAGTGAGCATGTCAAAATAGAGGCAATAAACAACCGCCCACCTCGAGCGCTAAATCCTGATCCCAACAGCGAAGTCCGCGCCCGGTCTCAACGATCACCACGGTACTGCACAAAATATCCCAAAAGAACAAGCACAATTAATCAACCATGCTCACACCAAAATCTGTCCATAATACAATCAGTCCACAGTTTAGCCTTTTTCACCTGCTAAACGCGCCCACAAAATTCCCAGAAAAATACCACTGCGATCTACGCGACGAACCGGTCGAAACGAGTACCTGCACGTTTTCCCACGATTTTTTTATGCTGAGAACCAAAATCGACAAGGGAACCACCCCGAACAATACTTTCACCCAAAAACTGTGCTACAAGGTTCTGTAAAAAGGGGTTCTCACCTTCAGGGAAATTCCACAAAATTCCACAAAAATTCAGAGAGATTCCTTGTGATGCGTAGATGCAAATCCCTTTTTGAATCGCCTCAATCCGATGTCCGGTTGCGGAGATATCGCCGAAATACCGAACCGCTGTCCAAAACTCCATCACAGCAAAATGGGGTCACAAGATGATCCGAAAAACCCATGAAAACCTCGGAATGGGGAAAAACCAGTAGAAATAAGAAACGTAGCCCTACCTGTTACGAATCCAACGGCGCAAAAATCGTGAAAATAGGAGGTCGGGGTGAGTCGGGGGAGCCTGAACACTGAAATGCGACGAATCGGGTTGCCGGAGAATGATCGTCGCGCCGCGCCGGAAAAATCCCCAACCTCGGGATCCGTGTCTCCTAAATTCCTCAAACTTGACAGGAGTGTTCCTCTCTTCAAGATGAAGATTTCATCTTCTCACTCCTTGAGAAGATGAGGCCTCTATGATGGAGAAAATAAGCCTTGAATGAGCCTCGGATTCCCTCAAAACCACAGTCAAAACCAACATTTCAGATAATTACCTCTGTGTCCCGCCGAACAGGAAACACCGAAAACATCCACTGAAAACGCGCCACGTGGCACACCCTGCACACGCTACGCCCGGCTCACCCACCTTGTGCACCCGACGAACCACGCACTGCCACGTGTACAACCCTGGACCAATGGGATATTGCCACGTGGCACACCACCAGCCTGCACCTGCACCTGACCACGCGCCTGCCCAGCCTGCCCGCACAGTTGACCCACCAATGGGAGAGTGCCACGTGTCAACCCAACCGTTCGGTGCACCCGGTGCACTAATTCCCGTGGACCGTACCAATAGAAGCCTGCCACGTGTCCAAGACTGGTGCACCATGGACCATGAGCCAACCCGAAAACTCCGTAGACCAAATGCCGTGAGCCGACCTATCATGTGATGCCACGTGTCCTCCCTGTCGGTCCACTGTGCACCCGAAGAGTTCCGTGGACCGCGCCGTATGAACCATCCAACCACCTCATGCCACGTGGCACCGCCTCGGTGCACGCCCGCCGCGTGGACCGGCCGCCTGCCCGCGCCCCCGCCGCGCCTGCCCGCGCCCTCAGCGGCTGCCCCGGCCGCGCGCCGCCTGCCCGAGCGCCCTCCGCCGCCTTCCGCCGCCGGCGATCGCCGGAGTTACTGTTCCGGCGGTGAACAGTAACCCGAGCCCAAAAATGCAAGTAAATAGTCCGTCTGAAGCGTTTTCGCGCGCTGAATCCGATTTTGACGTCCGTTTCGCCAAATTCTCACTCTAAAAACTGCCGAATGCCCCCGGAAGAGTATCCTTGGTCCAAATTTCGCGCAGAGCCCAATCTCAAAATCCGTTTTGCGCGGGAACACCTCTAAACCTCCGACGGGGTCCCCCGATCACCCGCGTGATCCATTTAGGCCCGAAGTTCATCACTTGAGTCCAAATTGGCGTCCGAACACCGCCGACATGCCCCAAAGGCCTCCAGCACACCGCGTAGGCCTCCAACAGCCACCCCAACGCACCGCAACAGCTCTGCGGAGATCCAGGTCATCACAAAATTCTAAGGATTTTCCAACTCCAATGGGAACTAGCCATAAGGGACTTGGAAGTGAATCACAAAGCGAGAATGTAGACGAGAAACTGTACCGCAGTATGATTGGAAGTCTACTATATCTCACGGCTAGTCGCCCGGATATATCCTTCAGTGTTGGGATTTGTGCGAGATATCAATCAGCACCGAAGGAGGTTCACCTGAAAGCGGTGAAACGGATCATCCGATATATCAAAGGTACAATCAATTTCGGAATTTGGTATCCTATGGGAACGACTTTGGATATTGTTGGATACTCAGATGCCGATTGGGCTGGATCAGTGGATGACCGGAAAAGCACGAGTGGTGCATGCTTTTATCTTGGCCACTGCCTTGTTGCATGGCACAGTAAAAAGCAGAACTGCATAGCACTCTCGACTGCCGAAGCGGAGTACATTTCTGCAGGAAGTTGTTCAACCCAATTGATTTGGATGAAAAGCGTGTTGAGCGATTTCCGGATTTCAGCATCTTCGGTAACCATTTTATGTGACAACACTAGTGCTATTAACATTTCTAAAAACCCTGTGTTGCACTCTAGAACAAAACATATTGAACTTAGATATCATTTTCTTAGAGAGCTAGTTGAATCAAACTTTCTTCAACTGTCATATATTTCAACTGAGGATCAATTAGCCGATATCTTAACAAAACCTTTGGATCAAAAACGTTTTATTCACTTGCGTAAAGCAATTGGCATGCTTTCTTTGAAATAAACTCTTTTGAAACCTTTGCTTAGGTTAGGTTTTGTTTTTATTTTTGTTTTGTTCTTTATCTATGTTTTGTACATAGGACATTAAATTGAGCATATATCTTAATTGACTTTAATTGCATCCTTTCATGCATTTAGAAATTTATTATGCTTTTGACGTCATAATATTTCAATGTTGCAATGATCATTTACGTTAATTAAACCATCTTTTAAGTGATCAAAGTCAATTTCTCTCTCAATGATCTCTTGGTATAGTCATTATCATATTTGATTGCTTAGTCGAGTATGAATTCGAGATCAATGGTTTGGTTGAATACCTTATATATTAAATAATTGATAGCCAATTGAGGGGGAGTCAATGAAATGTAAAATGCTCAAAAGATGTGGAAAGAGTTACATCCCATGAGGAGTGTGAAAACTACCACCACATGGAGAAAATGAAAAAAAAATACTCCATGAATGAAAAGCAAATTTTTGTTTTGAAAATTGTTGATGAAATTCATATTGAAATACTTGACTCAGTCGTATTTCATGGTTGGTATAAGGTGGGATTTTTAGCAAAAGATGCTCAAAGAGCCACTCCTTCAACAGATTGTCTAGATATATTATCTAACTTATCTGGGATTTCAAACATCTATTGATCTTGGTACTTCATTTTCTTTACTAAAATTGATGATTTGATAAAGGCATTACACATAGGATCAGGATAGATGTAATTGAAGTTGTTCAACTTTAAGTGTTTTAACTTTCGTAAATTTTCGTTTCATTTTTGGGTATTTTTGATAGATTTTGCATAATCTATTTCTTGTTGTATGAAACGATGTCTTTTGTTTAAAGTTGACATGGTAAAGTGCTTACATACTTTTTCTGGATTTTATGGAATTTTTCTGAATTTTTCTGGAGAAAAAGTTGAAGCCGATCCGGATCGGGGTAAGTGATCCGGATCCCGAACGCAGGATTCTTCCTGCGGGTAGCCGATCCGGATCACATTCTCGATCCGATCCGGATCACGGCTAGGGTTTTTATAAGAACAAAGAGGATTTGATTTCTTTTACCCTAATCTTTTGTTCTAAAATCTCTAGAGCTTCTCTCTCTAGATTTCTTGCATTTTGGAGCTTCCAAACTCAAAGTTCTTCGGATTCAAGTAAGTTTTATTGATCAAAACTCGGTTTTTCACAGTTTTTATGGTTTTTCTTCAAACGTGAGTTGAAATCTTGAAACTTTTTCGTTTGTGAATGGTTTTTGATCAAATTTCTTTTGAAATAAGGACTCTGGGTCAATTAGTTTTGCTTTTATGCTGGGTTTTCTCAAGATAAACGAGTTTTTAGGCTTCGATTTCTAAAAATTCTGGTTTAGGGCATAAAAGAGGAATTTTTGAAAATCATGGAATTGATCTATTTTTAAAATTCTTTTTGGAAAACTAATTTGATTCTTGGCTTCTCTACATGATTATGATTGTCTAGGTACAATTTTTCAAACTTTTCAAAATTGACGATTTTTCGTGTGTTCTTGAGTTGGTTTTGCACAGGACACTTTCTCAAAACTCAAAGCACTTTCAGCAATGGTGATCACCTGGATCATTTTCCTACTTGCTGCAATGGTCCATGTTAAGGACACTGCCAAACCTAAGAAAGCAAAGAGAACCAAGCGAGCTGAGAATGATTCCGACACGGATTCGGAAACAGACTCGATTGACTGGGATAACCTAGAAATTGAGGAAGATGTCCCTATTGTATCCAAAGGGAAAGCACCTGCAGAAGCCTCAAAGAAGACAAAGGTTCCTCCTACTGCTGCAGAAAAGGGAAAAGCTCCCATGGAACCAAGTCAAATTAGAACACGAACAAAGACTGGCGTAAGAAAACGAGGCAGTACAACGGGAATTTCAATTGAGGAACCAATTGCTAGCCAGCCCCCTCCTCCGGAATTCATTAGCTCCACAAGAATCAAAGATTTTGAAAAGAGGGAATGCATTGGGGAAAGACATGTTAATGTCCAACAGATGAAGAATCGATCTGCAGAGTTTGGAGTTCTGTTTGACCAAGTCGGGCTTGCTCCAATTTGCAACTTTCCTGAATCTACTGGGTACTGTCCACACTCAGTTCGAATGTTTTATCAAAATGCTGCAAGTCTGATAGATCATGAGGACGGACGACGAGAATTTCATACCGTGGTTAAAGGTATCAAGATCAAAGTCACTCCCCAACTGATTGGAGAGGTGCTTAATATGAAAGCAAGATCTGATGGACTCCACTACCTCAAGACTCAAAACTTCAACGCCAACTCGTGGAGAGTTGTAGTTAACGGAATCTGCGTTCCGGAAACTTTGTCTACCGGAAATTCTGTTTTCTCCAAAGAACTTAAGAAAGAGTACAAGTACATAAACTTCATTGTCTGTTACAACATTCTTCCCAATATGAACACGAAAGTCCTTCGATGGGATAGAATGCTCTTTCTCTATCTTCTTGGCAACCCGACCATTTTGATGGGAGCAAATATGAATATTCCGTATCTCATTTGGCATAGGATGACGCGGTATGTCGAACACTCTCACCCCACAGAGCGACTACCATACCCAATGATTATCATGCGCATCCTTAAAAGTTTAAAGTGGATACAAGCGCGAGCTCTTATATGTATAGTTTGGGGACAATAAATGAGACAACTATTGTAAAGTCTCTGTCAACAAAGCAAGATGATCCCCCATCTCCTCCAATCCAGCAACGAGCTCGACAACCAGCAACTACTTCCACAGCTCCAGTTCCTCCTCCACAGCAGGCACCACCATCCACCTCTGACGATGATGCCTCTGTCACCTCTATCCTTAAAGAACAACAGCGACTGTCGAATGAACAGGAACGTATGTCGGCTGAGTTCACTGCAATGCGAGGAGACATTCATACTATGAAAAATGAGATGGAAGTCCTCACAGCTTCACAAATCACTCTGAATAAGTCCGTCTCATCAGTGAAGAAACTTGTGAAGAAGTTGTTTGCTAAAATGGGATGCACAACATCCGATGACTCCGACTCTCAGGAGTAACTTTATGTTTTAATCGTTTTGCTCTAACTTTGCAGGTTTTTCAATTTGATCTTTGCTTTTTGCAGGTATTTAATTTTTGTTTATCTTTTTAACTCCCTTTGTCTTGTAATCTTTGGCTTTGTTCTGTGACAAAAAGGGGGAGAGAGTTAGAGAGAACTTTGAACAATGAAACAATGAACAATGATTGTGAATATCAACTTTGTGAACGTTAAGGTAAGTATGACTCCAACTTCAACTCTTGGTTTTATCTTGTGATTTGTTGCATGTCCCTACTAACTATTTGACTAACTATTTGGGCATGTAATATGACTAACAAGTTGATGTTGGACTAACATACTTTGACATTTGGTTTTCGATTGCTTAGAAGATATGTTGGTTTTAACTATGATTCTCTTACATATCTGAATTTTTCAAATGTCATGATGAGAATAAACTCTATCTCTGTAGTTGGTTTTGAATGTTTCAATTCTTGAGGTATCTCACGATTTTGTTTGTCAAGAATGCCTTCTGTGTGCAGAGATTACAGATGTCTAAGTCTAGAGTCTGTTCTAGGAGTTTATCTCATGTTTTAATTTCTGGATCTCTTTTGTAAATTTTTGTTGTATGGTGATAGCAACAAAAATATCTTTTTGAATTTTCTTTTGTGGATTTGTGTTTTGTCACGAAACCGCCAAAGGGGGAGATTGTTACGGAATTTGAGTTGGCGTATTTCGTGAATGTATTAAGTCTTGAAGATTGAAGATGAAGAAACTTTGGATCGTATACCTCAATCTCAAGAAAGAAGAATTCAAAAGGATCAAGTACGTTTAACTAAAGAATTTTGATGATCCGAATACTTCTTATAGTGTAGAAACACCTGGAAGAGGTTTTAATTGCTTAAACATCAAAAACTGGACATGGGACATGTTCAGGATCCGGATCGTGGCTTGCAATCCGGATCCCGAAGGGTGTTGGTTCATACACTGGTTCAATCCGGATCGCAGCCTCCTCTGATCCGGATCCCGAACATTAGTTTTACCTGCTTGCTTCATCGATCCGGATCAGGAACTGCAATCCGGATCCCGAACATGATGTTTTGGTAAAACTGTATGAACGATCCGGATCGGGGACTACGATCCGGATCCCGAACAAGCAATTTTCTGGAAACCGTCTTTTGTGCTTCTGCAATCCGGATCGCCAAATCCAATCCGGATCGCCGTCGGTAATTCTTTCCAGAAAAGGCTGTTTTTGATCCGTATATTCTTCCTAGGGTTTCTAACCTATAAATAGGCCCTGTATTCTTTTTCTAGGGCATCCGCAGTATCAGCTATTACAAAAGAAAATAGCCGAAAAGAAAAAATCCACATATATAGAGAAGAAAGGAAATCAATAGATTTATTCTATGTTTCTTCATCTATATTGATTGATTTGATTCTAGGTTTTCCATACTCACATTTTGAGTAGAATCAAATCAATGAATACTTAGATGGTATTTCCGATCTATCTTTAATCTAAGTATTCGGCGGATCATCACCTGTGATGATCCGGACTCCCGCAGAACTGCGCAACCTTAAATAGTGACTGTAGGAAGCTTGTACAGTGCAACGAAGCCTGTAGAATCGAAATTGGATATTTAAAATTGACTCTGCGCGAAAATCGGAGCAAATGGGATTTTCCGGGAGCTTTTTACAAAATTTCGGATGAGAATTTGGCGAAACGGACGGCAAAATCGGACTCAGCACGCGAAAACGGTCAAAATGGTATATTCGCTTTATTTTTCCGGCACTTTGGTACTGTTCACCGGAACAGTAACCGCCGGCCGGAATTACTGTTCCGGCCGGCGGCGGCCGACGGCGAGCGGCGGCGGGCGGCGGCGCACGGCGGCGGGCAGCGGCGCAGCGGCAGGGCAGCGGCGGAGCGCGGAGGAGAGCGGCGCGGGCAGGCGCGGGCAGCGCGGGCAGGCGCGGGCAGGCGCGGGCAGGGGACTCGGTGCGCGGTCCATGGGCCAGGCGTGCACCGGATGCACCGAATTCTTCCCTTGCCACGTGGCACCACCCGATTGGCTGGCCGGCTTCTAGAAGCTTCTGGATGGGTGACACGTGGCAGCATCCTATGGGCCGACATTTTCCGGAAAACCCGGAGCGCGGAGCAACCACGTGCACCACGTGGACACGTGGCAGCCTCCCAGTGGCCCTTGCACCGGCTGTTTCCTGTTTGGGAAACGCGTGGCGCTTCCTGGTTGGTCCGTTTCGGTGTTTCGTGTTTGGATCAGATCCCGTGTGGGAATATTCTCCTTTGGCCCACTATATATAGAAGTCCCCACCCCCTCTCTTTGCACCTTGGATTCCGAGCCCTTAGAGAGAGAAACAGAAAAAGTGTTCAATATAAAAGTTGTTCCTCTCTCTCTCTTCTTTCTCTCTCTACAATCTCAGAATTTCTGGAGTTACAGATAGTGAGTTATCTGCGACGCGGCGCACTGCGACGATTTTCTTTTTAGGCCCATTTCCCGTCGCAGTTCCGTCGAAAATTCACTGCGGGCTAACCGGGTGGAATTTTTGGACGATTTTTGCGGCAGCGCGACCGTAAGAGGTAGGGCTTCGATTTCCGTGTTGATCATTTTGCTCCGTTTCGTACTTTTGGCACAGTTTTCAGGTCCTCTTTGACCCCCCTTTTTACTGTGATGATTTTTGGACAGCACCGACTTCTCCGATTTTTATCTTGACGTAGGAGCGTCAGATCGAGGCGTTTAAAGAGTCGATTTTGATCTACTCTTCGCGAGGAACGCAACCGTGATTTTTCTGGGATTTTAGGAGCTCATTTTAGAGGTGAAAAATTCCTCTTTTCCCGTGCTGTCTGAAAAACAGCAAATATTGTGCTTTTTGGGATTTGTATTTATACCGGGAGCATTGGTTTGCAGGATTGAGGACTGTGGACAACCAGGAGACTACCTGGGGTGTTGTTTGAGCTGTTCGAGGTGGGCGGTTGTTGCTTACCTCATTTTTGACAAGCTCACTGGGATTACTAGAAATCCCCTAAAATATGACAATTAACGAGAACAATTGGGACAAAGTAACATGATAATTGATGAGAACCATTGGGACAACTAACAGGACTACTAACAGGACTACTAACAGGACTACTAACAGGACAACTAACAGGACAATTAATGAGAACCATTGGGACAAATTAATATGACAAATGACAAGGACCGCTGGGATAAACTCCCCTAAAAATTAATATAACCCCACAAATGATATGATGACTTATATTGGGACACTGTGATTGAGACAAAGGCTATGATCTCGCATGCAAATGACTTTTATTCAGTAAATCAATTGTTTTAAACCTTTGACACTATTTTACAACTTTTAAAAATAAAGACAGTTGCATGCATGCCCGGACATCAGGTAAGGCCACTATTCATTGCTACACTATCATATTGGGATTTGAACATGTTTTATTGTTGTCCTTTGCATTCAGATGTTGTTGCTCAAGTGTGAGCAGGGGTTTGGGATAGTGTAGCCAAGGTTGTGCTAGATTGTGGACTTGTGGGGTATTGCGGTGACCGCGGACAGTAGGCGGTCGACCAGATGTTTATCCTTGCATCAGATTGGGGTTGAGTCTGGTTTATTGCATCAGTTGGGGATCTGGTTTTCCTAGTGGATGGTTTCCCACTTTGATCATAGTCATGATCCAGTCCTGCTGATTTATGACACCTCTGATACTTATTACTGAGATACTTTACTCGTGTGGGTCGCTCCCCTCGAGTGCCACTCCGGAGTGTGTTACAACATTATCCCCTATCGGCACCCCCGATTTGGCCAACATTATCCCCTATCGGCATACCCGATTTGGCAAATACTATTCCCCATCGGCGTTATACCCGATTTGGCAAGGCACAGCAGGAAGTACCAGTTTTGCTAGTAACACTAGATTGAGTTCATTCAGACAGGCATTTATACACTGATTCATACATTTTCTTGGCATTTAGAGGCATGGTGGTGGTAGTTTCCTTTTTATCAGCAGTCTTTATAGCTTACAACTGTTCTTTCCTGTTGCCTCTAGTAGTCCTAGTGGGTGCGTCAGAGTTGAGGTTTTACCCACTAGGGGAGGCTACTGGTTTATCTGGTAGTTCTCACCCCCATTGTTATTTTTCTGTCCCTTTCTCCTCCTTTTCTTTTGCAGAGTCGTCTGCGGGAGCTGCTAGGCCATCGGCAGCTGATAAAGGTAAGGGGATCGCTGAATAAATAGATCTCCTGTGAGGCCGAGAGCTATTAGACAGATAATACACCCTCCACTCAGACTGTGATATTCTCCTTTTATTTTGGGTCTGGCTTCTGCCAGCTGAATGTACTATTTTGGTGAGCTGGGAGATTATTGTACTTATTACAGTTGTATTTGTATTTCCAGTCTGAAATACTATGTGGTTCTTCTATTCAGCTCGATGTTATGCTCTTTTACTGTTCATATTATATCAGAGCAGGTTACCAGCGCTTCGTGTTCGCGGGAAATCCCGTGTGCACGGCGGATCTGTTGGCGAGCCCGGGTTCCGGGGCGTGACATCACCACCCAAACAAACAACGATTTACCCCAAAATCGGCGCGTGGACTCGCGTGGCCTTGTGGATTCAAGGTGCAACCGCTCTCGTGGATTCGGAGCGAGGTACGTTCGTGGATTCGAAGCGTGCCACTGGGTGAAGACCGTGGATTCGGTCGGACGTCGTGGACTCGACGTTGGACGCTGTGGATTCAACGTTGGGCGCGGATCGTGGATTCGAGAAGCGTCGTGGAGCGAGCGGGAAGATCTACTAGGAGCGTATGAAAAAGGTTGAGTCGTCTGTGAGTACGGTATATCACCTTGTACGTGTGTTAATTCTAGTGGATTTCGCCGTGTTATCGGTCCCGTGGTTTTTTACTCCGGTTTGGAGTTTTTCCACGTAAAAATCTTGCGTGTTCTTTTATTTTTCCGCATTGGGTTTATTTGCGCAATGATTTTTTGAGTGTTTATTGTTTACACCTATTCACCCCCCTCTAGGTGTTTTTTCCCCTATTTAGATCCAATTACTTATAACCCAACACTAGATAGGCCACTATTTTATTGCTACACTATCATATTGGGATTTGACTTAGGAGAAACCATGATTGCTTTCTTTCTCCTTCTTATTTAGACTTGTGAGTCATGTAGCTCGAGTTCAAGCAGAGGTTTGGGATAGTGTAGCCGGGACCTGAGGGTCAGAGATAGGGTGTACTTGATGTGGATTGTGGGTTATTGCGGCAACCGCGGACAGTAGGCGGTTGACCGGATCTTGATTATTTTACCCAATTGCGGGTTGTGGGTTATTGCGGTGACCGCGGACTTTGGGCGGTTGACCGGATGTTTACTGTTGCATCAGATTGGGTATCAGATTTCTCTAGTGGATGGTATTTCCCACTTTTTGAGTGCTATTGCATCAGATCGGGGTTTTATTAGTGGACGGAGTTTCCCACTTTGATCATAGTCTTGATCCAGTCCTGCTATTGTGAGACAGTGGTTACAGAGATGCTTGATACAGAGATACTTTACTCGTGTGGGTCGCTCCCCTCGAGTGCCACTCCGGAGTAGGCTTTTGGCCGTGCCGAGTGCCGGTCAGTTGGTGAGTTGCGAGTGATGACAGAGCGGGCCGTGCCGAGTGCCGGTCAGTTGGTGAGTTGTGAGTGATGACAGAGCAGGCAGTGCCAGAGCCTTCTGGCTTATCTGATTGGGTCTCTTTGGGCAGTTAGCCTCATAGTTGCATTCATACAGACACCTTTTTGGTACTGCATTTAGAGGCATACTAGTAGTGGTTTTCCCTTTTATTCAGTAGTTCTGTTTACAGCTTTACTACTTGCCCTTTTCTTGCCTCTAGTAGACTTAGTGGGTACGCCGGAGCTCGAGGCTTTACCCACAGGGGGAGGCTACTGGTTTACTAGTGGTTCTCACCCCCCACTGTTGTTTCCTTTTCTTTTTCTCCCCCTATTTTGCAGAGTCCTCTTTGGGAGTTGCTGATCTTCGGTCGTTGTCCGAGGCGAGAGAGTCACGAGTTAGATCTTTACCACCCGTGGAGCGTAGCTGTATCCCCTGGTTGGAGATTCCTCGTAGCTGTTGGCTGGTTTTTACTGTTTATCTGGAGGAGAGAGATCTTTTGTATTTGGAGAGACTGATGTACTATAGTTTTAGTTTATCTCCTTTTATAGTCGAGAGATGCTGTACTGAGGACATGGTATGATGATTATCTGTATTTGAGGAAATGGATATTGTACTTTATTTCATATTGTACAGTGATTGGATTTTATTTTACAGCATTTTATTTCAGCTCTGATATTTGTGTAGCTATAGTACTATCTTTTGCAGGTTAGACGCTTCGCCTATGCGGGTTTTGGCATAGGTGGCGGATCTGTTGGCGAGCCCGGGTCGCAGTTTCGACCCCGGGGCGTGACACAGGATGAGCGTGTTAGCTGGATTGTTGGTGTACCCATGTTTTCCTCAGACGGTTGTATTTTCACTTTTGGGACTGGCTTTTGCCAGCAGGTTGTATTTATTTTTGTGAGCTGGGAGAGACTGATGTATCATTTATACAGATGTATTGTATTTTATTTTCAGCTTCAGTCTGAGATGTACTAGTTTTAGTTCAGCTCTGTTTTATTGCTTTTTTATTATATCTCTTATATCTGAGCAGGTTACCGACGCTTCGTGTACGCGGAAAATACCGCGTGCACGGCGAATCTGTAGACGGACTCGGGTTCTGGTTTCCACTCGGGGCGTGACAGATTAAGTTGGTATCAGAGCTTAGGGATAGGTCAGTTGGGACTTAGGAAACCCTAGGCTTGTGGCGGACCCTAGGATGTTAGGGTGTGAGAGACGCGACATTTTGCGAAAGTCGGTGATTTGGTTTTGACTCTTCCTGCGAGTGAAGAGGGATCGACATACCCTATTTTTGTGGGACAGTTATGTTGGCTGCAGACAACATAAAGTTACAAAAATAGGGAGATGTCTTTGACTTTCGCTAGATTGGGTCGAGGGTTTGGGATATGCTGATTTGCGGTTTGTCGTGGCGAGCGGTGTCTCCCCGACGTTGGGCCCTGACCCGGGTGCACTTTGGTGCAGCAGTTGGGTCTGAGCTAGTTGTTTCGTGCCGGATACTAGATTGGAGTCGGAGAGCTCCGGACCCAGATGACAGAATTGTCAGAGGCTTATCAGCGGCAGAGTGAGCGAGCATATGGTTTTGTGACACCGTTGTCAGAGCGGCGGGCAGCTCGACAGTGCTTCCTTCTGAGACCACCCGATTGCAGTATTCTCAAGGGCGGGGATTTCTGTGGTATTGATGGAGTGAGTAGTTTTGTGCCGATGCTTAGTGCCGAGGCGCCGAGACAGGGTGGATAGTTGACAGCTGATGAGCTCTGGGACACCAATGATCAGTTGAGCCAGTTTCGGCAGATAAACCACCCCGATTCATAGGATTAAGTTTGGAGCCTCTTGGGGTGGAATCGTGGCTGGTGGTGATGGAGAGACTACTTGGAAGCCTCTTTGTGTCAAAAGGTTACGCAGTTATCGAACTGCGCGCTTTATGATTTGGGGGACAAGGCGCATAGGATGTCCGTGACTGAGAGTGGATTGCGCCAGGATACCCTTCCGTTTATTCGGACCCTCTTTGCAGGTTTTGGATTTTTGGGTGCTTCGATGGTGGAGGCAGTGTTTATGGAGCTGGCGCTGCAGTTCTTTTGGATGGGGATCTGCTGTCAGAGGCAAGTTCTGGATAGAGGCGCTTGATGCCAGATGATGGAGGATAGATCGGCCGGCAGAGACATTTTCGTTTTCCCTTCCAGGATGGTGGATATCCTTGTGGATGGATTATGTAAAGCTTACCCAAGGGGGATGTTACCCTGTGTGATTGATAACTGGCATGTTTGGGGTGCAATATATGTGATTGAGGGGTGAGCTTAATAAGAATAATTGTATAAGGAATTGCATGAATCAATTGTGCTTGGTCGTATGACGATGATATCCAGGTGGATTTCTGAGACATCAGGGGTTGGGTGGACCTCGATGACAGCAACAGCCCTTTTATCTGAGTGGCACAGCGGTAGCGTGGATTGGCTGTCTGCGAGAGACCGCATTCGGCACCTCAGTGTGAGCATGGACAGAGGTCGTGCTCCTTTTGTGATTGGTCTAGATATTTTGGCAGGCTGAGCGACGACCACGTGCATCGAGCGGATGAATCTGTGCCGCCCGGTTGGAGGGCGCCACGGTAGTGGATTGAGTTGTCGCAGGTATGATTTCATCACAGCAGTCGGAGTTAGAGCATGTTGCATTCCTGCATGGACTAGAGGTAGAGTCGTTATCACATGCACTTGAAGTATAGGTTGCTGTTGGCATTGTGCAGGTGGGGGAGGCTTGTGGACCATGTCCAGTGCAGTAGAGGCCGTGAGTTATGCCGGCCGACATATTGGTATTTGTGGCAGCTTGGTGTTTGACCCAGTGCTTGGGATTGGTTGGCGTAGTGCCACAGGATGTTTGACTGTCGAGAGAAAGGACTCTGATTTCCTGCGAGGCAGATAATGGAAGACATTTTGTTTGTTGAGACTATTGGAGCACACAGGTTACAGCGACAGTGTGAGAGGTGCCTACGGCGGTAGCGGGACTTAAGGATATCCCTATTGCTCGTGAGATCCCGGGTGTGAGTCCATCTGAGCCGATGATTATGCCGCCGGAGAGGGAGATTAAGATTGTGAGTGACGTGGTTTTGGAAACCGCGCCAACTTCAGTAACACCTCATTGGATATCGCCTTTAGAGCTGCGGGAGTTGATGTCATAGGTGCATGGATTTGATGGATAGAGGGTCTGTTTGACCTCATGCCCCGTCGTTGATACACGACTGTGAGAGCTCTTTGTGATTGGAGCCCAGGCAGGTCCAGGTATTATTTAGGACCTTTTGATGGAGTTATACTCCGGCAGTTGATCGATTATGATGCCTGCACCAGTTTGGATTTACAGCTGAGTATTTCGCCAAGATGGCGTTCAAGACACGCTAGGGGCATTATGAGTACAGTGAAGCCAATGGAATGACTAATGCCTTGTTGCCTTTAAGATTGAGGAACTCTGTATTCCAGCGGGACTTGAACGGATTGATAGCGGCATTCTCTAGGGATATTTTGGCTTTACCCTCTCCCTGAGTGATTTAGAGCTTGTGGAGCAATTGTAGATGCTGTGGCAAGGTCTGTGAGGAAGAAGCTCTATGCCAAGTCGTTGTGGTACAAGTTTTAGCTTCGAGAGCATATCTTCCTGGATTACCTATTCTAGCCATAGGGGCGGCAGTGGAAATCCGGCCAAAATGGATGCTATTTAAGACTGGTCGAGACCGACGGTTATTGTTGGGGTGAGGAGCTTTTGGACCGGATAGTGCCAGCAGAGCTTGACGAGCGGATAATGAGATTGGTACCAGCGCCGATTTTAACCTAGTCAGTGGCGGGAGATGGATTTGCGAGTTATAGTGATACCTCCCATAGTGGCTGTAGAGCTACCATTGGATTTTGTTGAGCATCCAGTATCACCCCGACAGGGCCACTGTGGTGGCGGATACCTGGAGCAGAAGAGCTATTTGGGAGTTGAGTTTGACGGTTCCATAGCTGGCGCTGTGTGGGGCCATTCTGGTGTACAGGGTTTGAGTTTGTGTCCCAGAGGATCCCTTTTGATGGGAGGCTGCGGCTGAGCAATCCACATGGGTGGTTGAGTTTTGAGGGCGACCAAGTGTGAACCCCTGCTTGTTAGGGCCCCCTTTCTGTGCAGGTGTTTGTGTGGATGTGTTTCGGGTCGCTTTGGTAGAGTTGGCTCTTGGGAGTGATTTTTGAGCGTGTTGCTCGGGCTGTTCGTTCCTTTCCCCTAGTCTTTTGTTGGAGTTTTTGAGGTTTTTCTGCGTCTCAGCTTAGGAGTGTTATGCTTTGGACCCCTCGCCCGTGATTGACTCGTTCCTTTTGAGGTCTGTGAGAGTTTGGAGTACGAGGGACGCCCGTTGCGAATTCCGGCTCGTGAGGTGAGGGAAGTGCGCAATCGGGCTATGCCGTTCTGGTTGTTGCTGATGTTGTTGCTGAGGAGTAATCACGGGGAGTGATAGGTGACTTGGAAGCTGGAGACGGCGGTGTTGAGTTTTGACCCCTGGTTTCTGCGACTCCTTGGGAGTTGCTTTAGTTTCGAGGACGAAACTTTCTTTTAGTGGGGGAGGATGTGGTGACCCGGATCTTTGCAGGACTTCTCCAGTGTGACCAGCAGCTTCTGGAAGCCTACGCGGCATGTCGGCGGTGTTCGCGCGCCAATTTGGACACAAGTGATGGACTCGGGGCTTAAAATGGATCACATGGGAAAACGGGGGACCCCGTCGGATGTTTAGAGGTGTCTTCGCGCAAATCGGATATCAAATTTAGACTCGGCGCGAAATTCGGATTAAAAATACCTTTTTCGGGAGCCTCTGGCTAATTATAGGATTGGATTTTGGTAAAATGGACGCCGTATTTGGAATCAGCGCGCGAAACGGTCAAGATGGGCTATTTACTTGCTATTTTTGGAGCTTGCTACAGTTTTTTATTGTTCATCGCCGGAACAGTGTTTCCGGCGATCGCCGGCGGCGGGCAGCGGCGGAAGGCGCTCGGGCAGGCGGCGCGCGGCCGCGGGCAGGCGCTGAGGCCGCGGGCAGGCGCGCAGGGGCGCGGGCAGGCGCGCGGTCCACGGCGCGGGCGTGCACCAGGGCGGTGCCACGTGGCGGCTAGGGGTTGGTTGGTTCAGGAGGCGCGGTCCACGGAATTTCTTCGGGTGCACGGTGGACCGATGGGTGGCACGTGGCAGCTCTTGATTTGCTGGTTCCGTACACCCGGTCCACAGAGCAGGTTTCGGTGCCTCGGGCCGCGTGCGCGCGTGGGCGCCATGCCGCGCTGACGCGCGCGGCACTGTGCGCGGTTGACCTTGAATGGGACACGTGGCAGGCTTTGGGTGGACTTCTACGGGTGTTTCCTGTTTCGGGGATGTGGATGGTATTTTGTGAATTGTTGATTTGGTTTTCTTCATGGATGCAATCCGAGGGAGCTTCCTTAGCCATTTCTGCCCTCCTCGAGCCACCTTCTCTCCGAGGGCTGAGAAAGAGAGTTGATCTCCATGAAGTGAGGATTACACCCGCCAAGTTTCAGATTTTTCGGCGGCACGGATTTCGAGATATCCATTTTCCCGGCGCGGCGCGACATTTCCTTTCCGGTGTCCTCCTTCGTCGCAGCGGCAGTGTGATGACTCCCCTGGCCTACCCTGAGCTCCTTTTTATGTGATTTTTGCGCCGTTGGCTTCACGACAGGTAGGGCTTCATCTTTCATTTTGATCGCGCATTCCGATTTTGACTCCTTGCTCGGATCCCGAGGTAACAATGGTTATCCTTTTTCTGTGAGGGATTTTGGGACAGCAGCGGATTGTGGAGGCGATATCTTCACGCACGAGCGTCAGACGAAAACGCGCCTATACAACTTTTTCATCTACAGATCGCGAGGAACACGCTCGTATTTTTCTTGGATTTTTTAGAGATTTATTTCGAGGTGAAAATCCCTGTTTACCTGTATTCAGTGCCACAGTATTTTTTGATACAGATTGTGTTGAGTGTACTAACTTGCCGAATTAATATCTTGACTTACCGAACTCAGATTTGGGCGTACAAGTAGCCGTTTCGAAGGTATCGACGCGAGGATCGCTGTGATATTTTTCTGGGAATTTTCTGGGCATTTTCAGCAGGTGAAAATTAAGCATCTTTGAGACTGTTGTTGTATGTGATTGTGAGAGCAATTTTTGGAATGAATGTCTAATGGTGGACTTTGTATTGTGCCCAGTAGAGTTACGGGTGTTGCTGGACTTGTTGGAGCGAGAGATTGGTTTATCTGTTTGGGCGAGAACACTCTTTGGACAGCGAGAAGGATTTTACAGACTTGGATTGCGCAATTCCAGGTGGGTGGTTGCTTTATCCCTCGTTCTGATACCCCACTAGGAATATTAGAGAGATCCTCTCTATTGGACATGTTGAATGATCATCTACTGCACATGCATGCTTAATAGGAATCATTGTGAGCCTATCATATGGATAACATCATAGTGGAAACGTGATAGTGGTTGGAACTTATACATACTTATGGGAATATTATTGGCATTTAACTTAACATGGGGGATTCACTTTTATGCTGGGATATTATGAAATGTCTTGCGGGAGGGTACCACTTGAGGATATTTTGGACAGGCTTAGGGGGATGGTTTATATGATGGTGATTAGCAGATTATAGACAGGTGTAGTCGGATTATGATTTTAGCATGATGATTATACCCAGGTGAAGCTATTAATTGATACACTGGTCGAACCGCTATTTGTCACATTTTCTCCTATCTCTCATGAGGACATGGGCTGGCTTATTTGGACATTTTGTAGGGCCATTTCTTATCGCCACACTTTATGTTGGGATTTGATTTAGAAGAAACCTATTTCCTTCTTCTCCCCCTATTCTTTAGTCAGGTGACTATTTGTTGCTCGGGTTTGAGCAGGGGATTGGCATAGTGTAGCCGGGGCCTGGATTTTGGCTTCTTGGGTATTAGGGCTACCGCGGATAGTAGGCGGTGGACCAGATGTCATATGTGGGACATGTTTGTGATCTTGGGTTTTGTTGTGAACCCCTACTTTTGATTACCCACTAGGCGTTGGAATAGCTTCTATGATTAGAAGGCTGATTACTAAATTGGGAGCTTTGGGCATGCAGTATAGACAAGCTATCTCTTATTTCCTATCCTTATATATTTTATCAGCATGCTTTAGCAAGGTAAAAACATATCGATATCTGCTTTATTTTATGTATATCATCTTGGGACATTTGCATGCTTGTATGGTCACCTAGATAGGCCACCTTTTTCTGCTACACTATCATGCTGGAATTGACATAGGAGAAACCCTTCTTGTTATTCTTTTCTCCTTTCATTTGAGGCTCAGGGTATTTGCAGCTCGTGCGCGAGCAGGTGGATGGGATAGTGTAGTCAGGTTCTTGGGTTTTGGGACAGGCCGGGTATTGCGGTAACCTCGGACATTGGGCGGTTGACCGGAGATTTCTTATGCATCAGATTGGGTATCAGGTCTCTTGTGGATGGAGTTCCCACGGTTTGTCTATCTTGCACCAGGTTGAGATCGGGTCTTTATTTAGTGGATGGGTTTTTCCACTTTGATCAGAGTCGTGATCCAGTCCTGCTGATTTATGATACTTATGTTACTGAGATACTTTTCCTCGTGTGGGTCGCTCCCCACGAGTGCCACTCCGGAGTGCGCGGCTGACAGACTTTGAGTCCTTGGGACTCCTTTGCTTCGGTGTTATGCGTAGGCTGGCATACCCGTCGCGGCAGAGCAGGCAGTACCAGTGTTTACTGGTGGTCAGATTGGGTTATTCAGATTGGCATTTATATTCTGATGCACACCTTTAGCTATTTTCTTAGCTCAGCATTTAGAGGCATACTAGTGGTAGCTTTTCATCAGGAGTCTTATTCTTTTTGGCATACCACCTTTATTTTCTTTTGCCTCTGGTAGACCTAGTGGGCGTGTCAGAGTTGAGGTTTTACCCACTAGGGGAGGCTACTGGTTTACTAGTAGTTCTCACCCCCATTCTTCTTTCTTTTTTTCTTTCCCCCTTGTTTTGCAATGTCTTCTGCGGGTGCTACTGGGCTCAAAGTGGCGGGTCGAGGAGAGAGGACGGCTGAGTAGATAGATCTCGTGGCAGGATGAGCGTGTTAGCTGGACTGTTGGTGTACCCATGTTTTCCTCAGACAGTTGTATTTTCACTTTTGGGACTGGCTTTTGCCAGCAGGTTGTATTTATTTTTGTGAGCTGGGAGAGACTGATGTATCATTTATACAGATGTATTGTATTTTATTTCCAGCTTCAGTCTGAGATGTACTAGTTTTAGTTCAGCTCTGTTTTATTGCTTTTTTATTATATCTCTTATATCTGAGCAGGTTACCGACGCTTCGTGTAAGCGGAAAATACCGCGTGCACGGCGAATCTGTAGACGGACTCGGGTTCTGGTTTCCACTCGGGGCGTGACAATAATAGTCGTTGAACTCATAATATATATATATATATATATATATATATATATATATATATATATATATATATATATATATATATATATATATGGCTGCGTTTGGTTCGGCTATAAGCGAAAGCTAGTTATTCTTGGGATAGGTATAAGTTCAGGTATAAGCAGAAATTAAAGTAATTTTTTGTTTGGTTGAATATAGGAGTTGCACCGGGGATAAGAAAAATTGCATTTGATAAGTTAAAGAGGAATAAGAAGAATTGAGAGGACTAAAATTTTAATTTAAGATAAAAATTTTACTGATATTATTTTAAATATTTAATTTAAAATATTTATTAAAAAATTTATTAAAATTTATATTTTACTTATATATAAAATAAATTATTAAAAAAATTTTGGTTTTTGAAATTTATAATTTTTTTAAAATTCAAAATTTTATATATAAAAATAGGTATAAATTTATAAATTTAAAAATTTTAAAAATTTGGTATAAATTTATTAAAAATTAAAAGTAAAAATTTAAAATTTTGTATAAATTATAAAAATAATAAAATTTAAATTTTTATAAATTTATAATTTTATTAAAAATTAAAGTTAAAAATTTTAAAAGCTATAAAATTTAAAATTTAAAATTTAAAATTTTATAAATGTTAAAAATTTTAATTTTAATTATTTCAAAAAATTACAAAAGTAGAAGCAAAAATTTTAATTTTAAAATTAGTATAAATATAAAAAATTTTGTATAAATTTAAAAATTTTAAAATTAATAATTTTTTAAAAAAATATAAAAAAATTTATATTTTTAGATTTATTAAAAGTAAGTTAAAAATTTTAAAATTATAAAATTTAAAAAATTAATTTTAAATTTTATAAATTTAAATATCTTATAATTTAAAATTTTTTGATTTAAAAAAAAGAAAGAAAAAGAAAACGGCGGGTGGAACAACTCCACCGGTGGAGTTGTTCCACCTCGGGTGGGAACAAACTGTTCCCACCCCAAGCGTACCGGTGGAGTTGTTCCACCTCGGGTGGGAACAAACTGTTCCCACCCTTAGCGGCCCCATAGAGTTAGGCTGGAATACTATTAATAGTACCAAATATGTGTTTGGGTACGCTTGGGGTGGGAACAGTTTGTTCCCACCCCCCCAAATATGTGTTTTGGGTATAACTAGGGGGGATAACTTCTTATACCTTGTAGGTCCACTTACCAAACGGCCCCATAGAGTTAGGCTGGAATATTATTAATAGTACCAAGTCATTGGTGCTATTAAGTTTCTAACCCTTGGATTAAAAAATGTGTGGTTGAGATGATAGTGGGCCCCTTGGGTTTAATAGGTAGTTGAAAAAATAGTAAAATCTAACAGGTAAAAATAATCAAAGGGGTTGATCTAAGGGAAGAAAACTAGATAGCACCAAAAACTTGGTACTATTAATAGTATAATAGCCGGACTCTTTCTCTCTCTCTCTCTCTCTCTCTCTCTCTCTCTCTCTCTCTATATATATATATATATATATATATATATATATATATATATATATATATAGCTAGGCTGGAATGTTATTAATGGCACCAAGTCATTGGTGCTATTAAGTTTTTAACCCTTGGATTAAAATATGTGTGGTTGAGATGATAGTGGGCCCATTGAGTTTAATGGGTGGTTGAAAAAATAGTAAAATCTAACGGGTGACATTGATCAAAGGAGTTGACCTAAGGGTAGAAAACTTGATAGCACCAAATGCTTGGTGCTATCGATAGCATAGTAGCCGAACTCTCTCTCTCTCTCTCTCTCACTATATATATATATATATATATATATATATATATATATATATATATATATATATATATATAATTGATTTAAAAATTAGCATTTGATGAGCAATGCTTTATATGTACACCCAAAAGTGAGTGTACATCCTACACCCCTCTCATCCAATGATGAGGGCTTTTCCACCCATCATTTTGATGTGATGGGTAGAATTCACCCCATTCTTAGATGGGTAGAGTGTAAAATGTACACCCCCAAGTAGGATGTACACTTAAAATTTTCCTTGATTTAATAATACTTTTTATGTTGTTGTTCCACTCTATTTTTAAAACATTAGTTATAGTTTGAAAATTATTCCACCAATTTACATTGGCGAGTGATTCTAGCTAGTGGATTGTTCATATAGTTAGTTTAAACTATTAAAACTTTTGATGACGACTTCTTAACGGTTGTATCTTATGCTAATCATATATCTTTTTATTCAAAGGCTAAAAATCTATAAGCACCAATAACTTGATATTTTAAAAAATATGGAGGATTAATTTTATATATATATATATATATATATATATATATATATATATATATATATATATATATATTGCTGTTGAAATACTATCGATAGCACCAAGCAATTGGTGTTACCAAGTTTTCAGCCCTTGGATAAAAAAATGTGCGGTTGAAATTATAGTGGTCCCCTAAAATTTTTACTATTTAACCAACCACCCACTAAATCCTAGGAGACCACTATATGCATCCTAATCGCACATCCCTTAATCCAATAGCTAAAGAATCGGTAGCACTAATGACTTGGTGCAATCGATAGTATTCCAACTTAGTTCTATATTGAGTCCGGCTAGAATACTATCGATAGCACAAAGCAATTGGTGCTATCAAGTTTTCAACTCCTAGATAAAAGGATGTGCGGTTAGATTATAGTGGTTCCATAGGATTTTTACTATTCAACCAACTACCCACTAAAATTTAGGAGACCACTATCATCATAACCACACATCTTTTAATCCAATGGCTAAAAAATTGATAGCACCAATGACTAAGTGCTATCGAAAGTATTTCAGCATAGTTCTATATAAAGTCCGGCTAGAATACTATCGATAGCACCAAGCAATTAGTGCTACTAAGTTTTTTAACTCTTGGATGAAAGGATATGCGGTTGGGATTATAGTGGTCCTCTATGAATATACTATTCAACCAACCACCCACTAAACTCTAGTAGATAACTATAATCCTAACCGCACATCTCTTAATTAAATGACTAAAAAATTAATAGTACCAATGACTTGATGCTATCGATAGTATTTCAGCCTAGTTCTATATATATATACACTTCAGTAGAATTGATTGTTGTCTAGAGCTATAAATCTCTGGTATGTTTTCTATTCTTTTATGCCATTTAATAAATTTTTAAAAGATATTAAGTTTATTTTTAAAGAGTAACTCCTAAATTATTTTGGTACCCAATGTCTAAATAAGTCCTAAATATGTTTCTTGAGAAAAAAAAAAAAAATATAGTCTAAATATGCTTTCTAGAGTGTTCCAGAAACATGCCCACCAAAAAACAAAAGATATCACGACTCTCACATGGAACACGTGCATATGTATGTAATTAAAGGTGGCTCGTTTTCTTCCACTAATCATACAAAAAAAAAAAAAAAAAAAAAAAAAAAAAAAAAAATCAGTCCAAAGCATGCCAAGCAGTAACTTTCACTATCACAATAAATTTTGCCCATTCAAAAGCAATTTTGGGATATTGACATAATTGTTTGGTGAAAATTTTCTTTTGTTGGTGATGTTTATTTTTAGAAATTTAAGATTTATAATATTTTGATGATAAAATACAAAACTATGTATACACCCAAAATAACAATAAATTTTCTCAGTTTTTTAATAATATTTTGATGGTCAAATAGAGTCCGAAGCTTACGAATTTTTAAAATATATGAATCTATCCTTTAATTTTTTTTTTTTTTTTGGCCAATATAGTTCTCTCTCTAATCTAATGTGTTTTACTAGTGCAAATGTATTAAGAACCTCCTAATTATAGTGCATCTTGAAATAAGTCCTACAATTTTAAATATTTTAGTTAATACATTTTTTAAACTTTCTAATTATTTTTGAATGAGACATTTTATCTAACTAAATAAAATATAATGCTAAATTTAATAGCCCTGTTAGATAATAATCATGGTTGCTATAATTTTACTTATGAAAAACTAAAAATTAAATCACTTACTTAAATTACAGTTAAATTTAGTAAAATTCTTAAATTATAATACGAACAATAAATTCCATTTGAACCATTTAATGACTATTATATGCTTTAAAATATGAATATGTCCTCTATTTTCACGGACTTCATTAATATATTTCATATAATTAGTGTGACTATGATTTTATCAAATGCGAGTCATTGTCAGATCGTTAATGCTAATTATTAATTTTAAAAATTTAAACTGTAATAAGCAACCAATTTAATTAAAGCGTACATAAACAGCGTCCGCAGGTCTCGATTTGTGACTTGACTCAATCATGCAGCTTCATGCTATTTTGAATATAACTCAGCCCCATCTAACCTCTCCTCACAAAGTAAGGTACTGACTTTTTTAAGCCAACAAAATAAATAAATAAATAAATAAATAAATAAAGAGGAGCAGATTTTTGGTGAGTGTGATTTTCTATAACCTCCATAATTGTTAGGAAAGTGCATGAATAGTAAACAATAAATTAGGTCAAATTCAATCACTAAATATTATACTCTATTTAGCACCAAATCTAAACAAAATTAAACAAAATTCAGATAAGAATAATTCTGTTGAAATTATTTGGAAATAAAATATTTGTTTGGATTAAGCCCAAGTTCAACTGAATTCTAATCCAATCCATTCAATTGTTTGGTAAAAGACTATCAAAGTAATTACTTTTCACAATTTAATCCCAAATTATATAGTAAGAAAGATGTTATAACTAATTTAAGGAGTATTTTGGGGTTAATAAAAAAGTATAATAAATAGCCAAAAAATATTCACCAAATTCCTCCTCAAATCATTTGTACTTAGAGAAAAGTGAACCAAATTTTTTAGAATTCTATGATTCAGCAAATTATGTTAATTTCCTCTATTAACATTATGTAGGAGTTCATTATTTAAAATCTGTGATTTAAAATTTTATATTCTATTTTTTATTATTTGATGGAACTCTAAAAGTTGAGTTGTTGAGTTGATTAATCTTTTGGATATTTAAAAAACGCACCGACGAAGTAGCGAGTTGTTTAATTTATCAGGCTTAACTACAACAAAATTATGCTATAGCGACACTTTTAAGTATTGCTAAAAACTAAAAAAAATACTGCTGGAAAAAATATCAACACTTGTTATTAGTGTCGCTATATGTGCCATCGCTAGAATGTATAGCGACACATTACTATAATGTGTCCAAAAAATGTGTCTCTATAATTTAATTTTGAATATAGATAGACTATAAATGAGACATTTGCAAAAAGTGTCACAAACATCTGTCCCTATAACCTAATTTTACTGTGGTGCTTGTAGTATATATTACTGGAAGTGATTGTCGAAAGTCTCGTGTGCGTAAGAACAATATTGTTTTTAGAATAGTATATTTACTTTCTCGACTAACTAAAATCTTACTTTGTATTATTTATTAATTGATAGAATTTGTTCACTGCTTAGTGTTTATAACTGAATTTGTTCACTGCACAATATTACAAGACCAAATACTGTTAAAATTGAACTGCTTATTGCTTAACAAAATTTATACACTGCTTAATAAAAAGGCAGTACCATTTGTTCACTACTTGATAGAAAACAACTTACAGTTTAATAAAAAATAATTCACTACTTACCGCAATTTATTTACTGTTGTTCATGCTGTTCATAACTTTCAAAAGCATTTGAAATCACAAGATGTTTTAAAATTTTAAAAAATATTTTCTACATATATATATATATATATATATATATATATATATATATATATATATATATATATATATTCCCAACGCATCACCATCCTTTTCAATGTCCTCTCCAAAAGCAAATTATCTTTCCAAGTGGAATCTCTTTTATTTATGGGTGTGGAGTTGTTTATCAGTCCCTTTACTCAACATTTTTAAAGCATGTCAGTTTCTTTCTCATAAACCTGTCAATCCAAGATCTCAGCACTAAGATACAGAAGAGTAATCTGATGCTTGTCACATCCATCTTTTCCTAATGGTAATTTGTGTGCTATCAAGTTTGTTTGTTTGTTTGTTTTTCTTTTTTTTTCTTTGGTGATTGCAATATATCAATTTAGTTTATTTTCTTGTAAGGTCCAAATAACTATAATATTTTTCAATAACATTGCATCCAATTAAAAAAAGATAAAAGCTAGATGTACACTCCAAAATAAATATATATTTTATATTTTATTTATTTAAAAATAAAATAAATTTTACTAGTCACTTCGAAATGACCAGTGAACTACACTCTATCCTTGGATGAGTGGAATGTAAGATGTGTTGGAAAAATTTATCTTTTCAAATTAATTCTTTTAAATAATTAAAACTTAATTTAAATTTGAAATACTATTTAGCAAAGTTTAGATGAAGCCTGTGAATGTCGAGGCGTGCGTAAGCACTGTCCTAGAAGCGAGATTGCCCCTCTACGTGCGAGACTCCGGCAATCACCCCTAATGATACAACGACCATTGTCCACCCCGTCGGCAACGACTCCGGGATGGTGCGTAGCAATCCCAACGTCTTTCAGAGATCCAGCAAAATAGAAACTCAAAGAGGAAAATTGCAATGTAAATCTCAGTGTATTTCTCTGTAAATTAGAGAGGAGAAAATTGTAGCTTATCCTTAACCAAGCTCTCCTGCTCTCTATATAAAGAGTCCAAAGTGAGAGAGCACATTAACTCACCGGGGACAAAGTCACTCTTGGGCAGCCCACAAGCTCCTTCCCAAGGAAGGCTCTTGGGTAGCCCAAGATGCCACTTCCCAAGGTTGGTTAAGAAAAAGATCTAAAGGCCAAAACACAAGTTTAAAATCACCAAATTCAAATAAAACCCAACAATCCCCACATGATTTAAAACATGTAAAAACAAAATACAAAATAAAGTAAAAAAATACAAAACTAAAACAGATGCTGGATCCCTTATACCACGTATTCGGCGAAGGTACCTTTCGGGTTTGAACCTTCACTTAGTATAGGTCTATGTACATCCGAGGGCACAATGGTGGACTTCGCCTTGAACCAAGGCCGGTGAATCGGATTTCCACAAACAGTACACATGGTACAGCCGTTTAGGTTCTATGCGGGTTAGCGCTTTTATGACCATGCGCTTATATCGATTCATGTGTGTTTTTAGGGAACCGCCCTCTTCCCACAGTTGCGGCCTCACGACTACACACATATAGTAGGTCCTGATAAGGGTGCCTGCAAGGTCACACCCTGCCTCAAGGGTCTCGGAACCTTTTAGGGCAAGAACCCTTACTAACCACTTGAATTAATGAGCACTGTCGCCATAGGGATGAATATATAAAAGCAGTGCTCCGCACAACTACCAATTTGACTTGTTTCTACCCATTGAACCTCCAAGAGGTTGGGTTGCCGTCGCCGGTAGTTTCTATTGTGGGCTAAGCCCCATCCCCCTCGACGATTCTAGGATCACTGCCATAGACAAACATTTAGTAAGCTGATCAGCTAAGTTCTTCGCAGATCTCACAAATTCTAATGCAATTATATTTTCCTTAATATTCTGCCGAATAAACTTTTGTCTTACTTTCATAAATCTATTCATCTTTGTTTTCACATTTTCTTGAGCACACTTGTCAATAGCAGATCTGCAATCACAATGTATACATATAGATACCAAAGGTCGCTCCATCAGTGGCAAGTCATACAGAAATTCTCTAATCCACTTAGCCTCAGCTACAGTGGTATCTAAAGCCATCAGTTCAGATTCCATTATACTTCTAGCTATCAATGATTGTTTTGATGACTTCTAAGAAACAGCTGCTCCACCAAAGAGAAAAATAAATCCAGTGGTTGACTTCACATCAGCTGTATCACTTATCCAGTTAGCATCACTAAATCCTTCTAATACAGCAGGAAATCCACAAAAATGCAACCCATAAGATACAGTGCCTTTCAGATATCTTAAAACTCTTTCTAAAGCATTCCAATGTTCTCTATTTGGGTTATGGGTATATCTTCTCAATCTGTTCACAGCATAGGCTAAATAAGGTCTAGTGTAATCTACAAGATAACCTAGAGATCCTATAATCTGAGCATACCTATTCTGTCCTATAGGATCACCTTTATTCTTCTTAAGATGCACACTAGGATCATAAGGTGTAACAACAATCTTAGAATCAAAATATCCAAATTTCTTTAACACTTGTTCACTGTAGTGAGATTGGCTCATAATAATTTCATTTGATTTTCTTATGATCTTCATATTCAGAATTACATCAGCTTGCCCAAGATCCTTCATATCAAAGTTATTATTAAGTAATTTCTTAACATCCATTATCACATCCATATTTGTTCCAAAGATCAAAATATCATCAACATACAAACATAGGATTACTATCTATCCATTGTATTCCTTAGAGTACACACATTCATCAGACATGTTCACATGAAAACCAGCTTTTACTACGAAAGAGTCAAATTTCAAATGCCATTGCTTAGGAGCTTGTTTAAGTCTATATAAAGATTTTGTCAACTTGCAAACTTTGTTTTCATGTCCAGCAACAATAAATCCCTCAGGTTGCTTCATATAAATCTCTTCCTCTAAATCACCATTTAGAAAAGCAGTCTTAACATCCATCTAATGAATAATCAAATTATGGACAGAGGCTAAAGCTAGCAAAATCGTAATAGAAGTAATCCTAGCTACAGGAGCATAAACATCAAAATAATCTACACTAGGCTTCTGGAAAAAAAAACTGAGCTACAAGTCTAGCCTTATACTTATCTACAGACCCATCTGGTTTCAACTTCTTCTTAAAGATCCATCTACATCCTATAGGCTTACAACCTATAGGTAAATCAGATAACTCTCAAGTATGATTCTGTAGAATAGATTGCATCTCCAATTTAACAACTTCTTTCCAAAATGATGCATCTACAGAAGTCATAGCTTGGTCAAAGGTAGAAGGGGTATATTCTATAAGAATGACACAGGAATCATCACCAAAAGTCTTCTCAATCCTAAGACGCTTATTTCTCCTAGGTTCAGACTCTTCTATAGGTTCACTAGTACTGGGTCTACTAGATCCACCTATAGTCTCAACAGGAACAGGTCTATCTACTCTAGTTCTAAAAGGAAAGATATCCTCAAAGTATACTACAACTCTAGCTTCAATAATTGTATTGTTAGAAATCTCATTAACCTCAGAATTTACCACCAAGAATCTATTAGCATTACTTACCATCTACATAGCCTAAGAAAACAGTATCCATAGTCTTAGGACCAATCTTTCTCTTTTTATTTTCAGGAATTTTAACTTTAGCTAGGCACCCCCACACATTAAAATAATTCAGATTAGGTTTACTTCCCTTCCAAATTTCATAAGGAAATACAGAAGAACTCTTGTGGGGAATCCTATTAAGAATTACACAAACAATCATCAAAGCTTCACCCCACAAGTTCTCGGGTGCACCAGAACTAATAATCATTGAATTTACTATATCCATCAAAGTTCTATTTTTTCTTTCAGCTACTCCATTAGATTGAGGTGTATAAGATGCAGTCACTTGATGTACAATTTCAAATTCTTGATAGAAAACAGTCATCTCATTCGATATATATTCACCTCCTTGAACAGATATTAAAATCTTAATTTTCTTATCCAACTGATTTTCAACCTCAGCTTTATAAATCTTAAATTTATTCAAAACTTCATCTTTATTCTTAATCAGATAAATATAACAATATTTCGAATGATCATCAATGAATGTTACAAAATATTTGCTTCCACCCCTACTGGGTCTACATCCATCACAAACATCACTATGTATAAGTTCTAGCAGATCAGAATCTCTATCTATATATCTAAATGGTTTTCTAGGTTCCTTAGCTTGCACACATATTTCATATTTAGGATAATTAGAAACAGATTTATGAATTAAATCAAAATTCATCAATCTCTTAATAGTATTAAAATTCACATGCCCCAATCTTCCATGCCAAACATCAGATGAAACAACATTCAAAATAATACTTTCATTAATATTAGAAGTCATCACAAAAAGCTTAAATAATCCATCACTCAAAAATCCTTTCCCAATAAAGTTCACACCTGTAAGAATTCAAATTTTAGTAAATAAATAAATGAATGAAAATAATATAAGCCAAGCTGAATTTTGGATCATAAAAGCACGAATAGCCAAAATGCCCCTTTACTGCAGTGTAAATTGCACAGTTAATAGGGCAGAAATATCGCTTTTCAATCCGAGTCTGATCTCGAAGATCCGAGACCACGAGTGCGACCGTCACGACGAACTGAGTGAAAACCATATTAAGCTTGTTCAGATCTGACAGTCGGATCTTCCAGAAATCAGAGATGAAGCGGGCGGGACCCGCGACTTAAGTCGCGGGTACAAGTGAACAGTAAACCCTAAATTCGAACCCCTTTAGCGCCAACGTTGAGCCAATTCACTATCCGGAAGCCGAACATAGCACTTCAAATAGTGGATTTGAATGGTTTCGTCATTCTGGACGCAATGGCGCTGATGGAATTCCCGTTTGACGACTCTAAAGTCTCGAAAAATGCGAAAACTGTATTTCGGAGCAGTATTTTATGGACCGCGATTTCATCTGGGCACTTTCTCGAAAAATGAAAATCGCTACCTGATAGGATTCGTCGAGCCGGACGTCGTGGCGAAGTTCGTTTTTCGAATTGACGATCGGATCGCCTCGAAAAGCGTGAAAACGGTGAAAAATACAGAAATTTACACCTTAGTCCCTATATTTAGTGCCTCGAATTGCGTGCCACAGATTGGGGAGGGACCTATGTGTGAAAGGAAGATGCTGTGAAGGACCTAGCACCAAATGTCAAGGATTGGAGGGTTATATGGCAATTGTGCCATGTTCAAAATTTGAATCCAAATTCGGTTGGATTTTAAATAAGGCCCGAAGCCTCAGCCTGGCTACCAGCTCTCCAACAAACCTCCCTCTCCTCTCTGCGCACACCCCGCAACCCGAGCCAGCGCAAGGCCGCAGCCTCCTCGTCGCCGCAGAAGAGAAGGATCAAGGCACCTTCTTGATCTCGGAAGGTTGGAGAAGAAGGCACCTGGGAGGGTCCAGATTGATCAAGTCTCTCCTGTGGAGTCCCCCGTGGTGCCGCTGTCGAGCTGAGGTGACCACAACCCCTGCCACCGCCGCGCGCCGCCGCAGGAGATTCTTCTCCTCTAACTTTTTCCGGCGAAGGTGAGTTTATGGAACATTCTTCTTTAAGTTGGTTCTTAGGCATGACCATGGTGCTCCTGACACCGAGAGCATCGATCGGGTGCAGGCTGAGCCGGCGCCGCCGACCCGATCGCCGGCGGGAGCCATCCCATCGGATTATCATTGTCTCGGTCGATCTTCAGCGCCGCGGTTATCCGGCCGTCCAACCAAAGATCAGCACCGTTGAATCTTGTCCTCTTGACGACTGCAACCTCCCCACAAGACCTGAGCTCGATCGGATCAGGATCAGTGCCGCGCGGGGAAGCCCTAGAAACCGGATAATTGGCACTTTAGCCGACAGCCGCCGTCCGGCGCCGCCGCTGCCTCCCGTCGCCGACCACCACTGCACCGAGCTTTCTGGCACCGAGTAGAAGCTTCTGGTCCATCTTGCTCCGGCCCGGAGCCACCGCGCCGGAGGCCGGCCGGAGCAGTGGCCGGAGCAAGGTGGTGTACCGCGCCGGAAACCGCAGTAACTGTGCAATTTACACTGCAGTAAAGGGGCATTTTGGCTATTCGTGCTTTTATGATCCAAAATTCAACTTGGCTTATATTATTTTCATTCATTTATTATTTACTAAAATTCGAATTCTTACATCTCTCCCACCAAAAAGGAAGTTTCGTCCCTGAAACTTATAACTTGAAAAGTTTTATTCCCGAAGCTTACAACTTAAAGTCATACTTTATGAAATGCTTACAATAATTTATTCGAGAGGCACTAGGTCAGTCGTCAGGTTTCCCTCCGTTGGCTCTCCATGAGGGGTCAGTGCATAGGCCGGTCCTGCTGAGGTTTGGCGCGCTCCCTCGGGCTGACGAGGGAGAGGAGGACGCCCAGATGAAGCAGCGTTCGAGGGAGTACCCTAACGCTGATATGGGATCACAGGTGCTGGAGCAGTGGAATGATCAGGGGTGGTCCTTTGTGGGCAATCTTCCCCAATGTGTCCCGATTGCCCACACCCGTAGCAACGTCCATGTCGACGTGGGCACGTATTTGCACGATGTGGCCTACCGCAAAAGATACAGGGTCGTAGTCCACGTTGCTGGTGGCTAGCAGATGCGCTCCCAGAAGAAGTCCGTTTCTTATCCTTCCCTCTCTCAGTGGCATCCCGCTCTGCACGATAGATCTGGATTTCGGCCTCGACGCAGTTGTCGAAGTCGGTGGTCAGGTGGGATGAGAGCTGGCGGCGAATCTCGTGCCCCAACCCCTGCGAGCACTTCCTAGCGGTATGTCCCTGTTGGCCGCATTTGAAGCATCGGCCGTGGCGTCGGTTGCAGAAGCGCGTTTGGTGAGTACCCCCGCATAAGACACACGGTCGGGGTGGCTTCGCCTTCTTGTTTTGTCTGGAGGATCCACCACCGCTCTCAGAAGGCGCTCTTTTCTTGTCCTCGAATATTTGTGGCTCGGAATTCTTGAACTCAGGCAGGACAGCCTTTGCTCGAGCTTTCTCTGCTCGATCAGCCTCATCATTGGCCACAGGATCAGTAACTGGGAAGACAGACCGGGATGACGCAGATGCCATCACAGCAGTACCAACAGGGGCAGCAGAAACCCCCGGTACCGCACAAGAAGCCGCAGCAACATCTGGAATGGGCCCCGCTGGTGGTGATACGGGGTCAACAGCAGGCTCCGCCAAACCCTCAGGCTCGGCAACGGCCGGTGAAACAAGGGGTGCAATCGGCGGTGCAGCAACTGGAACAGTTGGTGGGGGAACAGGTGGGGCAGGAGCAGCAGTCTGCTGCTACACAAAATGCTGGAACATCCCAACCAGAGCCGCCATCTGAGCCTCAAGTCGCTCTATACGACCCTGATATGCGGGCTCGCTCGGCGCGCTGGGTGGTCGGCCGACACCACGGCCCGTGCCCACACCCCGTCCACGCCCACGACCTGAAGGACGAGCCATAAATGCAATCATACAACCAGATTAGAAGCAGACTCCAATAATATACCTTGAGTTTCTAACCCCTATACTCGACATACCCAATGCTCTCTCGCGACAAATCATCATAGGGTTCATCCTAACCAGTTCCTAATCAACTTTCCCTAGGTACCGTGTACCTATTGCTCTGATACCAAATGTAACGACCCGGCCCACTAGCAATAATAACTCGTTGGGCCCAAACCACAGCTCAAAATGCTTAAGCCCAGTTATTATTACTAGTGTCCATGTCTCATATAAACCCAATCACAATTCCATCCACATCCGATGTGGGACTATTGGGGGCGTCACAACACCTTTAGTAATTACTACCATATTACATTCAAAAACAAACTTAAATCCTTGCTGAACTAAAAGAGAAGCACTAATCAAGTTCCTCCTAAAGGGTTGGAAATTTCTACCCTTAGGTTTCGGGTTCTCTAATAGGTTGGCTTGTGCAGAAGGCTCGTTAGGCTTCTTATCCCTAGCTCGGTTGGTTTCTTTTATCCTAAGAGATCTTAGGACAAAATTCAGGAAAAGTTCTCTTAGATTGTGGTTCAAATCATTGGCATGGCTAGATCAGGAAGGAGGCAACTTGTCTATCAGAGTGGCAACAAAGAAACTCTCATCTAGATCTACACCACTGGATCTAAGCTGCTCAATAATGTACTCAAAATTCTGAAGTTGGTCAGACATTGGTTTACTATCTACCAATTTAAACTTAAGCAAATCTTAAGCTTGGTATCTCTTCTTAATAGGATCAATTTGGCCATACTTCTGTTCTAAGGAAATCCAGAGTTCTCTAGCAGTCTGAATACTACAGTAAGTATCATAAAGCTTATCAGATAGGGTGCTAAGGATCCGGTTCAGACAATGATAATTAATCATAGTAGGATCAGTAGGAGGCACAGGTATAGGTAGAGGTGCAACAGCAGGAGGAGTAGGAGCACTCTAAGACTGGCTACGAGTCTGGGGGCGATTTGTCACAGACTGAATAGCACCATCAGGTGCAGTTTCATTACCATTCTCAACAGGATCTGAGATGGCAGAAACAAGTCCCAGCGTGGTGAGCCAGAATCGCATTTGATTCTGCCACCTTCTAAAATTACGACCATCAAAAGTAAACGGCTTCGCCGAATACGAATCCTCCATTAATCAGAATCTGTTTAATCAATTATCTAAAATAATGTCACAAAATTGTTCTAAGTGTAAAATAGTTAACAGTTAATCCAGGTTGACAGATAAAAAATTTAATCGACAATGATTATACTATTACAACTATGTTAATAATTAATCAACTGTACTCAGTTTTAGAAGAATCAAATATTAAACAGTGTAGATTGATAAGTTATACTAACACAATATTATTAATTAAACAACAGTACTGACAGTTTAATAAAGTGATTTGAAACAGTGTTCACAGTTTAAACAAATAGCATGCTTAACAATATCAATACAGTAAGTACGACAGAGTTGAATGTAAATAACTATGTAGATTAATTAACACAATATTGTTCTAACAGTACTAGACTAATTAAATAAATAACTAGTTCACTGTACGGACACTATTAGACTAATAGTACTAACAATATATAGATGTATCACGGAGATGACATATAACAGGGTAAATAACACAACTATACTATTAGTGCAAAGTACGGACACTAATTTAGTTAACAGTATAATATAACAAAATAATTTTATGAAGTATACTAATCATGTAACAGTATACTAACAATTTTAAATACTAATAGAGAATATACGGTCAACTAATTATTTAAATAAACTAATTAAATATTTATCTCAATCACAGAATATACTCACAGTACGTTAAAAATATATATGAAAAGATAAATTAAATTAAATCTCGCTTCTAGAATGTTGGAAAAATTTATCTTTTCAAATTAATTCTTTTAAATAATTAAAACTTAATTTAAACTTAAAATACTATTTAGCAAAGTTTAGATGAAGCCTATGAATGTCGAGGCGTGCATAAGCATTGTCCTAGAAGCGAGATTGCCCCTCCACGTGCGAGGCTCCGGCAATCACCCCTAGCGATACAACGACCGCTGTCCACTCCGTCGGCAACGACTCCGGGATGGTGCGTAGCGAACCCAATGTCTTTCAGAGATCCAGCAAAATAGAAATTCAAAAAAAAAAATTACAATGTAAATCTTAGTGTACTTCTCTGTAAATTAGAGAGGAAAAAATTGTAGCTTATCCTTAACCAAGCTCTCTTGCTCACTATATAAAGAGTCCAAAGTGAGAGAGCACATTAACTTACCAGGAGGACAAAGTCTCTCTTGGGCAGCCCACAAGCTCCTTCCCAAGGAAGGCTCTTGGGTAGCCCAAGATGCCACCTTTCAAGATTGGCTAAGAAAAAGATTCAAAGACCAAAACACAAGTTTAAAATTACCAAATCTAAATAAAACTCAACAAGATGTACACCCAAAAATAAGTGTACGGATAGTATTGCTCAGAAAAAAATGATGTATTGTATTATGAGAAAATGAGTTATAAACTGTGCATGCTATGCAATTGAGGACATATTTCATACGTACTTTCTACAACTATTTATATATAAAATTATAATAGACAAATAATTTATATTAAAAAAAGATATTCATAATTTTATTGATTATTTTGATGTCATATCCAAGGATTAGGCTTATGTTTAATGCTTAATTACTTTCTAATTTTCTGATATTTCAATAGTTGTTTGACATCGGTATCTTAACCACTCTAATAAAATCTCTATCCAACATCGTATTATCACTGAATGACTTATTTTGATATTTGACATCCGAATCCGTTATTGAACACAACAGTTCAAAAATTCAAATAAGTAGAAAATAAAGAATATTATTTATTGGTCCAAACCACCATCCTAAAATATTTAAATTCAGTTATTATTATTATGACCTGTTACATTTTATGTTCCTAATCAGAATTTTATTCTTATCTAATGTGAAACTATTCAGATGTAAAAAATTTCAATAGTTTTATATTGGATGAAAATGAGATTGTGATTAAAAATATAAAAGACTATGAATTCTAATAATAACAATCGAGTTTAAATATTATTTGTCAGTGAGTAGGGTACAACAAATTATTTTTGTTAGTGGATTGAAAAATTACATGCATTTAGCCAAATTCTATTTCACACTAACTTTTTTTTTGCTCAATATACTCTGCTGCAAATTACCTTGATACTGATATTAGAACAGTATTGGAAAAGGAAAAAAAAAAACGTAGTCACATTTATTGTATAATATGATTATGATGGTCAAAGTATCTCTTTAGTTATGGTACAAAATGATCATTCCATTAGTAAGAACTGTTGGGAAATTCGGTACTCGCTTCGGTACCAGATTATGTGAATTCACAATCTGCTCCGGTACAGTAATTCACGACGGTACCGCCTAGAGTTAGGATTCCGCAGCGGAAACGTTAAATCGAATTTTTTTACCAAAAATTCGTCTCCTCAACAAAACTGGAACCAATACGTACAACCACAAAGAGAAGAAAAACCAAAACAGAAAATATACGGGTGAAATAAGATTCATTAACCAAGAGGAGTCGGTGTTACACCGACTCATCTTCTGCAATAGAGTAGCTTCAATCCGGACCCTCCTCATGAATCTCTCTCACATTTCTCTCATCTTCTATAAATCTAGAAAATTATGGGTGTGGCTAAATTCTAACCCCCACCACCTTCTTGGGTGTAACTACCACTATATGGGTGTGGTTAAATTCTAGCCCCCACCATCTCTGTGAGTGTTACCACCACCATATGGGTGTGGATACCATTATATGAGTGTCGCTAAATTCTAGCCCTCACAATCACCTTGGATATTACCACCATCGTAGGTATGGATACCCATCATTCAAATAATAGCACCTACGCTATATTTATAGCTTACATAAAAAACTATCCAAATGTGACACTCCCGGAATTTGGATTAGTCTTATATATAAATGATATAATATGACTAAATCTCTTAACCCGGCTATAGCATTTTGAATGGTAGCAAGATCCAAGAGGTTATGAGAGTTAAGCGTGCTAGAGCTAGAGTAGTTGTAGGATGGGTGACCCCCTGGGAAGTGGGGCGTCACAGTTGGTATCAGAGCCATTCACCAGTCGAAAATATGAGATGAGTCTCGGCTGAGCCAGGGTTATATAGCGGGTAGAGCGAGGCTCCCCGGCTAATGACCATTGTGAGTGGAGTGCAGCTCCTCACAAGCAAGAACCACTATGAGCATTAAACAAAACGAAGAAAACTACGTGCATGCTGGGGTATTAGAGTATGGAATGTGCACAAATACAATTGAAAATGGAGCTACAGTTGCAGATAGTGTCGCCGCTGTCACGCTCCGGGTGTAAACCAGAACCCGGGCTCGCCAATAGATCCGCCGTGCACACAAAATTTCCCGCGTACACGAAGCGCTGGTAACCTGCTTAGATATAAGATAAACAACAAAAGAGCATAATACAGAGCTGAACTAAAAGAACTACATAATAATCTCAGACTGGAAATAAGATACAAGCTGTAATAATACAATAAACTCCCAGCTCACAGAATTAAATGCAGCCAACTGGCTAAAGCCAGATCCAAAAGTAAAATACTGCAGCCTGAGATACAAAAAGGGGTACAATAAAAGTCCAGCTACTCTTACGGTCGGGGCAGACGATCTAGCTAGTCCGCTATCCTCTTACCTCGATCTGCCGCTGATGGCCCAGCAGCTCCCGCAGACGACTCTGCAAAATAAAGGGGAAGAGACAGAAAACAACAATGGGGGTGAGAACTACTAGATAAACCAGTAGCCTCCCCCTAGTGGGTAAATTCTCAACTCTGACGGACCCACTAGGACTACTAGAGGCAAAAAGGAAAGAACAGTGGTAAGCTATAAAGGCTGCCGATAAAAAGGAAACTACCACTACTAAACCTCTAAATGCCATGTCGAACGAAGTGACTGAATATATGCATCAATATCTAACATGCCTGCCTGAAATAACCCAATCAATGAACCAGTAAGAACTGGTACTGCCTGCTGTGCCTTGCCGTATCGGGTATGCTGGCCGACGCATAACACCGATGAAAAGAAGGAGTCTCAAGGACTCAAAGCATGTCTGTCGCACACTCCGGAGTGGCACTCGAGGGGAGCGACCCACACGAGTAAAGTATCTCAGTAATAAGTATCATAAGTGTCATAAAACAGCAGGACTGGATCACGACTCTGATCAAAGTGGAAAAAACCATCCACTAAAGAAATCTGATACTCAATCTGATGCAATAGTACTCAATAAGTGGGAAACTCCATCCACTAGCAAAAAGCCCTATCCCCAATGTGATGCACAAGTAAACATCCGGTCAATTGCCTAATGTCCGCGGTCGCCGCAATACCCCATAAGTCCAAAGCCTGATAAAGTAATCAACATCTGGCCAACCGCCTGATGTCCGTGGTTACCACAATGCCCCACAACCCATAATCGAGTCTAACCTGTCCCAGACTCAATGGCCTCAACTACACTACCCCCAAAACCCTGCTCAAACCGAGCAACATGCGTCTGAATAAAAAGGAGAGCAATAAAACATGGTTTCTCCTAAGTCAAGTCCAATATGATAGTGTAGCAATAAATAGTGGCCTAACTAGATGTCCATACAAGCATGCAATTGTCCTCTTTTAAAACTGTAGAAAAGTGTCTGATATTTATTTTGAAAAGGTTGATCTTACTGTACCAACATGATAAGTCATTTGCATGCGAGATTATGATATAGCATTTGTCCCAACAACAGTGTCCCAATTTAACATAATGAGTTGTCATATAATTTGTGGGGTCTACTCATGCAATTCACAATTGGAATACCGATTATCAGTTTTAAAATAGGGGATCTCTAATACTCCTAGTGAGTTAGCCAAAAGTGAGATAAGCAACAACCACCCACCTCGAAAAGCACAATCCACACCCAAAAAGCCTCCTTGCTGTCCACAGTCCTCTACCCCCGCAACTCGTCGAAAACAGTGCACAACTGTACAGAACAACGCACCCGGTGTAAATACAAATCCCAAAAATACAGTTTTTGCTGTTTTCCAAACAGCACGAAAAAAGAGGAGTTTTCACCTTTGTACAGTGCTCCGAAAAATCCAGAAAAAAACGGTTGCGTTCCTTACGACGAGTAGATCGAAATCGACTACTTATACGCCTTGATCCAATGCCCCTAGGCCAATATATAAATCGAACAAGCCGGTGTTGTCCAGAAAAACACCACAGCAAAAAGGGGGTCAAAGGTGCCTCGGGAACCGTGCCAAAAGTGCGAAATGGAGCGAAGTGATCAACACAAAAATCGAAGCCTTACCTCTTAGAAACGCGTTGCCATAGAAATCGCTCAAAAATTCCTCCCTGTTAGAGCACAGGAATTTTCCGACTGAACTGCGACAGAAACGAGCCGGAAAAAAGGGAAACGTCGAAGCGCGCCGCGTCGCAGATAACTCGCTGTCGGCAACTCCAAAAATTCTGAAACTTCTAGGGGAGATGGAGGACAGAGAGGGGAACAACTTTCATATAGGCCACAAGCTCACTTTCTCTCTCTAAAATTCGAAAATGGCAAAGAGAGAGAGAAGTGGCTTATATGATGGGCCAAAACTCATTCGGGCTCCACACCAAATCCGGGCCCAAAACAGGAAACAGCAAAACTATCCAACCAGGCCGCGCCACGTGTCCCAAAACACAAAACAGCCATGCAAGGCCATTCGGGAAGCGCCACGTGTCACCCGCCGCCCACGTGTTCCACGCGCCCGGCGCACGTGGGCGGCTCTGCGCCCGCCAATGAACAGTGGCCATGTGTCACACGTGGTTCACGGGGCGCACGCGCCCGGTCCACACGCCGGGTCTTCCGGATCTTGTCGGCCAATAGGATGCTGCCACGTGTCGCCGAAACCCAACCAATTAGGAGCCGCCACGTGGCAAACCCAAAACTCCAAGCTCCTGGTGCACGCCTTTTCTGTGGACCAGCCGCCTACGCGCCTGCCCGCGACCGCACTTCGCTGCGCTCCGCCGTGCTCCGCCGCTCGCCGCCGGTTGGCGGAACAGTGTTTCCGGCAGCCGGAGTTACTGTTCCGGCGTGAACAGTGATTTTGGCGCCGAAAACAAGTAAATAGCCCATTTTGATCGTTTTCGCGTGCTGAGTCCAAATCCGCCGTCCGTTTTGCCAAATTCTCATCCAAAATTTTGTCGAAAGCTCCCGGAAAAGCCCACTTGATCCGATTTTCGTGCCGGGTCCATTTCTGAGGTCCGATTTCGACACTACTAGCTCCGTTACACCGTGTAAGCTTCCTATAGTCACTGTTAACATTGCAAAAGTCCATGTGGAAGTCCGGATCATCACAGCCGCAACTTGGATCGGATAAAGTTTAGGAATGTTCCTGCTCGAATCGACAAACATAGAAATGTCCCTGCTCGAATCGACAGATAAGATCTTTCCATTTAGTAGCATTTTTTGGCTATATAGAGCGCCCATTTTTAGGTGTTCAAGTAGTATACCTCTCTCTTTAATGTTTGGTTAGAGGAAATACGATTTTTCACTAACACTAGAGCAATTGTAGCCCTATTAAAGTTGTTCAATAGTAGGGTGATCCCTTGCTGGAAAATTTATCCAAAATAAATGAATCAAAATTTAAAGGTGAAGAGCTGATTAAAAAAAAAAATTACCTGGTTTAGTGACTTACTGATCCTTTCACGCAATGTGCATATGCCCTAACCTTGTTTGTGACTAGTAAGTTTGTCGATAGAATGTTTCCACCGATCGATTGATGACATAGTTGAGCACTGCCTCAAGAGAAGAGATATAAGACTTAGATTGAAATTTTGAATTAGTACTATAGTAGGTTGATCATTATTAGATATTAAGCTCTAAGCCGATGAAATTTGACCGTGATGTCAATTATATTTTGGAGTTTCAATTGTGACAATCTTGCTCTTGAAGTCTGACTTCGATTTTGCTTTTAGAGCATCAAAATATAAGAATACAGCTGCTGAAGTTCGATCAAGATTCCAATTTGGTCTTTGGAAGTCTAAAATTTTGTGAAGCAAAGTGTAATGGTGGTGTTGATAGGGCGCTTTTTTCGGACAATAGATCAACAGAAAGTCTTACTTGTTATGTAGGGTGAACTTCAAGATGATTGTCATAATCCTAACTATAAACAAAATTGAAATTGAGCCAGCTAATTTTTCATAATTTGTGCATATTTTTAGGTTAAGATGAAATGAGATAAACTAGCATATAGAAATCAGGATTTGGCTCAAAGGTTGTTGTGTTGAGTCAGCTGATTGCCGGCAATAATTCTTTGTATCATATTTTGCTGCCATGCCAAACTGATCCTAAGTACTTGCCAAATACTCAAACAAAATTATAAACTTCTCGTAGAAGTGCGAAATTCAGCTTTACCAATATTGAAAGAACCTGCAGCCTCGCTGACCCATGCAACAATTAAAGTTCCTGATCCTTTTAGTATACTCTTCAGGCTACTGAACATGCTCACCTCGCCATCGAGTTAAGATGGGTTGAGAATTTTCTCATTCAAATGGTTGTCAACACCTAAATAGGGTCACTGATTGGTGAAAATGATCAATCTCGATGAGAAAATATATATTTGATCATTAGCGCCCCATACCTGGGCCTAAGTTGTATATGCGGTGAGTGATTACACCATCTGGATTTCATTTTGTTCTGGTTACAAAATCACTGTACCAATTGCACCAAAGAAATTCCCTGGTGATGGAATTAGTTATTTAAATTAGTAATGGTTCACAACCCCTAACCCTCAATTCTGATGCCAGATGGTTCAATGGAACTCTAAGAGAAACCTTGAATCTTTTCCCCTCTTTCCCCTCTCTAAGAGCCTCTCTTACTCTCTCCCATTCCCTCCGCCTCTTCCACCACTCTTAGGAGAAAGTGATCTCTCCTCTTCCTCAAACTTCTCCACCGGAGGATCGAGTTTCGAGAATGTGAGCGTGATGAAGTGTCTTGATTAGGCCCTTTTGTGGAAGAAGCTTCAATTTCTAGGTAAATTGTGTTGGCTTAAAAGGGCCAGCATCATGTCCTGTGGCAGGAGTCTAAGTTGGGCCGAGTCACGTTTGAAATGACGGGGTCAAGTTGGGTCGAGTCATGTTCGAGGTGGCGAGAGGCTGGTTGGGCCGAGTTATAGTCGAGACCCATGGGCGTTGTGTCTATACACTTTAAATGAATTGGTTGCATCTTTCTAACAGCTCGAGCTTTTTGAAATTAATGTTTAGCGCCAACAATCCGACAACTTGTCGTATGATTTTTGGGTTTAGCTTGAGAGTGTCTTGATTTCAAGCTTTTGATGAGCTTGGAGGTCTTTTTGCCTTGGTTTTGAAATGTTTTAGAAACCCTAAGCTATTTTGTGTGGATCCCCAAGCTTGATAAGTAATCAAGCTTGTTTTGAGGTATGTTGCTCTTTTTCTTGAGCTCTTTGGGGAACCTTTGGAGTTTCTTCTTTGACGTATGAGAGAAACTAATACTTTTACTATAAAAGACTAATTTCGCAAAATTGATGTAGGACTTCAAATTTTTTATGCTCCTTTTACCTTGCTTTGGATTGTTTCCATCATCTAGAATAGTTTGTAAATGATTCTACTAGTCAAATTGACATCATGATTTTGCGAATTTTGCAAAGTCTCCACAGCTGAGAATGTAATTTGGGAGGCCTAGTTCTAGAACCGGGGATCTAGGTTTCAAAACCACTTAATGGAGTAGTGTGATGATGGTTCGGGTTCTGCAGATTTCAGAACCAAAGCATAAGGTTCTGGAACCTAACACCCTTGAAACTTTAATAAGGGACTTTTGTGAGTTCTTTTGGTAGGAAATCGTGTCCTAGCTCAGTGTATGACCTTGTTATGCTTTCTATAGGTTTAGGCAGGGTTCGAGGAGCCGTAAACATGTCATAATCGCCAAGTGAACTATTCGAGGTGGGCGAAGGGAATGTAGTGATATCTTGGATACATGATTTATTGCTTTCAACCCTACTCTAAGAACATAGATAGTTCATACTCCTACCGCACCTGTAATAACCTGAACTTCTATAATAGCGAAGTTCGGGTGAAAATTAGCTCAGAGGACTATCTCGATAGTCCATGTGAAATTTCAAGCTAACTGAAGTGTTTTCGACGCGGATTTGGTGCGAACACAAAAATGAAAGATATTGGACTTTGACCAATTGAGCAAGAACAGTTAAGAGACGATTGTAGACAAATTAAAAATTGTTAAGGATTTTTGTATTGGCGTATTTCGTGAAGTATTTTGAGTCTTGAATATTGAAGTTGAAGAATTGTCAATCACATATATCAATCTCAAGAAGAATGGATTCAAAATGATCAGGTACGTTTAATTAATTTTTTTTTGGTGATTTGAATACATTCTTATAGTTTAAAAATACTTGGAATAATTTTCATTGCATAAAAAATCAAAACTAGACTTTTACACGTTCAGGATCCAGACTAGCCACATCCAGTCCGGACCCCGAACAAGGTTTGGTTCATGCGAAATTCCAGTCCGGATCAGGTTATTTCAGTCCGAACCCCGAACTTTGTTTTTGCAATATCGCATAAATCAGTCCGGATCAGGTTATTCCAGTCCGGATCCCAAACTGTTTTTTTAGGAAATTCTCTTGAAAAAGACGGCAGTCCGGATCAGCCAAATCCAGTCCGGACCGCTGTAACGACCCGGCCCACTAGTAATAATAACTTGTCGGGCCCAAACCACAGCCCAAATTGCTTAAGCCCAGTTATTATTACTAATGTCCAAGTCTCATATAAACCCAATCACAATTCCATCCACATCCGATGTGGGACTATTGGGGGCGTCACAAACTCCCCCCGTTTAGGCGACGTCACACAGCAGCCCAAGATCACTAGGCGATGTGAGACTCGTCTCGCTAGTCCTGTCATCTAGACCCAGACTCAGCCGAGACTCGCCGCACACTTTCGGCTGGTTATTGGCTCTGATACCAAATGTAATATTTGATCATCAGGAAAGCAAGCTCAGAATCTAATAACCAATCAGGCATGGCAATATCCAGAATAATGATATGAATACTGGAAGCATTATGAAGCAAATGAAAAACCAACAGGAATAGGTATAATCTTGACAGGAATATAATGAACCAAGCATGCTGAATACTGAATAAACATACTGACAGGAGTCAAACAATAACTGAATAAAGGGTACAAGATAAATGTTACCTGTAAATAGCTATGCATCAAAAGGTAGAAACACAAATACCCAATCACATGCCGCTATTGGTCTCGCAGGACCTCAGGCCAATGCCACCGATCCGCACTATAACTGGCTGAACATAACCCTGCACACACAGACGCCAAGCAGTCCCGATGCAAAGGGCTCACGGGTCCTTCCTCTAGACCACTTTACCGGTAAAGAACAATCTCCACGGGGAGCGACCCTGGCAATGTTCGTGAAGAACAGCAGTGCGTGGCAAATCATAATGCTACGCTCAAGCTCACGGTCTAATGACCGGGTAGTCGGCAAACCAGCCGAGATATCCCAACAGGGATGCAGATAACTGTATATCAATCATATGTCATATCATGCAGTCCGGAATACAAGAAGTATATAAACCCGAATAATAGCATATCAAGCATGCACAATGCTAGGAATCAAAATGTCTGTATATATCAATCAATCATGGGTCTATCATGCATAACTGGAATATAAAAGCAAGTATCTCTGGGTATCAATGCAGTGTAATAACTGATAGCTATGAATCATGATCAGACCACAAGTATCAACTGTACTGAATAATGACAAGTAACAGAAAATGTCATAATCTATGAATAGGTATACCCAATCAAGGCTAAGTCAAAAACAGGTGTCCGACCGGACTAAAGCAACCAGAGGGCCGAATAGAAAATGTCTCTGGTGCTTGTGAGTGTGCTTGAGCCTGACGTGGACGTCAGGGCTTAAAGGGGGGAAGAATGTGACACCCCCGGAATTTGGATTAGTCCTCTATATAAATGATATAATAGGACTAAAATCTCTAACCCGGCTATAGCATTTTGGATGGTAGCAAGATCCAAGAGGAACATGAGAGTTAAGCGTGCTAGAGCTAGAGTAGTTCTAGGATGGGTGACCCCCTGGGAAGTGGGGCGTCACAACCACCGTGCGGGAAAAAGTCTGTTAAGTCAGTTTTTTATTCTTATCACTTTCCAAACGGTTTCTAACCTATAAATAAACCCTAACATTCATCTTTTAGGGTAAGCCTAAGGATTCCTAAGGTTTCAAAATTTCTTTTATTTCAAAAGGAATCAAAAGTAGATCCACATATAGAAAAGAAAGGATAACACGATTAATTTCATGTTTCTTCATCTATATTAATTAATTTGATTCTAGGGTTTTCAAACTCTCTATTTCTTGTAGAATCAAATTGATGAATACTTAGATGGTGTTTTCTTGTCTATCTATATGATCTAAGTATTCGGATTATCATCACCACCAATAAACAAAACAATGATTTCCGAAAGGACAATCAGCGCATGGATTCGCGTGGCCTTATGGATTCAAAGTGATATCGCTTTCGTGGCTTCGGAGTGAGGTGCGTTCGTGTGATCGATACGTACCAAAATTGGTGAAGACCGTGGATTCGGTTGGACGTCGTGGATTCGGCGTTGGACGCAAATCGTGGATTCGAAGCGCATTGCGGAGCGAGCGGAGATCTACTCGGAGCGTATGAAAAAGGTTGAGTCGTAGTGTTATGTTATATCACATTGTACGTGTTTAATCTTAGTAGATTTCACCGTGTTATCGGTCCTGTAGTTTTTTACTCCTGTGACGGAGTTTTTCACGTAAAATCTTGAGTACTTTATTTATTTTCCACATTAGGTTATTTTTACGTAAATATTTTTGAGTTTTATTATTTACACGTATTCACCCCCCCCCCCCCCCCCCTCTAGGTGGTTTTTTTTCTATTTAGATCCTTGGATCACATAACCCACAAAAATGGGTTCCGAGGGTTTTGGAATGATTAGAAGATAGTTGGAGCTCTGTGGAGTGAAATTAAAAATTTTCGGACAAAATAATTTTAAGCCAAAAAGGGTTTAGGGACCGGTCCTTGATCAGGAAGATCGGTGTGATGACCCGGATCTCCACAGAGCTTTTACTGTGTAAATTGTGGCTTCTGGAGGTCTATGATGTGTGTTGGAGTTGGTTGCGCGCAAATCAGGCTTCAGATTTGGACCCAGCGCTAAATTTGGATTAAGAATACCTGTCCGGATGCCTTCGACAAATTTTAGAAGTGGAATTTGGCAAAGCGGATATCGAATTTGGATTCAGCGCGCGAAAACGATGAAAATGGACTACTTACTTGTATTTTTCGGAGCCCGGATGCCAAAACACGGATTTCGAGGCAAGATTGTACTGTTCCGGCAGGCCAGGGCAGCGCCGGCAGCGGCGGAGTGCGGCGGCAGGGGCGCGGGCAGGAGTGTGCGCGGCGGCGGGCAGCGCAGTCCACGAGTTTTGGCGTGCACCGGGAGCAGCCAACGGCGGGCGTGCCACGTGTCGCGCGCTGATTGGGCGATCAACGCACGCGCGACAACACGCCGGGCACGGCGCACCATGGACCCCGCCAGGCCACGTGTCGCCCGCCCATTGGCGGGCGCAGCGACCCGGCTGGGCCGCCGTGAACTGCGGCCCACCATTCCCGCCGTGGACCGCGTCGCCACGCGGCGCGCCGCGATTGGCGGGCGTGCGTGCACCGGGCGCGGATGGGCCACATGGCGGGCCGAGGTCATTTCGGGCGCGCATAGTAACGGGCCGGGCATGGCACTGTAGCAGCCCGATTGCTTTCGGGCGCCCGAATTTTGGGCCCAAAAGCCCATTTGGTTTCTTTTTGGGAAAAGCCTATAAGTAGGCCATTTGCTCTTCGGTTTTGGGCTTTTTCCCGAGCCCAAATGCGAATAAGCCCTCTTGCAAACTTGATCATCATCCTGTGCTAGATCTTGTGAAGGAAGCTCAGAATTTTTGGAGGCCGCGGCATCAACGACTTCGGCATATTAGCGCAGAGCGACATTCTTCCGTTGGTGGCTCGTTATCGTCTCATTTCGGTCCACGAGGTCCATAGAGCTACTCCAACGGTATTTTTGGACGATTTTTACGGCGTTGGTTTCATGAGAGATAGGCCTTCGATTTCCGTGTTGATCACCTTGCTTTATTTTGAGTTCTTGGCATGGTTTACGAGGCATCTTTGAACCCCTTTGTTGCTGGTGAATTTCTAGACAGCGGAGGCTTGTCGGATTTTTATCTCTGCGCTCGGTTATCGGATTTCAACATATGAGGACTCGATCGACATCTACTCTTCACGAGGATCGCCGTCGTATTTTTATTTGAATTTTTGGAGGACTATTTGAAGGTGATAATTAAGCTTCTTTGGGACTGTTTTGCTGCAGGCTTGGGTTTATGAGGGAGTTAACATACCGCGATGTTTTATTTTTATCTTGGCCTACAGGTGTCGGATTGAGGAGTATAAATATTCAATTTGGGGCTACTCGTCGCGAGGATCGTAACGGTGATTTTTCTGGATTTTTTTTTAGGACTGGACAAAGGTGAAATTCCTTATTTTCTATGCTGGTTTTGGCAAACAGCAAGTGCTGTATTTGGAACTGCTACCGTTGATGCTATGTGTGGTACTTTTTGCAGTGATTCGCAGATTTGGGTATCTTACGGAGAGTTGGGCAGAGGGGAGGTTATTACTGTTGTGGAACGCGCATTTTTTTTCAGGTGGGTTGCTTCGCCTCCAAAATCGGTGGACTATTCATTAATTCTATCGTGTAGTAAATCATACATGATTGTTAGATGTGTTAGGAAGCATATTAGATTTAGAGATGATGTTCTCGCGTTGTTATCATGATTATGTTGATGTATGCTTCCTATCTGTGTTAACTTATGTACCACTATTGGAACTTGACCTAGCACCCTGTCATATGTTGCATGAGTAACCAGACCAGTAGAAAACCCTCACTTGGGCTAGGTTTATTTATGCTTTAGACATCCACACTTCTTATTCTATTCCTGGACATAGTGTTATCCTCGCCCGGGTAGTGGGTCGAGTGGTCGGGATTTCTCTTAGTGTGGGATGCATGTTACACTTGTGCTTCGGGGCAGAGTGGAGTCTGGTAGATGTAGCTGGTCTTTTATCTGTGGCGGGAATCGTTTGGGTGAACGGTGATCCCGGGTTGTCTTGTTTCTCTGTTTTATGTGTTGCCACTGTGTTAGTGGCAATAGTATACCAGTGATAGCAGGACCCAGAACCCAGACTATTTTTGGACACATATAATTTCTGTAAACTAATGTTTTTCTTCCAAACTTCGAGAGGGTCGCCGGAGCCTGCTCTTGTTTGATTTGGGTGAAGGCAATAGCCCTTCGAGGTTTGGAAAATAAAACTTATTTGAACAAATTTTTATTAAAGAACTAAAATATATTAAATTGGGTTTCTCAGATTAAAATAGTTTTCAGTAATAACTGTCATCTTTTTATTACAACTTCCTCACCCGAGAGAGTTTGGGTGATCTGGGTTCTAGGGGCCGTTCCTTTTTCGGGACGAAAGCTACGGGGGCCGTGCCTGGAACCTGTTCTTGTTTGATAGGGTTGTAGTGTTGTTTCCCGAAACTTTC